>CM017768.1:43391901-44057696 GCA_008009225.1 Acer yangbiense
AAAACTAATAACTAATGACACACACTACCGAACTAAACTAACTAGATTCAACTAATAGAATCTATACCAATCCCCGGCAGCGGCGCCAAAATTGATGCAGTAAAATTTGTGTTCAATTTACTAAGAAAGTTCGTTCACTAGGATCGGCGATTCTATCGGTCAAAGCCAATTAATCTAGCAATGATTACTCTAAGTGCGAAAAACTAAATTGCATAATGCTATTCTTTGGAAGATTGTTTGATTCTAAAATTAACCTAAATTATGAGAATCTAAACTAGAGGCTAAAATCGAATCGAATCAAATCAAATCAAAGATCACACACAAGGGATGAATATATGGAGAGAAATACTAGGGAATCGATGCACCTTTCTTAGACACTCAATGCTCTCAATCAGTTTCAATAAACACTTCAATAAAGTTTAGGGCTTGTTTTGATAAACAATTAAGAACGAATCTCTTTCCTACCACTCGCACAAAGGCCATGTATCAAGTGATAATAACGAAATCCTTTAGAACAAAACTCTAAGCCAAATCAATGCAACAAGGCCATGCAAACATTAACTTTCAAAATCTATTAAGCTTATGATCATGGTTTAAATGGAAAAGGCCATTCACATCTAAACCCTAATCTCATGGATAAACTAAATCACAAACCCATATCAATTGAGGCCACAAAATAATATGAATAAGTAATGTAGAGCAATTAATTCAATAGACAAGACTAAAACCCAATTGATTAACAAAAGATAGACTAACTGATTACATAGAGTTGTCCAAAATTGGTTACATCAATCCCCTAATAAAGGTTTAGTTACACATCAATGGAGAGAATAAAAACATAGAAGAGATGTAGAGAAAACCCGATGTGTGGTGGTCAGAGTGATGGGGGACGACCCCCTTCTGTGGCTTGGAACCTCCCTTGGCTGTCCTTTTTAATCAAAAAGAATATGAAGTATTTATAGGTGATTTTTCCTTGTGAAACCCCAATTCTTCTTAGGTTTAGGAAATCCACCAAGTGGGAAAGTAGAATGAAACAAGGAATGAGAATCCTTTCCTAACTTGGATTTCCTCTCTTGATGATTGACTCCTAATTTAAGTTTAAAAAGTTTCCCAAACATGTTTTGATCTTCTAAAGTTATTAGGATTTGATTTGGGAAGTTTTGGAACAGTTCTGGACCAATTTGGAGTTGAAATCCGTCAAAAATACGTAACACCACTCCCTGGGTCGCTCCGGAGGCATATTGCCTCGGTAGCTGCATGTCAAGCGGAATTCTTCTGCTCTGGGTCGCTGCCTAGGCCGCTCCCTAGGCAAGTTGCATGGGGGGCGGTCTGGGCCGCGGTAAACATTTCAGCTCTGACCTTTGGTTACGACATTGATCATAACTTCTTCTAGGAATATTGGAATTGCGATCCAAAAAGTGCGCCGGAAACTAGACTTCCAGGGCTTTCAATCCATAGGTGGTAGGACACACAATTCAATAGGAGCTAAGAGATATGGGGCCCGCAACGTTTCCATTCTGCACTGGCCGAAAATCATCTTTTCATTGTTTCTTCCAATTTGCTCCTTTTCTCCATCTTTTGACTTCTTTTCTTCCAAAATAAGATTCAACACCACTTTTATGGAATGTTACCTACACATGCTCAACAAACACATTAAACCACCTAATTCACTCGAGAACAAAGCATAAATAATAGGAAATAGGGCCTAAAACATGTATAGAAATGGACCGATCAATTGACTACGATTCGGGTCACGGTTGCGCACCCGCTTCCTAAACTGTTACAAGTCACCTTAAATTACATCGCTCAGAAAACCGTGATTAATATGTTGAAACAATCTTCAGTCTTCCATTCTTCTGATCTTCAAACCTCCCTCAAACAACACCATTCCATCTTCCAAATGTATCCCACGTCTCTAGGAAGCTCCACATCAGTTGAGTCTTGTTTGGTTCGCTTAGGAATACAAGTCAAAACCTAACACCCTTCTTGTTTTACTTACAAAACTATCTTGTATTGTAGTTCACTTTGCATGTAATGTCCCTTGATGGACTAAATTACCCTTCCCATATAAAGGTAATTGTATTGACAAAAATACCCATAAATTTGTCAATACCTTTCCCTTATTCTTTCCACGAGATTGAATTACCTCCCCAACTTTCTGACCATAGTCATCTCTTCTTCTTCCCCAACTTTCTTTCATCTGCAGTTCCAGATTCCTCCTATTCAACTGCAGTTCTAGATTCTTTCATAAACTCCTTCTCAACTTTTTTCAACTGAACCGATTCCAAAAACTATTTTCAAACCTTAAAAATAGAGAAATAGAGAAATAGAGAGAGATAGAGGCGATGGGGACGAAGAGGGATGATGGGTTTCTCTCTTTAGTCTTCATAAGTTCATGTTTAAGCTCGAGTTTGAGTCATGATAGAGATAGAGGAAGATCCTTCTTATTGTGGCTTGTATTTCGAAGGCAAGGATACCAAAGATGCTAGCTGTGTGAGGAAGTCAAAGAAAGATCCTTAAACACTCTTGTGAGTAACAAACTGCCCCCTTCAAAAGCTTTAGTATTTTAGTCGTTTAAATTGACAAGGACCACGGTTTATTAGATTTACTTTGTTGTTGGTGTTGTCTTTTGTTGGATAGAGAAAATCAAGGACCATTTATTGCTTGATTGTGATGATTATGCTGAAACCATTTCTGGGTTTGGATGAATGGCTGTGTGTCTGGGTTCCATTTGTTGGGATTTATGCCATAAAGCTTGTAATTTGTAAATGTTACAAATTCAATAATAAAAGAAGTGGTTATTTCATTCAAATATATTAATTCATACGCTTATATTATATATGCAAACATCCAAGATTGCTAGATGTAATCTCAAACTGAGTATATGAATGTCATATACAGAGGAATTCAGTTTGAGACATGCAATCTAAATATTCCGTAGAAAGCAAATAAAGCTATGTACTTTATTTGTGATTAATCTACAGTTGCAGTCCATTCCGTATTGTACGGTGGTCTTATCCTAGACTACTAATATGGTGTTATGAGAATGGAGGCACCTTATATGATGTGATCATATAGGGTTGGGCCACGATCTATATGAATCTGTCAATAAGATTCGTTAGTTGAAAAGATTCGTTAGTTGAAAAGATTCATATATATAGACTAATGATGGTTATATATGGGTGATCTAAATCCTGAGTTGTTAGATCATGGTTTTTGATTTACCATGGGTGAGATCGAAATAGCATTCTCGGTCAATATCTCTGTATCTTGGAATCACGGTTTGGCTTGTGGTTGGGAAGGTATGAACACAATAGTAGAATCCACTAGGGATGTCAATGGTACGGGTCGGGTACGGGTTTTCCAATACCACCCCCAATACCAATTAGTATGAAAAATATCATCCCCTATGAATACCGGCCTTAAAAGAAATGGTGTGGGTACGGGGATTCCACATTAGGGGATCGGTTTTTTGTCTCATACCATCCCCATCCCATTAATGTATTTTTTTTAATGACTTTTTGATAAAGATCATATAAATATTATTGAATAATATGAAAATAATAGTGTGGGGTATATTATATATAATGATCTGGAATGGAGTAGTGTTTCAATGGAGGGAAAAAATGGGAAAAAAATAAGAGGAAAAATTATGTTAGTCAGAGGGGAAAAATGAAGGAAAATTATGTTTTCTGAAGACAGTAGTCACGGTACTATTTTTTTTTTTAAGAGTTAATTCCAATACTAATTACGTGCTTCAAATATATATATAACGGGGTACGGGGACGGGACGGGACGGGGACGGGGCGGGGCGGGGCTGGGACTTAAAATCCCGTAACCATACCGAAATTAAATCGGGTATTAAAAAAATACCGGCCCCATACCACAACTTAATTGGTACGGTTAAACCTACCCCTAATGGTTCAGGTTCTCATGGGTCCCCGGACCAATGAGTAATTTTGACATCCCTAGAATCTACTTCTTCTTGCGAGAAGTAGATAAATAGTTCCCTTAAGGGTTGATTCGGGGCTTGAACAATTAAGAGTATTCTCCTTCTTCCATAAAGGAATGAATGATATAATCATTCAAGAGAATCAATGGTACTTAAAGGAAAATATATAATTAGAGAAGTATAACGGACTTTATGACCTAGCTCTAATTATGAACAACTTGTGGAGGATCATACCATATATAATAGCTATATCAACGGACACTGATAAATTGGTTGTGTAAAACATCTACAGTTACGAGAGTACAACTTTGGGTTTTTAGTGGAATAACTCCAAGATTAATAATTGTGAAATATTAATTAAAGAGTTTAATTAATTTTTTCTAAGTATTATTGGAGCTCAAAATTGTGGGTCCATTAGGTCCCCTTGCTAGCCCTATACGATTGATAGTAACAAGACTCACGGAGAATTGGATGGTCTAATTAATTGTGTTACGAAAGTAACTTAAATATATTTTGGGAATTAATTAAATGATGTGATTATTTAATTAATGAATTATTTAATTGTTGAATTAAATATTATTAAATAATATGATTTTTTAATTGACATATTAATAATTAAGAATTATTAATTGTCATATGGAGGTTTCAGTATCTAACATTGACAAGAGCAATAAAATAATAAGTGATTATTTTTTATTTACTCTAAATAGGTCAAAGGTTCAAACTATAGTAAAAGTAATAATTAAAAAAGGATTTGAAATCCCATTTTAACTTGGATTACTAAACCCTAGGTTCCTAGTATATAAGATATACTTGTTAGGAAAAATAAGCTATTCGGAACCCTAAAGAGAACAAGAGGTGCGACAACTATAGAGGGAAAAGAAAAAAGAAAATCTTTTTTTTCCTCTCATTGGGGTTGGCCGAATTAATCAAGGGAAGCAAGGTGTTGTCTTTCAGTTCTCTCAAGCTTCCATTCAACCGCTCCTAGAATCCTTGACGTGCCCACACACACAGTTGCTAAATCGCGGGACATAGTTAGGAAGGCTTAGTGGTATTGGATCGAAAAGAAGGATAAAAAAGAAAACGAATGAGTGTTCTTCAAAGGTATGAAAACAAATCTCTTCCTCATATTTGTGTATATACAAAAGGCCCTGTCAGATCCTAGATCTTTGTTGGCTTGATTCTATTGTAAAACACTCTTTATTTGTAATGATTAGTTGCTTAGGTTTTTCTTGGTGAAAAGAAGCTTTAAAGAAGAAAAGCAACGTCTCATACAAATATCGTCTTCAAGAGGAAAACCACGTACTTGGATGCTAAGGTATCAAGATTCTTCTTCCTCTTGTAAGGTGTAAGCACACACACACAATTCATTCATGTGTGTTCCTGCATCATTGTGCTACATTTGGTATAATACATTCACACACCATTGAAGTATGCTCATGCATTGAACTTATATTGTCATACATTGTAAAGTTGCATGTTTTAAGACTATGTCTAGGAAATGGCATACTTGTGTGATCTTGTGTTTAATTGTTTGTGTTTCTTGTATTTTGGACTTGAACATGATCTCATATGATTCCTTATTGAGTCCCGGTCATTTCGGTTACTCATTCGTTAGGTTTCGAGTCCAAACGATGTAGCTACGCTACTTTGCGTTCTCATTCGTTGAGTTGTCTTCGTCGTCGTTTTCCGAGATGAATTCTCAACCTTTTGTCAAAGTTTTGTAGTCTTCGTTGTGCGTAAGGGAGTCATGATTCATAATCCAAAGACGGATTCAAAATCAGAGTTCGAAGGCTCGGATACGGCCGAAGAACGAGAGCGAAGCACGAGAGGATCAAGCTAGGCCAACGGCCAAGCTTGGAGGGCCACGTGTGGAGGCCGTGTGCCACACGGCCAGAGGTGTTCTCTGCCCACGTGTGCCACACGCGCCCCACACGGGCCTAGTGATGTGGCATACTTTAATTGGGTGCTTCCTTTCCCTTCCTCTCTCTCTTTTAAAAAATATTTTCCTTCCCTTCAAACACAACTTGAAGAAAATTGAAAAAAGAACTGATGTGTAGAATTTCTTCATGAATTTTTGGTATCTTGTTTCAATCATAACTTTCTCATTTTAATTCCGAATCACTTGATTTAAAAGCCAAAAATGTTGGTCTTGATGAGAGCTACAAACCCTAAGCATTTTTAGAGCCAAGTGACATCGTGATTCTTCGCTGTGAGCAGATTTCAGTCTGAGGTTCATACTTGTATATGAAACATCTTCTTCTTACTTTCATTTTTGATCATCTCTTTTAATCTTCTTATTTGATAGATGAAATGTGTTAAAAATGATGTTAGTTCACATTCTAGGTTTGTATGATTGATTGATTGATTGTTTTTTTAGCCTTGTGATCTTATTTGAACATATTTTGCTAAACTTGATTAAACTTGAAATTGTTTCTAGAAATACCTTGTATGATGTGTCTCTTGATAATTTCTAGGTTTAATTTCATGATCTAAGAACAAAGAATTCTTAAGTGATATATTGAATATTCTTGACTTATTCTTATTGATTCACATGCATTGATTTCTAGGTACATTTGTGATTGTTTGTTGAAAGCATATCCTAGAATATCTCTAAGCATGTTCATAGAGCTTGATTGATCATCTTGCTTTATTTGGTTGTGATTTGCATCATTTGCATCACCTAGATCATTGCATTGAGAAAAGGTTGAAGTCTCTTGATTAAAGTGAGTGAAGCTTTATCTTGAGCAAGAAGACTTGGCTAGGAAAGGATTCTGGATAGTCAAGCAAGAAGTCTTAGTTAGGATCAAGAGAATCCGGATAACTAAGCAAAAGTCTTAACTATAAATGTGATACTCTGAATGGTTTAGCTTGGGAAGCTTGACTAGGATCTTTGTGATCTAGATAGCTAAGCAAGGAAATCTTCCTAGAGGCTTGAGATCCTTGGATAGGAAGTTGTTTCCTAGAGGTGAATGACTCATCTTGGATAGGGAGTAGGGAAGTGATTCACTTGGTCTAGTGGATAGACTAGAAGTTGATTGCATTAAGTGTGTATCTCTTTCTTTCATAGTGAATTACTTTGCCGGTGGTTATGGTATCAACTCGTTGATGTTTCCTCTTTGAGGTTTTACCACGTAAAAACTATTGTGTCAAGTTTCGTTTTATATTTCTTTATCTTCCACATTTTTTGTATTGATTGCATCTCCTCTTGTATATTGATCTTCACATGTGTTGATTAAATCAATTCAATTGTTAAAACTTATCAAGTGTGCTTTTAATTCTTGTATTCCACATATTTTTGAATATTGGAAGAAATTGGGCCTATATCTATTCACACCCCCCCAACCCCCCCCTCTCTTTATGTGCATATTCTACACTATTGTTTAAGGGAATTTCATTTGGTATCAGAGTAAGTGTCTAGACGCACTTAGATAGATCCTTTCTTTATAGTGTTTGTGTTATTTGTGTTAGTCATGATTAAGGAAGTGTGTTCCTATGTGGCTTATTTTGTTGAACATATTGACTTGGATGAGAAAAAGATCAATGATCTCACTTTTGAAAATGAACGTTTATCTAAAGTCAATGTGTCCCTCAACAAGAAGCCAGAGAATCATGGATTTGGCTCAAAAGATTTCAATCATCATAAAGACAAGATCCTAAGTTTAGAAATGAACCTAAAAGATAGTAAAGATAGACTTAGCATCTTGAAGTATGAAATTGAGCAAAGGGATAGTTCTCTTGTTAGTGCTAGAAGGCTTGAAAACATGCTTAAAGCCAAACTTAGTGAGTACTTAATTCAAGAGAAAAAGTATGAACAATGGCTAAATAAATCACGTGAAGATGTTAGGAAAAGTGATGACATCTTAGAAAAATATACTGTTAACCGCCAAAAGTGGCAGGGATCAAAAAAGAATTTTCCATCAGCATCAGAAAAATAAGTCGGGGTAGAAAGCAACAACGGAAGAGGTATCCGGGTACCCCGCCTACCTACAGAATGGTCAGAATGTGGACTCCTACCCACCTTGATCAGGTTCAAGGCTTCCAGAACCCAGAAAGTACCAGGAACCCCCGAAGACAAGGTCCTAAAGACACTGCTACCACGAGATCCTAGCACTTGTCTACCTCCAAGTATCCCGGTATCCTAGTATCCCAGTATTCCGATACCCCGATACCTCGACGCTGTCAAGCACAATCTAAGAAGAGCGAGAAGAATGCGAGATACTTGAAGTATCCCGATCCACCAAAACATTAGCGGTAGGCACCCGGTGAATAAACGGTCGCATTTTAACATAAAGACCCTGGTGCCCCAACCCCGCCTAAAGCGGGAAGCAGATATCCCGAATAGCAAGCCAAGAAGAAAGACAAGCATTAAACGCCACCATTCAAGACAGAATGTTACATGCATTCCCGCCATACAGAATCCTACTTGAAATAGGAGTCAACTCCCATCCAATCCGACAAAAAAGGAATCACTTGATTTTTAGGGATCAATTCCCCGACGAATTCGTTGATCGCCAAGGAAGGATCCGTAAATTACTAAAACCCTAGACCGAAGTTCTAGGAGTGCATGACAAGAAACGGACCTATATATACTCACCTTATGATCACAGAAAAAGGGGGACCAAAACCCTACTTCATGCTTTTCCACTTATCGATAGACAATAGAGCTCCATCGCCTTGCCCATCAAGTTTAGCCTACCTTTGTTCATATATCGATAGTTTTGCTAAAGATTGGATTGTAACCTTACTATGTGTTTATTCTAAATAAAATATGTTGAGTATTCATTCTGAAAGTACTGACGGTGTGTAAACTATTAATCTAGAGGGGGGGGGGGGGGGGGGGGGGGGGGGGGGGGGGGGGGGGTGGGCGGGGTTGAATAGATTTTAACTAATTTTACCCAATTTTCGTTTAATGACAAGATTACGAAAAAACCCTTAATAGTCAATAAAATATAGCAAGTGTAATATTGTGCGGAAATTAAAACAACACTTGATATTTACGTGGAAACCCTCACGGGAAAAACCACGGGCTAGTAAGTAAGCCACACTCGAACCTTGAATCCACTAAATGTGTAAAACGATTACAACCTAATCCTGGAAGTAATCACACACCTACCTAATCCCGGTATAAGCGAACCTAGTCCGATTGCTTGCGAATTAAGCAACCTAATACCGGTCACAACACAAGACTTAATTCTCTAAAAAGATATTAACACCCTAAGTGAATATATGAATATTCAAATGCAACATAGAGCAAGGGAAACCCTATATGCTTATCTAAGATGATGAATTTGCAATTAAAAACAATCCTAGATATTAAAGCTAAATGACATGTCAATTAGCTTAGATAATCATAGATTATAGAAACCTAGATATCTATCACAAAGCAACACTCAATCAAATCAACACAACAATCTCTATCTTGAATATTAGAATATAATCTAAGAACAATCAAGTAATAAAATAAATGCCATAATAAATAAAACACTAATTATATATGATAATAGTGAAAAACTTACCAAAGCAAGTGTGATGATGAAAGACCCATGCAAGCAAGCATCCTATATATGCTAAAGAATGCTAGATGAACTTTGATGCAAATGGATTTTTGGTTTGAGTGTTTAATGAGCAAACTTGGTTGCTTTCTCTCTTAAAATTCTCTCTTTTGAAAGTAGGGTTCTTGATGATTAGAGCGTCACATTCAGAACAAGAGAAAGTGATGTATTTATAGGCATGAAAAACAGAGCATGTGAAAAGACAAGTTTACCCCTGAAACGCACCGATCGGCGGTTTCATTCGGCGGCCAGGCCGCCGATTCTAACCGCCGAATTGAACCCGAGAGGAACAGGGGAACAACGGTGGTTTCATTCTGCGGTTTCGTGACCGCCGAATCAAACTGAGAGATAAAATCAATCAGGTATGAACGGCGGTTTCGTGATCGCCGAATTAGACCGAGAGATAAAATCAATCAGGTCTTGAACGGCGGTTTTGAACGGCGGTCGTGACCACCGATCGTAACCGTAGAATTGCTCCAGACACTTCTGGAAGCAAACAGCGGTTTAATTCGGCGGCCAGGCCACTGATCATAACCGCCGATCACCAACATAGGTGAAAACCAAGGAGAAGCCAATGGCATTCTTCGTAGGCGGTCTTCGCGTAAAACCAAGCACATACTAGTGCATGCGCGGACGTTTCTGAATAGTATCGGGAAATGAATTACAAGTCACTAATTCACACAACAAAAAATAACATATAAGTACAAGTGTGAAATGTGGCATGTGAAGAGAAAGCACACATATGCAATGTATGTTAAGTGTGTGTGTGTAACTAATCTCTTCAAAGAAAAATAAGCACTAGAGATATATCTTTGGAGTGCTTATCAAGACGAGGTCTTCAAAGGGCTTGAGCAATAACAACAACACCTAAGCTACCCTTACAAAGGACCCCAACATGTGGTTTGTCCACGAAATGAGCCAATCAACAAATGGGAACCTTACACATTCTACTATATGTTTGACTCCTGTTTTCTTACTACTATCATACACCATTCTTAGTGAATTTTTAGGAAGCCAAAGGTATCGAACTACCTGATACCTCTCCGACCAAGATCAACCCCGATCCTGGTCCCCATTGAATTGTTAATTGGAAATATCACCCAGTGACAATTTTCGGTTAACACTTTGGCGCTGTCTGTGGGAATAACTCCCCACCCTTAATAAGCTACCAAGCTCTACCCAGAAGAAGTAGAAGATGAGGCTCCGATCATCTCAAGGGCAGCCCACCAACTCAGGGCCCATTTCCCTCGCTTCCACCCAAAGAAAACAAGGGAAGAGGAAGGGAGCAAAAAGCCAAATCCCGGCACCGGTTCCACCACCTAACACCGGGACAACCCCACAGGACCCCGCGGTCTCAGAGGTAAATCGGGATGCCATGGAATAGCATGCTGCAGCCTATGTAGAGAGCGTCCGTCTCCGAATGATCGCCCAAGGAATACCCTTTGAAGCACCCAGATTTACAGAAGGGCCTGGACCAAGTACCTAGGTACTGGTCTTTGACAGGCTTGGCCCACCGCTACCCATACCGGATTATCCTAGAGATATTAGACCTCGACAAGTAAAATCAGCATTCGACATCCCGCCAAGAAGGATTCAGCCAACAACTAGGCCGGTGGCAGAAAGGAAGAATCCTCAGCCAGATGCAGGTGGCAGTACTGGACCCAAGAGGAACCAGCGAGGTACCCGGCCTCAGAAGGAGGAGCGCAATGAACCAACGGTGGAGTCAGAAAATTTAGACAACGAAGGTTCAGTAGCCCGATCCAAGCACGACGGATCCAAACGCCTTGAGGATCATATGGCCAAGATGGCGATGGAACTCGAGGAATTGAAGAAGGGGAAACACCGGGGTACCCATAAGAACCCCTTGGGGGAGATGAATACGCCTTTCTCCAGAAGGATTAGGGAAGCTGAGTTACCCCTCAAATTCAAGATGCCCACCGAGAAGTATTCCAGATCAGAAGATCCCGTGAGCCACATGGAGAGCTTTGTCCACCAGATGGAAATCCAGAATGCCGCTCGATCAGTTATATGCAGAATGTTCCCATCCACTCTGACCGATTGCGCAAAGACTTGGTTCAGAAAATTACCTCCGGGTAGTGTGGACTCCTTTACAAAACTTACTACAGATTTTTGTGCTCAACTTCGGGGGATCAAGCCACGCCCCAAGGACCCCGTCCTACTACAATATGTAATCCAGGAGCGAGGTGAAACTTTGAGATCCTATGTAGAGAAGTTCCACAAGGAAGTGATCCAGATGGGAGTATTTGCTGAGAAGGTGACGTTAGCCAATTTCAGAAGGAACCTATGGGCTTGCAGATTGTTCCGATCATTTGCCAAGCATCCACCTGAGACCTACCAAGAAGCTTATGATAAGGCGTTAGAGTAGGTGGACATAGACGAGTAACTCCGAGTCAAGGTTGAACATGATGAAGCCCCGAACAACTAAACGGCTTAAGAAGGAATCTCCAAAATCAGCACCTGCAAAGAAGTTCCAGAACAATCCTCCAAACCGATCAACTTACAGGCCGCATCCTCTCTAACACTGGGAAAGATACCCGGCTAGGAGAACTCCTCCCCGAGCATCACCTCCTCTAAGAGAAGTAGCCCGGCTATCAAGTGAAGAAGACTTGTACAATCACTACACTCCTCTTAATGCTTCCCGAGAGGCCATATATCTGGCTATTCGCGATAAAGGCTTGCTCAGGAAACCTAGTCCAATAAAGATCCTAGCTGATCAAAGAAATCTTTACAAATACTGCGATTTCCACGAGGACGTCGGACACAACACATCTGAGTGCTACAGCCTCCGAAACCAGATTGAAGGATTGGTGAGAGGAGGACTCTTAGTTGAATTTTTGCAGCAAGTACGGGATAGCATCAAGACAGGGAATGAGGTTCAAGGGGAAATGCGAGATGCAGAAGAAAGGAGGAAGGAGGAAGGACGAAGGAAAGGACTTGATGCAGCAAATTCAGGTCATTCACACTATCAGTGAAGGCCCAACACTAGCAGGGACTTCCAACAATTCAAGGAAGAACCATGCTAGGAAGATCCCAAGGCTCTGGTCAGGATGTATTCCGGGTATCCAGACGATCACGAGATTATCTTCCCTCTACTCAGATCATTTTCACTGAGGAAGATGCCTACAACATAGTACATCCTCATGATGATCCAATGGTGATCATGGTATAGATTGCCAATTACCGGGTTCACCGTATCCTGATAGATACCGGAAGCAGTGTCGATATTTTGTTCAAATGGGCGTTGGAAAAGCTCAACCTGAAAAACCCTTGCTACAACAGCTGCACCACACCGTTGTACGGTTTTACAGGGGACTCCGTGATGCCAGTGGGAACCCATATTTTGCCGGTAATAATTGTAGAAGCCCCCTTCAGCAGAATATCATGACGGAGTTCATAGTGGTTGATACCCCGTCAGCCTACAATGCAATCCTGGGAAGACCTTTCCTATCGGGAATAAGAGGAGTCCTATCCATTTATCACAACGTATTGAAGTTCCCGGTTGGAACCAAGGTAGGGGAAGTCAAGGGAGATCAGCAAGCAGCCCGCACCTGTTATGCAGTATCCACAAACCCTACCGCATTAGCCAAGTAGTACACCCGTGTTACCAGTGAACCAGGCCACAGGATTTCATAGCCGGATCATTCCATCTCAGAGGAAGGAGAGGTGCCAAGTATGATTGTAGAAGAAGCAGAACATGAAGAGCAAGGATAATTGGTAGGTACCCCGTGGAGTAATTGGAGACATAGATGTCTACCCGGTAGATCACACCTGGAATGATGATCATCTTAAAAGGCTTTAACCTTAGAGTTAGATGAGGAATGTTACATCGGTTGGTATACTTCTGATATATACACCCCGATTTTTTGCTTCATATTTGCTCTTGAGAAATTCAATAAAGTCAGCTTTTATTCTCCTACGTGATTCTCCTACGTGATTCTCCTAAAGTTCGCCTAGCAAGTTTTCACCATTTTTTCGCCTCAAGACCAAGAAAGGCCACATGGCAGTCCTGCTGCCTTGGTCGGGGTATACCCTCCTCTAGGAAGGATCTGGTGCTTAATGCATAAGTGGTGTAGTCGCCTGCCAGAATCTACCCTATCAAGACCAGGAGGACCTATATGTACCTCCTGAAGCCTCAGACGGGGAATCCCCCTCTCCGGGAGAAACCTGGTGCTAAAGTGGCCTTAGTTGCCTACCAGGACATACCGCTAAAGAATCAAGATATCTTATGAGGATACTTGGTACTTACCGTGTTGTATTACCATATCCCCACACGAAGAACCTGGTGCTAAAGTGGCCTTAGTTGCCTACCAGGGCAGATCACTAAAGAATTAAGATATCTGATCGGGATACTTGATACTTCACTTCTCCATATCACATATAAAGTCCTGGTATTAAAAGGCCTTAATAGCCTACCAGGGCAAAGCATCAAGGAATCAGATTACCATCTCAAGATACCAGATACTCCATCCCGATAGGCAATCATGATAAATCCATCATCGGGATCCCCAATGAAGAATTCATCAAGTTTCCACACTTAGACAGACAATGGTCAAATCAGGGTATCTAGGCAGCCTTGGCTTCATACCCTGGTCAAGCTTTCTAGTCAAGACAGTTCTGTACTTAGACAAGTTTAATTAGCTAAAAACGCTGCCAGCTTACGCTAAGGGGACTATCGTCTAGGAATTGCTTCTAGAAGACAGGACAAGTGTGGGTTTCTCTGTTGCTAGCCAAGCAAGATTGAAGCCCAGCGTTATAACATTCCGGGTAAGCCTTGCTTGGATCACACTCAAGCATACAAGTACCATCCTTTACCAAGATATAAGCTCTACAAGCAAGCATAGGATAAAAAGACACATAGTAAATTGCAAAAAGAGGAGACTTTCATTTAAGTCAATCAGGGTGCCCAATCCCCTTTTCTAGGCTACAAAAAGCAAAACAAACGAAAAGAATATCAGAAGTAAATCATACATCCCTATGTTTCTCCCCTACTATCTCTTCTTGCCCGGATACGTCCACTTCCTCAGCTACCTTATCTCCTGCCGCATCATAATCTTCCTTAACTCCTGTCGTAACCGCTTCAATAGGAGGGTCCACTACCTCAGTAGGGCACCCAGAGTCCCTCCCTAAATTATATTGAGTAGCATGGGGACTCTGGGATTCTTCCTCGACATTTTTAGGGATAATGGCAGCTTGAGAAGGACCTCCCTGATCTTGATCTTCAAATTGGGTGGCCTTAGCCATAATCTGATCGCGATCCCAGTTGAGAGTGGTCTGCAAGTCGAAATTAGGAGGAAACGCCTTGGCAACTTCATATGAGGCAGTAAAGTATCCATCCCCAAAGGAAGAATCCACTATGGATTCCAGAATGCTCATGGAACCCCGTAGAGACCTATTTTCGTCCAGAAGGATAGCCATCTCCGCCTTGACAATCTCCCGCTCAGCCCGGCGGTGAGTTGATTTGATAGTCCTCATGTCATAGGCATGTGTCATCCACTTCAGCTCCTTCAAGGCAGCTCTTCTACCGGACTCAGACTCGGAAGCAGCTTGAACCAGGGAAGTAGCATTCTCCTCAGCTCGGGCTAGATCGCTCTTGGTCTCCTCTAAGTTAGCCTGAAGTGCCAGGTTGGCCTCCTTCAAGACAACGACCTACTGCCCCATTACTAAAGCAAATTTGAAACCCTACAAAACAAAGAAAGATAGTAGGTATCTCAAAAAGAAAAAAAAAAACTTATACTCAACAAGCTAAAGGGTTAAAACTCATACCTCAGCAAGCAAAGAAGCCCCCTTCGTCGCTAAGTTGTCAGCAGGCAGGGAAGACATTGACTGCAGGCCCCCACCAGGGCAAGCAGAGATGAACCTGGAGATGATCTCCTCCTGGCTATAATCTCGAGACCCCGATCTAGAGGGAAGATCGGTAGGGGGAGTAGCCTCAGTGGCAGCAACTTTCTTCTTTTCCTTCCTAGCTGAAAGCTTGATTGGAACAGTGGGGGGAGGAGGAGGAAAAGAAACCACTGTTGCAGGTTGGACAGTGGCAGCAATAGAAGCTTGTTTTAGAGTAGAAAGTGGAGAAAATTTGGCTTTGGCAGCCTGTGCCAACATCTCGCTCAAGGACGAACGTGATGTGACTTTTGTTGAAGGTGAAGCGGGAGAATTTGGGG
The DNA here is from genome assembly GCA_008009225.1 of Acer yangbiense. NCBI lineage: Eukaryota > Viridiplantae > Streptophyta > Magnoliopsida > Sapindales > Sapindaceae > Acer > Acer yangbiense. The sequence goes on from CM017768.1 coordinate 43,407,588, forward strand.
GCAACCCTGTGTTTGCTATAGGAGGGGTTGACGCAAGTGGTTGAGATCCGAAGGCAGCGCCGACACCGGGGGGAGAAGGAACAGGAGAGTTGCCCTGAAGGGGACCTTGATATATCGGTCCTAAAGAAGAAGAAGAAGAAGGAGAATAGGAAAGGAGAGGAGTAGCAAAAACTGTTAGAAGAAGAATTAGTAAAAAAAAAAAGAAAAAGAAAAAAAAGAAAAGAAAAGAAAAGGAAAGCCTAACCGGATGCGCAATGGGTATCTTCAGATACCGTTCCAACCGAGCACCTTCAAAGGGATCACAGGTGGGATACTTTGAATTGGTATAATTCCTATCCTGGATCTGCTTAAGAATCCTCCTGGATTCTACAGGAAGTACACCCGTGCTCCACTTATCTTTCGGAGAGAAATGGGTAGGAACTGGGTACTCGGCCTCATCTAGGTACGCTGACTGGCCCCAATCACCCTCAACCACGACCCATTCATCTTTCCAAGATGGGTTGAACTTCACGTTCTCCCCAGGAACCACGAACTGCATCTTGTTCTTGGGCCTCAAATAGAATTGACCCTGAGGGACCATACTCGTTATTTGGTAGATGTAGCGAATCTCATCAAAGCTGGGCTCCCTCTCGATACCTTCTTTCTCACATTGCTCCTTCTAAAACACCAAGAACCTTGTCAAGTTCTTCTAGAATCCAGGTGAAATTTGTAACAGGGCCAGCTCTAAAGCAATGAGCAGCCTACGAAGAGAGGGATGAAGGGGAAGTCGGATCCCACATTCAAAGGCAGCTACATGAATTAACAGGTAGCATGAAGGATGAGTGTATACTTCATACCCCTGATGAGGGAGAGAGAGACTGATAGCATCCGGGATCCTGTAGACCCTTTTAAGTCAAACTAAGGTATCGACTGTGCAGACTGAATTCGGGATAATCCGCTCACCATCAAAAGGGTGTAGACAGCCAGGATGTCATCCCCCTCCTCCTCCTCCTCCTCCTCCTCCTCCTCCTCATCCTCCTTGTCGTCGACATTGGCACCATCCTCTTCATCCACTATCTGGACCGGGTCATCGGGTCTGTTGTGAAAACCCAACCCGATTCAGGGATTCCCTACCAGAACGATGACGTTGAGACGGGATACCATGGCTAGCGACATCGCCTTTGCCCCAACCACGTTTCTTACCCCTGATAGACAGAGAACTCCCCTCTGAGTTCGCCTGCTGCGCGTTCAAAGGATCTTCAAGATTGTCAGGAGGATTGGCGGAGGTTGAATGAGAAATTGAGGAGGCAGGCCGATGAGGCAAAGAGGGTGAAGTAGCATCTTGAGAAGAGGCAGGGAGTTTCGAAGAGGATGCCATTGTAGTAGAAAAACGAAAGGGAAGAGGTTTAAGAAAGAAGAAAGATTTTAGTTCTTGATTCCTGAAAGAAGAGTGAGCATAAGCAAGTAAGGGAAGGAGTGATGCATTTATAGACAGAAGTTGGATGGTTATTGAGATAGAAAAGGAAATATGGAGTAATGGCTAAAGACGTGTACGAGCAGTTACCGGGGCACAGAAGGAAACATGGAATAATGGCTGGAGACATGCACGAGGCAGTTTCGAGAAAGCCACGCCAAAAAAGGACTGTTTAAATCTGCATAGCAATCGCTGTTTAACACGTGGATCACCATTAAATACCGCTGTATACGAGAAAGATCTCATCCTTAGTAATGGGAGCCAGCTAGATAGGACTAGTCAGGCAGACAGGATAGAAAATCCTTTAAGCGGACTAAAAATCCTGACTCCAACCCCAGCAAGATACCGGTGTTCAAGTCAGGGGGGACTTCTGTTAACCGCCAAAAGTGGCAGGGATCAAAGAAGAATGTTCCATCAGCATTAGAAAAATAAGTTGGGATAGAAAGCAACAACGGAAGAGGTATCCGGGTACCCCGCCTACCTACATAATGGTTAGAATGTGGACTCCTACCCACCTCGATCAGGTTCAAGGCTTCCAGAACCCAAAAAGTACCAAGAACCCCCGAAGACAAAGTCCCAGAGACACTACTGCCACGAGATCCTAGCACCTGTCTACTTCCAAGTATCCTGATATCCCGGTATTCCGGTACCCCGATACCCCGATACCTCGACGCTGTCAAGCACAATCTAAGAAGAGCGAGAAGAAGGCGAGAAACTTAAAGTATCCCGATCCACCATAAAATTAGTGGTAGGCACCCAGTGAATAAACGGTCGCATATTAACATAAAGACCCCAGTGCCCCAACCCCGCCAAAAGCAGGAAGCTGATATCCCGAATAACAAGCCAAGAAGAAAGACAAGCATTAAACGCCACCGTTCAAGACAGAATGTTACATGCATTCCTTCCATACAGAATCCTACTTGAAATAGGAGTTAACTCCCATCCAATCCGATAAAAAAGGAATCACTTGATTTTTAGGGATCAATTCCCCGATGAACTCGTTGATTGCCAAGGAAGGATCCGTAAATCACTAAAACCCTAGACCGAAGTTCTAAGAGTTTATGACAAGAAACATACCTATATATACTCACTTTATGATCACAGAAAAAGAGGGACCAAAACCCTACTTCATACTTTTCCACTTATCGACAGACACTAGAGCTCCATCGCCATTGCCCATCAAGTTTAGCCTACCTTTGTTCAAATATCGATAGTTTTGCTAAAGATTGGATTGTAACCTTACTATGTGTTTATTCTGAATAAAATATGTTGAGTATTCATCCTACTATATGTTTGACTCCTGTTTTCTTACTACTATCATACACCATTCTTAGTGAATTTTTAGGAAGCCAAAGGTATCGAACTACCTAATACCTCTCCGACTAAGATCTACCCCGATCCTGGTCTCCCTTGAATTGTTAATTGGAAATATCACCTAGTGACAATTTTTGGTTAACACTTTGGTGCCGTCTGTGGGAATAACTCCCCACACTTAATAAGCTACCAAGCTCTACCCAGAAGAAGTAGAAGATGAGGCTCCGATCCTCTCAAGGGCAGCCCGCCAACTCAGGGCCCATTTCCCTTGCTTCCACCCAAAGAAACCAAGGGAAGAGGAAGGGAGCAAGAAGCCAGATCCTGGCATCGGTTCCACCACCTAACACCGGGACAACCCCACAGGACCCCGTGGTCCCAGAGGTAAATCGGGATGCCATGGAACAACTAGGAGTCCTCCTCTTACTGTAAGGTTCCCATTTGTTGATTGGCTCATTTCGTGGACAAACCACATATTTGGGGTTCTTTGTAAGGGTAGCCTAGGTATCGGTGTTATTGCTCAAGCCCTTTGAAGACCTCGTCTTGATAAGTACCGAAGGTAAATTTCTGTGTGCTTACTTTTCTTTAAAGAGATTAGTTGCACACACACACTTAACATACATTGCATATGTGTGCATTCTCTTCACTTGTCACATTTCACACTTGCACTTATTTGTTATATTTTGTTGTGTGTAATTGTGTCTTGTTGTCTTGTAATTCGTTTCTCGATTGTTTTCGGAAACGTCCGCGCATGCACTAGAATGTGCTTGGTTTAGCTCGAGGACCGCCTACGGAGAATGCCCTAGGTTTCTCCTTGGTTTTCACCTTTGTTGGTGATCGGTGGTTGTGATCGGCGGCCTGGCCGCCGAATGAAACCGCCGTTTGCTTCCAGTAGTGTATGGAGCAATTCTACGGTTATGATCGGCGGTCACGACCGCCGTTCGAAACCGCCGTTCAAGACCTGATTGATTTTGTCTCTCGGCCTAATTCGGCAGTTGAATCGACGGTCCTGAATGAAACCGCCGTTTTCATACCTGATTGATTTTTTAATCTCAGGTTTGATTCGACGGTTAGATCGGCAGTCACGACACCGCCGAATGAAACCGCCGTTGGTCCCCTGTTCCTCTTGGGCCAATTCTGCGGTTATGATCGGCGGCCTGGCCGTCGATTGAAACCGCCGATCGGTGCGTTTCAGGGGCAAACTTGTCTTTTCACATGCTCTGTTTTTCATGCCTATAAATACATCACTTTCTCTTGTTCTGTGTGTGACTCTTTAATCATCAAGAACCCTACTTTAAAAAGAGAGATTTTTAAGAGAGAAAGCAATCAAGTTTGCTCATCAAACACTCAAACCAAAATCCATTTGCATCAAAGTTCATCTAGCATTCTCTAGCATATCTAGGATGCTTGCTTGCATGGGTCTTTCATCATCACACTTGCTTTGGTAAGTTTTTCACTATTATCACACATAATTAGTGTTTAATTTATGGCATCTCTTTTATTACTTGATTGTTCTTAGATTATATTCTAATATTCAAGATAGAGATTGTTGTGTTGATTTGATTGAGTGTTGTTTTTATGATAGATATCTAGGTTTCTCTAATCTATGATTATCTAAGCTAATTGACATGTCATTTAGTTTTAATATCTATGATTGTTTTTAATTGCATATTCATCATCTTAGATAAGCATATAGGGTTTCCCTTGCTCTATGTTGCATTTGAATATTCATATATTCACTTAAGGTGTTAATCTCTTTTTAGAGAATTAAGTCTTGTGTTGTGACCGGGATTAGGTTGCTTAATTCGCAAGTAATCGGACTAGGTTAACTTATATCGGGATTAGGTAGGTGTGTGATTACTTTCGGGATTAGGTTGTAATCGTTTACACATTTAGTGGATTCGAGGTTCGAGTGTGGCTTACTTACTAGCCCGTGGTTTTTTCCCGTGAGGGTTTTCACGTAAAAATCAAGTGTTATTTAATTTCCGCATTTTATACTTGATTTATTGCTTTTTCTATTTATGGGTAATTTCGTAATTTTGACTAATCACGAAAAATTACGTAATAAGCTTAAAATCTATTCACCCCCCCTCTAGATAGTTTTATACACACCGTGCTATAATTTGTTTCACTTACCAATCCCTCGATCTGGTTACGGAGACTATAGCATTCGGATGTGTTGTGTCCGACATCCTCATGAAAATCGCAGTATTTGTAACGATTTCTTTGATCAGCTGGGATCTTTATTGTACCAGGCTTCCTAAGCAAGCCCTTATCTCGAATAGCCAGATATATGGTCTCTCGGGAGGCATTAAGAGGAGTGTAGTGATTGAACCAGTCTTCCTTACTTGATACCCAAGCTACTTCTCTTAGAGGAGGTGATGCTCCGGGAGGAGTCCTCCTAGTTGGGTATCTTTCCATGTGTTGGGGAGGAGGCAACTTGTAAGTTGATCGATTTGGAGGATTGTTCTAGAACTTCTTTACAGGCCCTGACTTGGGAGACTCCTTCTTAGGTCGCTTAGCTGTTCGGGCTTCATCATGTTCAACCTTGACTCGGAGCTGCTCGTCTATGTCGAACCTGCTCCAGCTCCCTATCATAGGCTACCTGGTAGGTCTCAGGTGGATGCTTGGCAAATGATCGAAACAATCTGCTAGCCCACAGGTTCCTTCTGAAATTGGCCAAGGTCTCATTCTCAGCAAACACTCCCATTTGGATCACTTCCTTGTGGAACTTCTCTACATAGGACCTCAAAGTTTCACCTCGCTCCTGGATTACATATTGCAGTAGGACGGGGTCCTTGGGGCGAGACTTGATCCCTTGAAACTGAGCATAAAAATATGTAGTAAGTTTTGTAAATGAGTCCACACTACTTGGAGGTAATTTTCTGAACCAAGTCTTTGCGTAGTCGGTCAGAGTGGATGGGAACATTCTACACATAGCTGACCGAGTGGCATTCTGGATTTCCATCTGGTGGATAAAGCTCTCTATGTGGCTCACGGGATCCTCTGATCCGAAATACTTCTCGGTGGGTATCTTGAATTTTTTTGGGGGGGGGGGGGGGGGTAACTCTGCCTCTCTAATCCTTCTGGAGAACGGCGCATTCATCTCCTCCAGAGGGTTCTTCCGGGTACCCCGGTGTTTCCCCTTCCTTAGCTCATCGAGTTCTTTTGCCATCTTGGCCATCTGATCCTCAAGGCGTTTGGATCGGTCATGCCTGGATCGAGCTACTGAAACTTCGTTGTCAGAAGTTTCTGACTCCACTGTTGGTTCATTGCGCTCCTCCTTCTGAGGCTAGGTGTAAGAACCTCTATTTTGTGATTGGCTTATTTCATGACATACCACATTTGGGATGATTGTGTAATGGGTAGCTTAGGTCCTCTTGATGATTATCAAGGCAAGCTTCCAAGCATCTCCATGTCTTCAAGATCAAGAGCTTCAAAAGGTATATCACTTGACCTTGATTCTTGAAGAGATTAGGTGCACACACACATTTGCATGCATCTTTATCTGTTAACCTAAAATTGTCACCGGGGTGCAATTTAGAATTAACGGTATGTGATGGACCTGGATCTAATTAGACCTGGGCTAGCGAGATACTCTATACCTCGATATTCCGCTGGTTCATTGGAATCTGCTAGGCGAGATATTGCATGTATGTAATGGTCCCGGATCGGGATTGACTGGGGCCAGCGAGATACTTAGTAGCCTGGTATCCCGCTGGGTATCATGAATCCGATATTATGATGAATACAAGTAATTGGATGGATGAGTTTCTTATACGGTGGATGAATGAAAGCTGAAACGGAGTTTATATATATAAATATGAGGATTTGAAATACGATCTTTACAACTCGATATTTGAGCTATCAATCTTACAGCATGGAGGAAAATAAAGCCTGAAGGAGAACGATGGAGATGGAGCTTTTCGTGCTTGTCAATAAGTAGAAAAAGTGAATTAGGGTTTCGATCCCCTTTTCCTATGAACATATGATCAATATATAGGCCCACTTTCTTGCTGAGCACTCCTAGAACTCTCGTCTAGGGTTTCAGTGGTGCACGGGTCTTCCTTCGGAGCCTCTACGAGTTCGTTGGGAAAGTCATCCCAAAAGATCAGGTGATTCCTTCTTTCTCGGCTCCAAATCAGTTAACTCCTATTTAAAATAGGATACTAAAAGGCGGGAATGAATGCCGCGTTGTAGCTTGAGTTTTCATCTTAAACGGTGACGTTTAGTATCCGCTTTAATATGTAGTCTGTTCTTCGGGGTGCCTGCCTCCTGTTTCAGCGAAGGTCGGTTTGCTAGGATCCTGGTATATATCTTGCCATGTGTATGTCACGTGTTTTGCTGGTCGGGGTACCCCGGGCACCCCGCGTCTCTCGTGCTCCTCTAAAAATGATGCTTACAGATATCGGGGTTTCAAGCAGCGGGGTACTAGGATATTCGGGTATCGAGGTACTCGGGGTAGCTGGGTACCAGGATCTCGTGATGGTTGTGTCTTCCAGGCCCCCCTTATCCTTTGGCTTTCTAGTCCTTTTCCTGGTCCCGGGGATTCTAGACCTGGCCGGGGTGGGTAAAGGCTCCTTCTTTAGCCCATCAGCTAGCAGGCGGGGTGTCCGGACATCTTTCCTCTTCTACTTTGGATTCCGACTTTCTTCTCAAGGCTTGTGAAAAATTCTTTTTTTGATCCCCGCCATTTTTGGCGGTTAACATTATCTATCTTACATTTGTTACCATGTATGTGTGTTTCATTGATTCTTGCATCTATGTCATTTAGCACACACACACTTTCATTGCATTTACATGATTGCATTTGTGTTTCACTTAATTATGTGCTTATATGCTTTATCATCACACTTATGCATTTTCATATATTGCATATCTTTTGTGTGTCACATGCTTGGTGATTATTCATGATATTATCCATTCCCATGCATGTTATTTATTCACAACCACACTTGCACTTCATGTTAGTCTTAAGTATGGTGTAATTCGTTTCCGTTTGTGTGATCGGAAACGTCCGCGCTTGCACGATGGTGTGCATGTCTTAGCGTGATGGTTGACCACTTGAGAAGGTCTCATTCTTCTCTTGGATAAGTGTTAGATTCAGTTTGGTTATTTGGAGTAAAGTGTCTAGTTTCAAAAGATTGGATTTCAATGATTTAAATGTTTTTCAAAACTAACCTTTGTATGATCTTGTAACCATAACTTTTTATAAAAAGATTGAAATTGAGTTTTGTAAAATTATGGACAAACTAGATGATGAGGTCGTTTTGGTACTCAACAAAATACAATATTTGTGTAAAAATGTGATCTTTAGAAAACAATATTTTTACTACTAGAAAATCCTTTTAGGATATAAAGATTAGTAAAACGGTAAGTAAGGATTCGTCCACAGGGATTAGGTTAGATTAATTAATTTGTGATAATATCTAGGTTAGTCTAATCTAGGTGCATAAAACATAAATCATATTTTTGGGTTTTTGATTGATTAAGTTATAATAAACTAGAAAAGTAAATAGCAATAATATAAAGAGAAATTGAATAGATAGAAATCCAACATCAACAATACTAGATAAGAGAGTGTTCTTAACAATTAATGAAAGATATTAGGGATTTAATTACACAAGTTACAATCAAAATAGAAAACAAGTAATATGTAAGGAAATCACCCATAGGCCTTCTTCTTTAATGTTTGATCCTTGCTTTCCTTTGATGCTCCTAGTGCAAAGAGTGAGAGTGAGAGAAGAGGATGTGTCTAGATAGGTGAAGTCATATGGAGAGTGACAAAGGACATGGATGGAGAAGATGGGAAGAGAGGAAGGATTTAGGTGATGTAGTCTAGTTGTTTGTTGATGAGATTGGAGAAAAGAAATAGGTGGATTAAGAATGGTGGAAGGAGGAATTTCTTGCTTCACAAGTTGTGTCAAGAGTCTTTTTAAAAGAGAAAAATAGGATGAATTTATAGTGAATTCAAATCAGGTCACGAGTGGATGATTACCAAAACAGCCCCTCTACTTGTCAAATTTCCATTTTGGCCCCTCAAAGGGGTGCATTGTGTAATTTTCACACCAAAACTCACCAATCAGAGATGACACAGTGGTTGTCGCCACTTCTTCAATGGCGACGACAATGGCGACGCAAGTGGTGAAGCAATCAGGTCTGGAAAATAAGTTTCTGTCGCCATGGTGACATCAAACGAGAAGTGGCGACATTAGATGCGTGAAATGGCGACCAAAGGGAAGCGACGCCGTGATCGGTAGCCGAGTTTCTGACCGATTGGAGCGTCGGTAATGGACCGACCGGTGAGCTGGTGACTTGGCCGTCCTTTTGAGCCGGAGATTGGCCGGTGGTTGGTCTGTTCATGGTGATTTGCAGTTAAGGTTTGGAGCTCCAAAAGGTTGGCAATGGAGGCTGCTTGGTCGAGGAAGAAGATGAAGACAGGTGAAGAAGATTGGGTGTACTCAGCAGCTAACAGGGGTGCAATCAGCTTAGCTTTTTTTTGCCATATATGGGGTGCGTTTAGAAGCAGGCTGGGGCGTGTTTGGAAGCCCAAGCCTGCCTCAAAACACACCGCATCACTTGAGTTGCGGGCGTGCTGTGATGGGTCGGGTTGTACTCATAATTGGGCCGGGTGCACTTTGTCTTCACAGGGGTACATTCAGAGGCAGAGTGGGGTGCACTCAGAGGCCCAATTTAGCGCCTAAACGCACCGTTTGACTTATCTGACGAGGCGCGCTATTGCTGACTTTCTTGGCAAATTACAGAACGACCCCTCATCTCTTCCAATTTACGGAATCTTCAATCTACTCCGTAATTTTACACAATTGCTCTCGTTTTCTCCAAATTACCACAATGCCCTTAATCTTTATAAATACCTGAAAATACTCAATTAATAATATTAGAACACGGGGAAATACCCGAGAATCGAGCATAAAGAGACGGGAATGAGGGCCAAAATCATACCAATTTTGGTTCGATCACTAGACACCCATACCTTTCCAACGGTATATTATTCGTAATATTTCATGACCGTTTGGATAGGTTTTGAAATCTCCAAAGTGACCACTAGAATAGGGTTTCACAGCTATTATCTGAATCTGACCTTTGGTCACTCAAACGACCATAACTTTTTATATAGTAATCCAAATCATATTTTGTTAATTGGAGTAGTAAGTAGACATCCATACCTTTCCAACTGTATATCATATGAAAGGTTTCGATGTCGTTTGGTCATGTTTTGAGTCGCTTGAAAATCAAGCTTTGTGCTGTGACGCTTCGCCGCGGTTCAAGTACCGCGGTTGGTGACAGCGGCATGCTAGCGACAGCAAAATCCACGGTCCAAGTGCCGTCTTGGATGGCCGCGGCACCTATACCGCAGCAAGCCTGATTCCTGACCCTATTTCGTAATTTGGCCATATACACTCATTTGGAGTCCGATTTGGCTCATTTTTGTTGGGTAAGTCACGAAATTTATAGGGCTATTATCTTAGCACTATAAATACATCTTTTTCTCTCATTTGTATTCAAGGAAACAAAAGATACACAACCTTAGAGAGAGATTAAGAGTTTCCTAGAGAGAGAAAGCTTCAAGAAAGCTTCTTTAACTCTTCAAACCGAAACCCATGTGCATCTAACATCTTTCATGCATCAATCTTCATGGGTCTTCTTGGTTTCTTAACTTGGTAAGTAGAACAAACACCACATCTTCATTTATTGTTCTATCTTAGTCAAGACATGTCTTTGATTGCTTAGTTTAGCAAATCTTCACTCTTATTGCATATTTTGTGAAGTTATGACATGATTGGGTTTATATTTTGATAGCTTAATTGATTAGGTCATTTTTGCCTAAAAAGCTAAGTCATAAACATTCTTGTGTGATTTATTGATGACTAGGTTGATAGATTGTCTTTTAATCAACTAGTTAAGCTTTTGAATGTTTATGTGTTGTTTGTGATAGCTAGCATTTAGGACCATTTTGCCCTCTAGCTAAGTCTATATGCATTGCATTTAGACATTGATATGTAGGACTCCTTGATTGCATTTGTTAATTCCATATTTATAGTCCTTGCCATGATTATTAACAACTTGTGTTGATTTGGCTTTGTTTGTTGACAATTAGGTTGTTAGAAATCTCTACAACTAATTGAGACCTCATGTATGTGCATGTAGGCTTTGTTGATAACTTGGATGTTGATTTGCATTATAATATATAGTTAAGCATATAGTGTTTAGTCTAGCACTCATTGCATTTGTGCATCATTATGATATACACTTAGACTTTTTATTCTCTTCAAGAGTCAAAGTCTTCTAGCTTTTAGGTGAAGTTGCACAAGCATTGTACTAGCTCCTCTGTAAAAGGCCTGCGGGTAGATTAGGAGGTGCTAACTTGAGATTGTAACCTTCTCTTCATATAGAGGTTGTCTAGGGTTGGTCTAGGTTTGCTATAAAAGGCATGCGGGTAGTAGTGGTGGGTTAGTAACCGAGAATGGTTGAGGTCAACCTAGGTTGTAAACATCATTACATATAGTGGATTCGAGGATCGAGTGTGGCTAGCTGAATAGCTCGTGGTTTTTCCTTGTTGAAGGTTTCCATGTAAAAATCAAGTGTTCTTTACTTTCCGCATTTTTACTAGATTTTTATTGTTTGTTGAATTAGGTTTTATATGTTAATATTGACTAATCGAAAAATTGGTAATAATCGATTAACAACCCATTCACCACCCCTCTAGGCTGTATTTAGACACTCGTATAATATATTTTCATTGGGTACCTCACTGGTTCCTCCTGGGTCCACTACTACCACCTACATCCGGCTGAGGATTCTTCTTTTCTGCTGCCGGCCTAGTTGTTGGCCGAATCCTTCTGGGCGGGATGTCGAATGCTGATTTCACCTGTCGAGGTCTAATATCTCCAGGATAATCCGGTACTGGTAGCGGCTGGCCGAGTCTGTCAAAGACCGGTACCCGGGTACTTGGTCCAGCCCCTTCTGCAAATCTGGGTGCTTCAAAGGGTATTCCTTGGGCGATCATCCAGAGACGGACGCTCTCTACATAGGTTGCAGCATGTTGTTCCATAGCATCCCGATTTACCTCTAGGACTGCGGGGTCTTGAGGTGTTGTCCCTGTGTTAAGTGGTGGAACCGGTGCCGAGATCTGGCTTCTTACTCCCTTCCTCTTCCCTTGGTTTCTTTGGGTGGAAGCGAGGGAATGGGGCCCTGAGTTGGCGGGCTGCCCCTGAAAGAATCGGAGCCTCATCTTCTACTTCTTCTGGGTTGAACTTGGTAGCTTATTAAGGGTGGGGAGTTGTTCCCCATAGACGGTGCCAAAAGAGTTAACCAAAAATTATCACTGGGGTGATTTTTCCAATTAATAACTCAAGGGGGACCAGGATCGTGGTAGATCTTGGTCGGAGGGGTATCAAGTAGTTCGATACCTTCAAATTCCTAGAAGTTCAATAAGCATGATGTATAGATAGTAGTAAGGAAAAAGTTTCATGCAAATAATAAAACGTATACATAACTCCTTTTATTGATAGCAAATATATGAAGGGGTTACAATGAAGATCTATCCTAACTATGAATATGAGGAAAAATAAGCTCAAGGTGGGCGATGGCGATGGAGCTCTCGTGTGAGTCGATAAGTGGCAAAGTAAGAAGTAAGGTTTCGGTCCCATTTTTCTGTGATCATAAGGTGTGTATATATAGGTCCGTTTGAAAGTATACAAACGTAGTTAAATTGCTGAAGGCATACCTAGGAGGGGGGGTGAATAGGTTTTTACACCTTTTTTCAATCCCTTAACTTTCGTTTGTCCCTCAAGGTAGCTTTACACACAACAAAAATAAATAAATAAAAACATACATTGACAATATATGGATGTAATCATATGAACAACGTCTATGTCTATCACCTAGTTGTATGAGGTATAAGAACAAATAAACACAACAACAAAGAATACTTGTTGTTATCCTGAAAAATCCGTAGGAAGTTTCTCGGGAAAACCTAGACCGCGGTGTACGGGGTACGCTGCAGCTGGTCCGAACTGGGTAGGGGGTGGCTCCTCACTTCCCAGTGCGGGTACCAGGGGACCCCCTAGGTCCGGTTGCCAGGGAATGATACAATGCAATAGGACCAATCCTACAAGCGGGGGATGAGGTTGAGGTAGTGAGTGTAGGCATGACAATTGCGATTCTTCAGTCAATAAAGGGAGAGACTTTCATTCATTTTCCATGTAATACATTATAGGCCATTTCTTATGCCATGGCTGACTATTACAACAAAGGGGAAAGCAAAGAACATGAAGTACCCTAGCTAGAGGAGGGGGATTTCAACCTAGCAAGATAGTCGCCAAGTGGGTTACACATATGAGCTTTGTCTAGGCGAGGTAGCAGCCAAGTAGGGCACACACATAGGAGCTTGGTTTAGGCGGGGCAGTAGCCAAGTAGAACACACACATAGGAGTTTGGTTTAAGCGGGGCAGTAGCCAAGTAGAACACACACATAGGAGTTTGGTTTAGGCGGGGCAGTAGCTAAGTAGAACACACACATAGGAGCTTGGTTTAGGCGAGGTAGTAGCCAAGTAGAGGTCTTGATTTTTTGGGGCCATCCCTTTTCCTCTTGGAATGTAGGGGTATTTAAAGTGTCTCTAGTAAGGAGGTAGGTGGAGGTCATCTGCTTAGGCGGGAATCCCTGGTTAGATCTCCACCGTCCCCTCCTATCCACAATGGCGATCACCCAGAATCAAGGATCAGGATTGCGCCAACCCTGCTTTTCTTTGGCGGGAGCCTAGGTTTTGGTAGGTGGGGGCCCTAGTTCCCAGGGCGCCATTTGCGGGACTAATCCTAGCCACTCATTTAGGGCAGGATTAGGGTTGCCACATGCCTTGGAGGGTTCCAGTCGCTCCACCTAGGCCTTAAGTCCATGTAAGCGCTTCTACAGGGCTGATGTGGTGAAAATGTGGCGTTTCCATGAGTTTTGATTGGTCACAAGGGGTCTTCGTGGCAGTGGAAAGTCGTTATCAAGGTTCTGGCCTGGCAGGGGACAGTGTCAGCGCCTGTCCCGCTGCACACTGTCAGGCGTCTTTTCCCACCATTTCCTTCTTCGTGCTAGCTACGATTCTGGGAGAATTTCGCTAGAGAAGCAGAGCATCCCCTTTCATGTATGAGAGAGTTGACTCTCCTCTAGGGCTTAGGTGGACTAGAATTTTCGCTGGAGAAGCAGAGCATCCCCTTTCATGTATGGGGTTCCTAGAATTTTCTAAAGAGCTTCCCTTTTAGGAGGTCGCTCTAATTATAGGAGTGTACCACGCTTGATCAGGTAGGCCGTGCTGAGGCGAGCTCCCTGCCTAGTCATTGGCTGGGAGCGGGTTCTCTACTGAAACATGCAGTTTCTTTCCTTAGGAGTTCGAGGGGGAGCCGGGTCTTTGGTGAAGCGTGCTCCGGAGGTGGGGACTTTGTTGGTCTCGGTCCCCTTCTTAGATAGGCGTTCCAGGAGGACCAGGTCTTTGGGGGACCGGGTTCCTTTCTCTAATGGGTATTCTAGGGGAGGATCCCGATCCTTAAATGGACCGCGCTTGTCCCCGGTGCGGCCTGGAGGAGGCACGGTACACAGTGGACTGGGTCCTTCTTCCTAATAGGCACTTTAGAGTGAATGTGGTGGGTGCCAGGGAACGGTGAGGTTTCTTAATGGGAAAAGTCCTTCCTTGAATTCGTTGCCTATTTTTTCGGTTAACAGAAGTCCCTCCCGCCTTTAATGTTAATGGTATCGCTGAACGTTACAGGCGGGGTACCTGGTCACATGAAGGGCTTTTCCTGCTTTGATTTTTTTCATTTACCTCCTTTGTATTTATCGCAATTCACCTCAGTGGCCCAGCTTTCCTAAGCATTTAATGCGGAAATGATGGCCTCCTGTATTCGGCACGTTTCTCGGGACATAGGCGTCAGCGAAGGGACGTTTTACTGCGTCCTTTCCACGTGGCGCGCGTCGAGTAGCCAGCCCGTCCCATCTATTTTTTTTACGCGCTTCCCTAACCGTTGGTTCCCGTGGATGGCTGAGATCTTCTCGTTCAAATTTGAAACTGCCCCTCCCTTTTATAAACCGCCCCTCTTTCTTCCCTATTTAAGGGTTACTTGACTGTAGCCTCTCCATTTCTTCCCTATTTTTCAGCTCTCGTTTCTTCTTCACTCTTCACTCCCATTTCTTCTTTTGGTAAGAAATGGCATCAGAGGATTTCAATATGGAGAGAGATTATGACTACGGCGGGGGGGACAGCTCTCCGGAGAGGTCAGGTTTTTCTCTGAAGAGGCGACGCCCTGGCGGTGACCCCGGCGCGGGGGGAAGTAGGGCCCGTCCCCGTCCCCGTCCCCGTCCCCGTCCTCGTCCTCGTCCTCGTCCTCGTCCTCGTCCTCGTCACTCTGGGTGACACTCTTCCGTCGGGACCGGGTTCACCAACTCTCCTTCCTCCCCGGTTCACGTCTCCGACGGGGGAGAGGCAACCAGCGCAAAGGCACTCTCGGGTGATGGGGAGCGGGATCTGGAGCATGTGGACCTGGGGGAAGTAGGCCATAGTATGCAAGTGGAGGGAGGGGGCTCTTCTTACGCTTTTGCGTGCGTTCCTCACTCCGTCTGTAACGTGAACGTGCTATCTCGCTTAAGGCGTGATTTCAACATCCTTGCTGACGTGGATCTCTCTCTTCCTTTTGAGGATTATGACGTCTATGCTCCCCCTTCTGGCCATCTTTCTATTCATGTGGTAGATTTCGAGGAAGGAGTCTGGCTTCCCCTCCATCCTACGCTCAGGCGGGCTTTGTGTGCATTTGGGTTGGCCCTCATGTAGCTGGTACCAGGCTTTTGGAGGAACCTGGTGGGCTTCCTCGTGCTATGGCGGGAGGCCGCTTTTTCTTACCCTAATCTGGGGGAGCCAGGCTATAGGGAGTTGCACTCCGTCTTTCAATTGTCCCCATTAACTCAACAGCCTACTGGTCAATACTACCTGTGTTACGCCAATGCCGTCGACTTTGTCGTGCCTGGTACCCAGAGGAAGGATCCCGGGTGGAAGAAGGAGTGGATTGTCGTGAAAGGCAACTGGGGGGCCACGGTGCGCTCCGACCTTCGAGAGCAATCAGTCCCTACTTCATTTGGGCCGCAGCCGGAGTGGGCGAAGGAAGAGGACAATGAGGCGGTTATGGGCTTTCTAGCTTCAATCAGGCAGGCGGGCTACGGTCATGCTAACCTTGACGGCTTTCCTTGGGAGTGGGAGTGGGAGTGGGAGTGGGAGTGGGTGAGGGTGGAGCGCTCCCTCTGGGCGATCGACACAGTCCCAGGTGACTTCTTCTTTCACTTACGTTCCCTCTTATTTTTTATTTAGCATTTGAGAGCTCTCATTGCCACTGTGGCTAGGAGTGGCGCGACTTTTAATAGTCCCTTAATGGGTAGTTTCTTTTGCAGGCGTCCAGCAAGAGGAGGCTCCTCTCAGCGAATCAGGCGCGGCTCAGGCACTGGTGGGCTCTCCTGTTGGCAAGGAGGCTTCTTCATGCATCCCGCTAAAGTAAGCGACACTCCTGAAAATCAAGAAAGAGAAGGGAGGTGCTTCAAGCTCAACTTCTCCTCCCCCGCTACAGGAGCTATAAGGATTCCCGTTGTTTTTAATTGGCTTATTTCGTGATCAAACCATATGTGGGGATTCTTTGTAAGGGTAGTTTAGATGTTGTTGTTATTGCTTAGGCCCTTTGAAGTCCTCATTATTGACAAGCACCAAAGGTAATACTCTAAGTGCTTACTTGTCTTGAAGAGATAGTTGCACACACTCACAACTCATGCATATGTTTAATCTTTGTATGTTGTGTTTCTTTTTGTTGTGCATCAATGCCTATCTACATCTCTTCTTGCTTGTTATTATGATTGCATCTTGTGTTTATAACATCATAGCATTTAGGCTTTTAGGATGCATCTTAGTTTACCTTTGTTCCCCTTGCATGATTGCTTGTGGGGTTCAAAGTTGTGGGATGTGCGCTGGTCCACCTGCGCCTGTCGTCCAGCGCCGCTCACCGGCGCAAAACGCCCAGTGGCGTGCCGCTGGTCGTGCGCTGGTCCACACCAGCGCAGGCCACCAGCGCAGATCGTCCAGTTCTCTGTCGCCGGTCGTGCGCTGGTCCACACCAGCGCAAGTCCACCAGCGCTGATCGCCCAGTATGGCTCCGCTGATATGGCGCTTGTGTGAGCGCATGTCGTCCAGCGCCAAAGCAAAAATGTACGTGTGCGCTGGTCCTGCGCTTGTCGTCCAGCGCAGGTCCACCAGCGCATAGTGCAATTTTCTGGCGAGTTTTCAAAACGACCTCACTTCACTTATGGCCTCTATATATATGCTAACTTGATTTTAGGTCATTTACAAGAGTTCTTATTCATGCTTCATACTTAGGATATTTTTCAAGAGAAGAAAAATACACAAAGAACTCATTTTTAATCACTCAAACACTTTTTCATGATCATCAATCATCATCTAGCATCATCTTAGATCATCTAGATGTCATCTTGCATGGAATCTTCATCATACTTTGCTTGGTAAGCTTTTCACTAATATCTTACATGTTTTGTGTTTCTCTTTTCTAGCAATCTCAATTAATTACTTGTTTGTTATTTTGTATGCTTTGGATACAATATTGAGATGAGTATGATGTATGTTTGAGAAGTTGTATTGTGCTAGCATATTAGGTTTTGTGCTTAATATTGATTAGCTAAACTAATTGACATGTCATTTAGTTTTGATATCTAGGATTGTTCTTAATTGCATATTAATCATCTTAGATAAGCATATAGGGTTTCCCTTGCTCTATGTTGCATTTTGGATATTTTCATATATTCACTTAGGGTTGTATTCTCTTCTAGAGAAAGTAAGTCTTGTGTGTAGGAACCGGGATTAGGTTGCTTAGATCGCAAGCAAATAGGACTAGGTTCACTCATACCGGGATTAGGTAGGTGTGTGATTACTTCCGGGATTAGGTTGTAATCGTTTGTACATTTAGTGGATTCGAGGTTCGAGTGTGGCTTACTTACATAGCCCGTGGTTTTTCCCGTGAGGGTTTCCACGTAAAAACCAAGTGTTGTTTTAATTTCCGCACCATATTACAATTGCTTGGTTATATTATCTTGAGGGCATTTTCGTAATTTTGACTAACACGAAAAATTGGGTAAAAAGCGTAAAATCTATTCACCCCCCCCTCTAGATAGCTTTATACACACCGTGCTATAATTTGTTTCAGGAGCTTTCTCCTACTTCCCGGCTAGAGGAGTTGGAGGCTCGCTCGGGTCGGAGTCGCAGTGTGCCTAGCTCTTCTGCTTCTAAGCTTCCCCCGGTGGTCCCTTCCGGGTCTTAAACTTCTACTCCTTCCAGGTTGTCGGTGCCTCCTCCCCGGCCTTCCTCCGTCAAAGGGAAAGGTATGATGATTGCAGAGAAGGCACCTCCCATTCCTCCCAAAGCAAGGAAAGATTCACCATCTAGATCCGACAACATTCTTCGCACATTCAGAGAAGCATTCTCCCAGGCGGATTCCTCACAACTTGCTGTGCTTCCTACCAGCGAGCTGGCCTCCAAGGGTTCCGTAATTGCAGCTGAGGTAAATTCAACTACCTTCCTGTTTTATTGCTTGATTTGGGTGGCTATGCTGAGTGCTAGGCCTGCACGTTTTGGTGGTCCTTTCCTCTTTTGTCTTGTAGGTGTTCCGGTACATCTTAGCCCTGGGGGAGCAGGCCGTTTCGCTCAAGGAGGAGCATCGCATGGTGGAGGAGGGTCGTGCTAAGGAAGAAAAGCTTAGAGTGGCGGCAGAGAAGACCATTATCGGGATTGCCAGGGAGAATAAGGAATCTGACGCCAAGGCTGCCCAAGTGAAGAAGGACATTGAGCGAGTACAGAAAGAGTGGGAGGTGGAGGTCACTCGGTCCACCCGCTGGGCTCTAGAGTGGAATGAATTGAAGATTGAGCTGGCCGCGGTAGAGGATCGTGTCGTGGCTGCAATTGCTAGGGCAGCGGAGGCGGAAGCTGGAACTGATAAATCTTTTGGGGACGGCTATTACCTCGCTCAACTGCATGTGGCCCAACACACTCCTCCTAACTTTGACCTTCATCAGATCCTTGGCTGGAGCAGGGAAGAGATCCTGGCGGGTACCGATGTTGTGCCTAGGGTCGTGGAAGGGCAATCGGTGCCTCCGGAAGGCGGGGATGCAGCGAGTAGCAGCGACCCGACGGGGAGTAACAAGAAGGAGCCGGGTGCAATCGGGGTGATGCCAGAGTCGCCGCTTGTGGAATTAGGGAAGCTACCAGCGAAAGCCCAAGAAGAGCGCCGCCCAGAGGATATAGCCCAGGATGTCTTGCCTAGCCAGCAACCGATCGAGTCCACCCTGCCTGTTGAGGAGCCTGTCAGCCCTATGCAAGAACAGTGATCAATGCCTCTTTTACCATCGTTTTATTTGCACATGCACGTGTTCTTTTGCTGCTACATATATATATATATATATATTTTTGATCATTTGGGGAGGGTCAGGCCAGCTGTGCCTTAGTCCTCCTTGGGTATGTAATTCTGAACTAATACCTATGCATCTCTTAATTTCTCTCTGCTCTGGTTTGGTATTTCTATATTTGTGGGGAGGTTGGGCCTTCTGAGTTCCAATCCTCCTCGTGATATGTAATGACGAACTAGTGCTTCATGCACTTTGCCGTTGTTTTTTTGTTTTTTTTTTTTTTGTTTGCATGCTTAGCTTAGGTGGCCTGGCCAGATGTCATGGTTCATTGATGGAGTAAAAATCCTCACTTGCTTTGTCTTGGTAGTCTTCTATGCGATTTCCACGTGTGTGGAAATTTGTTGTGACAACTGACTCTGATTTGCCTAAGTAAAATTAGCATCTCTTGTGGCTGTGCTACTTCGTTGGGCATAAGCTAGTAGGCTCCACGCTAGACTTGATTTTAACTTAGGGTTTTCCTCCAACATTTCGCGCTATCAATCAATGCTCATCCAAGTCCTTGCTTAAATATCGACCAAGGCGTAATCATTCTCGCGCTCGTAGTACTAAGCCCGTACCCACGTAACCTTTGCAACCCTGTCATAATACCTGGCCTCACTTGGACCAGGCAGGCGAGCAAGGCCTTTCGAGCCTAAATCGTTTTCAAAGGGGCTTCACACCCTTTTCCTGATACTGTGGTGGTTTAGGCAAGGTATCTGGCAGGTCTTAGACTTGGTAGACAACCATGGCTACTTAAGCCCAAGTCCCTTCTTGGGGGGTCTCGTACCCAGCCCAAGGCATCGTGGTAGCTCGTCCGAGGTACCCAGTATATCCTGGACTTGGTAGGCAACCATGGCCACTTAAGCCCAAGTCCCTTCTTGGGGGGTCTCGTACCTAGCCTAAGGCATCGCGGTAGCTCGTCCGAGGTACCCGGTATATCCTGGACTTGGTAGGCAACCATGGCCACTTAAGGCCAAGTCCCATCTTGGGGGGTCTCGTATCCAGCCCAAGGCATCGCGGTAGCTCGACCGAGGTACCCGGTATATCCTGGACTTGGTAGGCAACCATGTCCATTTAAGCCTAAGTCCCTTCTTGGGTGGTCTCATACCCAGCCCAAGGCATCGTGGTAGCTCGTCCGAGGTACCCGGTATATCCTGGACTTGGTAGGCAACCATGGCCACTTAAGCCCAAATCCCTTCTTGGGGGGTCTCATACCCAGCCCAAGGCATCGTGGTAACTCGTCCGAGGTAACTAGTATATCCTGGCCATGGCCACTTAAGCCCAAGTCCCTTCTTGGAGGGTCTCGTACCCAGCCCAAGGCATCGCGGTAGCTCGTCTGAGGTACCCGGGTATATCCTGGACTTGGTAGGCAACCATGGCCACCCAAGTCCCTTCTTGGGGGGTCTCATATCTAGCCCAAGGCATCGCGGTAGCTCGTCCGAGGTACCCGGTATATCCTGGACTTAGTAGGCAACCATGGCCATTTAAGCCCAAGTCCTTTCTTGGGGGGTCTCGTACCCAGCCCAAGGCATCGTGGTAGCTCGTCTGAGGTACCCAGTATATCCTGAACTTGGTAGGCAACCATGGCCACTTAAGCCCAAGTCCCTTCTTTGGGGGGTCTCGTACCCAGCCCAAGGCATCGTGGTACCTCGTCCGAGGTACCCGGTCTTAATAGGTGAAACACGATATGATCAATTGGGGAGAACTACTTTTCATTCATTCATTCATTCAAAAGGGGCGTGAAACACCCTAAGTACAGGCGGTCAAAGCCGCTTCATTTTTGGCTAAACCCCGGCTCTCGAGTGCCTGTCGAGTCGCGCTTACATAGGAAGTAAACTAAAGGGAGATAGTGCTATCTACAGTGGGATTCCCGCGTTTCTTCTCTTGATTCTTCCTTTGCTGCAACTAAGGGTAGAACCTCTTCAAGTGATTCGCGTTCCAGGTATGCCCAATGGGGTCTCCATCAAGGTCCACCAGCTTGTATCCTCCCCGGCTTACTTTTGCCTTGATAAGGTATGGACCTTCCCAGTTAGGAGCGAGGACACCATCAGAGCGGTGCCGGGTATTCTGTGTGACTTTCCTTAGTACCAGGTCACCCTCCTTGAAGCTACGAACCCTAACACCCTTGTTAAAGCAGCGGGCTATCTTTTCCTGATAAGCTGCCATCCTTAGGGCCACACCGGTCTGCTTTTCTTCAACGAGATCTAGACATGCCCTGAGCTTGTCCTCATTATCCTCTGGATTGTAGTACTGTGTTCGGAAGCTAGGTAGTTTTAGCTCGATTGGTAAGACAGCTTCGACCCCGAAGGCTAGGGAGTAAGGGGTTTCCCCAGTCGCGGTCCTCTTAGTGGTCCGGTGAGCCCACAGGATATTGGGGAGCTTGTCCACCCAGGCCCCCTTTTCTTCTTGTAGTTTTTTCTTCAATAACTTTTTGATTGTCTTGTTTGTGGATTCGACTAAGCCATTTGTTTGGGGATGGGACACGGAGGCAAAACAACATTCAATCTTTAGATCTTCGTAGTAGTCCCTGAAGTTGTAGTTGTTAAACTGCTTGCCTAGGTCGGTGATTATCGCCATGGGGACTCCAAACCTACATACCACGTTTTTCTTGATGAAAGCAGTTATGTTTGCCTCGGTTATGCTGGTGAGCGGTTCTGCCTCTACATACCTGGTGAAGTAGTCTATGGCCACAACCGCATACTTGGCTTGATTTGCTCCGGCAGGTAATGGGCCAATAAGGTCCGCCCCCTATACCGCAAAGGGATAGGGTGAGGAGATGATGGACAACCTCTCCGGGGGCTGGTGCATAAGGTTGGCCACCTTCTGGCATGGTACATAGGAGCGGACATACAAGCGAGCATCCTCATGGAGGGTCGGCCAGAAATATCCCATTCTTAATACGCGGTATGCCAGGGCGTCACCCCCTGAATGGTCTCCATAGTCACTTGAGTGAACCTCCTTTAGCGCCCACTTGGCATCATCAGGGTGAAGACATCTAAGGGGGGACAAGGACTTCCCTTTCCGATATAAGTGCCCCTGCACTAGGCAGTATCGGGCCGACTTCCTCTTTATTGCTCTAGCCTCTGCCGGGTCAACAGGGAGTGCCTGGCTATGGAGATAATCTACGATGGGGTCCATCCAACATGGGAGGCGGCCTACCGGGCAGACTTCCGCGGCTTCGGCGATGCTTAACCTGCTCAAAAGCTGTAGCCGGACTCCCTTAGAGGGGGTTTGTCCTCCTCCCGTGGTGATCTTAGCGAGGACATCTGCCCGATGGTTGGCCCCTCGAGGTATTTGTTCAATCTTGATCATCTGGAACGCCTTGGTCGCTTGCTTTACCTTTTCTAAGTAGGCCGCCATATTTTCGCCCTTGGCTTGATAGGATCCGGATACCTGGTTCACGATTAACTGTGAGTCGCTCTTGATGGCGAGGAACTGGGTTCCTAACTCCTGGGCAGCATTCAGGCCTGCCAGAAGCGCTTCATACTCTGCTTCATTGTTGGTGGTTCTGAATTCGAATCTTAAACAGTGAGAGGATTCGACACCTTTCGGATCGATAAGTACAATCCCTGCCTCACAGCTGTATTGGTTGGAGGCTTCATCAACAAATAGTGTCCAAACACTTGACTGGGAGGGCCATTCTTCTCCAGGAATTGGGACATTACTGTTCGACTGAGCCGCGGGCTCTTATTCTGGATAGGAGTTGGGATCCCCACTGAACTCCGCTACAAAATCGGCCAACGCCTGTCCCTTGATTGCGACATGGGGCTTGAAAGTAATGTCATACTGGGTAAGCTCGAGGGCCCATAAGACCAACCTGCCTGATACATCAGGCCACTGCATAAACTGTCGAAGAGGGAGATTCGTGAGTACTGTGATCGAGTGGGCCTGGAAATAAGGGCGTAGCTTGCGCGCTACTACCACTAAGGCGAATGCGAGCTTTTACAATTGGTTATAGTTCTTCTCGCCTTACTGAGGGAGCGGCTTACATAGTAGATTGGCCTTTGGATTCCTCCCTCGCATTCCTTCACCAGAGCCGCGCTTGTTGCCGTCTCTGATACGTCGAGGTATAGTTGTAGCACGTCACCGGGCAATGGTTTGACAAGCAGTGGGGGGTTGGAAAGGTAGCCCTGGAGCTCTCTGAAGCCGCGCTCGCTCTCTTTATCCCACTTCATCCCTCTTCCTTTTTTGATTGCTTGGAAGAAAGGGAGACATTTATCGGTGGACCGAGAGATGAATCTGCTGAGGGCAGCGAGGCGGCCAGTTAATCCTTGCACCTGCTTCAAAGTGGTGGGGAACTGGAGTTCTAGTATTGCTTTGATCTTTTTGGGGTTTGCTTCGATCTTCCTTTTGTGAGCCATGAAGCCCAAAAATTTTCCTGTTGAAACCCCAAATGCACACTTGTCCAGGTTCAATCTCATTTGGTTCTGTCGAAACACCTCGAAGGTCTCCCTGAGGTGGTCGGGGTGCTGCTCTGCTTGCTATGACTTGGTTATCATGTAATCTACATAAACTTCCATGGTATGACCGATCTGTTCTTTGAATAGCTTGTTGACCAGCCTCTGGTAGGTGGCTCCAGCATTCTTCAGACCAAAATGCATCATCTTGTAGCAGTATAAACCTTGGTTTGTGATGAAACTGGTTTTCTCTTGATCTGAGGGATGCATGGTGACCTGATTGTAACCGGAGAAGGCATCCATGAAACTCAAGGTCTTGTTTCCCGCGGTCGAGTCAATGAGCTGGTCAATCTTAGGGAGTGGGAAGCTGTCCTTTGGGCAGGCGCGGTTGAGGTCAGTGTAGTCTACACACATGCGCCACTTCCCATTGGCCTTCGGGACCATGACCACATTAGCGATCCAGGCTGGGTATCGCACATCTCTGATGAATGCCGCGCGGAGGAGCTTGTCCACCTCCCCCTGTATCGCGGTGTTTCTGCTTAGGTTGAAGTATCTCCTCTTCTGCTTTATGGGTTTGAAGGTTGGGTCCACATTGAGGCGATACACCGCTAGGTTAGAGGGGATGCCGGGCATCTCTTCATGGGACCAAGCGAATACATCATGTAAGGATTCCCGTTTTGTTGATTGGCTTATTTCGTGATCAAACCACATGTTGGGGTTTTGAATGTAAGGGTAGTCTAAGTGTTTAATGATTGAAGATCAAAGGCCCTTCCATGACCTCAAGATTCAAGCACGCCAAAGGTATAATCTCTTGTGCTTGTTTTTCTTTGAAGAGATTTAGTAGCACACACACACTTAGCATTCTTGCTATGATTGCATACTTGCTTATTTTTATGTGCATCTCTTCACATGTCACTTTACACACTAGCACATTGGTTGATATATCTTGTTGTGTGTATATGTGCCTTATAATTCGTTTCCCGATATTGTTCGGAAACGTCCGCGCTTGCACTAATGAGTGCTTGGTTTCGCGCGAAGACCGCCTATGGAGAATGCCCTTGGCTTCTCCTTGGTTTTCACCATTGTTGGTGATCGGCGGTTATGATCGGCGGCCTGGCCGCCGAATTAAACCGCCGTTTCAGTCCAGATTGGTCTGAAGCAATTATGCGGTCAAGATCGGCGGTTCAGACCGCCGTTCGAAACCGCCGTTCATACCTGATCGATTTTAATCCTTCGGGTTTGATTCGGCGGTTGAATCGGCGGTCACGAAACCGCCGTTAATGCTCTGTTCTTCACGAGCTCTATTCGGCGGTCGTCATCGGCGGCCTGGCCGCCGAATGAAACCGCCGAACGGTGCGTTTCAGGGGCAAAATTATCTTTTCACATGCCCAATTCTTGATGTCTATAAATATCTTATTTTCTCAATCTCTGAATAAGTTTCTTGAGTCATTAGAACCCTAAACTTTCAAGAGAGATTTTTGAGAAAAAATCAAATCAAGAACTCAACTTTAAACACTCAAATCAAATCCCTTTTGCATCAAATTTCATATTTGATCTTCTATGCCTTCATAGAATTGATCCATGCATGGTTTTGAATCATCACATCTTATTTGGTATGTTCTTCACTAATTTCATATTACTTTAGTGTTTTTCATATTAATACATCTCTTTAATTACTTGTATGCTTTTGATTATATGCTAGATACAAGTTAGAGATTATTTGTGATGAAAATGATTGAGTGTTGATTGTGATAGCTAATTAGGTTTTTGCTTAATCTTGATTAGCTAAGCTATTTGACATGTCATTTAGCAATTGATATCTAGGGTTGATTAAATTGATTATATCATCATCCTAGATAAGCATCTAAGGTTACCTAGCCTTGTTTGTTATTTGAATATTCATTTATATTCACATAGGTTGTTTCTCTTCATTAAGAAGTAAGTCTTGAGGCTAAGAGTGCTTAGGCCTCAAGCAAATTGGAATAGGTTGCTAATAAAGGCCCGCTGGGTAGAAGTGAAGGGTTACAGACCGGAGTGTTAGACGAGGTCTACATAGGTTGTAAACTTCATTTCAATTAGTGATTTCGAGTTCCGAGTGTGGCGCACGAAACAGCCCGTGGTTTTTCCCAGTGGTTGGGTTTCCACGTATACATCAAGTGTTATTTAAATTCCGCACTATATTACACTTGTATGTATTTTTGACTAGTAGGGGCATTTTCGTAAAATTGACTTGCATGCGAAAATTGGGTACTATTTGTTAATATCTATTCACCCCCCCCCCTCCTCTAGCTTTATTTAAAACACGCCTCGTATTTGTTTCAATTGGTATCAGAGCGGGTTCCTAGACATACATAGGTGATCCTAGCTCATTTTTTGGGTGTTGTGCATTTGTGTGATTCTTTGATCATTCATACATTTTGCATTCATTTCATCCATTCACTATACACTATGAGTGGAATCGGTGGTCCAAATGAGGGTGCTTCGAGCGTAAGGCCACCCCTCCTCACCGGCATAAATTACTCCCAATGGAAAGGGAAGATGGAGGCATATGTGTGTCAAATCCATGATAGGGCATGGATGGCCATTGAAGATGGATATTCGCCTCCTATGATGACTCCCACGGGTGGAGGAGAAGAAGTGCTCAAGCCTAAGGCACAGTGGACACAACCCGAGTTTGAGTTGTCCAAGTGGAATCAAAAGGCGTGGCACGCCCTTATATGTGCAGTGGACGAAAATCAGTACAAACTGATTCAGAACACTAAGATAGCCAAGGAGGCATGGGACATCTTAGAGGTTGCACACGAGGGAACCGAAGTAGTGAAGGACTCCAAACTTCAAGTCCTCCAAACTCAATTTGAGACACTTAGGATGGAGGAGAATGAGTGCTTCAACGACTTCGAGATTAGGTTAATGGACATTGTCAACCAAAGTCATCAACTTGGTAACCCTTACTCGGATAGAAGGATCAAGCAAAAGATAATGAGATCGCTTCCCGAGAGGTTTGAGTCTAAGGTGACGGCTTTAGAAGAAAATAGTGATTTTAAGGACATGAAGCCGAGCGAGGTAATAGGTAGACTTCTCGCCTACGAGTCTAGGAAGGGTCCTAGCTCCACTCCTTCAAAGAAGCAAAAAGGGATTGCTTTGAGAGCTTCCAAGGTTGAGAAGGAGGACAAGGATGACTCGGATGAAGACATGGCACTTTTAATGAGAAAATTCAAGAAGTTTGTAAAATTCGAGAAGAAGGGTCATGCATCCAAAGGGCAAGAATTGAAGAAAAGGGTTCCTTTCAAGAAGGTTGAGCATAGGCAAGAGAATAGCGAAAGGAAAGGGATCCAATGCTATGAGTGTGGTGGCATAGGTCATATCTCACTAGATTGTGGGAATTTGAAGAACAAGAGAGAAAAAATGATGGCCGCCATTTGGAGTGAAAGTGATGACTCCGAAGAGAGAGATAAGTCATCAAGTGATGATGAGCTTATCAATAACTTCAAGGCATTGGGTGCCACTTGTGAAGAAAATGAAGTTGTTGGTAAGAATTCCGTTGCTAGTAATCCCATAGAAGAGAAAGATGAAGAAGTAGCTCTAGAGGAGATAGTTGTTGCTTCACATTGGGATATGGCACTTATTGACTCAAGAGATCAAGGTGAAGGTCTTGATGAGGAAATTGGATCCATAAGAGAGGAGGAGAGCCTAGAAGATGACACTAGTGGAGATGACTCCTTATCTAACTCTACAAATGGAAATGTAGAGAATATGGATATGCATGACTTTATAGTCAATGTTGAAAGCTCCATGAAGAAGAAAGATAGATTTCTAAGGATTTTAGAGGAAGAAAATCTAGAGCTTACAACATACAATGACCTCCTAAAGAAGCAAGTGGAGAAAATGGATCTTAAGGACAACTTTGAAAGTTTTGAAAGCTTTAAGTTAAAGAATGAAAAAGAGATTCAAAGGTTAAAGGAAGAACTACTTAGGCTTTCAACACAAGTTGATCACTTGAATGATGAAGTGATAAGATCCATGGTGGAAGAAGACAAGCTAAAAGATGAGCTAGCTTTGTCTAAGAGGAATGAAGAGGGTTTGAAGAGAGAGCTTGTTGAAGCCAAAGAGTCATTGACTAGAATGACCACAAGCACCAAGAAGCTTGACAACATACTTGGTGTAGGAAAAAGCCCGTGTGACAAAAGAGGTCTTGGATTCGAAGTGAGCAAGGATTGCTCTATTCCTAAGAAGACCGTCTTTGTGAAGAGTTTGGGTAAGATAGAAGCGTCACCGGTGCAAACTCCTAGGAAGAAGTTAGAACTAGGACAATGTTCGAAAAATGCACAAGTGAAGGTGGTGAAAACGAGACAACCCCAAGCTCAACGGATTAGAGCCTCTCGAGTCATCTCTCCTCAACAAATGACTCACTATGAAAAGAGGCAAAACATGCTACCTAATCCAAGGAGGCAACCCATTCCGGTTCAACCAAATAGAAGACATGAACCGACTCAACACCAAAGGAGACATCAAATGCATGATGAGTCTCCAATGACTTCACAAGAACATGGTATGAATTCTTACTTTGTACCAACTTGTCATTATTGTGGTGTTTATGGGCATATTAGACCTAAGTGCTTTAAGTACATTAAGCATTGTAGGATTAATAGCATGATAGAGAAAAAGAGGCTAAGAAAAGCCCACTTGCATGAGCCTAGGAAATCCCTTGTCAATAATCCTAGGTTAGTGAATGACATGCAACCTTTGACCACTAAGAAGAAAAATGTCATATCTATGTGGATAAGGAAAAATGAACCCGCTTGCTACGAGACTAACAAGTCTCAAATAGGTTCAACTAAGTCCAATGGACTTGGTAGGTCCATAGGACCTCATGCCCTTCATTAACGAAGGATGATACTAACCCCATATGGGGAACTCAAGCAAAGAGAGCTATTTTTGCTTCTTTGTTGATTGCTTGAGTAAGCTTGGTTGCACATATGTATATATGTTTTCAATTCAATAAGTGTGAACCTTGCTTGTTTACAATCCATGTCATATTTATGTTCAAACATGCATTTTTGGACTAGGAGATGTATGTAGGAAGTATGATTTGAATGACCTATGATTATCTCCATGACATGATGATTCTTTTATAACATGCTAATGTCTTATGAAAAGCATGAAATTCATGTACATGCTCAAATGAAAAAGCATGAATTGATAATTGCGTTCTTAAATGCAAAAACTTGTGTGAAAAAAGCTTATGAGACTCAAATGAAATAGGATCTAGTATCCATTCAAGGATTTTACAATCCAAATGTCTCTCTTTCTTTATTGGTTGAACATGTCTACTATCATACGGGTTTCATTCCCGGAAAAATCAAATAAGGTGCAAAGTTGCTCATGACATGTTTAGCTTATAAAGTTGGATATAGTTGTTCTTAAATTAAAATCAATGAAATTTCTATATCCTTGCTTCTCTCATGACAATGGTGAAATTGGTTTGAATTCCTATTAGAAACCTTTGTCATTTGCTTTGCCAAATACCATGGTATTTTGGACTTGAATGTTATATGTCTTGTATGCAAAGCATTTTGTTTCACACATTTTAACTAATAAAACTCCTCGTTTCTCTTCGATTAATTGAGATTGCATAAAGTGACTTATATTGATTATGCATATACTAGAATGCTACTATCTCTCTTTGCCTTAAGTGACCCGGTTGGGGACTACTCCTTTGCCTATATCATGACAAAAAGGGGGAGTAGAATGTGGTAAGGGGAGGTGCAAATTGTTGTAGCAATTGGTGCACATTGGGGAGAATATACATTGAGGGGGAGTAACCCTTTGAGGGGGAGCATTGCATTCATCATACATTGCATGATGTTGTGTTTAATTTCTTAGAAATGCAAATGCTTGTTTATGTCCTCACTTGATTCATCTCACTTTTACTTGTTTTGGAAAGTTTAGAAACCTTGTTTCAGGGAATGATTGTTCTATAAGAGATTGAAGACTTCAAGTTTTATTTTTATATATCTCTTTGTATTGTAGAAAATCTTCATTGACCCATAGGTTTATTTTTGTTGTGAGGAATCAATGTGAGTGGTGGTTTTGTCACGAAATAGCCAAAGGGGGAGATTGTAAGGATTCCCGTTTTGTTGATTGGCTTATTTCGTGATCAAACCACATGTTGGGGTTTTGAATGTAAGGGTAGTCTAAGTGTTTAATGATTGAAGATCAAAGGCCCTTCCATGACCTCAAGATTCAAGCACGCCAAAGGTATAATCTCTTGTGCTTGTTTTTCTTTGAAGAGATTTAGTAGCACACACACACTTAGCATTCTTGCTATGATTGCATACTTGCTTATTTTTATGTGCATCTCTTCACATGTCACTTTACACACTAGCACATTGGTTGATATATCTTGTTGTGTGTATATGTGCCTTATAATTCATTTCCCGACATTGTTCGGAAACGTCCGCGCTTGCACTAATGAGTGCTTGGTTTCGCGCGAAGACCGCCTATGGAGAATGCCCTTGGCTTCTCCTTGGTTTTCACCATTGTTGGTGATCGGCGGTTATGATCGGCGGCCTGGCCGCCGAATTAAACCGCCGTTTCAGTCCAGATTGGTCTGAAGCAATTATGCGGTCAAGATCGGCGGTTCAGACTGCCGTTCGAAACCGCCGTTCATACCTGATCGATTTTAATCCTTCGGGTTTGATTCGGCGGTTGAATCGGCGGTCACGAAACCGCCGTTAATGCTCTGTTCTTCACGAGCTCTATTCGGCGGTCGTCATCGGCGGCCTGGCCGCCGAATGAAACCGTCGAACGGTGCGTTTCAGGGGCAAAATTGTCTTTTCACATGCCCAATTCTTGATGTCTATAAATATCTTGTTTTCTCAATCTCTGAATAAGTTTCTTGAGTCATTAGAACCCTAAACTTTCAAGAGAGATTTTTGAGAAAAAATCAAATCAAGAACTCAACTTTAAACACTCAAATCAAATCCCTTTTGCATCAAATTTCATATTTGATCTTCTATGCCTTCATAGAATTGATCCATGCATGGTTTTGAATCATCACATCTTATTTGGTATGTTCTTCACTAATTTCATATTACTTTAGTGTTTTTCATATTAATACATCTCTTTAATTACTTGTATGCTTTTGATTATATGCTAGATACAAGTTAGAGATTATTTGTGATGAAAATGATTGAGTGTTGATTGTGATAGCTAATTAGGTTTTTGCTTAATCTTGATTAGCTAAGCTATTTGACATGTCATTTAGCAATTGATATCTAGGGTTGATTAAATTGATTATATCATCATCCTAGATAAGCATCTAAGGTTACCTAGCCTTGTTTGTTATTTGAATATTCATTTATATTCACATAGGTTGTTTCTCTTCATTGAGAAGTAAGTCTTGAGGCTAAGAGTGCTTAGGCCTCAAGCAAATTGGAATAGGGTTGCTAATAAAGGCCCGCTGGGTAGAAGTGAGGGGTTACAGACCGGAGTGTTAGACGAGGTCTACATAGGTTGTAAACTTCATTTCAATTAGTGATTTCGAGTTCCGAGTGTGGCGCACTAAACAGCCCGTGGTTTTTCCCAGTGGTTGGGTTTCCACGTATACATCAAGTGTTATTTAAATTCCGCACTATATTACACTTGTATGTATTTTTGACTAGTAGGGGCATTTTCGTAAAATTGACTTGCATGCGAAAATTGGGTAATATTTGTTAATATCTATTCCCCCCCCCCCCCCCCCCCCCCTCTAGCTTTATTTAAAACACGCCTCGTATTTGTTTCACATCATTGTAGTCCCGTAGAACCTTTTGTAGCGCAGCCTTATGCTCGGGGGCCAAGGTGGACCCTATCTTCACCGTCTTTGGAGGGTCTTCCTCCCTTATCACGATTTCCTCCAACTCCTCAGCCGGTCCTCCTCTCTCTTCTTCCTCCGGCCTCTCTTCTACACATGTTTCTTCTTCCACTTCCGGTTGTTCTACTGCACCTCCCAAGTGTTCCCATTCTGCACCATTTGGTTTTATGCCAACTAGGAGGCTCATTTCCTGAGAAATGCCATCTGCGCCCTGTCCTCCCTAGTCATTTCTTGTGGTGATCTGGGAGCACTGCTTAACTAGGGAAGAAGGGTTCGATGAGACAGCATAACACCTTCGCGCCATTTGCTGGTCTCCTCTCAGGATTCCAACTTCCTCGCCTACCGAAAATTTCAGAACATTGTGGTAGATTGACAGGACTCCCCTAATCTTTGAGAGGAAGGGCCGTCCTAGGATCAAGTTGTAGGCGCTTGGAATGTCTACTATCACAAAGTCGATCATATTGTTAACTTGTCGCGGAGCTTCTCTTATGGCCACCGGGAGTATTATGGAACCTGCTGGCATCAATAAGTCCCCTGTGAAACCATATAGGGGAGTCGTGCAACTGTAAAAGCACGGTTGGTGTAGTTGGCAGCGGTCCAGCGTGTCTTCAAAGATTATGTCCACACTGCATCCAGTGTCAATCATGACCCTGGCTACCCGGTTGTTTGCTACCTGGACAGTGACTACCATAGGATCGTCATGGGGCTGGACCGTGTTGTAGGCGTCGTCTTTTGTGAATATGATTTTAGCGGAGCTGGGACGGCCCGATATACCCCCGCTGACCTTTAATACCTAGCTTCCTGTATCGTGCCGGGGTACTTTCCTGGCGTGGTTCTTCCTGGAGTTGTTGGATGTCCCGGCCAGGGTAGGACCCCCGCTAATAGTGTTGACCATCTGGATCTGTTCCATCAGGTCCTTCCCATGGTCTTTCATTCTCTCCTCTGGTTCCTTCATCTCTTTCTGGACCTGCTTCCCTATCTTGATACTATCCCTCACTTGTTGGAGGAATTCCACTAGCAGGCCGCCTCTCACCAAACCCTCAATTTGGTTGCGTAAGCTGTAACACTCCGAAGTGTTGTGACCTATGTCCTGGTGGAAGTCACAGTACTTGTACTTATTCCTTCGGTCTGCGGGGAGCTTTATGGGGTCGGGCTTCCTCAGGAGTCCCTTGTCTCGGATTGCTAGGTAAATTGTTTCCCTCGGGGCATTGAGAGGGGTGTAATTGGTGTACTCTTCTTCCTTTGATTGGGCGATCCTGGTGACCTTTCTCACAAGGGAAGGCGTCCGCCGGACCTTTCTTGGTGGGGATACCCTCCTGAAGGGGCGTGCCCTGTTCGGGGGCAGTGAAGGTAGACGGTAGGTGGACCAGTTCGGAGGATTGTTTCTGAATCTGGGAACCGGTTCCTTCTCCTTTCTTTGACTGTTGTCCCCTTTCTGCCTCTTACTCGAGCGCGACTCATCATGCTCTATCTTGATGCGGTACTGTTCATCTAGCTGTACCTACTCCAAGGCTCAGCTATAGGCCTCCTGGTAGGTTTCAGGTTTATCTTCGCTGAAGGAGCGCCACAGCTTTCCTACCCCAGAGATTTGTTTAGAAATTGGTGAGGGTTTCCTTTTCAGCGAACACCCCCATTTGAATGACCTCCTTGTGGAAGCATTCCACATAGGATTTGAGCTTCTCTCCTCGCTCCTGTACAACATATTGTAGCAGGATGGGGTCCTTAGGAGGCGGCTTGACACCTTGGAATTGGGCACAGAAGTCCCTTGACAGCTTGGTGAACGAGTTGACACTTCCCGGGGGAAGCTTTCTGAACCATGTCTTGGCGAAATCGGTGAGAGTACAGGGGAACATTCTGCACATAACCTTGCAGGAGGCGTTCTGTACCTCCATCTGCTGTACGAAAGACTCCAAGTGGCTCAAGGGGTATTCCACACCTAAGTACACCTTCTCTGGCATCTTGAATTTAGGAGGGAGGGCGGTATGCCGGACCTCCTTCGACAGCGGGGCATTCATCTCTCCGAGGGGATCCTTCTTCAATCCCTTGTACTTGACCTTGTCCTTTTCCAGCTCTACTAGGCGCTTTGCCATTCTCTTCATCTGGTTTTCCATGCGACCATGTCCTCTTTCGAGGGACTGGGCCTCTGCTTCACCTTCTCTGGCAGCGATCCAGGAGGCAGCTGATGCTTCTTGCCTAGATCCCTGGCCATGCCTTGGGGGGCTCTGGTTCCGACTTCGGTTCTGTGTGGCCTCTGTCTGGCTCCCCATGCCGGACCTTTCCTTTGCTCTTGTCGTAGCAGGGCGAGCTTGGTGGCATACAAGAGGCGGCGAGGTTCTAGGTGCTCCAACTACTGACCGGGCTCTCCGAGGTTCTGGGGCGGTTGCCCTTGGTAAGGTTCCAGAGGGACCTAGTCTATCAAAGACCGCTATGGAGGGGCCCAGCCAATCGAAGACAGAGGCACGATTGCTAGGACCCGCTCCATCATGACGTGCGCCAAGCAATTCTTATCGAAGTCCCTCCAGGAAATTAGTGACATGTCGGTTGAATGTGTTTGGTTGGAGTGGTCCAGGAGAGGGGAGAGCTCGGGTTGTGGCCGCAATGGCCAGGGTTGGAACTTTCGCCTGCGGTGGTTGGCCACATGTTGGAGTGCTCTCCGAGGATTCCGCTCCATGAGTAGCAAGGTAGGAGCGCGGCCCGGATGGGTCCGCTTGGTTTTGGGATGACCTCAACCTCATATTTGTTAGAGTAGCTAGGATGCTTCGAGAGAAGGAAAAAAACACACTACGTGTGAGTTCACCACAAACGACGCCAAACTGTTATCCTAAAAAATCCGTAGAAAGTTTCCCGGAACAACCTGGACCGCGGAGTACGGTGTGCGCCGCAGCTGGTCCGGACCGGGTAGGGGGTGGCTCCTCACTTCCCGGTACGGGTACCGAGGGACCCCCTAGGTCCAGTTGCCAGGGACCGATACAATGCAATAGGACCGGTCCTACAAGCGGGGGATGAGGTTGAGGTAGTGAGTGTGGGCGTGACAATTACGGTTCCTTCAGTCAATAAAGGGAGAGACTTTCATTCATTATCCATGGAATACATTATAGGCCATATCTCATGCCATGGCTGACAATTACAACAAAGGGGAAAGCAAAGAACATGAAGTACCCTAGCTAGAGGAGGAGGATTTCGACCTAGCGAGATAGTCGCCAAGTAGGTTACACATAGGAGCTTTGTCTAGGCGAGGTAGCAGCCAAGTAGGGCACACACATAGGAGCTTGGTTTAGGCAGGGCAGTAGCCAAGTAGAACACACACATAGGAGCTTGGTTTAGGCGGGGCAGTAGCCAAGTAGAGATCTTGATTTTTTGGGGCCAACCCTTTTCCTCTTGGAATGTAGGGGTATTTATAGTGTCTCTAGTAGGGAGGTAGGTATAGGTCATCTGCTTAGGCGGGAATCCTTGGTTAGATCTCCACCGTCCCCTCCTATCCACAATGGTGATCGCCCAGAATCAAGGATCAGGATTGCGCCACCCCTGCTTTTCTTTGGCGGGAGCCTAGGTTTTGGTAGGTGGAGGCCCTAGTTCCCAGGGCGCCATTGGCGAGACTAATCCCAGCCACTCATTTAGGGCAGGATCGGGGTTGCCACATGCCTTGGAGGGTTCCAGTCGCTCCACCTAGGTCTTAAGTCCATGTAAGCGCTTATGTAGGGCTGATGTGGTGAAAATGTGGCGTTTCCATGAGTTTTGATTGGTCGCAAGGGGTCTTCGTGGCAGTGGGAAGTCGTTAACAAGGTTCTGGCCTGGCAGGGGACAGTGTCAGCGCCTGTCCCGCTGCACACTGTCAAGCGTCTTCTCCCACCATTTCCTTCTTCGTGCTAGCTGCGATTCTGGGAGTATTTCGATGGAGAAGCAGAGCATCCCCTTTCATGTATGAGAGAGTTGACTCCCCTTTAGGGCTTAGGTGGACTGTAGTTCCACCGTCGATGCAAGGGGGCCGAATTAATCTTGACCGTAGGCAGCTCCCTTTCCCTATTTGTGTTTGCTGTCTCTCATTACTGGGCGGGGGCTAAGCCTCTACAGGTTGTCTCCAGCCCCTTCTTTTATTCCATGTGAGCTAGGATGAGGGCTGATGTCAGCACATGGAGAGGTTGCAGCTCACGGACGTATCCCAACCGACGTCAGCCCTTTGTTGCGTGGGGTTCCTAGAATTTTCCAAAGAGCTTCCCTCTTAGGAGGTCGCTCTAGTTGTAGGAGTGTACCATGCTTGACCAGGTAGGCCGTGCTGAGGCGGGCTCCCTGCCTAGTCACTGGCTAGGAGCGGGTTCTCTACTAGGACATGTAGTTTCTTTCCTTAGGAGTTCGAGAGGGAGCCGGGTCTTTTGTGAAGCGTGCTCCGGAGGCGGGGACTTTGGTGGTCCCGGTCCCCTTCTTAGATAGGCGTTCTAGGAGGACCAGGTCTTTGGGTGACCGGGTTCCTTTCTCTAATGGGTATTCTAGGGGAGGATCCCGATCCTTAAATGGACCGCGCTTGTCCCCAGTGCGGCCTGGAGGAGGCACGGTACAAGGTGGATTGGGTCCTTCTTCCCAATAGGCGCTTTAAAGTGAACGTGGTGAGTGCCAAGGAACGGCGAGGTTCCTTAATGGGAAAAGTCCTTCCTTGAATTAGTTGCCTATTTTTCCGGTTAACACTTGTATTTCAATAAATGTTCAATGAGTTACAAGAGTGATCAAATATCACTATATAAAATTACAATATACAAAAGAATCATATATACACAAATGATCAATTAAATGAATTCACAAATCACACTTTACAAAATACTTGCTTCACTATACATCACAAGTGAATAATATGAAACAAGATAATAACATACACAATTAAAATATAAAGATAGAGATAGGAAGTGTTAACCGTCTTTTTTGGCAGGGGTCTAAAGAAGAATTTTCCATCCATGCCAAGGTTATTTGATTGTTGAAAGAATGAACCCAGGGTCTTGAGGATCCCGCTACCACAGTATCCCACAGTACCCGGTATCCCACACCTAGTACTCGGTATCCCGTAATACCCGGTACCCCGCACCTGGTACCCGGTATCCTGCACCTGGTACCCGGTATCCCGCAGTACCCGGTACCCCGCACCTGGTACCCCGTCTTCCAAGCACCTCCCAACCACCTAACATAGAAGGCATCAACAAGGGAGGTCATAATGCACCATCTGTCAGATTACCAAGGAAGAAAAAGATCAAGCTACAATAACATAATGAATACGACAACATTTAAGTAAACAAGGAAATTGCCTTATTCCCACCATTCAAGAGTCTCATTCAAAAGTGGAGTCAACTGTTTCAGTTCTAAAAGGAATCACTTGATTCCAGGGAATCAATCCCACGATCTTCTCGCCTATTGCCGCGAAACACCCCGTGAATTGCTAGGTCATTAGACCGAATCTAGGGGAGTGAACATCAAGAAATAAAACTTATATATATGACATGACATTCGACAGAAAATGGGGATCTTCTTCTCCCAAAAAGACCTGCGGCTTCTTCCCCAACAAGGCTTCCTTTTTCTTCTTGTTTTCTATTTATTAGAGAAAGGGCCTACGCCCGCCTATTATTGTAAGAGATCTCTACTTCTCAAGAGAGTAGCTATCAAAGAATATGAAGCTCATATTATTCAAAAATTAGCCACTCAACAATCATACAAATAATAACACACATCATGAATAAGATCAATGTGAACACTTATCACCAAAAGATCTTAAACTAGCAAATGTCAAAGAGGACCATATAAACATTATACTAGTTCTCAATTATGACATGCTTTATGAATGTGGTACAAACAATGAGTTGATAGATAAAAAATCAATAAGCAAGCAATATGATATAGAGATACCTTCACAAGCTATTTTCATCAAATGCAATGCCTTCACCCTTTTTATGAGTCCTCTTGGCTTGTAAGTCCTCATGACTACAAGTTATAGGTGTGTCGATTCCAAGAGACTAAAGACAATGCAATTCAACTCAAAACAACAAAAAAATGACTTTCTCTAAAAGTCTTAACATGATTGTCACCATATAGATTCCAAAAAAAAAAACTTCTCAAAAGTTAATCAACAAATTTTTACTATCAAAATTTGCTTGAGGCCTAAGTTCATGTTAAGTTGTAGAGATATGAAAAGAATACGGTGTGTATAATATAAAGCTAGAGGGGGGGGTGAATAAATTTTATCAAATATTACCCAATTTTCGCGTTTAGTCAAATTTACGAAAATGCCCCAAACTAGAGAATATAATATATCAAGTGTAATATAGTGCGGAATTTAAATAACACTTGATGTATACGTGGAAACCCAACCACTGGGAAAAACCACGGGCTGTATAGTGCGCCACACTCGGAACTCAAAATCACTAATTGAAATGAAGTTTACAACCTATGTAGACCTCGTCTAACACTCCGGTCTGTAACCCCTCACTTCTACCCAGCGGGCCTTTATTAGCAACCCTATTCCAATTTGCTTGAGGCCTAAGCACTCTTAGCCCCAAGACTTACTTCTCAATGAAGAGAAACAACCTAAGTGAATATGTATGAATATTCAATATGCAAATTAGAGCTAGGTTACTCTATATGCTTATCTAGGATAATGATTTTGCAATTAAAACAATCCTAGATATAAATGGCTAGATGACATGTCAAATAGCTTAGCTAATCAAGATTAATTAAAAACCTAATTAGCTATCACAATCAACACTCAATCATTTTCATCACAAATAATCTCTAACTTGTATCTAGCATATAATCAAAAGCATACAAGTAATTAAAGAGATGTATTAATATGAAAAACATTAAAGTAATATGAAATTAGTGAAGAACATACCAAATAAGATGTGATGATTCAAAACCATGCATGGATCAATTCTATGAAGGCATAGAAGATCAAATATGAAATTTGATGCAAAAGGGATTTGATTTGAGTGTTTAAAGTTGAGTTCTTGATTTGATTTTTTCTCAAAAATCTCTCTTGAAAGTTTAGGGTTCTAAGGTCTCAAAGAACTTGATCAGAGAATGAGAAAATAAGATATTTATAGACATCAAGAATTGGGCATGTGAAAAGACAATTTTGCCCCTGAAACGCACCGTTCGGCGGTTTCAATCGACGGCCAGGCCGCCGATCACGACCGCCGAATTGAGCTCGTGAAGAACAGAGCATCAACGGCGGTTTCATTCGGCGGTTTCGTAACCGCCGATCCAACCGCCGAATTAGACCGAGAGATTAAAATCGATTAGGTATGAACGGCGGTTTCGAATGGCGGTTTCGAACGGCGGTCGTGGCCGCCGATCGTGACCGCATAATTGCTTCAGACCAATCTGGACTGAAACGGCGGTTTCATTCGGCGGCCAGGCCGCCGATCATAACCGCCAATCACCAACAATGGTGAAAACCAAGGAGAAGCCAAGGGCATTCTCCGTGGGCGGTCTTCGCGCAAAACCAAGCACACATACGTGTGAGCACGGACGTTTCCAAACACTATCGGGAAACGAATTACTAAGCACATATACACACAACAAGATATAAAACAAAGTGCTAGTGTGTAAAGTGACATGTGAAGAGTATGCACACAAATGCAAGTATGCTAAGTGAGTGTGTGCTAACTAAATCTCTTCAAAGAAAAATCAAGCACAAGAAATTATACCTTTGGTGTGCTTGTCCCTTGGGGTCTTGAAAAGGCCTTCGAGCATGAAGTTGAAACACCTAAACTACCCTTACATTATCAACCCCAACATGTGGTTTGTCCACGAAATAAGCCAATCAATATATGGGAATCCTTACAATCTCCCCCTTTGGCTATTTCGTGACAAAACCACCACTCACATTGATTCCTCACAACAAAATAAACCTATGGGTCAATGAAGATTTTCTACAATACAAAGAGATATATAAAAATAAAACTTGAAGTCTTCAATCTCTTGTAGAACAATCATTCCCTGAAACAAGGTTTCTAAACTTTCCAAAACAAGAAAAGGTGAGAAGAATCAAGTGAGATTAAAACAAGCATTTGCATAGTAAAAAATTAAGCACAACATCATGCAATATTTGTGTATGCAATGCTCCCCCTTAAAGGGTTGCTCCCCCTCAATATATATTCTCCCCAATGTGTACCAATTGCTACAACAATTTGCACCTCCCCTTACCACATCCTACTCCCTCTTTTTGTCATGATATAGGCAAAGGAGTAGTCCCCAACCGGGTCACTCAAGGCAAAGAGAGATAGTAGCATTCTAGTATATGCATAATCAATATAAGTCACTTTATGCAATCTCAATTAATCGGAGAGAAACGAGGAGATTTATTAAAATAAAAATGTGTGAAACAAAATGCTTTGCATACAAGACATATAGCATTCAAGTCCAAAATACAATGGTATTTGGCAAAGCAAATGACAAAGGTTTCTAATAAGAATTCAAACCAATTTCACCAATGTCATGAGTAAAGCAAGGATATAGAATATATTGATTTCAATTTAAGAACAACTATATCCAACTTTATAAGTGAAACATGGCATGAGCGACTTTGCACCCTTTTTGATTTTTCCGGATAAGATATCTGTATGATAGTAGCCATGGTCAACTAATAAAGAAAGAGAGACATTTGGAATATAAATTCCTTTGAACGGATACAAGATCCTTTATTCATTTTGAGTCTCATAAGCTTTTTCACACAAGTTTTGCAATTATAAATTGCAATCATCAATTCATGCTTTTTCAAATGAGCATGTCATATGAATTTCATGCTTTTCATATGTCATTAGCATGTTATAAAAGAATCATCATGTCATGGAGATAACTAAAGGTCATTCATATCATACATCCTATGAAAATCTCCTAGTCCAAAATGCATGTTTGAACATAAATATGACATGGATTGTAAACAAGCAAGGTTCACACTTATTGAATTGAAAATATATATACATATGTGCAACCAAGCTTACTCAAGCAATCAACAAAGAAGCATAAGATTTTTCAAATTTTTTGCAAGTGACAAGAATGCAAAAATAGCTCTCTTTGCTTGAGTTCCCCATATGGGGTTAGTATCAACCTTCATTAATGAAGGCGATGAGGTCCTATGGACCTACCAAGTC
Source organism: Acer yangbiense (assembly GCA_008009225.1). NCBI lineage: Eukaryota > Viridiplantae > Streptophyta > Magnoliopsida > Sapindales > Sapindaceae > Acer > Acer yangbiense. The sequence goes on from CM017768.1 coordinate 43,448,218, forward strand.
CATTGGACTTAGTTGAACCTATTTGAGACTTGTTAGTCTCGTAGCAAGCGGGTTCATCTTTCCTTATCCACATAGATATGACTTTTTTCTTCTTAGTGGTTAAGGGTTGCATGTCATTCACTAACCTAGGATTATTGACAAAGGATTTCCTAGGCTCATGCAAATGGGCTTTTCTTAGCCTCTTTTTCTCTATCATGCTATTAATCCTACAATGCTTAATGTACTTAAAGCACTTAGGCCTAATATGCCTATAAACACCACAAAAATGACAAGTTGGTACAAAGTAAGAATTCATACCATGTCCTTGTGAAGTCATTGGAGACTCATCATGCATTTGATGTCTCCTTTGGTGTTGAGCCGATTCATGTCTTCTATGTGGTTGAACCGGAATGGGTTGCCTCCTTGGATGAGGTAGCATGTTTTGCCTCTTTTCATAGTGAGTCATTTGTTGAGGAGAGTTTACTCGAGAGGCTCTAATCCGTTGAGCTTGGGGTTGTCTTGCTTTCACCACCTTCACTTGTGCATTTTTCGAACATTGTCCTAGTTCTAACTTCTTCCTAGGAGTTTGCACCAGTGACGCTTCTATCTTACCCAAACTCTTCACAAAGACGATCTTCTTAGGAATAGAGCAATCCTTGCTCACTTCGAATCCAAGACCTCTTTTGTCACAAGGGCTTTTTCCTACACCAAGTATGTTGTCAAGCTTCTTGGTGCTTGTGGTCATTCTAGTCAATGACTCTTTGGCTTCAACAAGCTCTCTCTTCAAACCTTCTTCATTCCTCTTAGACAAAGCTAGCTCATCTTTTAGCTTGTCTTCTTCCACCATGGATCTTACCACTTCATCATTCAAGTGATCAACTTGTGTTGAAAGCCTAAGTAGTTCTTCCTTTAACCTTTGAATCTCTTTTTCATTCTTTAACTTAGAGCTTTCAAAACTTTCAAAGTTGTCCTTAAGATCCATCTTCTCCACTTGCTTCCTTAAGAGGTCATTGTATGTTGAAAGCTCTAGATTTTCTTCCTCTAAAATCCTTAGAAATCTATCTTTCTTCTTCATGGAGCTTTCAACATTGACAATAAAGTCATGCACATCCATATTCTCTACATTTCCATTTGTAGAGTTAGAAAAGGAGTCATCTCCACTAGTGTCATCTTCTAGACTCTCCTCCTCTCCTATGGATCCAATATCCTCATCAAGACCTTCACCTTGATCTCTTGAGTCAATAAGTGCCATATCCCAATGTGAAGCAACAACTATCTCCTCTAGAGCTACTTCTTCGACTTTCTCTTCTATGGGATCACTAGCAACAGAATTCTTACCAACAACTTCATTTTCTTCATTAGTGGCACCCAATGCCTTGAAGTTATTGATAAGCTCATCATCACTTGATGACTTATCTCCCTTGAAAGTTCTCAAAGTGTGTTTTTCAATATAAAGCTAGAGGGGGGGTGAATAGATTTTATCTAATTATTACCCAATTTTCGCATGCATGTCAATTTTACGAAAATACCCCTAGCAAGTCAAAAATACATACAAGTGTAATAAGATGCGGAAATAGTAAATGACACTTGATGTTTACGTGGAAACCCTCAACAGGGAAAAACCACGGGCTGGTAAGTGCGCCACACTCGAACCTCGAAATCCACTATATGAAAAGACGGTTACACCCTCAAGTGATTCTCGGACCCTCACCCTAGATAACCTCAGGCTGTGGACACTACCACACACCACTCTTGGTTCAATCCTTAGTGATATCCCCTGATACACTACTCTTGGCGTGAGCACCCTCTAATCTACCACGCGTGCCTTTTATAGCGGCTCTAGTCCAATTTGCTTGAGTGACCACCTAAACCCGGTGTAGCGACCTAATCCCGGTCTATCACAAACAAGACTTACATCTCCGAAGAGATCAAACCCTATGTGAATATGCAATGATATCCAAATAATGCAATAAGAGCTAGGGTACTCTAAATGCTTACCTAGGATTATAAGATGACAATATAATCAATCCTAGATATCACATATAGCTATATGTCATGGCATATAACTTTAGCTAAGTAAAGGATCACCAATCCTAGATACAAAGCTATCACACAAAACCCACAAACATTCAAAGGATTAACTAGTTGATTAAAAGACAATCTATCAACCTAGTTATCAATACATCACACAAGAATGTTCATGGCATAGCTTTTAGGCAATAATGACCTAATCAAATAAGCTATGAAAAATAATCTCAATCAACAAAAGAGATCAATTAGCTAGATGTTAGATAAACATGAAAATCCTAGCTACCATAAATAACCCAATCAACACATAATCTCAATCATGTATGTAGAAATTAATCTAATGACATACAAGTAATAAATGAGATAACATTGATAAGTAGAAACACTAATTATGTAAGATAAAAGTGTTCAACAAATCATACCATGTGTGTTGAAGAAGTCCCATGCATTAGCATTTGCTAGATGATCCTAGATGATGCTTAGATGAAGATTTATGCATGTGGGAATGGGTTTAGAGAGATAAAGATATGATCTTTAAGCTTTCTCTCTCAAGTCTCTCTAAATATCTCTCTAGGGTTCTTATAATCAAAGACTTGTATTCTGAACCAGAGATAAGGATGTATTTATAGAGACCAAAAATAGGGCAGGTGAAAATACAATTTTACCCTTGAAACGCACCGATCGGCGGTTTCAATCGGCGGCCAGGCCGCCGAATTGAACCGCCGAATGGCTCCCGAGCGGAACAAGGGAACTTCGGCGACTTCGTTCGGCGGTTTCGAAACCGCCGATCCCAACCGCCGTTTTGGACCCGAGAGATATATTTCAATCAGGTCTCATTCGGCGGTTTCGAACGGCGGCCAGGCCGCCGAACGTAACCGCTGTTTCACCAAAAATGGTGAAACCAAGGAGAAGCCAAAGGCATCTCCACCGGCGATCATCGCGCAAAACAAAGCACATCAACGTGCACGCGCGGACGTTTCCGAACATCCTTAGGGAATCGAATTACACCACACTAAAAGCTAACATACATGAAGTGCAAGTGTGGGTATTGAATGCATCCTAATGCCTATCATGTCATGGCATTTCATATAAAAAGATGCAATCAATTTAATACAAGAAGAGACATTGAATAAACAATAAAGCATAATGCACACAAAATATAAACACAACATTCAAGAATAAGAGTTATGCATGTTGTGTGTGTGTGCAACTATATCTCTTCAAGCCAAAGTAAGCACAAGATATACCTTTTGTGCTTGTCCTCTTGAGGTCTTGGAAAGGGTCTTTGATCTTCAACCTTAATGACCTAGACTACCCTTACAACCAAACCCCAACATGTGGTTTGACCACGAAATAAGCCAATCAACAAAAGGGAATCCTTACATCCCTCTCCGGAGTCATCACTTTCACTCCAAGTGGCGACCATCATTTTTTCTTTCTTGTTCTTCAAATTCCCACAATCGGGTGAGATATGACCTATGCCGCCACACTCATAGCAATTGACCCCTTTCTCTTGCCTAGGCTCATGCTTCTTGAAGGGAGCCTTTTTCTTCAAGACTTGGCCTTTGGATCCAAAGCCACTCTTCTCGAAATTGACAAATTTCTTGAATCTTTGAAGCATCAAAATCATGTCTTCGTCCAAGTCACATTTCTCCTCCTTCCCTACCTTAGAAGCACTCAAAGCAATTCCTTTTTGTTTCTTTGAAAGAGTGGAGCTAGGACCCTTCCTAGACTCGTAGGCGAGAAGTCTACCTATTACCTCGCTCGGCTTCATGTCCTTAAAATCACAGTTTTCTTCTAAAGCCGTCACCTTAGACTCAAACCTCTCGGGAAGCGATCTCATTATCTTTTGCTTGATCCTTCTATCCGAGTAAGGGTCACCAAGTTAATGACTTTGGTTGACAATGTCCATCAACCTAATCTCAAAGTCATTGAAGCACTCATTCTCCTCCATCCTAAGTGTCTCAAATTGAGTTTGGAGGACTTGAAGTTTGGAGTCCTTCACTACTTCGGTTCCCTCGTGTGCAACCTCTAAGATGTCCCATGCCTCCTTGGCTATCTTAGTGTTCTGAATCAGTTTGTACTGATTTTCGTCCATTGCACATATAAGGGCGTGCCACGCCTTTTGATTCCACTTGGACAACTCAAACTCGGGTTGTGTCCACTGTGCTTTAGGCTTGAGCACTTCTTCTCCTCCACCCGTGGGAGTCATCATAGGAGGCGAATATCCATCTTCAATGGTCATCCATGCCCTATCATGGATTTGACACACATATGCCTCCATCTTCCCTTTCCATTGGGAGTAATTTATGCCGGTGAGGAGGGGTGGCCTTACGCTCGAAGCACCCTCATTTGAACCACCGATTCCACTCATAGTGTATAATGAATGGATGAAATGAATGCAAAATGTATGAATGATCAAAGAATCACACAAATGCAAAACACACCAAAAATGAGCTAGGATCACCTATGTATGTCTAGGAACCCGCTCTGATACCAATTGAAAAGAATACGGTGTGTATAATATAAAGCTATAGGGGGGGGTGAATAGGTTTTATCAAATATTACCCAATTTTCACGTTTAGTCAAATTTACGAAAATGCCCCAAACTAGAGAATATAATATATCAAGTGTAATATAGTGCGGAATTTAAATAACACTTGATGTATACGTGGAAACCCAACCACTGGGAAAAACCACGGGCTATATAGTGCGCCACACTCGGAACTCAAAATCACTAATTGAAATGAAGTTTACAACCTATGTAGACCTCGTCTAACACTCCGGTCTGTAACCCCTCACTTCTACCCAGCGGGCCTTTATTAGCAACCCTATTCCAATTTGCTTGAGGCCTAAGCACTCTTAGCCCCAAGACTTACTTCTCAATGAAGAGAAACAACCTAAGTGAATATGTATGAATATTCATTATGCAAATTAGAGCTAGGTTACTCTATATGCTTATCTAGGATAATGATTTTTCAATTAAAACAATCCTAGATATAAATGGCTAGATGACATGTCAAATAGCTTAGCTAATCAAGATTAATTAAAAACCTAATTAGCTATCACAATCAACACTCAATCATTTTCATCACAAATAATCTCTAACTTGTATCTAGCATATAATCAAAAGCATACAAGTAATTAAAGAGATGTATTAATATGAAAAACACTAAAGTAATATGAAATTAGTGAAGAACATACCAAATAAGATGTGATGATTCAAAACCATGCATGGATCAATTCTATGAAGGCATAGAAGATCAAATATGAAATTTGATGCAAAAGGGATTTGATTTGAGTGTTTAAAGTTGAGTTCTTGATTTGATTTTTTCTCAAAAATCTCTCTTGAAAGTTTAGGGTTCTAAGGTCTCAAAGAACTTGATCAGAGAATGAGAAAATAAGATATTTATAGACATCAAGAATTGGGCATGTGAAAAGACAATTTTACCCCTGAAACGCACCGTTCGGCGGTTTCAATCGGCGGCCAGGCCGCCGATCACGACCGCCGAATTGAGCTCGTGAAGAACAGAGCATCAACGGTGGTTTCATTCGGCGGTTTCGTGACCGCCGATCCAACCGCCGAATTAGACCGAGAGATTAAAATCGATCAGGTATGAACGTCGGTTTCGAATGGCGGTTTCGAACGGCGGTCGTGGCCGCCGATCGTGACCGCATAATTGCTTCAGACCAATCTGGACTGAAACGGCGGTTTCATTCGGCGGCCAGGCCGCCGATCACCAACAATGGTGAAAACCAAGGAGAAGCCAAGGGCATTCTCCGTGGGCGGTCTTCGCGCAAAACCAAGCACACATACGTGTGAGCGCGAACGTTTCCAAACACTATCGGGAAACGAATTACTAAGCACATATACACACAACAAGATATAAAACAAAGTGCTAGTGTGTAAAGTGACATGTGAAGAGTATGCACACAAATGCAAGTATGCTAAGTGAGTGTGTGCTAACTAAATCTCTTTAAAGAAAAATCAAGCACAAGAAATTACACCTTTGGCGTGCTTGTCCCTTGGGGTCTTGAAAGAGCCTTCGAGCATGGAGTTGAAACACCTAAACTACCCTTACATTATCAACCCCAACATGTGGTTTGTCCGCGAAATAAGCCAATCAATATATGGGAATCCTTACAAGATACAAAGCAAACAAGCTAAGCTTCTTAACAACAAAACACTAGTCTTAAAGCTAACTCATATTTGCAACTTACACTATTGGTAAGAGCACTCACCCTTCACAAATTTTGTCTTGAGTGAACTTACACGAACATTATCAAGATTCTCTTTGACCACAATGTTGAACCTAGAGTAAAGTTCTTCCACAAATTGATTCACAATAATATCATTAAAACTCTTCTTATCAACATTGTTAACAACATATGCATTGTCAAATTTTGAAGGATATGCATTCTTCACCTTCCGGACATTCTTAACATGCTTTGAGATGTTATCATGCTTTCCATATTCAAAAGCTTTAGCATGCACAAAATGAGGTCCAATCTCTCTATTCCTAGATGCATTTTCTATGTTGCAATATTCAATGAATTTATAGCACTTGGGCTTGATATGGCCTACGGTATTGCAAAAATGACATATTGGAACAAAAGGAGAGATTTTACCTTCCGGAGTTGGAGAAGCACAAATGGGAGTTTCAAGGGGTACCTTATTCTTCAACTTGTTCTTCTTCTTGGAACGTCTCTTCTTAGGAGCTTTCTTTTCAACAATGACTTCGCTTGTAGGAAGTGATGCTTCTATGAGCTTCTCCTCAACTACCGCGTCACTTGAGCTTCCTAAGGACAAATTAGAGATGATCCTATCCTTTTCAAGCACAATACCCTCAACTTCACAAAGCTTCTTGGCAAGAGCATTCTTTTCACCCAAGAGCCTACGAGTTGTAGCAACAAACTCATCCAATTGAATCTTGATCAAATCATCCTTCTCATCAACCTCTCTTAAGGCTATCTTCAACTTCTCCTCAAGAAACTTCACCTTAGCCAAAAGATCAATGTAGGTTGGATTATCATTTAAACACTCTTGATGACTTGGATCAATCTCATTATCCAACGAATCTTGATTCACATCCTCTAGAGTATGAATGCAACAAAGTTGCTCACTAGCTCTTCTTCACTAGAAGACTCATCACTTGAGCTCTCCTCATCACTAGAGTCATCATCTTCACTCCATGTAGCCGCCATAGCTTTTCCCTTCTTGTCCTTCTTAGAATCACCACTAGGACACTCCGAAGCATAATGTCCAAACTTCTTACACTTGAAGCATTGAACCTTTCTATTGCTTTTAGCATGGCCACTCATTTCATGAGGTGGAGTAAAGGACTTCTTGACTTCCTTGTCCCTTGAGTACTTGCCACTTGGCTTGGCACCTTTCCTTATGAACTTCCTAAACTTCCTAACCAATAAAGCCATCTCCTCATCATCATCGCTACTACTAGCTTCCTTGACAACCTTGAGAGATAAACCCTTGTTCTTAGCCTTCGGTTTCATGCACGCCTCAAAAGTTTGAAGAGATCCTAGCAACTCATCTAAGCTCATGACGTCAATGTCTTTGCTCTCTTCAATGGCGGTAACCTTGGCTTTGAACCTCTTTGGAAGTGATCTAAGAATCTTCCAATTTAGCCTCTCACCGGAGATAGGAGTACCAAGTGCTTGGCATTGGTTGGCGATGTCTAGTAGCTTGTCTTGGAAGTCAACAAACTTGTCTTCCTCACCCATTTGTAAAACCTCAAATTGGGAAGTGAGCAATTGAAGACGAGACTTCTTCACCGCTTTAGTCCCCTCATTGGTGACTTGGAGAGCTTCCCATGCCTCCTTTGCGGTTTTTAGGTTTTGAATGTAGGAAAATTACCTACTGTCAACACCTCCGAAAATAGCATTCACCGCCTGATGATGCCATTTTGCTAACTCAAACTCATTTGTAGACCACTCACTCCTAGGCTTGGAAACGGTCACTCCATTCTCAATCTTGTTGGGAGCAAGGTAACCTTTTTCAACAGTCATCCAAGCTCTCTCATCAATAGAGCGAATGTAAGCCTTCATTCTCAATTTCCAAAACCCATAGTTGTGACCCTTGAGAAGAGGAGGCCTAGAATTCGAAGCCCCTTCGGTCATCACATCATCTTGGAAAACCATACTTGCAAAAACCTTGGCAATCCACACGTAAGTATAAACTAGATCTCGTCGAGTGTCGTCCGACGACCCCGTTCTGATACCAATTGAAAGTATACAAACGTAGTTAAATTGCTTAAGGCATACCTAGAGAGGGGGAGGGGGTGAATAGGTTTTTACACCTTTTTTCAATCCCTTGAACAAACTTTCGTTTGTCCCTCAAGGTAGCCTTACACACAACAAAAATAAACCAAGAAAGACAAACATAGACAATATGTGGATGTAATCATATGAACAAGGTCTATGTCTATCACCTAGTTGTATGAGGTATAAGAACAAATAAACACAACAACAAAGAATACTTGTATTTCAATAGATGTTCAATGAGTTACAAGAGTGATCAAATATCACTATACAAAATTACAATATACAAAAGAATCATATATACACAAATGATCAATTAAATGAATTCATAAATCACACTTTACAAAATACTTGCTTCACTATACATCACAAGTGAATAATATGAAACAAGATAATAACATACACAAATGAAATATAAAGATAGAGATAGGAAGAATTAACACAAGAGATTTTTTAACGTGGTAAAACCTCCAAGGAGGAAACATCCACGGGTTGAACTACAACCATTGGGTACTATATATATTAGATGATAAAAATAGAGAATCCACAAAGTGACCAATCCTTAGCTCACCTAACCTAGTGGAGTCTAAGTCTATCCAACCCTATTGGAAAGTTTGAAATCCCTCAATGATGCGGAACCACCATATATTGGACAACACACAAAACCAACATCGATGGAAGATTAGAAATTCCTCAAGAGTGCATACACCTCCCATGTACCCCGCTCTTTTGGAGTCTATGTCTAACCATACGCCTAGGCCTACCAATATAATAGCCAACTCCCTATCCAAGGCACTCATGCCTCTAGGGAGCCTCCCATGCATGACTATCCGAGTCCTCCCGACTCTAGCTATGACTTCTTGCTTGCCTATCCGAGTCCTCCCAACTCTAGACAAGTCTTCTTGCTTGCCTATCCGAGTCATCCTGACTCTAACCAAGACTTCATGCCTTTTACAAGGACTTCCTAGTGTGATCATGTGAATGCAAATGATGCAAACAATCAATTCAACATAGAACATGTGATCAATACATTCCATGGTACAAATAGACCTAAACATGTGATATCACAAGTAATAAAAGTCTAGATGCAAAATACAAGAATAAAACCTAGAGCATGTGTAAACACTAACACATAAAGCTCAAAGTTTCATTCACACATACAACACTTGAACAAAATATATTCATGAAGTACAAGTTCAAGATGCTATAATCATACAATAAAATGCTAGATACATGAGATCAAATCAATCAATATTCTAGCCAAAAATATAGAGCAAGGATTTAAGATGTAAATCAATTAAAACCTAGATAGCTCTAAAACACATACAAATACAATAATCCTAGATTTCATCAATCAAAGGATCAAATCAAATCTCAAGGTCATTTATCACAAAATTGATTCAATCAAGTCACAAACAACCTAAGATATCATTCTAATCACAATATAACACACAAACATGTGAAAAACCTAGAATCAAGAAATCTAGTCCACATTTGTCTCTAAATAGACTTTTGATTAGAAATAATTATGAAGCTATCTTTCTCTATAGCATTCATAAAACATACATATACATATAGAAGAAGAAACCCCAAGGTAATTGAAGGTTATAAAAGAAGAAATCTCAAAGATATGACCAATACCTTGGATTCACGAGCTGGTTCGGTTTTCAGTGTGCAACCACCAGAAAAGTTGATCAATCAGCTCCCAAATCACTTGGAAAAGGTAGAGGACTCAATAACGAACAATCTCCAACTTGAATCACTCAATTTAGAGTTCGTATGAGAAAGTTATGATGATTTGAAGATGAGAAAAATTGGAGAGAATTTCTAGACGGGATTTCACTCTTTTTCTTCTTGAAAACCAAATGGAGGGAATTTTGGAATTTAAAAGGAAGGAGAGAGAAGGAGGATTTCAGCCAATCAAAAGAGGCCAAGTTAGCCTAGGCCTGTGTGGGGCGCGTGGGCCACACGGGACCAGAGGGCTGGTCTGGCCGTGGGCCCCACGGCCTCTACACGTGGTGGCCAAGGCTTGGCTTTTGGCCACGCACACCCCTCTCGCGCACCGCTCACATTCTTCAGCCGTTTTCGGGCATCCGAACTCCGAATTCAAATCCATTTTCGGATTACGAACCGTGACTCCCTTACGCATAACGACAACTATAAAACTTTGACAAATGGTTGAGAATTCATCTTGGAAAACGATGACAAACACAACTTAACGAATGAGAACGAAAAGTAGCGTAGCTACATCGTTTGTACTCGAAACAAACTGAATGAGTAACCGAAATGACAAGAACTCAATAAGAAATCATAAGAGATCATGTTCAAGTCCAAATACAAAATATGGAAACAAATAGCCACAAAATCACACACGTATGCATTTCCTAGACATAGTCCTAGAACATGCCAATTCCAATGATTATGAAATTAAAGCTAATGCATGAGCATACATTACCAAGTGTGTGAAAGTAATATATAAATGATATTCAAACATGAAGGAATACACAAGGATGTCATGTGTGTGTGTGCCTAGCCGTGTAAGAGAAATGAGGTCTTATTTACCTTTGTAGACCGATGAAGCTCATCTCTCCTTGAAGCCGGAATCTTGCATGAATTGTGGCCAAGACTATCTTTGACGTCTTAAATCTTCAAAACTAAGACCACTAAACATTACAAGAGAAACATGTTTTGATATGGAATATGAAACAAATACGGTGTGTTCTAAATATATTATCTAGAGGGGGGGTGAATAGATTTTAAATATTATTACCCAATTTTTCGTGTTAGTCCAAATTACGAAATTACCCCTAACTAGATAAAGCAATAAATCAAGTATAAAATGCGGAAATTATATAACACTTGATTTTTACATGGAAACCCTCACGAGAAAAACCACGGGCTGTTTAGTGCGCCACACTCGGACCTTGAAATCCACTAATTGAAATGGAGTTTACAACCTATGTAGACCTCGTCTAACACTCCGGTCAATAACCCCCCACTTCTACCACGCGGGACTTTAAAAGTGGCTCTAGTCCAATTGCTTATGTGACCACCTATTCCCGGTGTCCGACCTAATCCCGGTCAATCACACAAGACTTAAATCTCTCAAAAGAGATGCACAACCCTATGTGAATATGCAATGATATCCAAATATTGCAATAAGAGCTAGGGTACTCTAGATGCTTACCTAGGATTATAAGATGACAATATAATCAACCCTAGATATCACATGTAGCTATATGTCATGGCATATAACTTTAGCTAAGCAAAGGATAACCAATCCTAGATACAAAGCTATCACAAAACAACACTCAATCAATTCATCACAATTAATCTCTTTTCTTGTATTTAGCATATGATCTAAAACATACAAGTAATTTAAAAGAGATGGCTTGGTATTTAAAATACTAAAATAAGATGAAATTAATCAAAATCTTACCAAACAAGTTATGATGATGCAAACCCGTACATGGATGCACTCTATATAGACATAGGAGATGCAATATGAAATTTGATGCAAAAGGGGTTTGATTTGAGTGGTTAAAGATGAGTTCTTGATTTGATTTTCTCTCAAAATCTATCTTTGAAGTTTAGGGTTCTTAAGAGTTAAAGAACGTATTCAGATCATGAGAAAGTTAGATATTTATAGACATCAAGAACAGGGCAAGTGAAAAAACAATTTTGCCCCTGAAATCGCACGATCGACGGTTTCATTCGGCGGCCAGGCCGCCGAATGGCTCCCGAGCGGAACAGGGGAACTTCGGCGACTTCGTTCTGCGGTTTTTAAACCGCCGATCATAACCGCCGTTTTGGACCCGAGAGAAATATTTCAATCAGGTCTCATTCGGCGGTTTTGAACGACGGCCAGGCCGCTGAACGTAACCGTCGTTTCACCAAAAATGGTGAAACCAAGGAGAAGCCAAAGGCATCTCCACCGGCGATCATCGCGTAAAACAAAGCACATCAACGTGCACGCGCGGACGTTTTCGAACAACCTTCGGGAAACGAATTTCTCCACAGTAAAAGCTAATCATGCATGAAGTGCAAGTGTGGGTATTGAATGCATCCTAATGCCTATCATGTCATGGCATTATCATATAACAAGATGCAATCAATTCAACATGCAAGAAGAGATATTGAATAATTCAATAAAGCACAATGCACACAAAATCTAAACACAACATTCAAGAATAAGAGTTATGCATGTTGTGTGTGTGTGCAACTATATCTCTTCAAGCCAAAGTAAGCACTAGATATACCTTTGGTGCTTGTCCTCTTGAGGTCTTGGAAAGGGTCTTTGATCTTCAACAAATCACCTAGACTACCCTTACAACCAAACCCCAACATGTGGTTTGCCCACGAAATAAGCCAATCAATTAAAGGGAATCCTTACAGAATACATGCCAAGACAAACCAAAAACCTAACACCGTTTCTTGTCATGCACTCCTAGAACTTCGGTCTAGGGTTTTAGAGATTTATGGATCCTTCCTTGGCGATCAACGAGTTTGTCAGGGAATTGATCCCTAAAATCAAGTGATTCCTTTTTTATCAGATTGGACGGGAGTTGACTCCTATTTCAAGTTGGATTCTGTATGGCGGGAATGCATGTAACATTTTGTCTTGAACGGTGGCGTTTAATGCTTGTCTTTCTACTTGGCTTGCTGTTCGGGATATCTATTTCCTGCTTCAAGCGGGGTTGGAGCACCGGGGTCTTTATGTTAATATGTGACCGTTTATTCACCGGGTGCCTACCACTAGTTTTTGGTGGATCGGGATACTCAAGTATCTCGCCTTCTTCTTGCATTTCTTAAATTGTGCTTGACAGCATCGGGGTATCGGGGTACTGGGATACCGGGATACTTTGAGGTAGACAGGTGCTTAGGATCTCGTGATAGTAGTGTCTCCAGGACTTTGTCTTCGAGGTTTCCTGGTACTTTATGGGTTCTAGAAGCCTTAAAACTAATTGAGGTGGGTAGGAATCCACATTCTGGCCATTCTTGTAGACATGCGGGGTATCAGGATACATCTCCCACGGCACCTTTTTGCCCCGTCTTCACTTCAAGAGTTGATGGAAAATTCTTCTTTGGTCCCTGCCATTTTTTACGGTTAACACTTTTCATGATATATCTTTGAATGGACCTAAGCAATCATCTATGTATGGATATAGAAATAGACCTAGGAAGACCTTGGAAAATCATGTTGTGAAGAATGTTGTTGATGACTTGCTTACTAAATCTTGTGTTGTGCCTCACTCTACTATGCATAAGAAAGTTGATAATGCTTTGTTTGATATATTTCAAAATGTGATCAATGAGGTCAAGGTGCATGTTAAAAAATATAATATTAAGTTAAAGCATGTTAGTGGTAAGAGTGAGAGGCATGTTGTGAAGAGTGTGCGGGTTAGAAAAGACACACCGAATTGTCTAGTTGCACAATATGTTCTACGTGCCAACTCCTCATATTCTTGGTACCTAGACAGCGGTTTCTCTAGGAACATGATCAGGAACAAAGAGTTCTTTGAGAATCTCGTTTTAAAGGATGGAGGTTGGGTTACTTTTGATGATGGTACCAAAAAGCAAGTTCTTGGCAAGGGAACAATTTATATCCCTGGATTGCCTAAACTTCGTAATACTTTGTATGTTGATGGGTTACAAGCTAACTTGATAAGCATTACTCAATTGTGTGAAATTTTTAAGGAAGTTAGTTTTAGCAAATACGTGTGCACTATAATTGATAAAAAGGGCAATGTTGTCCTAAGAGTCAAAAGGTCTATAAACAATTGCTATTGTCTTGAAATAGATCCTCTAACTTGCAACATGGCACATGAGTGCAACAAGCTTGATTTGTGGCATCAACGTTTAGGCCACATGAATTTTTAAGATTTAAAGAAGCTTGAAAAACATGGCATTGTTAGAGGTGTTCCCAATCTTGGTAAGAAACTTGAGGTTGTTTGTGAACCTTGCCAATTAGGTAAACAAACCAAAATGCCTCACAAAAAGATTACTTATATTGCTACCAAGAGACCTTTAGAACTTGTGCACATGGACCTAATGGGGCCAATTCAAACCGAGAGCATCAATGGTAAAAAGTACATTTTTGTATGCGTTGATGACTACTCTAGGTTTACTTGGGTTTATTTTCTTAGAAACAAGACCGAAGCTTTTGATTACTTCAAAAAAATTTGTAATCAAGTTCAAAATGAAAAAGGTCTTGATATCAAGAAAATATGTCGCATTAGGAGTGATCATGGGACGGAATTTGAAAATGCTAAATTTAGTGAGTTTTGTGTTGGTTTAGGGATTTCTCATGAGTTCTCTGCACCTAGAACACCTCAACAAAATGGTGTTGTTGAGAGGAAAAACCGTGTCTTGCAAGAGATGGCTAAGGTCATGCTCAATAGCAAGAAAGTCCCTAGAAACTGAAAGTAATAATACAATAATGCTTGGTGTGCATGATAAATATATCTAGAGGGGGGGGGTGAATAGATTTTAACTATTATTACCAAATTTTCTCATGCAAGTCAATTTTACCAAAATGCTCTTACTAGTAAAAAATACAAGCAAGTGCAATATAGTGCGGAATTTAAATAACACTTGATGTATACGTGGAAACCCAACCACTGGGAAAAACCATGGGCTGTTTAGTGCGCCACACTCGGACCTCGAAATCCACTAATCGAAATGTAGTTTACAACCTATGTAGACCTCGTCTAACACTTTGGTCAATAACCCCCCACTTCTACCACTCGGGCCTTTAAAAGTGGCTCTAGTCCAATTGCTTGAGGCCTAAGCAATCTTAGCCTCAAGACTTAATTCTCTATAAAGAGATTATGCAACCTATGTGAATATGTAAAATACTCAAAATGCAATTTAGAGCTAGGTTACTCTAAATGCTTACCTAGGATAATGATATGCAATTAATTCAATCCTAGATATCAATAGCTAGATGACATGTCAAATAGCTTAGCTAATCAAGATTAATCAAAAACCTAATTAGCTATCACAGTACAACACTCAATCAATTCATCACAATTAATTCTCTAATCTTGTATTTATCATATGATCAAAAACATACAAGTAAACTAAAAGAGAATATGCTTGATAGTCAAAATACTAAAATAAGATGAACTAAATCAAAATCTTACCAAGCATGTTGTGATGATGCAAACCCAATCATGGATGAATGCAAGATGAACTTTGATGCAAAAAGGATTTGATTTGAGTGTTTAAAGGTGAGTTCTTGATTTGATTTTTTCTCAAAAATCTCTCTTTGAAGTTTAGGGTTCTAATAACTCAAAGAACTTGATCAGAGAATGAGAAAGTAAGATATTTATAGATATCAATAATTGGGCATGTGAAAAGACAAGTTTGCCCTTGAAACGCACCGATCGGTGGTTTCAATCGGCGGCCAGGCCGCCGATCATACCCGCCGAATTGAACCCGAGAAGAACAGGGGAACAACGGCGGTTTCATTCGGCGGTTTCGTGACAGCCGATCCAACCGCCGAATCAAACCCGAGATATTAAATCGATCAGGTATGAACGGCGGTCGTGACCGCCGATCGTGACCATAGAATTGCTCCAGACACTTCTGGATGCAAACGGCGGTTTCATTCGGCGGCCAGGCTGCAGATCATAACCACTAATCACCAACAGAGGTGAAAACCAAGGAGAAGCCAAGGGCATTCTCCGTGGGCGGTCTTCGGGCAAAACCAAGCACATTCTAGTGCATGCGCGGACGTTTCCGAACACTATCGGGAAACGAATTACTAAGCACATATACACACAACAAGATATAACAATCAAAGTGCTAGTGTGTAAAGTGACATGTGAAGAGTATGCACACAAGATCAAGTATGCTAAGTGTGTGTGTGCTAACTAAATCTCTTCAAAGAAAACCAAGCACAAGAAATTATACCTTTGGCGTGCTTGTCCCTTGAGGTCTTGGAAGGGCCTTCGAGCTTGAAGATCAATCACCTAAACTACCCTTACATAATCAACCCAAACATGTGGTTTGTCCACGAAATAAGCCAATCAAGATATGGGAATCCTTACAATCTCCCCCTTTGGCTATTTCGTGACAAAACCACTACTCACGTTGATTCCTCACAACATAATAGAAACTACGGGTCTACTATGATTTTCTACTTTGCAAAGAGATATATAGAAATAATCTTGAAGTCTTCAATCTCAAGTAGAACAATCAATCCCTGAAAGCAAAGTTTCTATACTTTCCAATTCAAGTAAAAAGTGAGATGAATCAAGTGAGAATAAAAACAAGCATTTGCATTCTAAGAATTTAAGCACAACTACAACATCATGCAATAATTGTGAATGCAATGCTCCCCCTCAAAGGGTTACTCCCCCTCAATGTGTTGTCTCCCCAACATGCACAATTGCTACCACAATTTGCAACTCCCCTTACCACCATTCTACTCCCCTTTTTTGTCATGATATAGGCAAAGGAGTAGTCCCCAACCAGGTCACTTAGCAAAGAGAGATGATAGCATTCAAGTCATTTGCATAATCATAAAATGCACTTTATGCAACTCTATCAATAGGAGAGAAACAAGGAGATTTATTTTAAAATAAATGTGTGAATCAAAACATGCTTTGCATACAAGACATGTAGCATTCAAGTCCAAAATACAATGGTATTTGGCAAAGCAAATGACAAAGGTTTCTAATAAGAATTCAAACCAATTTCACCAATGTCATGAGAGAAGCAAGGATATAGAGTTTTCATTGATTTTAATTTATGAGCAACTATATCCATCTTTATAAGCCAACCATGTCATGAGCGACTTTGCACCCTATT
Organism: Acer yangbiense; assembly: GCA_008009225.1. NCBI lineage: Eukaryota > Viridiplantae > Streptophyta > Magnoliopsida > Sapindales > Sapindaceae > Acer > Acer yangbiense. The sequence goes on from CM017768.1 coordinate 43,465,318, forward strand.
CGATTTTTCCGGGAATGAAACCAGTATGATAGTAGACATGTTCAACAAATAAAGAAAGAGAGACAATTTGGAATATAAATTCCTTTAAACGGATACAAGATCCTTTATTCATTTTGAGTCTCATAAGCTTTTTCACACAAGTTTTGCATTTAAAAATTGCAATCATCAATTCATGCTTTTTCATTTGAGCATGTCATTTGAATTTCATGCTTTTCATATGTCATTAGCATGTTATAAAAACAACTCATGCTTTTCAATTTTTAAGCATGTCATTAAGAATCATCATGTCATGGAGATAACTATAGGTCATTCAAATCATACTTCATATGTAAATCTCCTAGTCCAAAAATGCATGTTTGAACATAAATATGACATGGATTGTAGACAAGCATGGTTCACACTTATTGAATTGAAAACATATATACATATGTGCAACCAAGCTTACTCAAGCAATCAACAAAGAAGCATAAGATTTTTCAAATATTTGCATGCAACAAGTATGCATTAGCTCTCTTTGCTTGAGTTCCCCATATGGGGTCAATATCATCCTTCATCAATGAAGGTCATGAGGTCCTATGGACCTCCCAAGTCCATTTGACTTGGTTGAACCTATTTGAGACTTGTTAGTCTCATAGCAAGCGGGTTCATTTTTTCTTATCCACATAGATATGACATTTTTCTTCCTAGTGGACAATGGTTCAAGAGTACTAGAAATAATAAGATCACGAACATGAATATTTTCCTTCCTATTAGCATGCATTCTAGCTCTTGTCATTCTCTTTTCAATCATGCTTTTGATTCTACATAATTTAATAAAATGAAAGCAATTTGGTCTAATATGACCATCAATACCACAAAAGTGACATGTAGGGATAAATTTAGAATTCATACCATGTCCTTGTGCATGCATAGGAGCCTTCCCATGACTTTGTGGTTCAGCGGGTTCAAACCTTCTTTGTTGTTGAACCGGTTTAGCTTGCTTCCTTGTTTCATTTTGCATGATTGGCCTCTTTCCATTGAGAGTCATTTGCTAAGGAATGTTGACTTGAGAGACTCTTATACGTTGAGCTTGAGGTTGTCTCATTGGGGCTTCCTTCACTTGAGCACTTTTTGAACATTGTCCTAGTTCGATTTTCTTCCTAGGTGTATGCACTGGTGAGGCTTCATTCTTGCCCAAACTCTTGACAAAGATGGTATTTGTTGAAGTGGAGATCTCCTTGCAATCTTCATACCCAATACCTTTCTTGTCATAAGGGTTCTTTCCAACACCAAGCATGTGGTTAAGCTTCTTGGTGCTAGAGGTCATTCGAGTCAATGACTCTTTAGCTTCATCAAGCTCCCTCTTTAACCCTTCTTCATTCCTCCTAGACATAGCTAGCTCATCTCTTAGCTTGTCTTCAATCTTCTTGGATGCCTCCACTTGTTTACTTAAGTGGTCATTGTGTGTTGAAAGCTCTAGATTTTTATCCTCTAAAATCTTCAACTTTCTATTGTTCTTCTTCAATGAACTTTCACACTTGACTATGAAGTCATTAACATCCATTTTCTCTACATTTCCATTTGTAGAGTTAGATGAGGAGTCATCTACACTTGAGCTGTCTCCTCCACTCTTCATCTCACCTATGGAGTCATTTCCCTCATTTAGACCTTCACCTTAGTCTCTTGAGTCAATGAGAGCCATATCCCAATGAGTAGCTTCGCCTATCACCTCTAGAGCTACTTCTTCATCTTTTTCTTCTATAGGATCATTAGTCAAGTCATTCTTACCAACAACTTTATCTTCTACACAAGTGGCCCCAAATGCCCGTGTAGTCGATGGTAAGCTCATCATCACTTGATGACTTGTCTCCCTTTCCGGAGTCATCACTTTCGCTCCAAGTGGCGGCCATCCCTTTTGCCATCTTATTCTTCAAATTCCCACAATTGGGTGAGATGTGTCCTATACCGCCACACTCATAGCATTGGACCCCTTTCTTTTCATTCTTCTCTTGCCTAGGCTCAAGACTCTTGAAGGGAGCCTTTTTCTTCAAGTCTTGGCCTTTGGATCCAAAGCCTTTCTTCTCGAACTTGACGAATTTCTTGAATCTTCTAAGCAACAATGCCATGTCTTCGTCCGAGTCACCTTTTTCCTCATTCACAACCTTGGAAGCTTTCAAAGCAATTGCTTTTTAGGAGCCTTCCTGCTTTTTAGGAGCCTTCCTAGATTCATAGGCGAGGAGTCTTCCAATTACCTCGCTCGGCTTCATGACCTTATAAGTGCTATTCTCCTCTAAAGCCGTCACTTTTGCTTCAAACCTAGCGGGGAGAGACCTCATAATTTTTTGCTTGACTCTCCTATCCGTATAAGGGCTACCGAGTTGATGGCTTTGATTGACGATATCCATCAACTTGACTTCAAAGTCATTGAAGCATTCGTCCTCCTCTATCTTGAGCAACTCAAATTGCGTTTGAAGGACTTGAAGCTTAGAATCTTTGACAACATCGATTCCTTCATGTGCAACCTCTAGGATATCCCATGCCTCCTTTGCTATCCTAGTGTTTTGAATCAGTTTGTACTAATTTTCATCCACTGCATATAGAAGAGCGTGCCAAGCCTTCCTATTCCATTTTGAAGTCTCAAACTCTTCAATAGACCACTTAGCCTTAGGCTTGAGTACTTCTTCTCCACCACCCGTGGGAGTCATCTTAGGAGCCACATACCCATCTTCAATTGCCATCCATGCCCTATCATGGATTTGACATAAGTATGCCTCCATCCTGCCTTTCCATGAGCCATAATTCACACCGGTGAGGAGAGGAGGTCGTGTACTTGACACACCCTCTTGGTTGCCACCATATCCACTCATTGTATAATGAATGAATTCAAATGAATGCAAAATGTATGAATGAGCACAAATCACACAAATGCAAAACACATCTAAAATGAGCTAGGATCACCTAAGTATATCTAGGAACCCGCTCTGATACCAATTGAAAGTAACAATACAATAACGCTCGGTGTGTATGATAAATATATCTAGAGGGGGGTGAATAGATTTTAACTATTATTACCCAATTTTCGCATGCAAGTCAATTTTACGAAAATGCCCCTACTAGTAAAAAATACAAGCAAGTGTAATATAGTGCGGAATTTAAATAACACTTGATGTATACGTGGAAACCCAACCACTGGGAAAAACCACGGGCTGTTTAGTGCGCCACACTCAGACCTCGAAATCCACTAATTGAAATGGAGTTTACAACCTATGTAGACCTCGTCTAACACTCCGGTCAATAACCCCCCACTTCTACCACTCGGGCCTTTAAAAGTGGCTCTAGTCCAATTGCTTAAGGCCTAAGCAATCTTAGCCTCAAGACTTAATTCTCTATGAAGAGATTATGCAACCTATGTGAATATGTAAAATACTCAAAATGCAATTTAGAGCTAGGTTACTCTAAATGCTTACCTAGGATAATGATATACAATTAATTCAATCCTAGATATCAATAGCTAGATGACATGTCAAATAGCTTAGCTAATCAAGATTAATCAAAAACCTAATTAGCTATCACAATACAACACTTAATCAATTAATCACAATTAATTCTCTAATCTTGTATTTATCATATAATAAAAAACATACAAGAAAATTAAAAGAGAATATGCTTGATAGTCAAAATACTAAAATAAGATGAACTAAATCAAAATCTTACCAAGTATGTTGTGATGATGCAAACCCAATCATGGATGAATGCAAGATGAACTTTGATGCAAAAAGGATTTGATTTGAGTGCTTAAAGGTGAGTTCTTGATTTGATTTTTTCTCAAAAATCTCTCTTTGAAGTTTAGGGTTCTAATAACTCAAAGAACTTGATCAGAGAATGAGAAAGTAAGATATTTATAGACATCAAGAATTGGGCATGTGAAAAGACAAGTTTGCCCTTGAAACGCACCGATCGACTGTTTCAATCGGCGGCTAGGCCGCTGATCATAACCGCCGAATTGAACCCGAGAAGAACAGGGGAACAACGGCGGTTTCGTGACCGCCGATCCAACCGCCGAATCAAACCCGAGATATTAAATCGATCAGGTATGAACGGCGGTTTCGAACGGCGATCGTGACCTCCGATCGTGACCGTAGAATTGCTCCAGACACTTCTGGATGCAAACAGTGGTTTCATTCGGCGGCTAGGCCGCCGATCATAACCGCCGATCACCAACAGAGGTGAAAATCAAGGAGAAGCCAAGGGCATTCTTCGTGGGCGGTCTTCGCGCAAAACCAAGCACATTCTAGTGCATGCGTGGACGTTTTCGAACACTATCGAGGAAACGAATTGCTAAGCACATATACATACAACAAGATATAACAATCAAAGTGCTAGTGTGTAAAGTGAAATGTGAAGAGTATGCACACAAGATCAAGTATGCTAAGTGTGTGTGTGCTAACTAAATCTCTTCAAAGAAAACCAAGCACAAGAAATTATACCTTTGGCGTGCTTGTCCTTTGAGGTCTTGGAAGGGCCTTCGAGCTTGAAGATCAATCACCTAAACTACCCTTACATAATCAACCCCAACATGTGGTTTGTCCACGAAATAAGCCAATCAAGATATGGGAATCAAGATATGGGAATCCTTATAGAAACCTATGGGCCGAGGCGGTCAATATTGCTTGTTATGTGTCTAATCGTGTATTTAGGAGGCCCGGCACAAAACAAACATCCTATGAGCTATGGAAGGGTAAGAAGCCCAATGTAAGTTACTTCCACACCTTTGGGAGTAAGTGTTACATTTTGAATGATAGAGATTACTTAGGAAAGTTTGATGCTAAAAGTGATATTGGTCTCTTTCTTGGGTATGCTATTAATAGTCGTGCATATAGAGTCTTTAACTTGACTACTAAAACTATTATGGAGTCTATCAATGTGAAGATAGATGACCTTAGCATGCTAAATTTGTGATGATAATAGTGTCAATGAACCTAAAGAAAACATTTTGAATGACACTAAAACACATATTGATGTGGCTAGTAGTGTTTCTAGTCAAGATGATGAAAATGATAGACGTGTTGAAGTTGTTAGTTAAGGGTTGGAAAATGCTTTAAATGATAATCAACAAGATGACCAAGTTGTTGAACATTCTCACCCTAGACTTAGAAACTTACATTATTAAGAAGACATCATAGGTGATTTGAATGAAGGGGTTAGAACTAGAAATCAAATAGCTAACCAAATTTCATATGATTGCTACACTTCTCAAATTGAACCCAAAAATATTAATGAAGCAATTGTTGATGAATATTGGGTTGGGGCTAGGCAAGATGAACTTAATCAATTTGAGAGGAATGAAGTGTGGTCCTTAGTTCCTAGGCCTAAAGATATAAATGTAATTGGCACTAAATGAGTTTATAGGAATAAGACCGATGAAAGTGGCAAGATTGTGAGGAATAAAGCTAGACTAGTGGCTCAAGGTTACACTTAGGTTGAGGGTGTAGACTTTGATGAGACATTTGCACCGGTTGCTCGTCTCGAGTCCATTAGACTTTTGTTGTCCATTGCATGTATTAAAATATTCAAATTGTTTCAAATGGATGTCAAAAGTTCTTTCCTCAATAGATACCTTCAAGAAGAAGTGTATGTTGAACAACCTAAGGGTTTTGTAGACACACTCTCCTAATCATGTGTTTAAATTGAAAAAGGCCCTCTATGGTCTTAAGCAAGCTCCAAGAGCTTGGTATGATAGGTTGACTCAATATCTTATTGACAACCAATATAGGAGAGGTGGCATTGATAGAACATTGTTTATCAAACATCATGATCATGATATTTTTGTTGCACAAATATATGTTGATGACATTGTTTTTGGGTCTGCTAATAAAACCAAGGTTGATGAATTTGTAAGTGTTATGTCAAGTGAATTTGAATTGAGTATGGTGGGTGAGTTGAATTATTTTCTAGGAATGCAAGTAAAGCAAACTAGCATGGGCATAATGTTGAACCAATCTAAATATGCTAAAAACCTTGTTAAGAGATTTGGCTTAGAAAATGGAAAAGATTTTGAAACACCCATGAGTACTACTCTAAAACTTGACAAAGATGAAAAAGGGAAAAGTGTTAACCAAAGCCTTTATAGAAGCATGATAGGTAGTCTACTTTACCTAACGGCTAGTAGACCCGACATTTGCTTTAGTGTAGGCTTGTGTGCTAGATTCCAAGTGAATCCCAAGGAATCTCACTTAAAAGCCGTCAAGAGGATCGTTACATCAAAGGAACTCATAGTCTTGGTCTATTCTATTCATTTGATACCAATGATATCCTTGTAGGCTATTGTGATGCCGATTGGGCGGGAAACATAGATGACCGTAAAAGCACATCGGGTAGTTGCTTTTATATGGGGAATAACTTGGTTTCTTGGTCAAGTAAGAAATAAAATTCTGTTCCCTTTCTTCTTCGGAAGCCGAGTACATTACGACCGGAAGTGCATGCACACAATTACTTTGGATGAAACAAATCCTTAAGGATTATGAGATAGAACAAGGAAAAATGACACTTTATTGTGATAACTTAAGTGCCATTAACATCTCTAAAAATCAGGTTCAACACTCCCGCACAAAGCACATAGACATTAGGCACCATTTCATTAGAGACCTAGTTGAACATTCTATTGTTACTCTAGAGCATATGCTTACTAAAAATCAACTTGCGGACTTGTTCACCAAGCCCTTGGACAAAGAGAGGTTTAAAACTCTTAGAATGTCCATTGGCATGATTTGTGTTGATTAATGTCTTTGTGTGATTGTGAGTGGCTTGATGAGCAAAACTTTATTTTAATATCAATATCTTTGAGAGCTACTCACTTGAGAAGTAGTGATCTTAAACAAATAACTCTTATTGTTTCTAGATCATGCACTTGAGTTTGAAAATCTTATTTTTGAAAAGTGCACTAATGCTTCTCTTATATGTTTTAGTGCTGAGTTTATGTGATTGAAAGTATGTAGATTATGGATGCATCTAGAAGTTTATTGCTAAGTACATGATAGATGACCTATGGTATGTATCCATTTTGCTTCGGCATTACATAGTATTTAACGAGCACCCTCATGAAAAGGGCTACACATCTTGGTTGTGCAGTCGCCCAAATGTAGGAAAGGATTACGCCATTGTGATGAGTGAAAGCCGCCATGAGGTGTATATGTTTATGTTAAAAAAAAAAATCAAAGAAGTGTTGAAAAGAATCATTAAAAAAAATATCTTTGATTCTAAGCCTAAAAGAAATGAAAAATGAAAGGCTTAATGGTGTATAGTTGAGAATTGTGAAAAGCTCGGGTTGTCAAATAGAAATGGGTAAACGAGCCACATGCACACACATGCTCACACATTGATATCTATTCCTTTTAAAAGCAAAAACCCGGATGAATATCGGTTTGACCTATTTTTGGAAAAGCTTTAGATGGATAGATGTGGAAATAGTTTGCATGTTGATATCACAATTACTCCTTATATATATGTGAGAAGCATTCACACACACACAATTTGCTTATGTGCTTGATTCATTAGCAATGTGAGAATATTTTTGAGAGATTAATGAAAATCTATGATTCTCTCTTGGACTTTGAAAAGTGATGAAATATTTTCTCTTATTGCTTGAATGTGTGAATGTGTGAGTCCTTTGTGAACAAATCTACTTGATGATCATAATGTGGAGCATATGTTTAGGGGGAGCTTAGTTTATCCAACTTCGCTTTCTATACGATTTATTTGCTTAATATCTCATTATTTATCTCTTGTGTCCTTTATCTATTCCTTGACAAAAGGGGGGGAGAAAATGTATACCTCACCATGTTTAAATATGGGGGAGACCATGTTTGATATAGGAGAGAAAGAAAATGTATACCTCACCATGTGTGGAGAAATGTTCCAATTGTGTAAGTTTTGTACCTCTTTGTGCTTTTAATGGAGACTTTGTCTTAAGGGGGAGAATTCTTGTCTTAAGGGGGAGAATTCTTGTCTTAAGGGGAGAAAAGAATTCTTGCCTAATTGGGTTAAGGATCTGAGGGAGAGCTTTAATGTGAAATACATTCATACGCTTGAGATAATGCATTTTTGTTTGAGATAAGGGAAGTTTCTTATTTGTTTTATGTGATGATTTCTCACCATTTTTCTTTGGAAGAAGATCTCTTGTTTGGTTTGCTATGTTTCTCATAGGTACCTTGAAGTTCAAAGAAGGGATTCTTGAAGACTCATGAAGGCTTGAAGATCTTTTAGTCTAGGGATCTCTTTGTAATGTGAGGTTGAGAGTATGCAATCAACTTTGAGTTTATTGGAGTGAACATTGTATGGTGAGGATGAGGTTTTACCATGGAATAGCCAAAGGGAGAGATTGTAAGATCCCAGATCTTTGTTGGCTTGATTCCATTGCAAAACACTCTTTATTTGTAATGATTATTTGCTTAGGTTTTTCTTGGTGAAAAGAAGCTTCAAAGAAGAAAAGCAACGTCTCATACAAATATCGTCTTCAAAAGGAAAATCGTGTACTTGGATGCTAAGGTATCAAAATTCTTCTTCCTCTTGTAAAGCGTAAGCGCACACACACACACACACACAATTTATTCATGTGTGTCCCTGCATCGTTGTGCTACATTTGGTATAACACATTCACACACCATTGAAGTATGCTCATGCATTGAACTCATATTGTCATACATTGTAAAGTTGCATGTTTTAAGACTATGTCTAGGAAATGGAATACTTGTGTGATCTTGTGTTTAATTGTTTGTGTTTCTTATATTTTGGACTTGAACATGATCTCATATGATTCCTTATTGAGTCCCGGTCATTTCGGTTACTCATTCATTAGGTTTCGAGTCCAAACGATGTAGCTATGCTACTTTGCATTCTCATTCGTTGAGTCGTCTTAGTCTTCATTTTTCGAGATGAATTCTCTGTCAAAGTTTTGTAGTCTTCATTGTGCATGAGGGAGTCACGATTCGTAATCTGAAGACAGATTCGAAATTGGAGTTTGAAAGCCTAGATACTGCAGAAGAACGTGAGCGGAGCACGAGAGGAGCAAGCTAGGCCAACGGCCAAGCTTGGAGGGTCACGTGTGGAGGCCGTGTGCCACACGGCCAAAGGTTGTAAGGTTTATAGTTTATGTTGGCATAAATTCCATATCAAAATGTGTTTCTCTTGTAATGTTTAGTGGTTCGTATATTGAAGAATTAAGAAGACGAAGGATGTCTCAACCACAATTCATTCAAGAAGCCGGCATTTAAGAGATTTGTGCATCATTGTTCAACAAAGGTAATAAAGGACCTCATATCTCGTACAAGGCTAGGCACACACTCACACATAGAATTCTTATGTGTTCCTTCATGATTAAACATCACTTATGTATCACTTTCACACACTTGACAAAATATGCTCATGCATTCATACTATATTGGTAATATTTTGTTTATTGCATTTTCTAGGACTATGTATAGAAATTAGCATATGTGTGTGTATTTGTGCTTGTATGTTTACATTTTTTTGTACGTGGACTTGAACATGTTCTTATTTGATGTCTTATTGAGTTCCGGTCGTTTCGGTTACTCATTCATGTAGTTTCGAGTCCAAACGATGTAGATACGCTATTTTTTGTTCTCATTCGTTGAGTTGACTTCATCATCGTTTTCCGAGATGATTTCTCAACCATTTTTCAAAGTTGTGTAGTCTTCGTCATGCAGTCTTTATCGTGCGTAAGAGAGTCACGGTTCGTAATCTGAAAACGGATTCGAAAACGGAGTTCGGATGTCCAAGATACGGGCTGAATAACCAAGGGAGCACGTGAGAGAGGCAGCAGGCCGTCAGGCCACTTGGCCCAGCCGTGAGGGAGGCCGTGGGCCCCACGGCCAAGGGGACTCTCTGCCCCCGTGAGGCCCACGCGCCCCCCACGGCCTGGGGTGATGTGGCCTCACCTCATTGGCCCGGAATCTCTTCTCTCTCCTCCTTATATCTTCCCTCCATCTCTCTCCATTTGATTTTTTAAGAAGAAAAAGTTGCAAATTCCCGTCAGTCCTCTCCTCTGAATTTTCTCATCTTCCAAACATCATATCTCCCTCATCCGGAGTTGGATTTGAGTGATTCGAATTGGACAACGTTCGTAATTGAGTCCTCTATCATTTCTGAGTGGTTTGGTAGCTGATTGATCGAGTTTTCTGATGGTTACACACTGAAATCCGAACCAGCTGTTGAATCAAAGGTATTGGACTAATCTTTGGGATTTCTTTCTTTTCAACCTTCAATTTGTTGGGGTTTCTTCTTCTATATCTATGTTTATGTTTGGTAAAAGCTATTGAGAAAGGTAGCTTGATAATCATTCTAATTGAAAGTCAATTTATAGACAAATGTGGACTAGTTTCTATGATTCTAGGTTTTTCACATGTTTGTGAGTTGTATTGTGATTAGAATGGCATCTTAGGTTATTTGTGACTTGATTGAATCAATTTTGTGATAAATGACTTTGAGATTTGATTTGATCCTTTGATTGATGAAATCTAGGATTTGTGTATTTGTTTGTGTTTTAGAGCAATCTAAGATTTGATTGATTTATATCTTGAATCTTTGCTCTATAATTTTGTCTAGAATATTGATTGATTAAATCTCATATATCTAGCATTTTATTGTATGTTGATTGCATCTTGAACTTGTACTTCATGAATATATTTTGATTCAAGTGTTGTATAAGTGAATGAGACTTTGAGCTTATGTGTTTGGTGTTTCACATGCTTTAGGTTTTATTCTTGTATTTTGCATCTAGACTTTATTACTTGTGATATCACATGTTTAGGTCTATTTGTTCCATAGAATGTATTGATCACATGTTCTATGTTGATTTGATTGTTTGCATCATTTGCATTCACATGATCACACTAGGAAGTCCTTGTAAAAGGCATGAAGTCTTGGTTAGAGTCGGGATGACTCGGATAGCCAAGCAAGAAGACTTGCCTAGAGTCGGGATGATTCGGATAGGTAAGCAAGAAGTCATGGCTAGAGTCGGGAGGACTCGGATAGTCATGCATGGGAGGCTCCCTAGAGGCAAGAGTGCCTTGGATAGGGAGTTGGCTATTGTATTGGTAGGCCTAGGCGTATGGTTAGACATAGACTTCGATAAAGCGGGGTACACGGGAGGTGTATGCACTCTTGAGGAATTTCTAATCTACCATCGATGTTGGTTTTGTGTGGTGTCCAATATATGGTGGTTTCGCATCATTGAGGGATTTCACTCTTTCCAATAGGGTTGGGTAGGCTTAGACTTCACTAGGTTGGGTGAGCTAAAGATTGGTCACTTTGCCAATGTTCTATGTTTACTTTCCAATAATATAGTACCCAATGGTTGTAGTTCAACCCGTGGATGTTTCCTCATTGGAGGTTTTACCAAGTTAAAAAATCTCTTGTGTTAATTCTTCTTATCTCTATCTCTTATATTTTAATTGTATATTTTTATTATCTTGTTTCATAGTATCCACTTATGATGTATTGTGAAGCAAGACTTTGTATAGTGTGATTAGTGAATTCATTTTATTGATCAATTTTATTTATATGATTCTTTTGTATATTGTATTTGTGTATAGTGATATTTGATCACTCTTGTAACTCATTGAACATATAGTGAAATACAAGTATTCTTTGTTGTTATACTTATTTGTTTGTTTACCTCATACAACTTGATGATGTATGTAGACCATGCTTATATGATTACCTATTCATATTGTCTATGTATGTTGTCTTTTCTTAGTATGTTTGTTGTATGTAAGGCAACCTTGAGGGACAAACGAAAGTTTGTTCAAGGGATTGAAAAAGACGTAAAAACCTATTCACCCCCCCCCCCCCCCTCTAGGTATGCCTTAAGCAATTTAACTACGTTTGTATACTTTCAATTGGTATCAGAGCGGGTCGTCGGATGGCACTCGATGAGATCCGGTTTATACTTACGTATAGATTGCTTAGGTTTTTGCAAGTATGGTTTTCCAAGATGATTTGATGACCGAAGGGGCTTCGAATTCTAGGCCTCCTCTTCTCAAGGGTCATAACTATGGGTTTTGGAAATTGAGGATGAAGGCATACATTCGATCTATTGATGAGAGAGCTTGGATGACCGTTGAAAAAGGTTACCTTGCTCTCAACAAGATTGAGGATGGAGTGACCGTTTCCAAGCCTAGGAGTGAGTGGTCTACTAATGAGTTTGAGTTAGCAAAATGGCATCATCGGGCGGTGAATGCTATTTTCGGAGGTGTTGATAGTAGGCAATTTTCCTACATTCAAAACCTAGAAACCGCAAAGGAGGCATGGGAGGCTCTCCAAGTCACCAATGAGGGGACTAAAGCGGTGAAGAATTCTCGTCTTCAATTGCTCACTTCCCGATTTGAGGTTTTGCAAATGGGTGAGGAAGACAAGTTTGTTGACTTCCAAGATAAGCTACTAGACATTGCCAACCAATGCCAAGCACTTGGTACTCCTATCTCTGGTGAGAGGCTAAATTGGAAGATTCTTATATCACTTCCAAAGAGGTTCAAAGCCAAGGTTACCGCTATTGAAGAGAGCAAAGATGTTGACGTCATGAGCTTAGATGAGTTGCTAGGATCTCTTCAAACTTTTGAGGCATGCATGAAACCGAAGGCTAAGAACAAGGGTTTAGCTCTCAAAGTTGTCAAGGAAGCTAGTAGTAGCGATGATGATGAGGAGATGGCTTTATTGGTTAGGAAGTTTAGGAAGTTCTTGAGGAAAGGTGCCAAGCCTAGTGGCAAGTACTCAAGGGACAAGGAAGTCAAGAAGTCCTTTACTCCACCTCATGAAAGGAGTGGCCATGCTAAGAGCAATAGAAAGGTTCAATGTTTCAAGTGCAAGAAGCTTGGACATTATGCTTCGGATTGTCCTAGTGGTGATTCTAAGAAGGACAAGAAGGGAAAGGCTATGGTGGCTACATGGAGTGAAGATGATGACTCTAGTGATGAGGAGAGCTCAAGTGATGAGTCTTCTAGTGAAAAAGAGCTAGTGAGCAACTTTGTTGCATTCATGGCTTCTCACTCTACTCTAGAGGATGTGAATCAAGATTCATTGGATAAGGAGGTTGATCCAAATCATCACGAGTGTTTAAATGATAATCCAACCTATATTGATCTTTTGGCTAAGGTGAAGTTTCTTGAGGAAAAATTAAAAATAGCCTTAAGTGAGGTTGATGAGAAGGATGACTTGATCAAGATTCAAGTGGATGAGTTTGTTGCTACAACTCGTAGGCTCTTACGTGAAAAGAATGCTCTTGCCAAGAAGCTTTGCGAAGTTGAGGGTATTGTGCTTGAAAAGGATAGGATCATCTCTAATATGAACTTAGGAAGCGCAAGTGACGCGGTGGTTGAAGAGAAGCTCATAGAAGCATCACTTCCTACTAGCGAAGCTATCATTGAAGAGAAAGCTCCTAAGAAGAGACGTTCCAAGAAGAAGAACAAATTAAAGAATAAGGTACCCCTTGAAACTCCCATTTGTCCTCCACCATCACCGGAACGTAAAATCTCTTCTTTTGTTCCCATATGTCATTTTTGCAATACCTTAGGCCATATCAAGCCCAAGTGCTATAAGTTCATTGAATATTGCAACATGGAAAATGCATCTAGGAATAGAGAGGTTGGACCTCATTTTATGCATGCTAAAGCTTTTGAATATGGAAAGCATGAAAATCTCTCAAAGCATGTTAAGAATGTCCGGAAGGTGAAGAATGCATATCCTTCTAAATTTGACAATGCATGTGTTGCTAACAATGTTGAGAAAAAGAGTATTACTGATATTATTGTGAATCAAGTTGTGGAAGAACTTTACTCTAGGTTCAACATTGTGGTCAAATAGAATCTTGATGATGTTCGTGTATGTCCACCCAAGACAAAGTTTGTCAAGGGTGAGTGCTCTTACCATTAGTGTAAGTTGCACATGTGAGTTAGCTTTAAAACTAGTGTTGTTGGTAAGAAGCTTAGCTTGTTTGCTTTGTATCTTTACAACTTGACATGAACTTAGCTATCTCACATTGTTTGTCATGATAGTCGAAATTTGTTGATTAACTTTTGAGAAGTTTTTTTTTTGGAATCTATATGGTGACATTAATGTTAAGGCTTTTAGAGAAAGTCATTTTTTTTGTTTGTTTGAGTTGGATTATATTGTCTTTAGTCTCTTGGAATCGACACACCTATAACTTGTAGTCATGAGGACTTACAAGCCAAGAGGACTCATAAAAAGGGTGAAGACATTGTATTTGGTGAAAATAGCTTGCGAAGGTATCTCTATATCATATTGCTTGCTTACTTGATTTTTCATCTATCAACTCATTGTTTGTATCACATTCATGAAGCATGTCATAATTGAGAACTAGTATAGTGTTTATATGGTCCTCTTTGACATTTGCTAGTTTAAGATCTTTTGGTGATAAATGTTCACATTGATCTTATTTCATGAAGTGTGTTGTTATTTGTATGATTGTTGAGTGGCTAATTTTTGAATAATGTGAGCTTCATATTCTTTGATAGCTACTCTCTTGAGAAGTAGAGATCTTAAGTAAGTCTCTTTACTTGCTTCTTGATCATGTGCTTTTAAGCCTTAAATTTTGGTTTCAAAAATGCATTTTGCTTCTCTTGTATGTCTTGTTAAGTATGTTGAGCTTGATTGATGTTAGCTTTGGATACACCTTGAAGTCCTAAGGACTAGTACATTTAAAAATGACCAATGGTTGGTATCCATTTGCTTCGGCAACATAGAACTCAACGAGCACCCTCATGGAAAGGGCTACACACCTTGGTTGTGCAGCCGCCCAATGTAGGAAAGGGCTACGCCATTGTGATGAGTGAAAGCCGCCATGAGGAGTATATGTTTTTTGTTAGAAAAATCAAAGAAGTGTTGAATTGAATCATTAAAAAATAAAAAATAAAACTTTGATTCAAGCCTAAATTAAAAAAAAAAAAATAAAAAAAAAAAGGCTTATGGAGTATAGTTGAATAATCAAATGAGCTCGGGTTGACAAATAGAAATGGGTTAATGAGCCACATGCACACACACGCTCACATGTTGAAATCTATTCTCTTTATAAGCAAAATTTCGGATGATAACCGGTTTGACCTTTTCATGGAAAGGCCTAAGATGAATAGATGTTGAAAGTGTTTGTATGCTTGATTATCAAACTACTTCTTTTCATATACTTGAAGCAAAATCTTCACACACTCACTTTTGTTTTTTTTTAGTATTTTGATACTTTAGCAATTTTTGATGACATATGAGAGTGATTGAAAATCTTGATGTAACTCTCTTAGATATGTGAAGCTTATTTGCAAATCTAATAAAAATTGCTTGTGATGTGATTGTGTGGATGATTTTTGTGAACATTTGTCTATCTTGATTTTAGATAAGGCACTTGTCAAGGGGGAGCATAATATGCTAAATTCTTGTTTTTTTTTTATTACATGTTCACATGTTCTTCAAGGTTGTTGTTTGTTGGCATTATTCTTATTTTTGATAAATCATACAGATGCTTTGATATATTCTTATATGCATAATGATTTGTTGAATATAGTGTTTTGCCTTTGTATATGTTTATTGGTTTCTTTGTTTCCTCTCACTTTTGTTTTTAGTTTTTTTTTTGTATTGCAAGATCATGGGAAAAGCAAAGAAAATTGGTGGCAATGTTTCTTCAACTCCCATTGACAAGTCTAAACCTACAATTTCTTCCAAAATTTCCAAAGCTAACAAAGTGGATGATTTGGGAATTTTCGGTTGCAAGAAGTTAATTCAAGAAAGAGGTATTGACTTGGACTCTTGTGTTGGATCCTATGTTTATGATGTGCTTATGAGTAGAAATTGGAATTCTTGGGTGAACATGCTAGGAGTTTCTAATGATACCATGGTTAGAGAATTTTATCATGCTTATAAAGAAAGTTCTACCGTGACTAGTGCCATTTTGAACATGAGGAAAGTTGTTTTTAGAGTTTGTGCTAGGAAGTTGAATGAATTTCTAGACTTACCCTATGATATTGAGTCGGATTTCCTTGATATTAATGTCTTGGAAAACCTTGATTTAATGGGTAGAACTCTATGTGATGATATTAATTTTGTGTGGGGGAAACGTGCTTATATTAAACAAGGTGAGTTAACAAAAATTAGTGCATTTTGGCATTTGTTTGTTTGCTCCAATCTTGTTGGCTCTACTAATGCTTCGGAGCTTAATAGAGACAAAATCAAGATTGTATATGCCTTGGTGACTAACAAACCTATAAATCTTGGTGAATTGCTTGTGGAACAAATTGAGATTGCGGCTCGTACTAGCCGTTTGGATAAGAAATTGGCATTTCCGGGATTTATAACTCAATTATGCTTAGCTAAAAAAGTGAGGAATCTTGATGGTGATATTATGCTTCCTACCTTAGAGAAGTTGAGTGAGAAACGTGTGGCAACCATGTCATACAAGGACAAGGGAAAGTCTAGTGATGTGTTTAGGCTTTTTGGTGAATCTCTTAATTCTAGCCATGTCCCTAGCTCACCCGCTCTTCCTAGTTGGGCTTTAAAATTGAGGAATGAGGTTGAGGAGTCACGTAGGTTGATTGAGGCGTCACAAAAGAAGATTGAAGACCTTAGTGCTAAGCTTGTTGTTCAAGATGAAAGGATCAAAGAGTTGGAAGGCAAATCAACTACAACAAAGCAATATGTGAGATCCTCACATCCCACTTCTTTCCTTGGTGGCACAAGTGGCTAGAGAGCTTCATGAGGTATATTTTCTTACTCTTTCCCTTTGGCTTCATATCATGTCAAAAAGGGGGAGAAATATGAGAAACACATGGGAGAAATATGAGAAACACATGGGAGAAATCTAGCTTACTTAGTCTCCTTTTAGTTTTTGTGTTATTTTACTTTTAGTATATTTGGTATCAAGCTTGAACTATATGGCATGTAATATTTTTTTTGTTGTTGAATCTTGGCTTAGAATATTTTGATGGATATTATGTATTAAGGGGGAGCATACTTGATCCACTTGAACTTATATGTTATTATTTTCTTGCCTAAGATTGGATATTGCTATATTTATTGTCTCTTGGATATTCTTGTGCTTTCAAGTTCATTTTAGGTGATATCAAGAGAAGACCAAGTTGAAGTTCAAGACTTGTTTTGGTTATTAATTTGTGTCTATATGTGTAACTCATTGTACTCATTGTGACCAAATTTTCTTTGTAATTGTTTTAGTGTTTGTTTAGGGGTTTTGACATGGAATTTGCCAAAAGGGGAGATTGTAAGGTTTATAGTTTATGTTGGCATAAATTCCATATCAAAATGTGTTTCTCTTGTAATGTTTAGTGGTTCGTATATTGAAGAATTAAGAAGACGAAGGATGTCTCAACCACAATTCATTCAAGAAGACGGCATTTAAGAGATTTGTGCATCATTGTTCAACAAAGGTAATAAAGGACCTCATATCTCGTACAAGGCTAGGCACACACTCACACATAACATAGCATTCTTGTGTGTTCCTTCATGATTAAACATCACTTATGTATCACTTTCATACACTTGACAAAATATGCTCATGCATTCATACTATATTGGTAATATTTTGTTTATTGCATTTTCTAGGACTATGTCTGGAAATTAGCATATGTGTGTGTATTTGTGCTTGTATGTTTTCGTTTTTTTGTACATGGACTTGAACATGTTCTTATTTGATGTCTTATTGAGTTCTGGTCATTTCGGTTACTCATTCATGTAGTTTCGAGTCCAAACGATGTAGCTACGCTATTTTTTGTTCTCATTCGTTGAGTTGACTTCATCATCGTTTTCCGAGATGATTTCTCAACCATTTTTCAAAGTTGTGTAGTCTTCATCGTGCAGTCTTCATCGTGCATAAGAGAGTCACGGTTTGTAATCCGAAAATAGATTCAAAATCGGAGTTTGGATGCCCAAGATACGGGCTGAAGAACCGAGGGAGCACGCAAGAGAGGCAGCAGGCCGTGAGGCCACTTGGCCCAGCCGTGAGGGAGGCCGTGGGCCCCACGGCCAAGGGGGCTCTCTGCCCCCGTGAGGCCCACACGCCCCCCACGGCCTGGGGTGATGTGGCCTCACCTCATTGGCCCGAAATCTCTTCTCTCACCTCCTTATATCTTCCCTCCATCTCTCTCCATTTGATTTTTTAAGAAGAAAAAATTGCAAATTCCCGTCAGTCCTCTCCTCTGAATTTTCTCATCTTCCAAGCATCATATCTCCCTCATCCGGAGTTGGATTTGAGTGATTCGAATTGGAGAACGTTCGTAATTGAGTCCTCTATCATTTCTGAGTGGTTTGGTAGCTGATTGATCGAGTTTTCTGGTGGTTACACACTTAAATCCGAACCAGCTGTTGAATCAAAGGTATTGGACTAATCTCTGGGATTTCTTTCTTTTCAACCTTCAATTTGCTTGGGGTTTCTTCTTCTATATCTATGTTTATGTTTGGTAAAAGCTATTGAGAAAGGTAGCTTGATAATCATTCTAATTGAAAGTCAATTTATAGACAAATATGGACTAGTTTCTATGATTCTAGGTTTTTCACATGTTTGTGAGTTGTATTGTGATTAGAATGGCATCTTAGGTTATTTGTGACTTGATTGAATCAATTTTGTGATAAATGACTTTGAGATTTGATTTGATCCTTTGATTGATGAAATCTAGGATTTGTGTATTTGTTTGTGTTTTAGAGCAATCTAAGATTTGATTGATTTATATCTTGAATCTTTGCTCTATAATTTTGTCTAGAATATTGATTGATTAAATCTCATATATCTAGCATTTTATTGTATGTTGATTGCATCTTGAACTTGTACTTCATGAATATATTTTGATTCAAGTGTTGTATATGTGAATGAGACTTTGAGCTTATGTGTTTGGTGTTTCACATGCTTTAGGTTTTATTCTTGTATTTTGCATCTAGACTTTATTACTTGTGATATCACATGTTTAGGTCTATTTGTACCATAGAATGTATTGATCACATGTTCTATGTTGATTTGATTGTTTGCATCATTTGCATTCACATGATCACACTAGGAAGTCCTTGTAAAAGGCATGAAGTCTTGGTTAGAGTCGGGATGACTCGGATAGCCAAGCAAGAAGACTTGCCTAGAGTCGGGATGACTCGGATAGGTAAGCAAGAAGTCATGGCTAGAGTCGGGAGGACTCGGATAGTCATGCATGGGAGGCTCCCTAGAGGCAAGAGTGCCTTGGATAGGGAGTTGGCTATTGTATTGGTAGGCCTAGGCGTATGGTTAGACATAGACTCCGATAGAGCGGGGTACACGGGAGGTGTATGCACTCTTGAGGAATTTCTAATCTACCATTGATGTTGGTTTTGTGTGGTGTCCAATATATGGTAGTTTCGCATCATTGAGGGATTTCACTCTTTCTAATAGGGTTGGGTAGGCTTAGACTTCACTAGGTTGGGTGAGCTAAAGATTGGTCACTTTGTCAATGTTCTATGTTTACTTTCCAATAATATAGTACCCAATGGTTGTAGTTCAACCCGTGGATATTTCCTCCTTAGAGGTTTTACCACGTTAAAAAATCTCTTGTGTTAATTCTTCTTATCTCTATCTCTTATATTTTAATTGTATATTTTTATTATCTTGTTTCATAGTATTCAATTATGATGTATTGTGAAGCAAGACTTTGTATAGTGTGATTAGTGAATTCATTTTATTGATCAATTTTATTTCTATGATTCTTTTGTATATTGTATTTGTGTATAGTGATATTTGATCACTCTTGTAACTCATTGAACATATAGTGAAATACAAGTATTCTTTGTTGTTATACTTATTTGTTTATTTACCTCATACAACTTGATGATGTATGTAGACCATGCTTATATGATTACCTATTCATATTGTCTATGTATGTTGTCTTTTCTTAGTATGTTTTGTTGTATGTAAGGCAACCTTGAGGGACAAACGAAAGTTTGTTCAAGGGATTGAAAAAGACGTAAAAACATATTCACCCCCCCCCCCCCCCCCCCCCCCCCCCCCCCCCCTCTAGGTATGCCTTAAGCAATTTAACTACGTTTGTATACTTTCAAAGGTGTTCTCTGCCCACGTGTGCCACACGCACCCCACATGGGCCTGGTGACATGGCACACTTCAATTGGGTGCTTCCTTTCCCTCTCTCTCTCTTTTAAGAAACATTTTCCTTCTCTCCAAACACAACTTAAAGAAAATTGAAAAAAACTGATGTGCAGAATTTCTTCATGAATTTTTGGTATCTTGTTTCAATCATAACTTTCTCATTTTAATTCAGAATCACTTGATTTAAAAGCCAAAAATGTTGGTCTTGATGAGAGCTACAAACCCCAAGCATTTTTGGAGCCAAGTGACTTCGTTATTCTTCGCTGTGAGCTGATTTCAGTCCGGGGTTCATACTTGTATGTGAAACATCTTCTTCTTACTTTCATTTTTTATCATCTCTTTTAATCTTCTTATTTGGTAGATGAAATGTGTTAAGAATAATGTTAGTTCACATTCTAGGTTTGTATGATTGATTGATTGATTGATTGAGTTTTAGCCTTGTGATCTTATTTGAACATATTTTGCTAAACTTGATTAAACTTGAAATTGTTTCTAGAAATACCTTGTATGATATGTCTCTTGATAATTTCTAGGTTTAATTTCATGATCTAAGAACAAAGAATTCTTAAGTGATATATTGAATATTCTTGACTTGTTCTTATTGATTCACGTGCATTGATTTCTAGGTACATTTGTGATTGTTTGTTGAAAGCATATCATAGAATATCTCTAAGCATGTTCATAGAGCTTGATTGATCATCTTGCTTTATTTGGTTGTGATTTGCATCATTTGCATCACCTAGATAATTGCCTTGTGAAAAGGTTGAAGTCTCTTGATTAAAGTGAGTGAAGCTTTATCTTGAGTAAGAAGACTTGGCTAGGAAAGGATTCCGGAAGAAGTCTTAGTTAGGATCAAGATGATCCGAATAACTAAGCAAAAGTCTTATCTAGGAGTATGATACTCCGGATGGTTGAGCTAGGGAAGCTTGACTAGGATCTTTGTGATCTAGATAGCTAAGCAAGGAAATCTTCCTAGAGGCTTGAGAGCCTTGGATAGGAAGTTGCTTCCTAGAGGTAAATGACTCATCTTGGATAGGGAGTAGGGAAGTGATTCACTTAGTCTTATGGATAGACTAGGAGTTGATTGCATTAAGTGTGTATCTCTTTCTTTCGTAGTGAATTACTTTATCAGTGGTTGTGGTATCAACCCGTGGATGTTTCCTCTGTGAGGTTTTACCACGTAAAAACTATTATGTCAAGTTTCGTTTTATATTTCTTTATCTTCCATATTTTTTGTATTGATTGCATCTCTTGTATATTAATTTTCACATGTGTTGATTAAATCAATTCAATTGTTAAAACTTATCAAGTGTGCTTTTAATTCTTATATTCCGCATATTTTTGAATATTGGAAGAAATTGGACCTATACCTATTCACCCCCCCTCTAGGTATATTCTACACTATTGTTTAAGGGAATTTCAATCCCCAAGAAGACGATAGAATTTTTTTGAAACCTATAGTTCTTAATTTGTTTTTATTAATTTAAAAACTATCTTTTCTGTTGCCCGACTTATACCATTGTTATTTACTGAATGGCAATTTTGGTGAAGTGTTGTCTGGCGTTGTTTTTTTCGGCTTGATAACTCTAAGTACCGGGCTTGAAGTTCGAGTCTCGGGCGTGAAACCCTTATGCCAGGGCTTGAAATCCTTTTACAGGGCTTAAAATCAATTTATAGGGCCTTAAAAATAATTGTCCATGGCTTTAAAAATCCATGCCCCGAGCTTCAAAATCAATTGTTTTACTTATCAATAGCCTACAGGTTTTAAATGGTTAGATTTGAAAGCAATTGTTTCTATCCTTAGAGGTCAATGTCTTCATTATAGGTTCTGAAATTTGTTCTTGAGATTTCAGAATGCCATTTTGTAATTTTTATTATTATTATATTTCTTCATTTTCATATCTTTTTTACTTTAATAACATTTCCAGGGTCTACGGATACAATGGTTGGCTTCATAGTGCACCGCGATAAACATTGGATTGGTAACCAGGTGATGGGTCCAATTTCCTTTACATGTAATGAAGACAAATATAGTAAATTGTTGGAAACAATTTGTCACCGGATCGGGGTTAGTAGCGACAAATTCCAAATAAGGATAAGTTCAGAGTTTATAATGGCGAAAGGGTTTTGTACATTATCAATTATGACCGACACTGATGTATCCTGTTTGCTTTCTTATAATCAATCCTCATGGACTGAAATTAAGATTGAAGTCATAGAAAGATCTATACCGCCAAAGGCAGCTGAAAATGTATTTCAAACTCCAATGAAGTCAAGAAATATGACAATCCACTCATGTATCACTACAACAAATATGACTTTTTATAGCATTGCACTATAGCATTCTTTTCAAAAATGCTATCAAATGTACCTATATTATTGCATATTATAATAAAATGCTATAAAAAGATATTAACAGATAACAATTTAGTTTAAATAGCATTTTGATTTGAATAATATAGCACTTTTAATGCTATTAAAATATATAATTCAAATGATAATTATTTTAAAAAATAATGATAATTTAATAGCATTTTAAATATGCTATGATATGTCATGAAATCATATAAGCTATTATATATATATATATATATATATATATATATATATATATATATATTAATTTCAACATATTATTATTGTGTTTTAAATTAATATTAACAAAAACACAATTACGTGCATAAAATTTAAAATTTAAAAATTTAAAAAAAATTAATTTACAAAACTAATTATATAGCATTTAAGAATGCTATAATACATGTTAGGATAAAGAGGGAAAATAAATTCATGTCTCTCTGTTATTATTTTTTTTTTCAAAGATAAAGAGGGAAAACACATTTATTTCCTTTTTTTAAATTTAAAACCCTATCTTTTACTTTATATTCTCTTCAACTATTATTAGAGTTACTTTACAGCCACCAAACCACCCACTCAAAATCCCTACTTTTACCACAAAGCTCTAAAGCATCAATATCTGTCTTCATCTTCTATTCTCATTAAAAACTACTAATTTTTTTGGTAAGTTTTTCTCTCATTCATTCATTTTTTTTTTTTTTTTTGAAAAACAAGTTTTAATTCTTGTTAATTATTTGATTAACTACATATGTGCTTATTTGATATAATTTTTTTTTTTCCAATTAGAAAATTTTATTATGAATCTATATGTACAAGTATTACATGTCTTCCATTGTGAAGTTATATTTCTTGGTAAGAGATTTATGACTTCCTCAATATTATTTGATAGTATCATTATTTGAATATTTTTTTTTTCCATCTTAAATCATTTTACTTACAATCTCTACAATCTCTATTTCATAATTGTGATGGCTATGTAAATTCATATATGTTTATTCGTTTTTTTTATTAAATATAACTTTATTTTATTGATGTCTTCCAGGTTATCAAGATGAAGGTTGCTTTGTTTTGTCAAAAGCATAAGATGAAAATTGGTGGAGCAATCATGTCGTTGTAATTAGCTAAAAAAAAAAAAAAAAAAAAATCATGTTCTTGCAATTTGTTTTTTCTTACAAAATTAATTTTAAATTTTTGTATTTAGAAATTTCCTTGTATGTTTTGTGAATCATGTAATAATTTTGATGCATTAATAAATATTTATATTTTTTCCTTTAATGTTTGTATTTTTTTTTTTTTTTTTTTTTGTGCATAGTTAAACCTTTTGAATTAATAATTAAGTAAAAAATAAAAATATACAATTTTTATATTTGGTACAATTACAATAGCATTTTTAAGAAGTTATAATAACTACAATAATAACATTTTTTCACTACAAGAAAATAATGCATTTCTTGGCATTTCTTGACAGTTAAAAACTGTCAAGAAAAGTTTTCTTGACAGTTTTTAAACTGTCAAGGATGTTACTGTCAAGAATGCTCTTGACAGTTTTTAACTGTCAAGAATAACATTATTTTTATTATTAAAATTTTTTATATTTATACACAATAGTTATATATAACCTATATGAGTTGTTAGAATTTTTTTTTTAAAAAACCCTTTTTAGATAAATTTAAATTTATTCAACTAATCAAAATTATAATTTCTACAACTGACATTTATTATAAAATATTTATTGAAACTTTTAATAATTTTTTTTTTTTTTAAGCATATATGTTCGAGTTATTGGTTTATACTCTATGGTCATGTTTGGTTACATGGTGGAATGGTAATTGGAATTGTAATGGGAATGAGAATGAGAATGAGAATGAGAATGAGAATGAGAATGGAAAGGAAAGTGTTAACCGCAAAAATTGGCAAAGGTTCAAAGAAGAATTTTCCATCCAGAATTCAAGGTTGAAGGAATTACTAAGATAGAATCCGGCTACCCCCTATAAAGAATCCAGACCAAAATACTCCGGTACACCTCCGGACTATCCAGACTATCCAAACTAAGGTCAAGGTCGCGGGGATTCCCAAGTAGCGGGCAATACAGAAAACAAAGTCCTAAAGTACCCCACTATCATGCAGCCTAAGTACCCCGCTACCACGGAGACCAAGTATCCCGCTATCATGTACACCGAGTATCCTGATACTTTGTTGCTTTGACACCCCGTTACAACATTAGCCAGTGTCCAGATACCCAGATGTACCGATACCTCGATCCCATAAAGGGGTAAGCTACATCGATCCATCCTTGAAACCGGCTGGCCAGATAGTTAAAGCACTAAGAATAACATATTGTGAAGGCAAGTCTAGCACGCTCAAAAGACAGCTTAAAGCAACAATAAAACGTCATCGTTCAAGTCAAATAAAGAGATATATTCATTCTTGCCACTAAGAGTTCTATTTGAATTGGGAGTCAACTCCCACACAATCTGCTAGAGAAAGAATCGATTGATTTTAGGGATCAAATCCCACGACAATCTCGCTTATCGCCAAGGAAAGTCCTGTAATTGTTAAAACCCTAAACCGAAAATATAGGAGTGCATGGCAAGAAACAAAACCTATATATACAACATGATATCAAGGGGAAAAAGAAGACCCCTATGGATTTCCACTTATCGACTCGCAAGAAAGCTCCATCGCTAAATGTGTCAGATTTCGCCTCTGGTTACCTGTCAAGACCTATCAACCGTATCGCCATCTATATAGACCTACCAAGAATCATCCCTATATTGCCTGATAGTAGAATAATTTGTATTTTTCTCTTATCATAGTGTAATAAAAATATATGTCTCTCTTTTTCCATCACTGTTTCACCAAGTTATTTTCAGAGATTTGCAAAAGGTATCGAACTATATGATACCCCTCCGGACCGTGGTCTGTTACGATCGAGGTCCCTTGAAAGTTGTTAATTGGAGTTTCACCCCGGTGACAATTTTCAGTTAACAGAAAGGAAATTGAGTTTTTTGTTTGGTTGGAATTTTAGAATTAGTCTCTTAATCAGTATTATTTTGTTTGGTTAACAACGGAATGGAATGGAGTTAACTATATTTTGACCAAAATATCCCTAATTATAAAACATTCATAATATATAATATAAAATACATATATATTATATATAATACATATAATAATATAATATATATAAATATAAATATATATAATATATATAATTTATAATATATATATATATATTATATATTATATATTATATATATTATATATTATATTATTATATATATTATATATATTATACTATAATAAATATTATATTATTATATATATATTATATATTATTACATATATTATATCGAACCGGAGCTTGGGGACCAGGATGAGAAACTAGCGGAGTAGCCTAATAGGAATCAATAAATATTTCCTTTGTGTTATAATTCTCATGTCTTTCTAATTACTTCATCTTCTTCCTTCGAATGCCTGTCTATGATATAAGTAAAAGTCTGTAATAATCTCAGTATGCTCTGTGCTTGCCTCTAGTTGAGGATCCTGCACATCAGAAGATGAGATTTTTAGGCTTAAGGTCCCTGTTTGTCTCTAGGTGGTTGGTACAGTCGGTTGGCAGGTACCCCTGGGTGCCTCTCTAGTGTCTTTAGAGCTTTCCCCACAATGACGGCCTAGCGACGGCCTAAACAAGGTACTAGCATTTCAATGAGAACGGCACCCCAGAAAATATCACTGGTATCAGTTTGGAGGATAAGCTAGCCAGAAGAAGGGATGGTGAGGGCTGGCATATTGTTCACTAGGAGAGGCTGGAATTAAGCATTGATCTAAGCCTGTGGATTGGACGTATTCTTTGACGGGAAGAGGTCTAGTATGGACAAGTCGGGTCAAACGAGTAGCAATTTGTGCTGAATAAGTGCAAAAGGGGCTAACTGATAAGCACCAGAGGAACCAAAGGAGTTGAGGGGAGAAGTAATAGAATGGCGGCATTATGAATGGATCAAGAAATGGTCTGGATTGGTTATTAACGGTGTGACGACAATCTTGACTCTAAATGAGGGATAAGTAGGCCGGAAGATGAGCCTTGGCGAAGGTCTGGATTTGATCCAGTAGTACATATATATAATATATATTTATATATCATTAATATAATATATAATAATAATATATTATTTTGGAAAGGAGGGTATTTTTGGAATGGAGTTGGGGCATATAAGGGTATTTATGGAATATAATTTTTAGTTTGGAATGGAATAGGCATTCCATTGGTTTTTGGATGGAATGCCCATTCCACCAAAATGGTGGAATCCCCATTCCATTGCATTTTAACAAACCAAGCAAATGGAATGGCATTCCATTCCATCCAACCAAACATGGCATATAGGAGACTCGTGACATCAATTATAATAAGTATGATTTGGAATACAACTCTCACTACAGGGGAGATATTTCTCAACATGTATCTTGTAATTTAATGAACAAATGTAAGACTCGGATTACTAATTTATATGGGTAATTGAATTATTAACGTGTCTCTTAGTATGAAACAAGAGGGTGCAAAATAAATAAACAGTTATTTTAAAATTATTTTTTTGAATTTTTTAAAAGTAAATGATTTAAAAGTAAATTTATTAAATTTAAAATTTTACTTATCCAATATCGGTTTGCCCAAAAACCGATATCTTACTGTAAAATAAATTCATATCGGGATTTTGTTTGGTGTGAAGTAAAAGTTTAAAAAAATTATTAAAGATAAATAAAAATTTTGAAAAAATTGTCAAGAAAGACAGTTTTCCTTGTAGTGTTTATTAATGATATAAGTATATAACATCACTTAAATGCTATAAAGAATAATTATAGCATTAAAAATTTGAATTTATAGCATGCAAATAATGCTATAAAAAGATAAAACTTTTAATCACACTGGCTGTCATGGTATGTAACTGAATGCTATTGTTTACATTTTGATAGCATTTTTCTGCTGCTATTATATATGATATTTGTTGTAGTGTATACCGTCGGCTTTTAAACCCTCCAGTAATTTAGAATCCCCAATTGGTACTCCATATTTCAAGTCAGTGAGTGGTAGCAACCAGCCATTTGGGTCCGTGCCTTACCCAAGATTTACATTGGGTGAGAAAGATCAGGGGCCTCCGGCATTGACTAATAAGCATGCAAAGGCTGAGGTGGATGATTCTGATAGTTCTGAAACCTTCAATACAGAGGATGAGTCTGGCAGTGACAAGCAAGCGTTAATAGGCTGTAAAGAAGCTGAAACAGATGGAGCAGCTAACATTTCTACACCCTTTATGATGACACGGTGGACAATACCGTGGTCAGAACTGTACTCAATTCAACCCATTAGATCAAAGGACTTGTTTAAAGACAATGGAGATGTAAATCCAATATACAAAGAACAGTTGTTCAAGGACGTACAAGAAAACCTTGAAAGGGGCTATAGGGTTAAATGCATTGATACGGAGGTTTGAGTACAAGGTTTGACGATTGAATCATACATGATTCATCAAAAAGAGATTGTCAATGGGTTTTTAAGGCAGGGAAGTCGAGAAATGGGACCTATTGGCACGCTACGTCTGTTGACTATAAGCACACATATGGTGATAATGGAAACTACAATGTAGATTTTCACTGTATGAGTTCCCATGTAATAGGGCTACTGCTTTCAAGAAAGTTTGTCGATCTAGGATGCAACATCCATCCTAAAGATATAATTTCTGACATGAGAGATAAGCACTGTTGGGGTTTTTGCCCTAAAGCTTGTAATTTGTAAGTGTGAATTGAACATAAATAAAAGAAGTAGTTTATTCATTCAAATTGTCTCATACATTTATATATAACATGTGTACCTAATATCCAAGATTGCCGGATGTAATTTCAAACTGAGTATATGAATGTCATATACAGATGGATTCAGTTTGAAACGAGCAATCTAAAGAGTCCGTATATAGCAAATAAAGTTGGGTACTTTATTTATGGTTAATCTACAGCTGCGGTCCATTCCGTAATGTACGGTGATCTTATCCTGGATCATTCATATGGTGATATGAGAATGGAGGCACCTTGTATGATGTGATTATATAGGATTGGGTCACGATCTATATGAATCTCTCACCAAGATCCATTACACGATGAGATTCATATATATTGACAAATGATGGCTATATATGGGTGATCTTAATCCTGAGTGTCTTATCGACTCCTTCAGGTTAGATCGTGGTTTTTGATATACCATAGGTGAGATCGGAGTTGTAATCCTGGTCAATATGCTTTGTATGTTGGAATCACGGTTTGGCTTGTGGTTGGGAAGGTTTGTACACAATAGAGGAATCCACTCCTTCTTGCGAGAAGTAGATAGTAGTTCCCTTAAGGGTTGATTCGGGGCTTCAACAATATGAGCGCTCTCATAATTCCGTAAGGAATGTATGATTTATTGTTTATTAGAGAATCAATGGTACTTAATGGAAAGATGTGATTAGAGGGGTATAACGGACATTATGACCCAACTCTAATTGTGAACTACTTGTGGAGAATCATACCATATGTAATAGCTATATCGATGGACACCGAATGTTATTGGTTTGTGTAAAAACATCTACAGTTGAGAGAGTACAGTTTCGGATTTTTAGTGGAATAACACCGAAGTTAATAATCATGAAATATTAATTAAAGAGTTTAATTAATTGTTTCTAAGGATTATTGGAGCTCAAAATACTATGGGTCCATTAGGTCCCCTTGCTAGCCTGATTGATTAAGGTAGCAAGGGTCACGGTTAATTAATTGGATTGTCCAATTAATTGTGTTACGAAAGTGACACGTGTCTATTCGGAAATTAATTGAATAATGAAATTATTTAATTAATGAATATTAATAATTATTAATTATTAATTAATTATTAAATGGAGGTTGCAGGATTGACATAAACTATTTATATTATTTTATTCTTGGTTAGGTATAATATTTAAGTTTAAGTCAACTAGAGTTTTGTGGGAGTTAGAATCCTACTCTACCTAGGACACTTAAATACTAATTATCTTTTGAATATATGGAGATATATTTGGAAAGAGATAAGAATCTAGTTTGATAAATATATATATAGATATATTTAATATTACTAGATAATATATTAAATACTGAAAAAGGTTTCAGTAAACCTAATTTGAACCCTATATATACACGCAAATAGAAGGGAGAGATACAACAAAAAGGGGTGCGGCGGCCAAGAAAGAAAAAAGTAGAAAAGTTCCTCTTATTATTTTTGAGGCTGGCCGTATTCTATACACAAAGCAAAGAGTTGCTTCATGTGTCTCTTCATCCTCCTTGTTCCTGAGTACCATGACATGCCCACACGCCGTTACCAATCTCGGGTCATTGCGAGGAAGATCTTATGGTTCAAATCAGAAAGTAGATCGAAAAGAAGAAGGAGCCTACAAACGTTGGTATGAAATAGTTTCTTCTCCTTCTTATTGTATTTTGATTATTACTGTACAAATGGGTTAGTTTATGATTGCATAAAAAAAATTTAAAACCCTTCCGCTGCGCAATCCGTAACCCTGGGTTCCTATAAGCACGACATAAACCTCTCCTACAACAAAGCCTACAGATCTAAGGACCGTGGTTTACATAATGTTTTTCGGTGATCTGTGGGAGTCATTTAAGATGTTGCCAACATACTTTCACATGTTGGAAAAATATAATTTGGGGATGGTAACCAAGATTGAAACCAACATTCAAATATGGATTCATGGCACTTGGGGCTTGTATAGAGGGATTCAATACAATTATTAGGCCGGTTATTGTTGTCGATGCTACCCTCTTGAAGTCCAAGACTAGGGGTGTTTTGTTAGTTGCAGTTTGCAAGGATGGTAATGAGATTATATACCCTTTGACATTTAGGTTTGCAAATTCCGTGTGCTCAAAGTCATGGACATGGTTCTTGATGCAACTTCGCGAAGTGATCTTGCATCATGAACTTTTAATGATAGTTTTGGATCGGCACACATGTATCTCTAATGGCATGAAAGCAATATTCCCCGATGCAGCACATGGGGTTTGTCTATGCCACTTGGCCAAAAATCTGAAATAACATTGTAGAAAGCAAGGTGACGCGATTAATCGTTACTATCGTGCTACATATGTGTACCGTGTTGAGGAATTCGACCGTTTTATGGCTGAGCTGAAATCCATCCATCCTAAGGTTTATGATGAGCTCATAGAGGTTGGATTATGAAACAAATTATAGCACGGTGTGTATAAAACTATCTAGAGGGGGGGTGAATAGATTTTAAGCTTATTACCCAATTTTTCGTGGTTAGTCAAAATTACGAAATTACCCCTAAATAGATAAAGCAATAAATCAAGTATAAAATACGGAAATTAAATAACACTTGATTTTTACGTGGAAACTCTCACGGGAAAAACCACGGGCTAGTAAGTAAGCCACACTCAAACCTTGAATCCACTAAATATGTAAAACAATTACAACCTAATCCCGGAAGTAATCACACACCTACCTAATCCCGGTATGAGTGAACCTAGTCTGATTGGTTGCGAATTAAGTAACCTAATCCCGATCACAACACAAGACTTAATTCTCTAAAAAGAGATTAACACCCTAAGTGAATATATGAATATTCAAATGCAACATAGAGCAAGGGAAACCCTATATGCTTATCTAAGATGATGGATTTGCAATTAAAAACAATCCTAGATATTAAAGCTAAATGACATGTCAATTAGCTTAGATAATCATAGATTATAGAAACCTAGATATCTATCATAAAAACAACACTCAATCAAATCAACACAACAATCTCTATCTTGAATATTAGAATTTAATCTAAGAACAATCAAGTAATAAAAAGAGATGCCATAATAAATTAAACACTAATTATGTATGATAATAGTGAAAAACTTACCAAAGCAAGTGTGATGATGAAAGACCCATGCAAGCAAGCATCCTAGATATGCTAGAGAATGCTAGATGAACTTTGATGCAAATGGATTTTGGTTTGAGTGTTTGATGAGCAAACTTGATTGCTTTCTCTCCTAAAAATTCTCTTTTTAAAGTAGGGTTCTTGATGATTAAAGAGTCATATTCAGAACAAGAGAAAGTGATGTATTTATAGGCATGAAAAACAGAGCATGTGAAAAGACAAGTTTGCCCCTGAAACGCACCGATCGGCGGTTTCAATCGGCGGCCAGGCCGCCGATCATAACCGCCGAATTGGCCCGAGAGGAATAGGGGACCAACGGCAGTTTCATTCGGCGGTTTCATTCTGCGGTTTCGTGACCGCCGATCTAACCGCCGAATCAAACCTGAGATTAAAAAATCAATCAGGTATGAAACGGCGGTTTCATGCCCGCCGATTCAACCGCCGAATTAGGCCGAGAGATAAAATCAATCAGGTCTTGAACGGCGGTTTCGAACGGCGGTCGAGACCACCGATCATAACCACAGAATTGCTCCATACACTACTGGAAGCAAACGGCGGTTTCATTCGGTGGTCAGACCGCCGATCATAACCGCCGATCACCAACAAAGGTGAAAACCAAGGAGAAGCCAAGGGAATTCTCCGTAGGTGGTCCTCGCGCTAAACCAAGCACATTCTAGTGCATGCGCGGACGTTTCCGAAAACTATCGGGAAACGAATTACAAGACAACAAGACACAATTACACACAACAAAATATAACAAATAAGTGCAAGTGTGAAATGTGACAAGTGAAGAGAATGCACACATATGCAATGTATGTTAAGTGTATGTGTGCAACTAATCTCTTTAAAGAAAAGTAAGCACATAGAAAATTTACCTTCGGTGCTTATCAAGACGAGGTCTTCAAAGGGCTTGAGCAATAACACCGATACCTAGGCTACCCTTACAAAGAACCCCCAACATGTGGTTTGTCCACGAAATGAGCCAATCAACAAATGGGAACCTT
This sequence comes from Acer yangbiense, assembly GCA_008009225.1. Lineage (NCBI taxonomy): Eukaryota > Viridiplantae > Streptophyta > Magnoliopsida > Sapindales > Sapindaceae > Acer > Acer yangbiense. The sequence goes on from CM017768.1 coordinate 43,497,756, forward strand.
ACAATCTCCCCATTTGGCTATTTCGTGACAAAACCACCACTCACATTGATTCCTCACAAAAAATAGAAACTACGGGACTATAGTGATATTCTACAATACAAAGAGATAAGAAAATGCAACTTGAAGTCTTCAACCTCTTGTAGAATAATCAATCCCTGTAAATAAAGTTTCTAACATTTCCAATACAAGTAAAAAGTGAGATGAATCAAGTGAGAACAAAAACAAGCATTAGCATTTGTAAAAGATTAGGCACAACATTATGAAATGTATGTGTATGCAATGCTCCCCCTCAACGGGTTACTCCCCCTCAATGAATGTTCTCCCCAATATGCACAATTGCTTCTATATTTTGCAACTCCCCTTACCATATACTACTCCCCATTTTTGTCATGATATAGGCAAAGGAGTAGTCCCCAACCGGGTCACTCATAGCAACGAGAGATAGTAGCATGCAAGATTTGCATAATTAATATAAGTCACTTTATGCATCCCAATTTAATTGAAGAGAAACAAGGAGATTTATTTAAAATAAATGTGTGAATCAAAACATGTTTTGCATACAAGACATGTAGCATTCAAGTCCAAAATACAATGGTATTTGGCAAAGCAAATGACAAAGGTTTCTAATAAGAATTCAAACCAATTTCACCAATGTCATGAGTAAAGCAAGGATATAGAACATATTGATTTCAATTTAAGAACAACTATATCCAACTTTATAAGCGAAACATGGCATGAGTGGCTTTGCACCCTATTTGATTTTTCCGGGTGAGAAACCCATATGATAGTAGCCATGATCAACTAATAAAGAAGGAGAGACATTTGGAATTTAAATTCCTTTGAACGGATACAAGATCCTATATTCATTTTGAGTCTCATAAGCTTTTTCACACATGTTTTGCAATTTAAGAATATACAATCATCAATTTATGCTTTTTCATTTGAGCATGTCATATGAATTTCATGCTTTTCAATATTCATTAGCATGTTATAAAAGAATCATCATGTCATGGAGATAACTATAGGTCATTCAAATCATACTTCCTATGTAGATCTCCTAGTCCAAAAATGCATGTTTGAACATAAATATGACATGGATTGTAAACAAGCATGGTTCACACTTATTGAAATGAAAACATATATACATAAGTGCAACCAAGCTTACTCAAGCAATTAAAAAGGAAGCGTAAGATATTTCAAATTTTTGCAAGTGACAAGAATGCAAAATAGCTCTCTTTGCTTGAGTTCCCCATATGGGGTCATCACATCCTTCATCATTGAAGGTCATGAGGTCCTATGGACCTACTAAGTCCATTGGACTTAGTTGAACCTTTTAGAGACAAGTTTGTCTCGTAGCAAGCGGGTTCATCCTTTCTTATCCACATAGGTGAAACAATTTTCTTCCTAGTGGTCAAAAGTTCTAGAGATCTAGATGTCATAGGATCATGTAAATGAATTTCTTTCTTCCTATGAGCATGCATTCTAGCTCTAGCTTTCTTCTTCTCATTCATGCTTTTAACTCTACACATTTTAATGTAACAAAAGCACTTTGGTCTAATATGACCATCAACACCACAAAAATGACATGTGGGGACAAAGTTAGGAATCATACCATGTCCTTGTGCATGCATAGGAGCCTTCCCATGTCTTTGTGGTTGTCTTGGTTGTTGGATAGGATCTCTCCTTCTTTGTTGTTGACCAAGACTTGGTTGCTTCCTCGGTTGAGTTTGCATGATTGGTCTCTTCCCTTGATGGAGTTGAGTTTGAGGGAAGTTAGCATGAGGAACTCTTGTAGGTTGAGCTTGAGGTTGTCTTCTTGGAGCTACCTTCACTTGTGCACTATGAGAGCATTGTCCTAGATCAATCTTCTTCCTAGGAGTTTGCACCGATGAAGCTTCTTTGTAGCTCAAACTCTTGACAAACACGGTTTTGTTAGGAGTGGAGGACTCCTTACTATCTTCAAACCCAAGACCCCTCTTGTCACACGGACTTTTCCAACACTTAACATGTGGTCAAGTTTTTCGGTGCTAGAAACTATCCTAGTGCTTGATCCTTTAGTCTCTTCAAGCTCTCTTTTTAAATCTTCTTCATTCCTCTTAGATAAGTCTAACTCCTTTATTAGCTTATCTTCAATATTCTTGGATCTATCCACTTGTTCACTTAAGTGGTCAACATGAGCCAAAAGGTCTAGATTCTCTTCCCTCAATCTTCGTATCTTTTCCTTAGTCTTCATTGCTAAGCTTTTAAACTCAGTGAGGTATTCATCTAGAACCTTTTTCTCCACATATCCATGTGTGGAGTTAGATGAAGAGTCATCTTCATTAGAGTCACTTTCTTCTTGACTCTCATTCTCTTCTTCATTGTAGGAGATCGGAAAGGCAAAATAGTTGTTCTCACAATCATTCAAGCTTGAGGGACTTCCTTCAACAACTTTCACTTTGTTGTCCCGCTTGTGAGAGCAACCTAATGCCAATAATTTTGCCACAATCTCTTCATCACTATCACTTGAAGTGGCGGCCTCCTCTCTTTCATCTTCCAAGTTAGCACAATCCTTGGAGATATGCCCGAATCCTCCACATTCATAGCATTGAATCTTCTCTTTTGAAGACATCTCATGATATGGCTTGACATTCTTGATAGTGGTCTTCTTCTTCTTGAAGTCATTTCCCTTTGAGCCATAACCACTCTTTTATAGTTTCAAGAACTTCTTGAATCTTTTGGCAATGAGTGCCATGTCTTCATATGAGTCATCCTCCTCCTCTTCCATCTTGGATGTCTTCAAGGCAATATCATTTTTCTTCTTAGGAGGTGTAAGGATTCCCGTTTTGTCGATTGGCTTATTTTGTGGTCAAACCACATGTTGGGGTTTTGAATGTAAGGGTAGTCTAAGTGATTAGTGTTGAAGATCAAAGGCCCTTCCATGACCTCAAGATACAAGCACGCCAAAGGTATAATCTCTTGTGCTTGTTTTTCTTTGAAGAGATTTAGTAGCACACACACACTTAGCATTCTTGCTATGATTGTATACTTGCTTATTTTTATGTGCATCTCTTCACATGTCACTTTACACACTAGCACTTTGGTTGATATATCTTGTTGTGTGTATATGTGCCTTATAATTCGTTTCCCGACATTGTTTGGAAACGTCCGCGCTTGCACTAATGAGTGCTCCTTACAAGGATTCAAAGTAGGAACTATGCCAACTCGCAGTATCCCACCTGTGATCCCTTTGAAGGTGCCCGGCTGGAGCGGTATCTACGGATATCTCTTGCGCAACCAGGTATGCCTTGCCCCTTACCCTTCCTCCCTTCTTTCTCTCTTTCTTCTTACTAATGGTTCCTCTGATAGTTTCAGCTACTCCCCTTCCTTCTTCGTTTCTATCAGGAATGATACGTCCGGATTCCCCTCCTACCAGTTCTCCTACTCCTTCTTCAGTCGGTGTTGGAGTTGCCTCGATATCCCAGCCACTTGCGTCGACTCCTCCTCCTGCCCTTGCGGGGTCGGCTCCATTTTCACCTTCTTCCCTTCCGGCAAAAATCGCAGCGCGCCTATCTTTAAGCGAGATGTTGGCACGGGCTGCCAAGACTAAAGTTTCACTGCTCCCTAATTCGAAGAAAACGCCCAAGCTGGCCGTTGTCCCTCCTGCAATAATGGTCGCTCCTCTTCCCCCTTCCTTTAATGCTTCAGCCCAGCTTCCTGCTAGAACAGAGAAAAGAAAAGGGGACGCTACTCCAGTTATCTCTTCCGCCGATCTTCCTTCCAAGTCGGGGTCACGAAACCATGATCAGAAGGAAGTCATTTCTAAGTTCACTGTTGCTTGTTCCAATGAGGGCTTGCAGTCCATGTCCTTTCTCCTGATTGATATCTTAACGTCAAAGGGGGCGTCATTTCTTGCCGAGGTATGCATTGGGTCCCTTCAGCTTGATGTATGCAGATTCCCCTTTTCTGTTTCATATCTTCTTTATTTCTTTTTGCAGGGTTTCAAGTTCGCCTTGGCCATGGGGCAGCAAGCGATCGTCTTGAAAGAGGCCAATCTAGCTCTCCAGGCAAAATTGGAGGAGGCTAGGAACAATCTGGCCCGGGCTGAGGAGAGCGTTTCTTCCTTAGTTCAGGAAGCCTCTGAATTTGATGCTGGCAGGAAGGCGGCTTTGATGGAACTGAAATAGGTGACTCATGCTTATGACGTGGAAGTTACCAGATCAAACCGCCACCATAATGACAGGGAGACCGTTAAGGTGGAGATGACCATCCTTTTAGACGACCATAGGGCCCTACGGGTTTCTATGAACGCCTTGGAGTCTAAGGTGGATTCCTCCTTCGGGGATGGGTACTTCACTGCTTCATACGAGGTTGCCAAGGCATTTCCTCCTCCCTTTGACTTGCAAAACACTCTTAACTGGGATTGTGATTTGATTATGGCTCGAGCTGCCCAATTCAAAGACCAGGACCAGGGAGGTCCTTCTCATGCAGCCACTGCTTCTGAATTTATGGAGAAAGGTACCCGGAGTCCCCTGGTTTCTCCAACTGACTTGTTACGAGATTTCGTGCCCCCGACTGACGAGATGGGTCCTCCCCCTGGAATAGTTATAGCCGGTGTCGAAGAAGTTTATGACGCCACTGGTGATGAAGGGGCTGACGAAAAAGGTGGGCCTAGGTGAAGACCAACGGCGGAGGAAAAAACTTAATTCTCTTATTGTTTTCCCAGCTACATTGAAAGTTTTTTTTTTTTTTTTTTTTTGTAGCCCCGAACATGGGAACTGGGCATCCCCATTGATTAATTGAAACTCCTTTCCAATATTTGGTGACATCGTTCTTGGATGATGGTCCATTGGTTTGTTGTGCTTTCCTGACGAGTACTTTTGTATAAGTAGAGGGCCTGTCTTAACCTGAAGTCCTTAACCTGGGTGACTTCAATCAGTCTAACAGGATGGGAGGGTTTTTGCTTGATGCTTTATTAGTAAATCCTGGTTGGCAACCGAGGTTGCCCCAGTATCAGGTCTCTCTTGCTGAGATACGGCAATGTAATAAAACGTAGTGTCATGCATCCTGATGGATCGTCTTGATTCCTCTGGCTACCATTTTGGGTAGACTACTAAGGCTTACCTTGGTGCTTGATTAATCCTGGAGGTGCTTGATTAATCTTGGAGGGGGGAATTCCTCGTCCGAGGCTTCAGGAGGTCCATATAGGCTCTCCTGGTCTTGGTTAAACAAAATCTGGCAGACGACTACGCCTTTTATGCTCTCAAGCACCAGATTCTTCCTAGAGGGGGGTATTCCCCGACCAAGGCAGCAGGAATGCTATGGGGCTCTTCTTGGTCTTGAGGCGATGCGAAAAGGATGGCGAAAACTTCATTAGGCGCACTTCGGAGAAAACCGTGGAAAGAAAAACTGACTTTATTGATTCTCAAAGTGAGTACAAAGCAAAAAGAAATCGGGGTACACGTATCAGAAATGTACCCTCCGTGACATATTCTTCCTTTTAGAACTCCTAAGGGTAAAACCTCTTGAGATGATCGGCATTCCAAGTATGATCCACCGGGTAACCATCCATATCTTCTAACTTGTATGCTCCCCTGCGTACCACTACTTTTATCAAGTATAGACCTTCCCAATTGGGGGCTAATACCCTGTTTGACCTCTTCCGGGTATTCTGGGTCACTTTCCTAAGGACTAAGTCCCCTTATTTGAAGTTTCGAGTCTTTACCCTCCTATTAAAGCATCGGGGCTAAGTGCTGGACCCTGAAAGATGTTAACCTATGTTCGATGGGCGAGACGGCCTCTATTCCAAAAGCCAGAGAATAAGGAGTTTCCCCAGTCACGGTCTTTTTTGTAGTCCGATACGCCTAAAGGACATTCGAAAGCTCATCGACCCATCCTCCATTCTTCTATTGGAGCTTCTTTTTTAGGAGCTTCTTGATAGTCTTGTTAGTGGCCTCGACCAATCCATTAGACTGAGGATGAGCTACTGAAGCTAGGTGTAAATCTATACCCCTTTCATCGCATAAAAACCTGAAGTTGGCATTGTCAAACTGTTTACCAAGATCGGTGATTATGGCCATCGGGGTACCAAATCTACAAACGATATATTCCTTGACGAAGCTCGTGATATTGGCTTCAGTTATCTGGACCAAGGACTTTGCTTCCACCTATCGAATGAAGTAGTCTATGGCTATTACCGCGTGCTTGGCCTAGCCGGGTGTGGTAGGAAGTGGCCCGATTAGGTCCAGCCCCTAGATAGCGAATGGATAAGGTGTGCTGATCGAAGTGAGTTTTTCTAGGGGTAGATGGTGTAGATCCGCAGTTTTCTAGCAAGGCTCGCAGGATTGTGCAAATTTCTTGGTGTCCTGATGGATAGTGGGCCAGTAGTATCCCATCCTAAGAACTTGATACGCCAACCTCTCTCCTGAAACATGATTGCCGCAGTCTCCTGAGTGTACTTCGTCCAATGCCCATTTGGCATCATCCGGGTGCAAACATCGTAACAAAGGGAGTGATTTTCCTTTGCGATAAAGGTGTCCCTCTATCAGACAGTACCGGGTTGCAATCCTCTTGAGTTTGTGCGCCTGGTCTGGGCTCTTAGGGAGCGCACCGCTTTGCAGGTAATCGGTAATGGGATCCATCCAACAAGGCAGATGAGTGACCGGGTTAATTTCTAGCCCAGGGTCATGCTAGGTCGTGGTATCAACTGGAGTGGTATCCATTTAGGTAATACCCTTCCTCCTGTTGCCGATATCTTGGCTAGGACATCTGCTCAATGATTTTTCTCTCAAGAGATTTGTTCCATCCTCAAGCCCCTAAACTTCGTAGCTGCTTCTTGGACTTTCCGGAGGTACGCTATCATGTTGTCACCTCTTGCTTGATATGTGCCGGATACCTGGTTGATTACCAACTGGGAGTCGCTTCTCACTACGAGGTACTCAACTCCTTGCTCTGTTGCAACATTCATTCCTACCAACAGGGCTTCATACTCTGCTTCGTTATTGGTGACTTTGAATTCGAACCTAAAACAGTGGCTGCATTCGATCCCTTCGGGATCAATCAAGATGATCCTGGCCCCGCAGCCGGCTTGATTTGAAGAGCTGTCCGTATACAGGGTCCAAATCTTACTGTCCGTCGGCCATTCTGGAGGTTCCGGATTCGTGTCTGGAACTGTAGAAGGATCCGAGTGAGGAACTATGCTGAATTCTGTGACAAAATTGGCCAGAGCTTGCGCCTTGATTGTTGTCCTAGCCTTGTATCTTATGTCATACTGGGTGAGCTCCAAAGCCCAAAGAACCAACTGGCCTGATACATCCGGCCTTTGAAGGAACTGTCTCAAGGGTTGATCTGTTACCACTGCAACGATGTGAGCTTGAAAATAAGGCCGAAGTTTTCTGGCTATGGTTACCAATGCAAAGGCCAACTTCTCCAGGATAGTGTAGTTTTTCTCAAATTTTGACAAAGCCCGACTCACATAGTAGATTGGTATTTGGATTCCATCATTGCATTCCTTCACCAAAGCTCCACTGGTTGCGGTCTCTGACACCGCCAAATAAAGTTGTAGTTCTTCCCCTGGGGTGGGCTTAACCAATAGAGGTGGACTGGCTAGATACTTTTTCAGGGCCCGGAACGCTTGCTCACTCTCTTGATCCCACTTCATGTTTTTTCCCTGCTTGATGATTTTGAAGAAAGGCAAGCATTTATCTGTGGACCTCGATATGAAGCGATTCAACGCCGCTACCCGTCCAGTCAGCCCCTGAGCTTGTTAGAGAGTATTTGGAGATCCCAGCTCGATGATGGCCTTGTTCTTTTCGGGATTGGCTTCGATCCCTCTCTCATGCACCATGAAGTCAAGGAACTTTCCCGTTGCTACCCCAAAGGCGCATTTAGCTGGATTTAGCCTCATCTGATTTTCTCTGATTATTTGGAAAGTCTGTCGTAAGTCCTCGGGGTGTTGATGGGCTACTTGAGATTTGGTGATCATGTCGTCTATATACACCTACATAGACTTCCCTATCAACGGTTTGAATAATTTGTTTACCAAGCGTTGATATATGGCTCCTGCATTCTTGAGGCCAAAAGGCATGACTTTGTAACAGTAAAGACATTGCCCTGTGATGAAGCTGGTCTTATCCTGATCAGCGGGGTGCATCATGATCTGGTTGTATCCCGAGAAGGCATCCATGAAACTTAAGAGTTTGTTCCCCGCGGTAGAATCGATCAACTGGTCAATTTTAGGAAGGGGAAAGCTATCCTTTGGGCATGCCCTGTTGAGGTCAGTATAATCCACGCACATGCGCCACTTTCCATTGGCCTTGGTTACCATGACCACATTGGCGATCCATTCGGGGTAGCGGAATTCTCTGATGAATTTAGCTTTCAAAAGCTTGTCCACCTCTTCCTGTACCGCGGTGTTCCGTTCCGTGTTGAAATGTCTTCGTTTCTGTTTGACTGGCTTGACTGTGGCGTCTACTGCCAGTCGGTGAACCGCTAGGTTGAGAGGGATGCCCGGTATTTCATCGTGGTTCCAAGCAAAAATATCGTTGTATTCTTCAAGAAGTTCCACCAATCTTCTCCTAACCTCGCTATCTAGTGCACTTCCTATTTTTACTAACTTAGTCGAGTCACCTTTTCTAATCTGGATTTCTTCTAACTTTTCCGTGGGGTGTCCTCCAGTCCATCCTTTTTCCTCTTCTTCAGTTTCCTCTAGGACCAAATCTGGTATCTCCCTTTCTTCTAGGATATGATGGTCTGGCTCCGAAACCCTACGACTCAGCTCTTGGGCGATACGGGTGTATTGCTTGGTTGAAGTGGTGGGGTTGGCAGATACTGCATGGCAGGTGCAGGCTGTTTGCTGATCCCCTCTGACTTCCCCTACTTCGGCTCCAACTGGGAACTTCAGGACGTTATGATAAATGGATAGGACTCCTTTGATTCTTGACAAGAAAGGTCTTCCGAGGATCGTGTTGTAAGTGGACGGAGTGTCCACTACAATGAACTCCGTCACGATGTTCTGCTGAAGGGGGCCTCCCCAATAATTACTGGCAAGGTGTGTGCTCCTACTGGCATCACAGAGTCTCTTGCAAAACCATATAAGGGTGTCCTGTTGTAGCAGGGGTTCTTGAGGTTAAACTTCTCAAACGTTTCTTTAAATAGGATATCTATGTTGCTTCCGGTGTCAATCAGGATACGGTGGACCAGACAGTTGGCAATCTGGGCTATGATCACCATTGGATCATCACGAGGATGTACTGCGCTATAGGTATCATCTTCAACGAACACGATCTGAGCAGAAGGGGGGAATCACGCGATCTTTTGGACACCCGGAACACATCCCGGCCAGCTGTATGCTTCGGGATCTTCCTAGCATGGTTCTTTCTTGAATTGTTGGAAGCTCCTGCAAGGGTTGGTCCTCCGCTAATGGTATGGCTAGCCTGAACTTGCTGCATCACGGTCTTTACTGTCGGCCTCGTTGCTGACTGGATCCTTCTAGGCGGGATGTTGGTAGCGAGTTTCACCAATCGACGTTTGAGATCTTCAGGATGACTCTGTACTGATAATGACGGTCCGAGTCCATCAAAAACCGGTACCTAGGTACTTGGTCCTGCTCCTTCAGCCAATCCGGGTGCTTCAGAGGGTATCCCTTGGGCGATCATCCGAAGGCAGATGCTCTCCACATAGGCTGCAGCATGTTGCTCTACGGACTCCCGAGTCGCTTTCGGCACCGCAGGGTCCTATAGCACTGATCCGGGATTAGGCAGTGGGACTGGTGCCGAGATCTGGCTTCTGGTTCCCTCCCTTGATTTCTTTGGGTGGAAGCGAGGGAATGGGGCCCCGAGTTGGCGGGTTGCCCTTGGGAGGATTGGTTCCTCATCTTCTATCTTCTTCTGAGTTGAACTTGAAAGTTTGTTAATGGTGGGGGGTTGTTTCCCACAGACGGCGCCAAAGTGTTAACCTAAAATTGTCACCGGGGTGCAATTTAGAATTAACGGTATGTGATGGACCCGGATCTAATTAGACCTGGGCTAGCGGGATACTCTATACCCCGATATTCCGCTGGTTCACTGAAATCTACTAGGTGAGATATTGCATGTATGTAACGGTCCCGGATCGGGATTGACTGGGGCCAGCGAGATACTTAGTAGCCTGGTATCCCACTGGGTATCATGAATCCGATATTATGATGAATACAAGTAATTGGATGGATGAGTTTCTTATACGGTGGATGAATGAAAGCTGAAAGGGAGTTTATATATATAAATATGAGGATTTGAAATACGATCTTTACAACTCGATATTTGAGCTATCAATCTTACAGCATGGAGGAAAATAAAGCCTGAAGGAGAACGATGGAGATGGAGCTTTTCGTGCCTGTCGATAAGTAGAAAAAGTGAATTAGGGTTTCGATCCCCCTTTCCTATGAACATATGATCAATATATAGGCCCACTTTCTTACTGAGCACTCCTAGAACTCTCGTCTAGGGTTTCAGTGGTGCACGGGTCTTCCTTCGGAGCCTCTACTAGTTCGTTGGGAAAGTCATCCCAAAAGATCAGGTGATTCCTTCTTTCTCGGCTCCAAATCAGTTGACTCCTATTTAAAATAGGATACTAAAAGGCGGTAATGAATGCCGCGTTGTAGCTTGAGTTTTCATCTTAAACGGTGACGTTTAGTATCCGCTTTAATATGTAGTCTATTCTTCGGGGTGCCCGCCTCCTGTTTCAGTGAAGGTCAGTCTGCTGGGATCCTGGTATATATCTTGCCATGTGTATGTCACGTGTTTTGCTGGTCGGGGTACCCAGGGCACCCCGTGTCTCTCGTGCTCCTCTAAAAACGATGCTTACAGATATCGGGGTTTCAAGCAGCGGGGTATCAGGATATTCAGGTATCGGGGTACTCGAGGTAGCTGGGTACCAGGATCTCGTGATGGTTGTGTCTTCCAGGCCCCCCTTATCCTTTGGCTTCCTCGTCCTTTTCCTGGTCCCAAGGATTATAGACCTGGCCGGGGTGGGTAGAGGCTCCTTCTTTAGCCTATCAGCTAGTAGGCGGGGTGTCCGGACATCTTTCCGCTTCTACTTTGGATTCTGACTTTCTTCTCAAGGCTTGTGGAAAATTCTTTTTTTGATCCCCGCCATTTTTGGCGATTAAAAATATGTAAGGGTAGTTTAGGGCTTCCTTGCTCGTGACCAAGCTTATTTGGAGTTCAAGCCCTCAAGCACAAGAGATCATTGAAGGTATAATCACTTGTGCTTAACCCTTATTGAAGAGACTAATTGCACACACACACTTTCATATTGCATTTTTTATGATTGCATTTGTGTCTATCTTATTTGTGTGTTTATATGTTTTCTGAGTATATGATCTTCACTCACACACTTGCACAATTGCATGTGTTTTTCTATGTGAGAAGTTGCTGAGAAGGCCCAGCCCTTCTCTGCCGCGGTTACCGCTGTCATTGGCGTACTACGGCAATCAAGTGACATAGATATGTCATCTCTGCCGCGGTACCCGCCTCGGTTGGATAACCACGGCAGTCAAGCGACAGAGACCTGATGTCTCTGCCGCGGTGCAACTACCGTGGTCGGACAAACCGCCTCAGTCGAGTGACAGCAATAATTTTACTGTGCCGCGGTTATAGTGCCGCGGTTGTTCAACCGCGGCAGTCCAGACCACGGCAGTCCGTTAGCTAGAAGCTGAAGCAGTTTTTTATCAAAACGACACCACTTCATCTAGGGCTCCTATATAAGTATCATCTTCTTCCTAGCTCGTTTGAGAGAGCTAAAAATCAGATTCAAGAGAGACAAACTCAAACCCTAGAGAGAGAAGCTCCCAAGAATTCATTTTTACTCAACCAAACCACTTCCCATGAGCATCTAGCATCTTCCTAGCATCATCCAAGCATGGGTTTTGTTGATTTCTTTGACTAGATAATCTCTACATGTTCCAAATCTCTTTGTTTCATATTTATGACATGTTTGCCTAGGATTAGCATTTAGTTGTAGATTAAATGCATGACTTGTTACTTAATGTTGTTTATAACATGATTGAGTCTTTGATTTTGGTTGAGAAGAGTTGTTTGTTGATAGCTAGCAATTAGGACCATTTTGCCCTCTAGCTAAGTCTACATGATTTTCATTTAGACATTGATTGTAGGACTCATTGATTGCATTTGTTAATTGCATTTATTGTCCTTACAATGTTCATTGACAACTTGTGTTGATTGGTTTTTTAATTGACAATTCCTTGATTGCATTAGTTAATTGCATGTTTTTAGTTCTTGCCATGATTATTGACAACATGTGTTGAATTGGCTTTGTTTGTTGACAATTAGGTTGCTAGAGTCTCTTTGCATCTAATTGAGTCCTCATGTATGTGCATGTAGGCATTGCTGATAACTAGAGTGTTGATTTGCATTATAACATCTAGTTAAGCATTTAGTGTAGCCTAGCATTATTTGCATTTTGGATATTGTCATATATTCACATAGGTTATTGATCTTTTCATTGAGAGTTAAGTTTTGTGACTACCGGTATGTAGTGCTCAAGCAAATTGGACTAGGTTCACTTTTAAAGGCTTGTGGGTAGTAGTGGTGGGTTATAGACCGTGAGAGGTTGAGGTCAACCTAGGTTGTAAACACCATTGCAATTAGTGGATTCGAGGTTCGTGTGTGGCGCACATAACAACCCGTGGTTTTTTCCTATTGAGGGTTTCCACGTAAAAATCAAGTATTCTTTAATTTTCTCACTTTTACTTGATTTTTATTGTTTGTTGAATTGGGTTAATAGTGATTAATTTTGACTAATCGAAAAATTGGTAATAATCGATTAACAACCCATTCACCCCCCCCCCCCCCCCTAGGTTGTTTAGACACGCGAGTATATATTTTCACATCTCCCCCAAGAGGTTCTTCTAGTTCCCCGGTGTTTCCCCTTTTTCAATTCCTCGAGTTCCTTCGCCATCTAGGCCATTTGATCCTCAAGGCGTTTAGATCCGTCGTGCCTGGATCAGGCTACTGAACCTTCGTTGTCTGAAGTTTCTAACTCCACCGTTGGTTTATTGCGCTCCTCCTGGGTCCAGTACTGCCACCTGCATCTGGATGAGGATTCTTCCTTTCTGCCATCGGCCTAGTTGTTGGCTGGATCCTTCTGGGCAGGATGTCGAATGCTGATTTCACCTGTCGAGGCCTAATATCTCCAGGATAATCCGGTACTGGTAGCGGCGGGCCGAGCCTGTTAAAGACCAGTACCCGGGGTACTTGGTCTAGCCCCTTCTGTAAATCTAGGTGCTTCAAAGGGTATTCCTTGGGCGATCATCCGGAGACGGACGCTCTCTACATAGGCTGCAGCATGTTATTCCATGGCATCCCAATTTACCTCTAGGACCGTGGGGTCCTGTGTGGTTGTCCCAGTGTTAGGTGGTGGAACCGGTGCCGGGATCTGACTTCTTGCTCCCTTTCTCTTCCCTTGGTTTCTTTAGGTGGAAGTGAGGGAAATGGGCCCTGAGTTGGCGGGCTGCCCCTGAGAGGATCGAAGCCTTATCTTCTATTTCTTTTGGGTAGAGCTTGGTAGCTTATTAAGGGTAAGGAGTTTTTTTCCCATATACGGTGCCAAAAGTGTTAACCGAAAATTGTCACTAGGGTGATATTTCCAATTAACAATTCAAGGGAGACCAGGATCGGGGTAGATCTTGGTCGAAGAGGTATCAAGTAGTTCGATACCTTTAGCTTCCTAAAAATTCACTGAGAATGGTGTATGATAGTAGTAAGAAAAAAGGAGTCAAACATATGATAGAACGAATACTCAACTTATTATATTCAGATTAAACACATAGTAAGGTTACAATCAATCTTTAGTAAAACTATCGATATATGAACAAAGTCAGGCTAAACTTGATGGGCAATGGCGATGGAGATCTAGTGTCTATCGATAAGTAGAAAAGTATGAAGTAGGGTTTCGGTCCCCCTTTTCTGTGATCATAAGGTGAGTATATATAGGTCCATTTCTTGTCATGCACTCCTAGAACTTTGGTCTATGGTTTTAGTAATTCACGGGTCTTTCCTTAGCGATCGACGAATTCATCGGGGGTTTAATCCCTAAGATCCCATGATTCCTTTTAGAACTGAAAGAGTTGACTTCGCTTTTGAATGGGACTCTTAAATGGCGGGAAGGCATGTAATATTCTGCCTCAAACGATGGCGTTTAATGCTTGTCTTTCTTCTCGGTTTGCTGATCGGGGTACCTGCTTCTCGCTTTAGGCGGGGTCAGAGCATTGGGATTTTTGTGTCAATTTGCTAAGTGTCTGCTGCTAGTTCTTAGTGGATCGGGATACTCAAGTACCTCGCCTTCTTCTTGTCTCTCTTGAATTATGTTATAATGTATCGGGATACTGGGGTATTAGAGTGCTAGGATACCAGGGTATCTGGGGTCCGATTGGTACTAGGAATTTGTAATAGTGGAGTCCCCAAGGCTTCATCTTCGGGGCTCCCTGGTATCTTCTGGGTTCTGGAAGTTTTGGATCTGATCGGGGTGGGCAGAAGTCCCTATCCTGGTCTTTTTGTAAGTAGGCAGGGTACCCGGATACCTCTTCCATTGTTGCTTTCTACCCCGACTTATTTTTTTGATGCTGATGGAAAATTCTTCTTTGATCCCTACCACTTTTGGCAATTAACAATTACTATTCTTATTGAACGTAACACTTATGCATAAGCCATTAAAGATCCTAAATGGCGACAGGCTATGGACTCAGAAATTCAGGCGTTGGAAGCTAACAGTACATGGACTCTCACGTCTCTCCCTCCTGGAAAGGTTCCCATTGGTTGTCGTTGGGTTTATAAAATCAAACACAAGTCAGATGGCACTATTGAATGTTTCAAAGCTAGACTAGTGGCCAAAGGCTACACTCAAATGGAAGGTATTGATTATCATGATACATTTTCTCCCATCGCTAAGTTGGTTACCTTTCGTTGTCTTCTTGCTCTTGCGGTAACTTTTCGTTGTCTTCTTGCTCTTGCGGTAACTTTTCGTTGGTCTCTCTATCAATTGGATGTTAACAATGCCTTCCTTCATGGTGATCTTCGTGAAGAAATCTATATGGTACCACCACCTGGTCTTCGACAACAGGGGGAGCAAATGGTATGTCGCCTCAATAAATCCTTGTATGGGTTGAAGCAGGCCTCTCGATAATGGTTCTTTAAATTCTCCGAAGCTATTCGAGCAGCTGGATACACCTAATCCAAATCCAATTATTCTCTCTTCACAAGAAAAGTTGGTAAATCTTTTACTGCACTCCTTATTTATGTTGATGATAATTTAATCATTGGTAATGATCCCATGGCAATTACTGCTCTCAAAAGTTTTTTACATACACGTTTCCGCATTAAAGCTTTGGGAGATCTTAAGTTTTTCTTGGGTATTGAGATAGCTCGTTCAGCAAATGGTATCTTTATCACATTCTTAAAGATGTAGGTTTTTTGGGGGTGCAACCAGCTAGTTTTCCTATGTAGCAAAATCTGAAATTGCTTCCTGATAAAGGAGACTTACTTCATGATTCTAGGAAATATCGAAGGTTGATTGGTCGTTTAATTTATCTCACTATTACTAGACCTGATATCACATTTGAAGTGCATACTTTGAGTCGCTTCATCCAACAACCTCGCAAGACTCATTATGATGCAGCTTTACGTGTTCTTCGATACTTAAAGAACACATCAGGACAAGGTATTCTTTTCTCATCAAAAAGCTTTTTACAGTTAAGAACATACTGTGATGCTGATTGGGCAGGATGTCTGGTAACTCGAAGATCTACTACAGGTTACTGTGTCTTCCTTGGAGATTCTTTAATTTCTTGGAAGAGTAAGAAGCAAAAAACTGTCTCTCTTTCTTCTACTGAGGCTGAGTACCATTCTATGACAGCAGTCAGTTGTGAGTTGGTTTGGTTACAAAGTTTCTTTCATGATTTATGTATAAGAGATATGGGTCCTGCACGTTTATATTGTGATAACCAATCAGCACTTCACATAGCGGCCAATCCGGTCTTTCATGAACGAACGCGGCATATAGAGATCAATTGTCATTTTGTTCGAGATAAAATCCAAGAAAGAAAGAAAGATAGTCACAAGCTTTGTTCTATCTTCAAAGCAAGTTGCAGACATAATGACCAAGCCTTTGGGTAATGAAAACTTTCGATCATTGTTAAGCAAATTGGTAGTTCATGACATTCACTCACCAACTTGAGGGGGAGTGTTACGAAAGTCAATATATTTCTTGCCTAATATTGATTTCATAATCAATTAGTATCAGGAAATATTCTTTCCTATTGTACATAATTAGACTAGAATCAATTAGCTTACTTGTGGGACAAGTACAATATGTTTGTGTATATATATATCCTGTACTAGTTATTTCATTTAATAAAGAGAAAGAATTCTATTGTTCTCTTATTCCTTTATTTTACACATAGAGATTCTGATATCGGTGTGATTCTGGCTGATATCGATTCTTTTTCTTCAAGTCTTGGTTTGGTGACCTTTTGTCATACAAACAGATCTGCTAATAGAGTGGTGTAAGGCCTTGCGCCTGCTGCGCTTGAGATTTTGGAGGATACTTATTGGATGGAAGACTTTCCGAGCTGTGTTAGTGTTAGGATTATGCTCAATAGCAAGAGTGTAATATTGTAATTGACAATCTTTTTCATATTAATAAAGTGATTTCTGGTTTAACAAATCTTATAGCATTTATAGTTTAATATTATAATTGTCAAAGTAAATAATCATAAGGTCTAAAGACTATGAGAAAAGAAGAATTGTTCGTACATCTGGATATGTATGAGGAAGACACAATTCTTTAGTTAGTCTTGAATATTGTTCACAACTTAAGTTAAAGGTTGGGCACCTTTATCTTGTTAAAGTTGTAGAATTCTTTTGCTAGCATTTGAGTGGGATCAAATGAGTTATGATGAGTCTAAAATCATCGGAGGGTCTTTGAGTAAAAAAATCTAGTGCACTGGGTGCATTGAACTGGATCACAATGAAAAACTTTATCTATAACCGTCAATAGATAATAGTCTTTTCATTATCAGGACAATCGGAGAGTCTATCTTAATCCTGAGATAAATGATGGACTTATGGTTGCAAGTGGTATCATTTGAGTTATCAATGAGTACAATTATATAGCATAGTCTATCCTTGATAGTTTGGTGATATTCATTTGTTAATCAATAGAGGACTTCATTTATAGATATGGACATCGTGGCTCCATTTATTAAATGAGAGTATAATATCATCATATGGATGTTTGGAGGTAATAGGATATTAAATCTCAATGTTGAGTTTTCGATAGCGACTATTGAAAACATGGCTTCTGGACAAGTCAAAGTATCCAAGTTCAAAACGTGGTCATATGAGTAAATATGGTAACTTGGAGAGTTATAGGCGGTCTATGAACTCTTGGCGATTACTGATATTAATCACGAGGATACACTATCTCCAATATGATTGTCTAGGGTATGAATGAGGAACATCTTCTTATTCTATCTTTATTTAAGAGTTCGATTTTAGCTCTTTAGTGGAATGAGTTAAAATTAATGGATCGGACCTAAGTTAATCATTTGTTGATTGTGATTAGGTTATGTCTATTGAAGCTTAAATTTAGATAGCCCGCCAAGATCCACAATCCACACGGATTTGCATGGATCACTTGATATATTCTACCGGACCAATTTATGGGTCCATCTAGAATTGTATTTAATATATTAAGAATACAATTTGCACATTATTTATTTAATGGGCTGATCAATTATATTAATATATTAATATATTAATGAAAGGCATGTGGGCTTGTTTCTTTTAGTAAGAATGGGTCTGGTTCACATGTGGGCTTTTTAATTAAAGTCTAATGGATTAAATAAAATAATAAAATAATATTAAGCCCATATATTTATGATGTGGGCGGCAAGACTAGTATTATAGTCTAAAATATTATTTTATTTTATTATTTGATTAAATGGAGATTAATTAATTTATTAGTTAATCATTTAATTGAGAATCAAAATCTTTTTCTGATCAGAAAATATGTTTCCTAGATTAAATACTATTGGAAGTAGTATACTAAAGTAAAAGACTTATTTGGTAAGAAGATAAATAATTAGTTTTATTTATCTAATCAAATTAGGAAGTCTTTCATTTAGTCAATAAAGAATTAAACACTTATGAGTTGAATTAGGGTTAGGATTCTAAAGTTGATAGTAATTAGGGTAAAGCACAAATCCTCTTTAGTAGAGAATTCGGCCAACCCTAATTAAATCAAAAGGAGAATTCGGCCAACCCTAGTAGAAATAGAAGAAGAATTCGGCCACCCTATATAATTGACATTATAGGGTTCGGCCACCTTGAGCTCTCTCAATTGATTCACTTGATCAACTTCTTCTTCTTCTTCTAGCTTGAATAATTCTCATAGAAAAAGTGTTTGATTTTTTCGGCCAAGACACAAGAGAGAAGAGATTATTCTATTTCGATAGTACACTGATTGCTTATACATTAATAGGCTTTTGTGTACAACTTCGAATAAGGTTCACGCGAGTTTCGATCATTAGATTGAGAACTCAAAAGTGACCGGAATAATTTTTGTAGTCTTTTGGATGTTTTGTGACTAACGATAAGAAAAAGAGATTTTGTTTATCCATCCTCAGGTACGCAATTCAAAGAAAAGGGAGACCACGCTCCTAGGTGATTCACGTTCGTGCAAGGATTGAAGATCTTGCGGATTACCATCGACGCAAGTCAATCGAATCACGCGACAAAAGTTATTATACTTTTATTGATAGATATATATGTTTAATTAATTTAAAGGGTTAAGGTTCATCAAAGGAAAATTTTTAAAATATACTAAACTTGTTTTTAGTCTCGCTTCCGCTGCGTTGACCGTATTTTTCCCTACAATTGGTATCAAAGCCTTGGTTGTACCCTTTAATTAATTAAAGTATATATACGTGAATCTATTTCTTTTTATTGTGATTATGTATGTTTAGAAAGAGATGGCACTCTAGGTATTCGCATATATAATTACATGTGAATGTATGGATTTATATATGTTTATTATGTGGATTGTTGTTGCTCGATTTTGGTCCTAGAATTTCAATGTATTTTTGTTTTGGAATTGTAACAAGAAGGGTGGCCTATTATCGTCACAAATTCCTTCTTGATAGTTGCTAAGTTTTTTATTTTATTTTTCTATTGTAATAAAAATACTGCAGTAGAAATTGTAATAAAAAAATACTGCATTATTTATTGTTAAAAAATTCTGCAGTAGTTTTAATTTAAAAAAATAATAATAATTGATATGTAAATAAACTGCTGTAATATTTTCGAGTATCGATGTTTCGAAGACTTGAAGAGAAAGGAAGCAACCGGAACCAAACCCGAGCACTTGAGCACCCGTGCGCACCCTAGGTAAGGTATGGGCTGCGCACGGCTTGCCCATATGGGTGAGGGCTGCGCACACCCATGCCGGGCAGCCAAGGGGTGCATTTGGGTCAGCCACATGCGGATTCGGGTGGGCAAGTGGACGTTGGCCGCTTGTATTTTTGTTCGCCAAGAAGGAAGATCTTGTATTTCCAACAATTGTAATTTACTTGCTTTTCTAGGATGGACCAAAATTGTGGCTATTTATTTTTGGGTAAATATTACAATATTTGTTGTTGTATGATAACATGACATATAGAATAAGAGTGCCGCTCATATATCTCTTTTGGTATGAACATGCATTGAATGATTTAGATATCTAAATTGGCATCTAGATAACTTGGTAAATCATTCTATGGGATTTAATCACATGCCTTAAATAATTGAGTGGGAGAAGGTGTTTTGTAACACCTATGGCCTCCAAGGTTAGTTGAGCTTTATTATTTATTGGTAATCCCCCCAAGGGGCATCCATGAATGGAATTTAGCAACATACTTCCTTACAAGGATAGACTAGACAATTGACTCAAACGAGATCTACTCCCCAAGGAGGGATTTTCGTGAGAGAAAATATTGAGGATCGATATCTTGGTAACACACTCAATGTAATTTTATTGATATCCTCCCAAGAGTTCTTGTCAGTAAAATTGCAAGGCTAAAATTGAAAACGTTGGTTGTTATGTTAACAATTAGGTGAGACCTAGTCTAACTAGTAAATGGTGCGAACTCCCAAAGGAGGCGTAACATTTATGG
This sequence comes from Acer yangbiense, assembly GCA_008009225.1. Taxonomy (NCBI): domain Eukaryota; kingdom Viridiplantae; phylum Streptophyta; class Magnoliopsida; order Sapindales; family Sapindaceae; genus Acer; species Acer yangbiense. The sequence goes on from CM017768.1 coordinate 43,517,941, forward strand.
GTGTTAGATCACCGTTGAATTTTTATGATTGAGTTATTTATTTAAATCAAGATAAATATTCGAAAGTGCTTTATCATGATTATTTACTCATATATATTTTTGTTTTATTCAGAAATCATGACCCCATCACTTATGAACATCCTGAAAGATAACACTTTAACTGGAGATAATTATGTCACATGGAAAAGGAAAATTGGGTTGTTGTTGCAAAGTGAAAAACATAAGTTTGTTCTGACTACTCCTAAACCACCTGCTCCTAATAATGAATCTAGTATAATGCAAAGAGATGAGTATGAGCAGTGGAAGACTTCAGATGATATGGCCAAATGTTACATTATGGCCACTATCTCTGACGTGTTGCAACAGCAGCATGAAGGAATGGAGTCTCCTACTGATATAATGATGTCTCTAGAGAAGATGTTTGCTATGAAGTCCAGGACAACTAAGAGAGAGGCAGTGACTACTTTTATGAATCTTAGGATGAAACCTGGACAGGCTATGAAGGATCACATGATGAAAGTCATAGCACATCTCAACATTGCTGAACTACATGGCGCTGAGATAGATGGTAAGACAAAAATTGATATAGTTGTCAACTCACTGTCAGATTCCTTTGATCAGTTCAAATTGGACTACACTTTGAACAAAAAGGAATACACCTTGCAAGGCCTGATGCAAGATGTTCAAAGCGCTGAAAAGATCCTTGTGAAAAGCAAAGGTCAAGAGATTCATATGGTTGGTAAAGTTGCTACTGTTAAGACCCGTCAGAAGGTCAAGAAACAACAGAAGAAAAAGCAACTTGGGCCTACCAAGAAGGAGACCAAGAAAGTAACCAAGATCAAAGGGAAATGCTTCCTTTGTGGTGAAAAGGGACATTGGAAAAGAAATTGCCAAAGTCCCAGAATAAGAAGGAAGAAGGTAATGTTAATTATCTTGAAACATGTTTTCTGGCAGATTCTACAGATTCTTGGATCATAGACTCTGGAGCCACTAATCATGTTTGTTATTCCTTGCAGGGGTTCCAAGAAAGGAGAAGGTTGAATAAGAATGAAATCAATTTGCGCTTGGGCAACAAAACGTTAGTGTCTACAAGTGCAGTGGGAGATATTAGAGTTTATTTGGATTCTAGAAGGCATTTAGATTTAATAGACGTTTATTATGTACCTTAATTCAAGAGGAATTTAATTTCAGTTTCTTGTTTAAATAAATTTGGATATTCGGTTACTTTTAATAAAGTTTTTATTATTAGTAAGAATGACAAAATTATTTGCGAAGGTACACTGGAAAATGGTCTATATTTTTTGCATAGAAATATCTCTCACTCATTAGACACAGAATTAACGGAACCTAATCATAAAAAAGTAAAGTTATCAATAGATGAAACCTACCTATGACATTTACGCCTTGGTCATATTAACCTTAATAGGATTAAAAGATTGGTAAGTGACGGACCTTTAAGTGACTTAAAGGTTGATGATCTACCAACTTGTGAATCTTGTTTGGAAGGTAAGATGACCAAAAGGTCGTTCTCGACCAAAGGCGCAAGAGCCACTGAATGTTTAGGATTGATACACACTGATGTATGTGGTCCTATCAGCATTCAAGCTAGAGATGGATATGAGTACTTCATCACCTTCACAGATGATTATTCGAGATTTGGCTATGTGTATCTCATGCGACATAAGTCGGATTCTTTTGACATGTTCAAAGCATTCAAAGCTGAAGTCGAAAATCAGCTTGAGAAACACATAAAAATCTTGAGAACTGATCGTGGTGGAGAATATCTATCTGGTGAGTTTCAGCAATATCTTATTGATAATGGGATAGTTTCTCAGTTTTCTGCGCCAGGTACACCTCAACAGAATGGGGTATCAAAAAGAAGAAACAGAACTCTTTTGGATATGGTTAGGTCTATGTTGAGTTATTCAACACTTCCTATTTCTTTTTGGGGATATGCTTTACAAACTGCTATATACATTCTAAACGATGTACCATCTAAGTCTGTTCCTCAAACACCATATGAGTTGTGGACTGGGCGCAAGCCTAGTTTACAATACTTAAGGATATTTGGTTGTCCTACGCATGTGTTAAAAGGAAAGACAGAAAAGATTCACTGATTGCTTATACATTAATAGGCTTTTGTGTACAACTTCGAACAAGGTTCACGCGAGTTTCGATCATTAGATTGAGAACTCAAAAGTGACCGGAATAATTTTTGTAGTCTTTTGGATGTTTTGTGACTAACGATAAGAAAAAGAGATTTTGTTTATCCATCCTCAGGTACGCAATTCAAAGAAAAGGGAGACCACGCTCCTAGGTGATTCACGTTCGTGCAAGGATTGAAAATCTTGCGGATTACCATCGACGCAAGTCAATCGAATCACACGACAAAAGGTATTGTACTTTTATTGATAGATATATATGTTTAATTAATTTAAAGGGTTAAGGTTCATCAAAGGAAAAATTTTAAAATATACTAAACTTGTTTTTAGTCTCGCTTCCGCTGCGTTGACCGTATTTTTCCCTACAGTTAGAACAAGGGTGGAGGCTGATATGCCCAGATAGTCTTTTCTTGTTTTGTTGCTTTGTTTGTTCTGTTTTTTTGCTCCCTGTTGTTTTCGCTGCTGGTGTTTCTCCCAGCTTCCTTGTTTTATCAAAATATATATATATATTGATTTTAGAAACACTAAGATATTAAAAAAGAACCAAAAAAAAAAAAAAGTAAATGAAACATAAATTATTATTAATATTGACTTTTTTCTTCTTACCATTTTATGGTAAAATATATCCAAATTGATTGAATCACAAAGCTGTAAATTTTAGAATAATATTACTATGGTATAAATTACCAAGCAACCCATATATATGTAAATTTTATTTTGGGAGATTGAAACAACAAATAAATTTTATTTAAATTTCCTTAAATTGCTAAAATAGATATATAAGTTCTTTGTTTGTAATACCAATCACGGTTTCGGTTCAGTTCTGGTTCTAGGTTCGAACCGGCCGTTCCGGTTCCAAGGTTTGGTTGAACCAACGGTTCTGAACCTTTTTTTTTTCTTTATTAATAAAAAAATATAGACTTGTAATTGTAAATAAAATAAAATATATAAATGACAAATTACAAAATAAAATAAAATAAAATTCATTGGGTTGGGTCACCCGAAAATAAAATAAAATAAACAAATGACAAATTATAAAATTAAATTAAAATAAAACTAAACAAAATTACAAATTACAAATTACATTTGATTGGGTATTTGGGTCACCCGAAAATAACATAAAATAAATAATTTACAAATTACAAAATTAAATTAAAATAAAACTAAAACTAAATGTAAAGTTATTAGTCTTGCACTTAATTTTTACCACAATTAAGTTGTCTATGTATCCTCTTGGGGGGTTTAGAGGAATCAAAAGGCCACGTAGTTCTCTTACCTTTTATTGCAAGTTTGGTGATGACATGGACTAATTGTTGTCGTGATGAAGTGATCCGCGTCTGCTATTCCGGCTCCACTGCTCCAATTAAGGTTTGTCATCTTTGAAGAAATCGTATGTTGCCTCCTGCTCGATTTCTTGTTGTCTGTATTGCGCATTAATTCGTCCAGACAGCTACACAAACTTGTATCTGTAGTGATTTCAGACTCAAGCACGATTGCTTTTCATCCAGTATATTCCCCCCGGTGCTGAACTCTTGCTCCACCGCCACCGTAGAAACTGGTGTTGAAAAAATATTTTTGGCTATCATAGCCATGATTGGATAGTACCTTCCATACCCTTTCCAATATTGTAAGATATCAAATTGTTTCTCTTGTGTATCTTCTATAAACTCAAAAGAGTTACTTAAATAAGATTCAAGCTCGGAATACTTGTTGGAGCCTGATGAAGAAGAACATTGTGGTTTTTTGGTTTTTTTTTTTTTTTTTTTTTATAACAGACTATACCTTAAATTCATAAATCCGGAGGATGACGGGGCTGAGATACATTTTGTGTTTGTGTAACATCTAAGTTCAGTGAGGATCCATAAACTGTAACATATTCATCATATAAATCATACAATAATTTCTTAACTCTATTACAACACGCATCAACATCATATTGAATTTTTAAACCTTGGTGACCATAATAACCATTTAGACAATAAGACAAATTTTCTAATTTACAATGTGGATCAAAAACCATGGCAATCAAATAAATACATGGAAACTCCCTATAATATTCTAACCATTTTACCTTTATAGCATTAACGGCTTCCGTTAATTCTATGTTGGATTAACAATGAGCAAAGGCACCAGTAATATTAAGACTCTCAATAATAAATACATGAGTTGTAGGATAATAAACACCAAATAAATTGGTAATAGCATTATAAAAGACTTTTAACAAATTGAACATGTTGTAACAAGCATCCCAATGAGTTTGATAAAGATCAATGTGAGTAACATGAAATTGAATAAAAGAAACTAATAAATCCCTATAATCGTAACTTTGAGCAAGCAATTTATAAGTAGAATTCCAACGTGTTGGAGCATCACGAGGAAATCTAACGACACGTCTACCATTTTGTTTACAATATGTTGACCATGATTTCATTGTAGAAAGATGTTTCCACAAAAACATTAGGGCTTTTTTAATAGGTAGAATAAAATGTTCAAGAGTTTCTAATCCTTTTTGAACACATAAATTTAAAACATGGCATGCACATCTTTGATGAAAAAATGTACCACCAAGATAAGATTTGCATAAATCAAGTAAAGATGGAATATCAGCGGTATTGCTAGAAGTATTATCAAAACCAATTACAAAAATTTTGTTTTCAATTTTATACTCTGAAAAAATAATTCTAAACTGTCTAAAAATATTCTGAGCAGTGTGTGCATCATCAAAAACTCTAAATGCAAGAATTATTTTCTGGATATTCCATGCATCATCCATATATTGGCAAGTGACACCCAAGTATGAATGCGATTGCCAATGGTCACTCCATATGTCGGCATATACGGAAACACGATCGTTATATTTTTCTAACTTTCTTTTTTCTTTTTCATAAATCTTTTCAAGTATTGCTGTGAGCGTGGCTCTAGGAACACGACATGCAGCAAAGTTTAATGCTCATCGACAATAATTAATAAAGCCAACCTTTTCACCAAAACTAAATGATAAGTATTCTAATGCTACCATTCTAGCTAATTCTTCCCTATTTTGTTCATCAATATAACGAAATAATTGTTGGTTAGGAGTAGCGTACCTGGGAATTTGTGATTGTAACCTCGATCTCGTCTCTGCTTCTGGATGTTTGGTTGAAATATACTTTCGATAAGTGCCATATCCTCTAGATTTGGTCCACTTATATACCTTTTTGCAGTAATTGCAAGCCACTACATAGCTTCCATCTTCTTGCCTAATTTTCTTCATATGTTTTATGAAGAGATCAAATTTGCTCTGCTTCTGTATCAGATCTTCCTGCTCTTCTGGTTCCAGTGGATCAAATTCAAAATCCGGAGGTGTATCAATATCAGACATATTTTGACTGGCTTGTCAAATTGGGGGGGGGGGGGGGGGGGGGGGGGGGGGGGGGGGGTGTGTGTCATTAGGATCGGGTTCTGAAATTGTTAGAGGGGGAGTAGGGGAGTTTAAGCCTAGGTCTTCAGCATAGGCCCAGCGTTGTAGATACTTGCGATAGGTGGTGTCATCACGACCAAGATTATCGATCATAGGACCATTACCTTTCATCGAAATGGAACGCCTAGGACCGTCACGGTCATGACCCCTTCCATTTCCACCACTTGCCATTTAAAAATAAATTTGGGAGAGAATTGGAAACTTAGTAGAATAATAGTAGGTAGTAATTGCAAATAAATGAAATTGGAAACTTAGTAATTGACTAATTGCAAATTAAATAAATTGGAAATAAAATAAATTGCAAATAAAACAATTGCAAATGAAATAAATATTAAAAACTTAGTAATTGAGAATGAATTGGAAACTTGTAGAGTTAGAGAATTGAGAGAGATTAGAATTAGAGAGAATTGGGGGGGGGCAACGATCTGTTGACGTCAGCTAACCGTTGGACCTCCAACGATCAGCCCAATTTATATATATTTATAAAATAAAATAAAATAAAATAAATAAAAAAAACTGGAACCGCTGGTTCAAACCGGAACCGGAACCACCGATTCGAACCGGGCGGTTCCACGAAATTCCGGTTTCGGTTCCTGAATCAAAACGGAAAAACCGATTCCGATTCTAATTTTTTCAGTTCCAATTCCAATCCGGTTCCATGGTTCGAACCAAAACCATATCAGGTTTAAATACCATTTATAGTAATATATAACTTTTTTTCCTCTCCGTGAATGAGTAGTCTATAACTCTTATTTAGTGGGGTTTCACTTTCTTCATTGCTTGACATAGACAGGACTCAGGAGTGAAGAAGTCTTCACTAGCACATACATATCATATTATATATATATATATATATATTCTATCGAAATATTATGACGTGTAATTTTAAATTCAAAATTTATTATTTCTTGGGGTTTTTACAATTTGATCCCAATCTAATTGGGAAACATAACTTTTTTACTCCTTAATTGAAATTTCATCAATTTGGTTCTTATATAATTGAAAATAAATCAAATTAGTCATAATGTTAGTCAAATCTGTCACTTTGACTAACGGTAGGACTAATTTGAGTTATTTTCAATTATATAAGGACCAAATTGATGAAATTTCAATTAAGGAGTAAAAAAAATGACGTTTCCCAATTAGAATGGGACCAAATTGTAAAAATCCCTTAATTTTGTTTTTTCATATAACATATATATAACAAATAATCAAAATCATAATAATTTTTTTAAGAATTTTTTCCATATTCTAATATATCTAATTATACAACATAACATATAATACTACTAATATTTATTAAAAATATATATAATAATAATAATCTCATATTTCCAATTTATGATATATATATATATATATATATATAATAGTTTGAACTTCTGGAGTTCACAAAGTCAGCAACATACGTATTAAATGATACTATTAATAATAATCATATTAATTTTTAAAAAACATTTCCAATATTCCAATATATCTAATTATATAATATAACATATAATAATAATAATATTTATTAAAATATATATATAATAATAATCATATATTTCCAGTTTCTGATATATATAATAATCTCAACTTCTAGAGTTCACAAAGTCAGTAATATGTTAACCGAAAATTGTCACTTGGGGTGATTTTTCCAATTAACAATTCTAGTGACTAAGATCGGGGTAGTTTTTAGTCGGAGAGATATCAAGTAATTCGATACCTTTAGATCCTCAATAAAGCCGGTAAAGACAATGATAATGGTGAGTAAAAATTAACGTAGAAATAGGATCACATATAACTCTTTTATTGATAGTAAACATTTAATGAAAATACAATGGAGATTTTCGTATGGCTATGGTGATAAGGTTAAAGCTTATTTGGTGATGACGATGGAGCTCTCGTGCATGTCAATAAGTGGGAAAACATAAAGTAAGGTTTAGGACTCGAAATTGCCTCTCCTCTTGTATGATAGCCTATTGTATATATAGTCCCAATGCTTGCTGAGCACTCCTCTAAATTCAGTCCAGTGACCTAGAGATTTTCTGGACGTTCCCTAGCGATTGGCGAAAAGATCGTCCGATTGATTCTTGGAATCAAGCGATCCCTTATTTGGCAGAATTTGATAGAGTTGACTTGTCTTTCAAATAGAACTCTTGAGTGGTGGGAAAGAATCAACTTTCTTGTTACTAAGACGTTGCTGTTTTTCTTTGTAGCTTGATTTTGGCATGCCTGCTCTTACCTCGATACTTGGTGGTCCGCTAATCTGCTACTTGCTGCTTGGTTGGCCGACTCTAGGAGGAATCGGGGTACATAGGCATCTCGATTTCTACCTGATTATTTAAACTTAGTATAAGTGCACCGGGGTATCGGGATACTGAGATGCCGAATGGTAGCAAGGTACTAGGATCCTGTAGTAGTGGAGTCCCTAGAACTTGGCTTCTTTGTTTCCTGGTACCTTTGAGTCTAGGAACCTTTGATCCTAATTTGGACTGGTATGAGGCTGTACCCAGCCAATTTTAAAGGCGGGGTACCGAGATGCTCTTCTATGGTGTCTTTTTATCTCGGTTATTCCTCAATGTTGATGGAAAATTCTTCTTTGAACCCCTACCATTTTTGGCGGTTAACAAAAGTCTCCCCTGACTTGAACACCGGTACCTTGCTAGGGTTGGATTCAGGATACATGGATATATGAAGGATTTTCCTTATCCTGTCTAGCTGGTTTCCACTGTATTTGAGGAAATTCTCCTTCAGCACGCTCACAATAAATTAGTAATGCACGTGTCAAGTCTTGAGTGGTCCGTTTATTTGAATGGACCGTTTTTTGGCGCGATTTTCTTGAAACCGTCTCTTACACATTTCCGGTCATCAATTCTGGTTTCCTTGCTTATTCAGGTAACCGCCTACCTTTCTCTATAAATACTCCAAGTTTCTTCCTTCTCACACACCGATTTTAAAATTCAAAAAGCACCAACCCTAGCTTTCTCGCTCTTTTATTCTTACCAGCCACTTCCCAAATTTCCTTCTTCTTCATCTTTATATTTCTACAATGGTGACTCCATCAGACCTTCCTACACCTTCACAAGACTCTCACCCAGCTTCACCAAACCCTCGCCCAACTTCACCCTGAAAGTTCTCACGGTGTGTTAAATATTAATCTAGAGGAGGGGTGAATAGATTTTAAAAGATTTTACCAAATTTTCGTGTTAGGTCAAGATTACGAAAATACCCCTAATAGTCAATAAAATAAAGCTAGTGTAATATGGTGTGGAAAAATAAACAACACTTGATTTTTACGTGGAAATCCTCACGGGAAAAACCACGGGCTAATAAGCGAGCCACACTCGAACCTCGAATTCACTAAATGTGTAAAACGATTACAACCTAATCCCGGAAGTAATCACACACCTATCTAATCCTGGTATAAGTGGACCTAGTCCAATTGCTTGCGATCTAAGCAACCTAATCCCAGAAGCTACACACAAGTCTTACTTCTCAATGAAGAGATTAACACTCTAAGTGAATATGTGAATATTCAAAATGTAACATAGAGCAAGGGAACCCTATATGCTTATCTAAGATGATGATTTTACAATAAAAGCAATCATAGATATTAAGAACTAAATGACATGTCAATTAGCTTAGCAAATCATAGATTATGCAAACCTAGAAAGCTATCACAATACAACTCTCAAACATTCAAAAACACTAATCTCAAACTTGTATCTAAGATATATATGAATAACATACAAGTAATAAAATGAGATTGCTTGCAAAGAAAAACACAAAATATGTAAGATATTAGTGAAAAACTTACCAAGCAAAGTGTGATGAAGAATCCATGCAAGATGATATCTAGATGATCAAAGATGATGCTAGATGAGGATTGATGATCATGGAAATAGTGTTTGAGTAATTAAAGGTGAGTTCTTGTGTATTTTTCTTGCTTTGAAAAATATCCTAAGTATGAAATCTGAAAATCAACTCACTTGATTGACCTAAAGTCAAAGTGGCATATATATAGGGTGTCAAGATGAAGTGTGGTCGTTTTGAAAAGTGACACCAATTTTGCCTTGGGCGCTATACGAGTGGGAAAATGAAGAATGTTCTTTATTGGCGCTGTTCGAACAGCGCTTATGTACAGCGCCTGATCTCTGTTCTTCTCGGGTCTAAGATAGGCGTTGTATGTACAATGCTTTGAACAGCGCTCGTACAGCGCCTTCCAAAATTGCATCAGACCTGATGCATTAAAAATACATTTTTCAACCAGGTCAGATCTGTAGAGCGCTTTCGACAGCGCCTATTGCAAGTTTGCAATCCTCTGTCTATGCATGAAAGGCAATTGGACATACAAGATGCAATCAAAAGAACATGCAAGAAGAGATGTTAATGAACATTAATGCACAACAATAAGACACAGAACAAACAAGAATTAACCATATGCAAGAGTTGTGAGTGTGTGCAACTATCTCTTCAAGACAAGTAAGCACTTAGAATTTTACCTTCGGTGCTTATCAAGATGAGGTCTTCAAAGGGCTTTGAACAACAACACCAACACCTAAGCTACCCTTACAAAGAATCCCAACATGTGGTTTATCCACGAAATGAGCCAATCAACAAATAGGAACCTTACACACCCAATCCTCCTGACAGCATTGATAACCCCCTTAATATGGAGAAGGTAGATTCAGATGAGAGTTCCCCGACGACAAGGGGGAAGAAACGAGGTCAGAAAGAAAGCGATTTCGCTGGTGGCAAAAACCCGTCTCAGCGCCGCAGTTCCACTAGAAATCCCTGAATCGGGTTGGGCTTCAACAATAGACCCAAAAACCCGATCCAAATTGTCGACGAAGAGGATGACGAGGACGACGAGGACGTTGATGATGAGGAGGAGGATGATATTCCGGCTATTGATTCTGCAGGAGTCCTTGTTGGTCCTCTGTCCTCCTTCCATGATGGCCGGATTATCCCAAATTTGGTCTGCACAACTGACACTTTAGCTCGCTTGAGGAGGGATTATAAGATCCTTAATACCATAACCCTGTCTCTCCCTCATCGGGGTTATGATGTGTACACCCATCCTCAAGGCTGCCTTCTTATTCATACATCCGCTTTCGTGTGCGGGGTCAAGCTTACTCTTTATCCCACCCTTCACATGGCGCTTGTTGCTCTAGAGCTGGCCCCCCTACAAATCTCGCCAAGGTTTTAGAAGCACCTGACGGGGTTCTTGGTGCTCTGGAAAGAGCAATGTGAAAAAGATGATGTGGCGAGGGAGCCGGGGTACGACGAGCTCCGATACATCTTCCAGGTGGCGAATTTGGTGCCTAGGGGTCAGTTTTATTTTAGGGCATCTAATAAGATGAAATTCGTTGTACCCGGAGCGAATACAAATTCAACCCATCCTGGAAAGACAAATGGATCGTGGTAGAAGGAGATTGGGGTTACTCAGTACATATCGGAGGTACTAAGTATCCGATCCCTACCCAGTTCACCACGAAGGACAAGTGGGACAAGGGGATACTTTCAACGGAGTCTAAGGGGGTCCTTAAGAGGATCCAATAAAGGATGTATACGAATCTGCAGTACCCCTCCGATGACGCTTATGAGGGAGCTAGGCTACACCGATATCTTAGGATATCTATCACTCATCCGAGTATGTGGTTCTGTCCTTCTTGCTTCTTATATATATATATGGTGTTGATCCTCCTTCTGGTAGTTTCTACCACTCATTTCCTACCTTATTCTCCTTCTTCTTCTTCTTCTTCTTCTTCTTCAGGGTCGGGATTCCCATATCCCCTTCCAGTCCATTCTCCTACTCTTTCTCCACCTTCTGGTGATGGTGTTTGATGAGCCGTCGTTGGTACTCAACAAAATGATATTTTAAAATGTGTTCGTGTTGAAAACTGACACCACTTAGATGTAAAATTAGTAAAGTGGCAAGTAGGATTCGTTTCACAGGGAATTAGAGTGATAGTTAAATGAATTAACAATTTCTATATGCGATAAAATAAAACATAAGCAATGAATGGATGAATGGTTTGTCAAGCCATCAAACATACATGTAAAATAAACCTAATGAAACTAATAAAATAGATAGAAATCTAGATAAGAGATATATGGGATAAACAATTAATAGAATTGGTTAGGGAATTAATGGGATCACAAGTGGATTACGGGAAGTGCTTCTCAAGCTACCTTAGTGAGCCAACCTCACAAATGTTAACCAATTGATTTCTATGATGTGTTTAGACCATTACTATGAACCCTAAACAACTTCCCACCGCAATGCCTAACCGATTAAAGAGGGGGGGTCACGGCGGGATCGGTTTGTTACAATTAACGGTTTAGATAATCGCGGTTGATATACCCTCCGACGATCTATCCTAGTCACTATATTCTCAATCCATCAAGTTTGTCAATCCAATCAAGATTATATAACAAATTATCCTAAGCAAGAGTATAATCAACTAGCGGATATACATGTCAATTATATAATGCATAGAATCTAATTATAAAATGAATAGAACACAAATAGAGATTAAATATATATAAAGCTTAATCAAAACCCAATCCAAATGTTCTCACATAAAAATCCCTAGAAAGGGGGTTTAATTACATATATTACAACCAAAGGGAAGGCAAGTAAAAGATTAGGAAATCACCATTAGGTCTCCTTTTGTAAGCTTGATCCTTTCCTTGCCTTTGATGCTCCTTGTGCAAAGAGTGGATGATGAGGATGTGTCTAGATAGGTGGAGTCAAATGGGAAGTGACTAAGGAGATTTGTGGAGAAGATGGGAAGAATAGGAATGATTTGGGGAAGGTAATCTAGATATTTAGATTTGGTAGAGGAGAAGTGAAGGGATTAGGAATGGTAGAAAAGAGGTTTCTTGGTTGTCAAGAATGGCCAAGAGTTGTTTAAAAGAGGAAATTAGTGATGAATTTATAGGATTTTCAAATTAGGTCTCGGGTGGCAAATTACCAAAACACCCTCCTGCATGGCAAATTACTATTTAGTCCAAAGGAGGGGTGCATATTGTAATTTACACACCCAATCAAATGAGCACAGATAAAAGGTCGCTACATGTTCAATGGCGACGAAGGTGGCGACACGAGTGGCGACTCCATCAGGTGTAAAAACATCTTCCTGTCGCCAGCGACTTGAGGGAGACATGGGTGTGATTTGGTGGCTGAGATTCCGGTCGAATGGGGCACCGGAAATGGAACGACGGTGCAGCCGATGATATGGCCATCATTTTGGGCTGGATTATGGCCGGTGGTAGGTCAATTTTGGGTGGTTTTCGGTGACCTAGGGCTTGGAGATTTTGTTGTCCATCAATGGCTGTTTTGCTCGTGAGGAAGAAGAAGGTGAATAGTGAAGGTGGGGTGCATTTAGCAGATGTGTGGGGTGCGCTTAGATGCCAACCCTTTTGTCTCATACGGGGTGCAATTAGCAGGAAGCTGGGGTGCGTTTAAAGGCCTAGCTTGCCTCTTAAACGCACCGTTTCATTAAAGGGCAACATGGGCTGCATGTGGGGTGCGTTAAGAAATGGGTTGGGTGCAATTTAGAAGCCCAATACCCTTCACTTAGCCAAAACGCACCGGATCACTGTGGTGACGTGGCGCGCTCGCCTGCTTTGCATGATGAATTGCAATTTGGTCCCTGATTTCTTCCATATCTGCAATATCTTCAAACTTCCTTCAATAATTACACTTTTACCCCTATTTCTTCAATATTACTTCAATACCCCTGAACTCTGTAAATACCTGAAAACACTTAATTTACACCATTTAAACACGGGATAATGCCTAAGAATCAAGCAAAAAGGGAAGGAAGTGAGGGCCAAAATCGTACCAATTTTGGTCCGATTAGTGTTACATCCAGGTCCAGATTGCCTGCATTTATCGCTTATCCGGCTTCTGCGGGGTTACCTTCACACTCTCCTGCCTCTCTTCCCGCTCAAATTCTAGCACGCCCGACCCTGGGCGAGATGTTGGCACGGGTTGCCAAGGCTCGGGTTTCACCAGTCCAAACCCCGAAGCAAGCTTCTAGTGTTGCTTCTACCAGGCCTACTACAGTGGCTTCTCCTCCTCCTCCTCCTCCTCCTCCTCCTCCTTCAACTGTATCTGCCAGGCGCCCAACCAGGGTGGAGAAAGAAAAAAGTGCTACTACTACGGCCCCTCTTCCTGCTGACCTTCCCTCTAGATTGAGGTCGCGGGATTACAGCTAGAAAGATATAGTATCCAAGTTCATCGCTGCTTGTCATGGGGGAGGCTTGCAGTCAATGTCTTCTTCGCCCACTGACATTTTGGTCGCCAAGGGGGCTTCTTTGCTTGCTAAGGTATAAACCATGTTCTTCCCAGCTTGCTTGGTATAATTCTTTAGGAAGTACTTACTATTTTTCTTTCTCTTTGTAGGGCTTTAAATTTGCTTTGATTATAGGGCATTAGGGCAAAATTCTGAAAGAGGCCAATATTGCACTTCAGGCTGAGCCGGAAGAGGCTAGGGATGATCTAGCTCAAGCTAAGGAGAGTGTGACCTCCTTGGTCTAGTCTGCCACTGAAGCTGAAACCAGTAGGCTTCCTTGGTGGAGCTGGAGCGGATGAAGCGTGCTTATGACACAGAAACAATCAAGTCAACACACCGCCAGGCTGAGAGAGAGACTGTGAAAGCGGAGAAATTCATGCTTCTGGATAAGAACCAGTTTTTATGGGGTTCTATGAGCATCTTAGAGGCTAGGGCGGACTCCTCTTTCATAGATGGATACTTCACTGCCTCATACGAGGTTGCTAAGGCTTTCCCTCCTTCTTTCGACCTACAGACTACCTTCAATTGGGACCGGGATCAAATCATGGTTAAGGCTACCCAATTTTCAGATGCAGATTCGGACCGGGGGTGTCCCTTTCAAGTCGCCACCATCCCGGATCCTCCTCCTCCTCCTCCTCCTCCTCCTCCTCCTCCTTCTTATCAGGGACCTGGTTTGCTTGTTGCTAACTTGGTAGAAACAACCGAGAAGGGAACACAGGATCTTCATGCTACTCAAGACAATCAAGTGCAAGATTCTATGCATCCTACCGAGGTTGTATCATTGGATTAAGCAAAAGTTCCTGCTGAAGCCGGGGTGCCAGGAGCTGGGGAAGTCCAAGCTGATGCGAGAGCCGAAGTTATTGGGGAATCAGATGCAACCGGCCAAGAGAAAGGGGACGCATGACTTGTTATCTTTACTATGTTTTTCTTTATATTCATTCCATTTTTGTAGCCCGGAAATAGGGGTTAGGCACACTGTTTGATTAATGGAAAGCCTCTATTTTTTGCAACTATATTGTTTTACTTGCTTAAAATGCACCATGGTAGAATCTGGTCACGTTTGTTAATAAACCAAATAAAACTTACTTGGGATGCTACCAGTAATTAGCTTCAAGCTTGTTCACCTGGTCATAGGGGAACCCAAACTTGAACGTGAAAGGAACGAATAAACGCTCGGTGTGTATGATAAATATATCTAGAGGGGGGTGAATAGATTTTAACTATTATTACCCAATTTTCGCATGCAAGTCAATTTTACAAAAATGCCCTTACTAGTCAAAAATACAAGCAAGTGTAATATAGTGCGGAATTTAAATAACACTTGATATATACGTGGAAACCCAACCACTGGGAAAAACCACGTGCTGTTTAGTGCGCCACACTCAAACCTCGAAATCCACTAATTAAAATGGAGTTTACAACCTATGTAGACCTCGTCTAACACTCCAGTCAATAACCTCCCACTTCTACCACGCGGGCCTTTAAAAGTGGCTCTAGTCCAATTGCTTGAGGCCTAAGCAAACTTAGCCCCAAGACTTAATTCTCAATGAAGAAATTATGCAACCTATGTGAATATGTATGAATATTCAAATAACAACCAAGGCTAGGGAACCTTAGATGCTTATCTAGGATGATGATATAATCAATTAAATCAACCCTAGATATCAATAGCTAAATGGCATGTCAAATAGCTTAGCTAATCAAGATTAATCAAAAACCTAATTAGCTATCACAATACAACACTCAATCAATTGATCACAATTAATTCTCTATTCTTGTATTTATCATATGATCAAAAACATACAAGTAAATTAAAAGAGAATAGTTTGATAGTAAAAATACTAAAATGAGATAAACTTAATCAAAATCTTACCAAGCAAGTTGTGATGATGCAAACCCATTCATGGATGAATGCAAGATGAACTTTGATGCACAAAGGAATGTATTTGAGTGTTTAAATGAGCAAACTTGGTTGCTTTTTCTCTCAAAATCTCTCTTTAAAAAATAGGGTTCTTGATGATCAAAGAGCCATTGTTCAGAACAAGAGAAAGAGATGTATTTATAGGCATGAAAAACAAAGCATGTGAAAATACAAGTTTGCCCTTGAAACGCACCGATCAGCGGTTTCAATCGGCGGTCAGGCCACCGATTACGACCGTCGAATTGAGCCAGTGAAGAATAGAGCATCAACAGTGGTTTCATAACCGTCGATCCAACCGCCGAATCAAACCCGAGATATTAAACATATCATGTATGAACGGTGGTTTTGAACGGCGGTCGTGACCGCCGATCGTGACCGGAGAATTGCTCCAGACACTTCTGGATGTAAACAGCGGTTTAATTCGACGGCCAGGCCGCCGATCATAACCGCCGATCACCAACAGAGGTGAAAACCAAGGAGAAGCCAAGGGCATTCTCCGTAGGCGGTCTTCGCGCAAAACCAAACACATTCTAGTGCATGCGCGGACGTTTCCGAACACTATCGGGAAACGAATTACTAAGCATAAATACACACAACAATATATCAAACAAAGTGCTAGTGTGTAAAGTGACATGTGAAGAGTATGCACACATATGCAAGTATACTAAGTGTGTGTGTGCATTCTAAGTCTCTTCAAAGAAAACCAAGCACTAGAGATTATACCTTTGGCGTGCTTGTCCCTTGAGGTCTTGAAAGGGTCTTTGAGCTTGAAGTTCAATCATCTAAACTACCCTTACACAATAAACCCCAACATGTGGTTTGTCCACGAAATAAGCCAATCAAATTATGGGAATCCTTACAGAACGATTCCTAAAGATATCTTTGGACGATAGTCCCCATGTAGGATTCAATATAAGTTTTGCAAGGAATACTGATCAAGTAATTTTAACCAAGTATGGAATGACCCTGGCTAGAGCAAGTCAATCCCAGTAGGAGGCTAAGGTTGCTTAGATACTTTAATCAAGACACTGCAAGTCCAGATACTTGATAATCCCTACATAAGGAATCTTGATGCTGAACCGTCCCTGATTGGCAACCCAGTAAAATTCTATCATGGAAATTTTTTACATGTATGCATAACAGGGTAAGGTATTAGGTATCCTAGTAAGGGGACTAAGGCCACTTTAGCACCAGGTCTTCATGAGTAGATATGGCGAAGTAAGGTATCAGGTATCTTGACAAGGTATCCTGATCCTTTGGCAATCTGTCCTGGTAGGCAACAAAGGCCACTTTAGCACCAGGTCTTCATGAGTAGATATGGCGAAGTAAGGTATCGGGTATCCTAATAAGGTATCCTGATCCTTTGGTGATCTGTCCTAGTAGGCAACTAAGGCCATTTTAACACCATGTTTCCTGGAGAGGGGTATTCCCCGTCTGAGGCTTCAGGAGGTCCATATAGGCTATCCTGATCCTGAGGATGCGGTGGGTGACTAAGGCCACAAATCCGGATCCTTAGTCTGGTAGGCGACTACGTCACTTAGGCATTTATGCACCAGATCCTTCCTGGATGAAGGTATACCCCAACCAAGGCAGCAGGAATGCCATGTGGCCTTTCCTGGTCTTGAGGTGATCAGTAATGGCGAAATTTGGAAGGCGGACTCAGGAGAATCATGTAGGAGAACAAAACTGACTTTTATTGAATTTCTCAAGAAGCGATACAAAGCAAATTCAGGGTACACATTTAGAAATATACCAACCAAAATAAATCTTTCTTCAAACTCTAAGGGTAAAACCTTTTAAGGTGTTCGGCATTCCAAGTGTGGTCTACTGTGTAGTTATCCATGTCTTCCAGCTTGTAGGCCCCCTTTCGAACCACCATCATTATTAGGTAGGGACCTTCCTAGTTGGGGGCTAGTACTCCGTCAAATTTTTTCCGGGTATTCTGGGTTACCTTCCTGAGGACCAAGTCCCCTTCTTTAAAGTTTCGAGTCTTCACATTTCTATTGAAACATTCAGCTATCTTGCTCTGGTAGGCTGCTACCCATTCTACGGCCCTATCCTGCTTCTCCTCGAGAAGGTCTAGACTGGCTCTCAACTTCGTTTCATTATCTTCTAATTCAAAGTGTTAGACCTTGAAAGATGTCAGTCTATGCTTGATAAGCAAGACTGCTTCTGTCCCAAAAGCCAGTGAGTAAGGAGTTTCCCTAGTATTAGGACTCTTGGTAATCCAATATGCCCATAATACATTTGGGAGTTCTTCAACCCACTTCCCTTTCTTCTGTTGGAGCTTCTTCTTTAGAAGCTTCTTGATAGTCTTATTGGTAGCTTCCACCAACTCATTAGTCTGAGGGTGGGCTACCAAGGCAAAACGAAGGTTGATACCCCGTTCTTCATAGAAAAACCTGAAGTTGGCGTTGTTAAATTGTTTACCCAGATCGGTGATTATGGCCATCAAGGTATCGAATCGGCAGACACTGTTTTCCTTGACGAAACTCTTGGTGTTTGCTTCAGTTATCTGGGCCAGGGACTTTGCTTCTACCCACCGGGTATAGTAGTCTATAACCACTACAGCGTGCTTGGCTTGTCCATGAGCAGTAGGAAGTGGCCCGATCAGGTCCAACCCCTATATAGCAAATGGGTAAGGCTTACTGATTGAAGTGAGTCTTTCTAAAGGTAGGTGATGAAGGTTTGATGTCTTCTAACAAGGTTCACATGATTTGCGCAAATTGTTTGGCATCCTGATGAAGAGTAGGCTAGAAGTAGACCATTCTAAGGACTTGGTAAGCCAGGGTCTCTCCCGATACATGGTTGCCACAATCTCTTGCGTGTACCTCGTTTAGCGCCCATTAAGCGTCATCCGAATGTAGACATCTTAGCAATGGAAGGGATTTTCCTTTGCGGTAGAGGTATCCTTCTACCAGGCAGTATCGGGTATCGGTCCTTTTGAGCTTACGTGCTTGATCTGAATCTCCTGGAAGAGTGTCATTTTTGAGGTAATCAGCTATAAGATCCATCCCACAAGGAAGTCGGTCAACCGGGCTCACTTCTAACCCTGTGGCTATGCTGGGTCGAGGTAGAAGTTGGAGTGGTATCTCTCTTGGCAATGCCTGTCCTCCGGTTGCAGCTATCTTGGCCAGAACATCTGCTCGATGATTCTTCTCTCGAGAAATCTGTTCTATCGTCACGCCCTTGAATTTTGTTGCTGCTTCTTGGACTTTTTTGAGGTATGCTACCATATTGTCACCCTTCACCTGGTACACACCAGATACTTGGTTGATTACAAGTTGGGAATCACTTCTAACCAAGAGGAAATCTGCCCCCAATTCTTTAGCAACATTCATCCCTGCTAACAAGGCTTCATACTCCACCTCATTATTGGTGAACCTGAAACAGTGGCTACATTCGATCCCTTTAGGATCGGTAAGGACGATCCCGACTCCACAGCCTGCTTGATTTGACGCTCCATCTGTATATAGTATCCAAGTTTTATAATCAATGGGCCACTCCAGGGATTCTGGATCTGAGCCCGGGATCATAGTGGTATCCGGATTGGAGGTCGTGCTGAATTCTGCTACAAAGTTGGCTAAGGCTTGAGCCTTGATTGTCGTTCTTACCTTGTATTTTATATCATACTCAGTGAGCTCTAGGGCCCACAGGACTAGTCTGCCTGATACGTCTAGCCTCTGAAGGAAATGTCTCAGTGGTTGGTTTGTCACTGCTACGACTGTGTGAGCTTGAAAATAAGGGTGGAGCTTTCTGGCTGTAGTCACAAGTGTATAGGCGAGCTTCTCCAAGAGAGTATAATTTTTATCAAATTTGGTCTGAGCATGGCTCACATAATAGATTGGTCTCTAGGCTTTGTCACTACACTTCTTCACCAAGGCCCCGCTAGTTACGGTTTCTAATACTGCCAAATAAAGCTACAGTTCTTCTCTTAAAAGGGGTTTCACTAGCAAAGGCGAGCTAGCTAGGTACTTCTTCAAAGACTAGAAAGCTTGCTCACTTTCCTGATCCCACTTCATTTTCTTACCATGCTTAATGATTTTAAAGAAAGGTAAACACTTATCTATAGATCGAGATATGAAGTGGTTCAATACGGTTATCCTACCAGTCAATCCCTATGCCTGTTGGAGGGTAGTAGGGGATTCAGATCCTTGATGTCCTTGATTTTCTCGGGGTTGGCTTCTATTCCTCTCTTATGTACCATGAACCCAAGAAATGTTCCTACTGCTACCCCGAAAGCATATTTAGCCGGATTCAATCTTATCTGATTTTCCTTTATTACTTGGAAGGTCTGGTGTAAATATTTTAGGTGTTGGTTGGTCATCAGAGACTTGGTGATCATATCGTCTACGTATACTTCCATAAACCTTCCTATCTGTTGCCTAAATAACTTAATTCACCAATCGCTAGTAAGTGGCTCCAGCATTTTTGAGACCGAACGGCATCACCTTGTAGCAGTAGAGGCCTTGCCCAGTGATGAAGATGGTTTTATCTTGATCGGTGGGGTGCATCATGATCTAGTTGTACCCCGAGAAAGCATCCATGAAGCTTAGAAGCTTGTTACCCACAGTGGAATCAATCAGCTGATATATTTTAGGTAGAGGGAAGCTATCCTTCGGGCAAGCCCAATTGAGGTCGGTGTAGTCCACACACATACGCCACTTCCTATTGGCTTTGGTCACCATGACCACATTGGCGATCCATTCGAGGTAGTGGGATTCTTTGATGAATCTGGTCTTCAGAAGCTTATCCACCTCTTCCTGCACCACGGCATTCCGCTCGGCGTTGAAATGCCTTCGCTTCTGTTTAACTGGCTTGAAGGTTGCATCTACTGCCAACCTGTGAGCGGCTAAGTTGAGAGGGATACCTGGCATTTCATCATGACTCTAAGCACAAATATCATTGTATTCTTCAAGGAGCTTTACCAGGTTCTTCTTGACCTCACAATCCAGTGTGCCTCCTATCTTCACTACTTTGGTTGGATCACCCTTTTTGACAGGTATTTCTTCTAACTGCTCTGCGGGGTGACCTCCAATCCACCCGCGCTCTTCCTCTTCTGTCTCTTTTATAATCATGTCCGGCGTCTCTTTTTCTTCCAAGACATAATGATACTGCTCTCGGTTTGGTTCACTGGTTATATGTGCACACTGCTTGGCCAGCGCGGTAGGATTTATGGACACTGCATAACAAGTGCGAGCTGCTTGTTAATCCCCTCGGACTTCTCCTACCTTGGTTCCTACTGGGAATTTTAGGACGTTGTGATAAATGGACAACACTCCCCTAATTCTTGACAGGAAAGGCCTACCTAGGATCGTATTGTAGGCGGACAGGGTATCAACCACAATAAATTCTGTCATTATGTTCTGCTGAAGGGGAGCTTCTCCAATTATTACGGGTAGAATATGCGTCCCAACTAGCATCATGAAATCTCCTGTAAATCCATACAAGGGTGTGGTGCAGCTATTATAGCAAGGGTTCTTCAGGTTAAGTTTTTCCAGTGCTCCTTTGAGCAAATGTCAATGCTGCTCCAGGTATCTATCAGGATGCAGTGAACCCGGTAATTAGCAATCTGTACCATGATCACCATTGGATCATCATGTGGTTGAACTGTATTATATGCATCCTCCTCTATGAAAATGATCTGGGCAGAGCGAGGATAGTCTTGGGATCCCCTAGAGACCCTGAGTACATCATGACCAATAGTAAACCTCGGAATCTTCCTAGCATGGTTTTTCCTTGAGTTGTTAGAAGTCCTTGCTAGTGTTGGGCCTCCGCTGATGGTATGAATGACTTGGATTTGCTGCATCAAGTCTTTTCCACTATCATTCATTCTTTCTTCCGCATCTCGTATCTCCTCTTGTACCTCATTTCCCACATTGATACTATCCTATACCTGCTGCAAAAATTAAACCAAGAGTCCTCCTTTTACCAATCCTTCGATCTGGTTGCGGAGACTGTAGCATTAAGATGTGTTGTGTCCCACGTCATTATGGAAATCACAATACTTGTAGCGATTCCTCTGATCAATCGGGATCTTTATAGGACTGGGCTTTCTGAGTAGACATTTTTCACCGATGGCGAGGTATATGGTCTCTCGGGATGCATTGAGAGAAGTGTAATGGTTGTACCAGTCTTCTTCGCTTGCTACCCATGCTACATCTCTTAGTGGAGGTGTGGTCCTAAGAGGGGTCCTTCTTACCGAATACCTATCCCGATGTTGGGGGGGAGGAGGAAGAGGTGGTGGCCGGTAGGTAGACCGATTTGGAGGATGATTCTAAAATTTCTTTGCAGGTGCAGGCTTCGGAGACTCTTTCTTCGGTCGCTTAGCTGATCGGGCTTCATCGTGCTCGACCTTGACCCGGAGCTATTCGTTTATGTCCACCTGTTCCAGTGCCCTGTCATAGGCCTTTTGGTAAGTCTCCAGTGGATGTTTGGCAAACAACCGAAACAATCTGCCAGCCTACAGGTTCCTTCTGAAATTAGCTAAGGTCTCCTTCTTGTCAAACACCCCCATCTGGATCACTTCCTTGTGAAACTTCTCTACATAGGATCTCAACGTCTTACCTCGATCTTGAATCACGTACTGAAGTAGGACGGGATCCTTGGGACGAGGTTTGATCCCTTGAAACTGAACACAAAAATCTTGAAACAAATTATAGCACGGTGTGTATAAAATTATCTAGAAGGGGGTGAATAGATTTTAAGCTTTTTACCCAATTTTTCGTGTTAGTCAAAGTTACGAAATTACCCCTAAATAGATAAAGCAATAAATCAAGTATAGAATGTGGAAATTAAATAACACTTGATTTTTACGTGGAAACCCTCACGGGAAAAAACCATGGGCTAGTAAGTAAGCCACACTTGAACCTCGAATCCACTAAATGTGTAAAACGATTACAACCTAATCCCGGAAGTAATCACACACCTACCTAATCCCGGTATGAGTGAACCTAGTCCAATTTGCTTGCGATCTAAGCAACCTAATCCCGGAAGCTACACACAAGACTTACTTTCTCAATGAAGAGAATAAAACCCTAAGTGAATATATGAATATTCAAATGCAACATAGAGCAAGGGAAACCCTATTTGCTTATCTAAGATGATTAATATGCAATTAGAACAATCCTAGATATTAAAAACTAAATGAAATGTTCAATCAAATAGTTTAGCTAATCAAGATTAAGCACAAAACCTAATTAGCTATCACAATACAACTTCTCAAACATACATCACACTAATCTCAATCTTGTATCAAAAGATATATGAAAATCATACAACTAATAAATTGAGATTGCTTGTTAAGAAAAACACAAAATATGTAAGATATTAGTGAAAAGCTTACCAAGCAAAGTATGATGAAGAATCCATGCAAAGAGACATCTAGATGATCAAGGATGATGCTAGATGATGATTGATGATCATGAAAAAGTGTTTGAGTAAATAAAATTTGAGTTCTTGGAATTTTTCTTCTCTTTGAAAAATATCCTAAGTATGAAATCTGAATATCAACTCTCATTTTTGACCTAAAGTCAAAGTGGCATATATATATGGGGCCAAATCAAGGTGTGGTCGTTTTGATAAGTTGGCCTAATATTTGCCTTGGGCGCTGTACGTAGAGCGCCTCTTGTACAGCGCCTGTACAGCGCCTCAACTCTGTTCTCACGGGAAAACAAAGTGGCGCTGTACGAACAGCGCCTCTGTATAGCGCTCGTACAGCGCCTACCTAAAAACCATCAGACCTGATGCATTAAAATAAACAATTTCAATCAGGTCTCAGTTGGGCGCTGTACGAACAGCGCTTTTATACAGCGCTCGTACAGCGCCTCAACAAAATACATCAGACCTGATGCATTAAAATGACCATTTTTGCATCAGGTCTTGTGGGCGCTGTTCAGAACAACGCTTTGTAGAGCGCTTTGAACAGCGCCATTTGCAATGCAAGAATGCCAATGTTATGCAAGACAAGACAATGGGCAATGCAATAAGCAATCAAACTAACATGCAAGAAGAGATGAAAATTATCATTAATGCACAACACAAATAAACACAACATACAAGGATTAAACATATGCATAAGTTGTGAGTGTGTGCAACTATCTCTTCAAGACAAGTAAGCACATAGAAATTTACCTTTGGTGCTTATCAACACGAGGTCTTCAAAAGGGCTTCGAACAATAAAACCGATACCTAGGCTACCCTTACAAAGAACCCCAACATGTGGTTTGCCACGAAATGAGCCAATCAACAAATGGGAACCAACAAATCTGTAGTAAGCTTTGTAAAAGAATCCACACTACCTGGAGGTAACTTTCTGAACCAAGTCTTGGCACAGTCGGTCAGAGAGAAGGAAACATTCTGTACATCGTTGACTGGGTAGCATTCTGGACCTCCATCTGGTGGACGAAACTCTCCATGTGGCTCATAGGGTCTTCTGATCCAAAGTATTTCTCGACGGGCATCTTGAATTTGGGGGGTAGCTTTACTTCTCTAATCCTTCTGGAGAAGGGTGCATTCATTTCCCCCAAGGGGTTCTTTCGGGTACCCCGATGCTTCCCCTTCCTTAACTCCTCGAGTTCCTTTGCCATTTTGGCCATTTGATCTTCAAGACGTTTGGACCCATTGTGCCTGGATATGGCTATTGAGCCTTCATTATCTGAAGTTTTGGATAGCACAGTTGTCTCCTTGCGCTCCTCCTTTTGAGGCCAAGTACCTCACGGGTTTCTCCCGGGCCCGGTACTGCCACCGGCATCGGGTTATAGAGCCCTCTTCTCTACTGTCAGTCTAGCCGCTGGATAGTTCCTTCTGGGAGGAATGTCAACCGCTGACTTCACATGTCGGGGTCTGAAATCTCTGGGAAGATTTGGAACTTGCAATAGCGGTCTGAGTCTGTCAAAGACTGGTACCCTAGTACTTAGTCCGGCTTCTCCTACGAGCTTGGGTGCTTCGAAGGGTATTCCTTGGGCAATCATCCAGAGGAGAATACTTTCCACGTAGGCAGTAGCGTGCTGCTCCATAGTATCCCAATTTACCTCCTGGACCGTGGGGTCTTGGGGCGCGGAGCTCGCATTGGGTGGAGGAATCATTGCCGAGATATGGCTTCTCGTTCCCCTTCTCTTCCCTTGGTTTCTTTGAGTGGAAGCGAGGGAATGGGGGCCTAAGGGGTCGGGCTGCCCCTGAGAGGATCGGAGCCTCATCTTCTGTGTCTTATGGGTAGAGCTAGGTAGCTTTGTAAAAAGATGGGAGTTGTTCCCACAGACGGCGCCAAAGGTGTTAACCGAAAATTGTCACTTGGTGTGATTTTTCCAATTAACAATTCTAGTTATTAGGATTGGGGTAGATCTCAGTCGGAGAGATATCAAGTAGTTCGATACCTTTAGATTCTCAATAAAGCCAATAAAGACAATGATAATGGTGAGTAAAAATTAACGTAGAAATAGGATCACATATAACTCTTTTATTGATAGTAAACATATAATGAAAATACAATGGAGATTTTTGTATGGCTATGGTGATAAGGTTAAAGCTTATTTGGCGATAGCGATGGCAATGGAGCTCTCGTGCATGTCGATAAGTGGGAAAACATAAAGTAGGGTTTAGGACTCGAAATTGCCTCTCCTTTTGTATGATAACCTGTTGTATATATAGTCCCAATGCTTGCTGAGCACTCCTTTAAATTCGGTCCAGTGACCTAGAGATTTTCGGGACGTTCCTTAGCGATTGGCGAAAAGATCGTCCGATTGATTCTAGGAATCAAGCGATCCCTTATTTGGCGGAATTTGATAGAGTTGACTTGTCTTTCAAATAGAACTTGTTATCTTGAAAAATCCATCGGGATTTTACTGGGACAACCTGGACCGTGACATATGTGTAGGCCGCGGCTGGTCCGAACCGGGTAGGGGATGGATCCTCTCCTCCTGGGGTCAATACCGGAGGGGGCCCTTGGTCCGATTGCCAGGGACTGGTACAATGCAGTAGAACCAGTCCTGCAATAAGGGATGAGGTTGAGATAGTGTATTTAGGATATATAGGGCGTGTGACCGGGGTAGTTTGCTACAGTAAATGAGGAGACTTTATTATTTAGTAACGGGGTGCATTACAAACCGATCCGCCTGCTACGGCGAGCTATTACAATGAAGGGGAAGAACATGGCTGCTAAGTACATTATGCTGTATGGGAGTTGGAACTCGGAATAGCTTATCGCTAGGTGTGGTGACGTAACGGAGCTTGAATTAGGCGGGGCAGTAGCCAAGTAGATCACACATAGGAGCTTGGGTTAGGCGAGGTAGTAGCCAAGTAGGATGGTCTCATAGGAGCTTAATTTAGGCGAGGTAGTAGCCAAGTAGGTCACACATAGAAGCTTGGTTTAGACGAGGTAGTAGCTAAGTAGAAGTTTAGGTTTTCAGGTGCCAGCCCCTCATTCTTGGAACGTAGGGGTATTTATAGTGTCTTTGGCAGGGGGGTAGGTGGGAGTAGCTCATTTAAGAGGGAATCCCTGATCCCATCTTCACCGTTCCCTCCTACTAACGATCATGATAATAAGGAATCGAGGGTTAGGATCATGCCACCGGGTTCTTCCTTTGCTGGGGCCTTGGCTTTGGTAGGTGGGAGCCCTAGTCCCCAGGGCGAAACTGGCGGGGCTGATCCTAGCCTCTACTTTTGAGTAGGGCCGTGGTGGTCACACACCTTGGAGGGCCTTGATCGTTCCACCTAGGCCTTGGACCTACATAGGCGTTTCTATAGGGCTAATATGGCGAACATGTGGTGTTTTTAGTGGTTTTGATTGGTTGGATGGGGTCATTGGAGCAGTGAAATGTCGTTATCAAAATTTGGCCTAGCAGGGGACAGTATCAGCGCCTGTCCCGCTGCACACTGTCAGGCATCCTCCTCCACCATTTCCTTCTTCGTGCTTGTTGGGTTCCTGTGAATATTTTACTGGGGAATCACATAATCCCCTTTCATGTATGAGATAGTTGACCTCCAACTAGGGCTGAGATGGAGGGAGGTTCAACCGTTGATGCAATGTAGCCAGCAGACAATCCCGACTGTCGGTTGCTTATCTTTCCCTACTTGTGCTTGCTGCCTCACATTAATGGGCTGGTGCTGAAGCTTTACAGGTCATCCCCAGTCCCTCATTTATCCCATGTGAGCTGGGGTGAGGGCTGGCGTCAGCTTTTGAAAGGGTCGTGGCTTGTTGGTTGTTACGACCGACGTCAGCCCTTTGAAGCGGAGGGTTGTTAGAGCGTTCCAAGGAACTCTTCTCTAGTGGGTCGTTCCAGATGTGGGAGTGGGTTATGCATGACTAGGCAGGTGTTGCTTAGAATAGTCCTTAGCCAGGTTGCTGGTTGGGAGCGGGTCATCTACTGGACCAGGTCCTTCCTCTTATTAGGCGCTCTATGGGAGCCGGGCCCTAGAAGGAGCGTGTCAGGGAGGCGGGATCCTTGGTGGACTAGGTCCCCTTTCTTAATAGGCGTTCTTGGGGGAATCCGGTTCCTTGATGAGCCGCGCTCAAACCCGGTGTGCCAGGGAGGGAGGCGCGATACGTGGTGGACCGAGTCTTGCTTCTCATTAGGAGCTTTAAGGCGATCGGGGATGTTTCCGCGATGGGTACTAGGGAGTGATGAGGCTTTTTAATGGGGAAAGCTCTTCCTTGAATTAATTGCCTATTTTCCCAGTTAACAGAACTCTTGAGTGGCGGGAAAGAATCAACTTTCTTGTTACTAAAACGTTGTCGTCACACTGTCTTTCTTTGTAGCTTGATTTTGGTATGCATGCTCTTACCTCGATACTTGGTGGTCCGCTAATCTGCTACTTGCTGCTTGGTTGGCCGACTCTAGGAGGAATCGGGGTACATAAGCATCTCGCTTTCTACCTGATCATTTAAACTTAGTATAAGTGCACCGGGGTATCGAGATACCGGGATACCAGATGGTAACGGGGTACTAGGATCCTGCAGTAGTGGAGTCCCTAGAACTTGGCTTCTTTGTTTCCTGGTACCTTTAAGTCTAGGAACCTTTGATCCTGATTTGGACTAGTAGGAGGCTGTACCCGGCCAATTTTAAAGGAGGGTTACCAGGATGCACTTCTATTGCGCCTTTTTATCTCGGTTATTCCCCAATGTTGATGGAAAATTCTTCTTTGAACCCCTGCCATTTTTGGCAGTTAACATACACATTAAATGATAGTATTAATAATAAGCATATATATAATAACAATCATATTTTTTTTTAAAAAAAAAATTCACATATTCTAATATATCTAATTATACAATATAACATATAATAATAATATTTATTAAATAATATATAATAATAATCATATATTTCCAGTTTCTGATATATATATAATAGTCTCAACTTTTGGAGTTCACAAAGTCAGCAAGATACACATTAAATGATAGTATTAATAATAAGCATATATATATATAGTCTTTCTATTGTCAGTTCAAACTGATATAACATATATATCAGTTCATTGCATGTGAGCCATTGAATTTAAAAGATGTTTTGACAAGTGCATGCAGCCAAGTCAAAGCATTTAAATTCAATGACCCACATGCAAGGAACTGATATATTTTATATCAATTCGAACTGACAATAGAAAAACTATATGTGTATATATATATATATACGAAGAATGTGGATTATTAGATTTACATACTTTGACTCAAAGTGTATACACTTGTTAAAACTTCTCAATAATATATAGTCCACATTCTTCGCCCTGATATATTTTATATCAGAACAAACTAACAGTAGAAAGACTATATATGTAAAATAACAATCATATTATCTTTTTTTAAATAAAAAAAAAATCCCATATTCTAATATCTAATTATACACTATAACATATAATAATTATATTTATTAAATAATTATATATAATAAAAATAGCTACTTTTGCTACGGTCGCGACACATGGAATGCAATAAATGCAATAAATGATACTATTTTTTTAAAAAAAGAATTCATATAACATATGTATATATATAAGGGGTTAAATTACAATTTGATCCCAATCTAACTGGGAAACATCACTTTTTTACTCATTAATTTAAATTTCATCAATTTAGTCCTTAAATAATTGAAAATAACTCAAATTAGTCCTACCATTAGTCAAAGTGACAGATTTGACTATCGGTAGGACTAATTTGATTTATTTTCAATTATATCAGATCCAAATTGATGAAATTTCAATCAAAGAGTAAAAAAAAATGACATTTCCCAATTAGATTGAGATCAAATTGTAAAAACCCCTTATTTCTTTGATTATCGTTATTATAAAGTGATTTGCTTATTTTATTGAATAGACGTATCAGTAATGGACTAGGATCCTCTGCTGATCTCTTTCTCTCCTAAGCTGTGTTGAGCTATTTAAGATCTGACAACACGTGTAAATTAAAGCCTTATACGGTCTAGATTAATTTAGTTTTTTTTTTTCTCTTTTTTTTTTTCTCTTTAATGCTAAAGCGACACCGTTTTCTCCCTCACCACTAAAACCACTAAATCATCTCCTCTGTAACTCAATGTGTGTCTGTTAACAAATTCTGTCTTCATTTTGATTCACCCTGTTTCTTCTCCGCCGTTGACAACATCAAGCTAAAGACTTCACTTTAACATTTAAGTAACTTAAACGACATCTTTTTTCTAATACACCACCTCTCTCAACTCATCTAAAATATTTGACCCACAAATTCAATTGATACATGGAAACAAGTAAATCTCATAAATGGAAAAGTAAATTCCACCCAAATGAGAACCCATCTGTAATGGGTATCAAATCATTTTCCTACCACAAAAAATCACTATCAATTTCATCATTCAAGTCTTGAACCCAATAGTCATTTGATTGAAGTGTGATTTCCTTTGCAATGTAAATGGAAAAAAAAAAAATAGATCTGGAAGACTAACAATGAAAAATAAAATGCCCTCTGTTTGCATGCATCGAATTTATTTTTTCTTTGATAGTCGTTCGGATTCATATTTTGAAGTTTTTGATCAAGATTCTATTGAAAGTTAAACTTGACCTCTGGCCAGCCACCATCCAGCAGAACCATTTCTAAAAGCCAGCCATTGTTGACTCTAACCACCATCCAGAATTTCTTCAACCAGCCACCTCTCAACTGCCACCAAACAACTGATCTGGATTTATTGCATTGCATTTATTGTGTTTGTTTTATCTCATCTTATTTTCCAATATAAAGGGATTAAGATTGTATTGTAAGTGTGTGGAGTGGTGTAAGATAATCTAGAGCGAAATAAAGCTTGTCCTTTCTTGAGTGTTTGAATCTCTCTTAGATGTGCACCACAAGTGACCTCAAACCTTCCCATCCCACCAAAAATTCAAGAAACAGAGGCCAAAACTGAATTGGCCCAGAGATCAAAGTACTCAAAATAGAGTATACCAGTGTGTTCTACTCATCGTAAGGTGTGCAACGGTGAAAGAATCACCCAAATCGGAGCTACAGAAAGGCCACACGCTCTGCCTGAAGTTGGAGAGTGAGATCACGCGTCGTCCACACGTAGCCATTCCCTCCAGCGCGTCACCAACACGCTCCGGTTGTCTTCCTCGCCTGATTGCAAGATTTGATCCGACCTGAAGTCCGATCTGCTTGCCCGGTCACCAGGTCTGACTCGAAGTCACTGCTGCTGACGTTACTGACACGCTGCTGATGTCACTGACGCCGTTATAACGTCTGGAATATTCCGTCAGTAAAAAGAATATTCTGTTATCTTGAGTTGACTTTGCCAAAAGTTTGACAGCCCGTTTCGGACACTTTCAAACTCAGTTTTTTTACGAACTCGGACTTGTTTCCAAGGTTTTGGACCATTCCGTACGCAACTGTGTACTCTGTTTTTTGCAAATTCAGACTCCAAATTGGTGTTATAAGCATTTCAAGTCTCAATGGCCAATGGAAACGCGCAAGCTATCATCCTGAAACTCACCAAAGACAACTATAACAATTGGTGCATACAAATGAGAGCCCTACTAGGTGCTCAAGATGTTATGGACATTGTGGAAGATGGATATACAGAACCCGCATCCAAAAGAAGCTGAAGGAACCATAACAGAAGCTCAAAGAACAACTCTCAGAGTTGATCGAAAGAGGGATGTAAAGCAAAGTCCATAATCTTTCAAGTACTAGACGAAGCCATGTTCGAAATCATAGCATCCTCTAAGTCATCAAAAGAAGTCTGGGACACCCTTCATAAGACACAAAGGTGCTGACAAAGTAAAAAGGATCTGTCTTCAAACTCTACAAGGTGAATTCGAATCACTACGAATGAAATCAAATGAATCCATTGCTGAGTTCTATACATGAGTTATAGTCGTTGCAAATCAGCTAAGAAGAAATGGAGAAACTTTCATAGACATGAGAATTTCGGAGAAAATTTTACAATCATTAGATCCAAAGTTTGACTTTATAGTTGTGGCCCTAGAAGAAACAAAAGATATGGAGACGATGTCTATTGAAGAACTAGTGGGTTCATTACAAGCCCATGAGTAGAAAGTCACAAGAAGAAGTGACGACAAAGTATTGGAGCAAGCTCTCCAATCAAAGCTCTCCCTCAATGAAAAAAGATACGAGCAAGGGGGAACTTCACAACAAGGAAGAGAACGAGGTAAAGGATCTCGTGGAAGAGGTTCTGGAAATACCGAAACCAAAGGTAGAGGTAAAGGTAGAGGTAGAGGTAGAGGTAGAGGAGGAAGAGACGCAAATAGAGGAGGACGTGGACAACAAAACTATGTCTCATGAGGAAAAGAACAAGGAAAAAGAGGCGGGTACAACAACCGTCCGAACGTTGACAAAAGAAATGTTCAATGTTATAACTGCCACAAATATGGCCACTATAGAAACGAGTGCAAAGGTAACCCAAATGAAGTAAATGAAAATTCTAACTTTGTAGAGAAAGAGCAAGTTGAAGGAGAATCGTTGATGTTAATGGCACACTACTCAACCTATCAAAATCAAAATGTTTGGTTTCTTGATTCTGGAGCCATTAACCATATGACTGGTAGAAAAGACTTATTCACTGAACTTGATGAGAAAGTTCATAAAGAAATCTCATTTGGCGACCTCTCTAAAATCCATGTCCAAGGAAGAGGAGATGTCATGATCAAGTAAAAGAATGAAGATCATGATTTCATCTCCAATGTTTATTATGTTCCAGACATGAAAACAAACATCCTAAGTCTCGGACAACTCTTGGAGAAAGGCTATCATATTAGCCTTCAAAATATGCAACTCACCATTACAGATGCTCGAGGAAAGCTGGTTACTCGAGTCCAGATGACGAAGAACAGGATGTTTCCTCTTGTAATTCATCATGATACGCCAAGGTGTTTGACAACCATCATTGATGACAAAAACTGTTTGTGGCATCTTAGGTATGGACATCTCAATTTTGAAAGTTTAAAGCAACTGGGAAGTAAGAAGATGGTGAAGGATTGCCAAACATCCATCACCCAAATGAGATGTGTGAAAGTTGTGTTCTTAGTAAAAAACACAGAAATAGCTTTGGAAAGGAGGCAAATTGGAAAGCAACCATGCCACTTGAGCTCGTTCACACAGATGTGTGTGGTCCATTGATGTTGGTATCAAATGGACAGAATCAATACTTCTGTTATCCTGAAAAATCCATCGGGAGTTTCCCGGGACAACCTGGACCACAATGTACAGGTGCGCTGCGGCTAGTCCAGACCGGGTAGAGGGTGGCTCCTCTCCTCCTAGAGTAGATACCGGAGGAGGCCCTGGGTCTGGTTGCTAGGGACTGATACAATGCGGTAGGACCGGTTCTGCAAGGAGGAGTGAGGTCGAGATAGTGTATTTAGGGAGTGTGACAAGGATAGCTTACTACAGTAAATGAGGGGGACCTTTTTATTATTTAACGATGGGATACATCAGGGGCCGCTACACATGCTATTGTTAGTTATTACAATGAAAAATAACACAAATGCTAGGTACATTATCATACATGGGGGTCGAAACTAAGGGTAACAATAGCCAGGTGGAGTAAACTTAATGGAGCTTGAATTAGGCGGGGTAGTAGCCAAGTAGGATCACACATAGGAGCTTGGGTTAGGCGAGGTAGTAGCCAAGTAGGGTCACACATAGGAGCTTGGGTTAGGCGAGATAATAGCCAAGTAGGATCACACATAGGAGCTTGGGTTAGGCGAGATAATAGCCAAGTAGGGTCCTGAGGTCTCTCACTCACTTTCTTCTTGGAATGTAGGGGTATTTATAATGCCCTTCATAGGGAGGTAGGTGGAGGTTGTAAGGTTCCCATTTGTTGATTGGCTCATTTCGTGGACAAACCACATGTTGGGGTTCTTTGTAAGGGTAGCCTAGGTATCAGGTTTATTGTTCGAAGCCCTTTGAAGACCTCGTATTGATAAGCACCGAAGGTATATTTCTTTGTGCTTACTTGTCTTGAAGAGATAGTTGCACATACTCACAACTCATGCATATGTTTAATACTTGTATGTTGTGTGTCTTATTTTTGTGCATTAATGTTCATTAACATCTCTTCTTGCATGTTAGTTTGATTGCATCTTGCATATCCAATTGCCTTGTCATGCTTAGACTTAGGATTGCATTTTTGCATTGGGCGCTCCCAAAAGCGCTCTACAGAAGCGCTGTACGAACAGCGCCCATTGAGCGCTGTTCAGACCTGATCGATTTAATTCGGTCGCTGTTGGGTCGCTGTACAGGCGCTGTACAAAGCGCTCTAAGTACAGCGCCACTCTGTTTTCCCGTGAGAACAGAGTTGGGGCGCTGTACAAGCGATGTACAAGAGGCGCTCTACGTACAGCGCCCAAGGCAAATATGAGGCCAACTTATCAAAACGACCACACCTTGTTTTGGCCCCCTATATATATGCCACTTTGACTTTAGGTCAATTACAAGAGTTCATATTCAGATTCTATACTTAGGATATTTTTCAAAGAGAAGAAAAATTCCAAAGAACTCATTTTTAGTTTACTCAAACACTTTTTCATGATCATCAATCATCATCTAGCATCATCCTTGATCATCTAGATGTCTCTTTGCATGGATTCTTCATCATACTTTGCTTGGTAAGCTTTTCACTAATATCTTACATATTTTGTGTTTTTCTTAACAATCAATCTCAATTTATTACTTGTATGATTTTCATATATCTTTTGATACAAGATTGAGATTAGTGTGATGTATGTTTGAGAAGTTGTATTGTGATAGCTAATTAGGTTTTGTGCTTAATCTTGATTAGCTAAACTATTTGATTGAACATGTCATTTAGTTTTGATATCTAGGATTGTTCTAATTGCATATTAATCATCTTAGATAAGCATATAGTGTTTCCCTTGCTCTATGTTGCATTTGGATATTCATATATTCACTTAGGGTTGTTATTCTCTTCATAGAGAAAGTAAGTCTTGTGTGTAGCATCCGGGATTAGGTTGCTTAGATCGCAAGCAAATTGGACTAGGTTCACTCATACCGGGATTAGGTAGGTGTGTGATTACTTCCGGGATTAGGTTGTAATCGTTTACACATTTAGTAGATTCGAGGTTCGAGTGTGGCTTACTTACTAGCCCGTGGTTTTTCCCGTGAGGGTTTCCACTTAAAAATCAAGTGTTGTTTAATTTTTGCATTTTATACTTGATTTATTGCTTTATCTATTTATGGGTAATTTCATAATTTGGACTAACACGAAAAATTGGGTAAAAAGCTTAAAATCTATTCAACCCCCCCCCCCCCCCCCCCCCCCCCCCCTTTAGATAGTTTTATACACACCGTGCTATAATTTGTTTCAAAGGTAGCTTATTTAGGCAGGAATCCTTGGCTCCATCTCCACCATTCCCTCCAGCCAATAATCGCGGTGGTGAAGAATCAAGGGTCAGGATCGTACCACCGGGGCTCCTTCCTTGTTGGGGCCTTGGTTTTGGTAGGTGGGAGCCCTAGTCCCTAGGGCGAAATCGGTGGGGCTGATCCTAGCCCCTACTTTTGAGTAGGACCGTGGTAGCCACACGTCTTGGAGGGCCTTGATCGTTCCACCTAGGCCTTAGATCCATATAGGCAGTTCTGTAAGGCTGAGATGGCAAGTAAGTGGTGTTTTCAACGGTTTTGATTGGTCGGATGGGGTCATTGTAATAGTGGGAGGTCGTTATCAAGATCTGGGTTGGTAGGGGACAGTGTCAGTGCCTGTCCCGCTGCACATTGTCAGGCGCCCTCCTCTACCATTTCCTTCTTCATGCTTGCTGGGTTCCTGTGAACATTTTGCTCAGGAAATATAGTATCTCCTTTCATGTGTGAGATAGTTGACCTCCAACTAGGGCTGAGATGGAGAGAGACTCAACCGTTGATGTGGGGTGGCCAATAGATGATCCCAACCGTGAACTACTTATCTTTCCCCATTTATGTGTGCTACCTCGTATTAATGAGCTGGAGCTGGAGCTGGAGCTGGGGCTTTGCAAGTTGTCTCAATTCCCCTCTTTCTCCCATGTGAGCAGGGGTGAGGGCTGGCGTCAGCCCTCGGAAGGGTTGCATCTTGTTAGCTTCTATGGCCAACTTCAGCCTTTGGAGCGGTGGTCACTAGAGTGTTCCTAAGAATTTTCCTCAAAGGGGGTTGTCTTTTGTTGAAAGAACGGGTTATGCTTGACTAGGTAGGCCCTTCTTAGGACGGTCCCTGGCTGTGCCATGAACTGGGAGCGGGTTCTCTGGTGAACCCTATCCTTCTTCTCATTAGGCTTTCTAGGGGAGCCGGGTCCTTAACAGACCGCGCCCGGGGAGGCGGGGTGCTAGGTGGACTAGGTTCCCTTTTTTCGATAGACGTTCTAGGGAGACCGAGTCCTCGATGGATTATGATAAGGTCAGGTGTACCAGGGCGTCGCGGTACCTGAGGGACCAGGTCCTTCTTCCCACTAGGTGCTTTAAGGGGATCAGGGTTGCTTCCCTGGCTGGTCCCACAGGGTGGCGAGGCTCTTTAATAGGAAAAGCTCTTCCTTGAATTAATCGCTCATTTTTCCGATTAACAACTTTCATACCTTTATTAATGATTACAGCAGGAAGAATTGGGTCTATTTCCTAAAAAAGAAGTCTGAAGTATTTGGTTACTTCAAAGAGTTCAAAACTCTTGTGGAGAAGCAAAGTGGCTATTATATCAAAACACTGAGATCAGATCAAGGTAAAGAATACACTGCAAGTTCTTTCCATGAATTCCTTAAGCAACAAGGAATCAGACATCAGTTTACACCAACTTATACTCCTCAGTTAAACAGTGTAGTTGAAAGGAAGAATTAGACAATCTTTAACATGGTCAGAAGCATGTTAAAGGATAAAAACATGCCCAAAAGTTTTTGGGCTGAAGCAGTCTTGTATGTGGTATATCTACAAAACAGATGTCTTACGAAGAGTCTTGATACAAAGACACCGCAAGAAGCATGGAGCACTCATAAACCAAGTGTGAGCCACCTTAGAGTTTTTGGCTCCATTGCTACATCAAGGTCCTAGAAGCGAGAAGAACCAAGCTCAAAGATAAAGGAGAAAAGTGTATCCTTGTCGGATACGGTGACAGAACTATGGGTTACTGGCTATACAACCCTGTCACCAAGAAAATGAACTTTAGTAGGGATGTCATTTTTGAAGAAAATGAATCTTGGAATTGGGATCAGACCAAAGCTTCTAGAAGTGCGGAGTTAATACCTGAAGAAGAGACAAGAGAAATGGCTACAGAGCCACAAATACCTAGAGATCAGTAGACGCCTCAACATGGTTCCCCTTCACCACAAATGTACGATGCTCCATTACAAATTGAACGTGATCTCTCATATATGAGGCCTAGAGGAACACATAGCCTAGAAGATCTGTATGAATATACAGAACAAGTGGAAGAAGATATTACTCTGTATTGTCTGCTGATGATAAGTGATCCAATTAGCTTTGAAAAGGCTAACCAAGAAGAAAAATGGAGAAGTGCAATGGATAAAGAAATTCAATCCATTGAAAAGAACAAGACGTGGGAGTTGACTAATCTCCCAAAAGGTCAAAAAACTATTGGAGTGAAATGGGTCTACAAGACCAAAAGAAATGCGAAAGGAGAAGTTCCGAGATACATGGCAAGATTTGTAGCAAAAGGCTATAAACAAAAGGAATGAGTTGATTACAGAGAAATCTTTGCCCCAGTTGCCAAACTAGAGACCATTAGATTGCTAATATCATTAATAGCCTAGAAAAGTTGAAAATTTTACCAACCTGACGTAAAGTCAGCATTCCTGAATGGCTTTCTTAAAGAAGAAATCTATATGGAACAACCACCTGGATATGTGAAGAAAGGCAAAGAAGATAAAGTATGTAGGCTAAAGAAAGCCCTATATGGTTTGGAACAAGCACCTCGTGCATGGAACATGATGATTGATGATTACTTCCAAGAGAACAGATTTGAGAAATGTCCGTATGAGCATGCACTATATATGAAGATGGAGACTGACGAAAGCTTGTTATATGCATGCCTATATGTTAATGACTTGATCTTCACAGGCAATAATCCAGCCATGTCTGAAGATTTCAAGATGAGAGTGGTGAAAGAATTTGAGATGATTGACATTGGTCTAATGGCTCATTTTCTCGGTATTGAAGTTGTGCAAAGCAAAAAAGGTATCTTCATCTCCTAGAGTATCTATGCAAAAGAAATTCTGAAAAGATTTGGAATGGAAAAATGTAATCCTGTCATAACTCCAGTAGAAATAGGATTAAAGTTAAGAAAGTATTAAAAAGGAGATGTTGATCCAACCTATTTCAAGAGCTTGGTTGGAAGCCTGAGATACTTGGCGTGTACCAGGCCAGATATACTCTACGGAGTTGGACTAGTCAACAGATACATGGAGACTCCTGACCAATCTCACCTGAATGCAACAAAGAGGATACTGTGTTACATAAAAGGTACTATTAATGATGATATTTTATATACTAAATGTGAAGATTGCAGGTTGATTGGCTATTCAGATAGTGATTGGGGAATAGATCTGGATGAACGTAAAAGCACAACAAGTTTTACGTTTTTTATGAGAGATACAGCGTTCACATGGTTGTCCAAAAAGCAAGCCATTGTGACGCTGTTATCATGTGAAGCTGAGTACATTGTTGCCTGCTCAGGTGTTTGTCATGGTATCTGGATCAGGAATGTGTTGCAGTACTTGGGATTTCCACAAGTTAATCCCACAAAAGTCTACATCGACAATCGGTCAGCGATTACGCTAGCAAAGAATCTAGTATTCCATGAAAGAAGCAAACATATTGATATGTGGTATCATTTCATCAGAGAGCATGTGAAGAAAAAAGAGGTGGAACTAGTCTCCTGCAGGACATATGACCAAGCTGTTGATATTTTCACCAAGCCACTCAAACATGACGTGTTTTTAAGACTAAAGACAATGCTCAGTATGACAAAACACGGAGAGTCAAGTTTAAGGGGGGATGTTGAAAGTTAAACTTGACCTCCGGCCAGCCACATTCCAGTAGAACCATTTCTAGAAGCTAGCCATTGTTAACTCCAACCATCATCCAGAATTTCTTCAACCAGCCACCTCCCAACTGCCACCAAACAACTGATCTAGATTTATTGTGTAAGTTCCTCAAGTTTGATTGGCTTATTTCTGTGACAAACCACATTTGGGGTTTATGATGTAAGGGTAGCTTAGGCTTCTAATTGTTAGTGATCAAGCTCAACAAAGGCCCTCTTAGGACCTCAAGATGATAAGCACTCTAAAGGTGTGCTTAATTGCATTGAAGAGATCTAGTTGCACACACACACAACTCATGCATATCTCTACTTCTTGTATATTGTGTTTTATATATGTGCATTCATGTTCTTGAATCCTCTTCATACATGTTTAATTGATTGCATCTTGTTTGTTAAATGCCATGACATGTTAGGCTTTAGGATGCATCATTTAAGTATGGGCACTGTACACCCGCTGTTAGGTCGCCCCACGTACATCGCCTATAAGGGGCATTGAACAAAATTGCTCTTACCCGCTGTATAGTCGCTGTGCGTACAACGGGTGACCTGATGGATTGTTTCCATCACTGTACAACCGCTGTATGAACAGCGGCTCTCCAAACCTGAGAGCAACCGCCCCTTGGTTGCCCAAATATCGCCTCGGTGTACAACGGATTATAAGAACATGTTCTTCATTTTCCCAGGTGAACCGATGTACACCCGCTGTACGTAGAGCAGGTGAACAGTGGTCAAGGCAAAAGTTTTGAAAACTTATCAAAACGTCGTAGCATCATTTTGACATCCTATATATATGCTACTTTGTCTTTAGGTCATTTTTAGTGAGTCCAAATCATATTTTTGACTTAGCTTATTTTCCAAGAGAGAAAATCACTAAAGAACTCACCTTTGATTACTCAAACACATATCCATGTGCATCAAACATCATCTAGCATAATCTAGGATCATCTAGAATGCATCTATGCATGGGTTTTGAGTGTTTGAATCTCTCTCAGAGGTGCACTATAAGTAACCTCAAACCTTCCCATCCCACCAACAAATTCAAGATCATGGCCTCATGGGATTATTGAATATGTTTAGTTGGGAATAGGAAATTTTTATATAATTTGTGAGTTGACTCAGTTAAGCAAATGGAGAGAAGTGAAACAGTAAAGTTTCAGGCCAAGTTTATTCCCCGTGAAGGGTATTCATGGGGAAAACAGTGACGTTTTGGTGCCATTGAAAAATGTAAAAAAGAGAGGAAATTTTTTTAAATTAATCTAGATCATACAAAGCTTTAATTTACACGTGTCGTCAGATCTTTAAAAGCTAAGCACAGTTCGACAGAGAAAGAGCTCAGCAGAGGATCCTAGTCCATTAGTAATTTGCATTTATTCCATTTAATTAACTATAAACAATATTTAATTCAGTTAATTAATACAAGCATTAATTAGTTGATAATTATTTGTTAAACAAGTTAGGCAAAACAGAAGGAGGGGGAGGAGGTCCAGCTCCAGCAAATGAAGCTCTCTTCACAAACCTCCCTTTCATTCTAGGCCTCTTCTCTGCATTCAATTTCCGAACTTCGTACCGTATTTTCTTCGAAAACAACCTCGTTCTCCTCTTCTCTCTGTATCTCGACACCCTCGCCTCTCTCCCCCCGTCTGCCACCACCGCCGGATGATGTGTCCCAATTCCGACCAAGTCTATGTAGGGATGGTGCAATTCAGTCCCACAAGTACCCTGAAAATGTTTCATACATATTTCCTTATTAATTATACACTTCAATCAATTATATACATTGCCTAGCTAACAAAAAAAAAATTATATTAAAACAAGAAAATGAAATTGGTATTTTCAAAATCCTAATCGATAGATATACGAAGTTCAAAAATTAACAATTCATTCTTTAGTACATATATCTGTATTAATTTTAATATCTATAAAGAATTCAAGCTGCCTAATTCAATCGCGGCAATTAAAATCAAGACATCTAGACCTATAAAAATTGCTACCAAAATAAAATCAAAATCAAAATCAAATTGATTGCATTAGAAGAAGAAGAAGAAACATACCATGCAATCAGGCCAGCAGTCATCGGGATCAAAATCAGGCTTATCACCAGTCGTCCATGGTGATGTACCTTGACTGGTAGTAGCCCAAGCACCGATCACAGCTTCATAATCCAACCTCAGCAATATCTTCCTCTTCTTCTTCTTCTTCGTCTTCCTCCCACTGCCATCTTCTTCGCATACGCTACTCTCCGTCACCACCTCTCCCTTTATCACCTTCTCTTTTTCCTCCTCCTCCTGGTGATCATCGGAATCGTAATCGAAATTCAGCTCAAATGGCTCTCTCATCAATTCAACTCCTCCCTCACCAGCATCATCACCATGGTCATGATCTCCTAATAATTCTTCTTCAACCTTGATCATCATTTTATTGTTGTTGTTACTACTACACTCCATCATTTTATTGTTGTTATCGTTGTAATCCACCAAACCCAACTCTTCCATGGCCACAAACGACTCATTTTCAAGTCCTCCACCGAGCAAACTCTCAACATCCGCCGCAAACTCAGCCAGCTCCATGTCAGTCGGAAGAAACTGAAACCCATGTAAACTGCCATCAACATGATCTCCACTGCCACTCAATACCACTTTCGATTCAGCACTGCTGCTTCCATTAACATTGATCATCTCCGCTGGGGACTGATCTGCTGCTTCGTTGTAGTTCCTAGTCGACGTGCATAGCTCAGCAGCAAACGGATCGTATATTGGAACCCTATAAAGAAGATGTTCTTCTTCGTTCTCTTCATGCGAAATCTCATCAGAATTGGTGAGTTCTGGCACGAGAGAGAGTGAGTTTTGTAGGGTTTTGTTTGAAAACTTCCCATGGCGCGGCGTCCTGGCCTTTCTGGTGAACCCGCCATGCCATGACGGTGGAGAACTGGCCGGAACAGCTGCTGCTTCGGACTTGTGTGAAGTGGTTTTCAAGCGAACCCTTTCGTGTCTTCGAGCAAGAGGATTCGCTGAGTGAACTGAAGAATCACAAGCTTGACAAAGAAAAGCATCATCGGCTGCACAGTACCATCGTGCCCTTTTCTTTATACAACTATCGCAAGCCCTAGCGGTCTTACCACCAACCACGTTCGCCACATTTTTGTTCGAAATCATCGAGAGAGAGAGAGAAAAAACCTCAATTGAATGAGAAAATTTATTATAAAAAGTATCTAAAAAGCAAAGTCGGGATGAAAGGATACTAAGATTGTAATTTTTCAGTAAAAAAAACTTCGATGGTATAAGGAAATTTTATTATAGAAAATATCCGAAAAGCAAAATCGGATGAAAGGATACTAAAAATAATATTTTTCGATCAAACTTCAAAGGCACGAAGAAATTTAATACAGAAAGTATATGAAAAGCAAATTTGGGATGAAAGGATACTAGAAATGTTATTTCTCAATCGAACTTGGAAAATTTTACTACTAAAGTGTTGGAAAAGCAAAATTGGGATTAAATAAAAAAGCTGGGCAAAAGCATATTAAAAGTACTTCTTCTGTTCGGGTTTGATTTTGGTGTTCAATTTGAGAGTGAGTGAGAGTGAGATGAAACAGGGGTCTAAAAAGGGTACAATAATTTGTGTGACCCACAAGAGAGCGCTTTTTGCATCTCTTGGGAAGCACTTTTGGGTGTCACTTGGATTTGTGCTTTTGGGACCAGAAAGACAAGGCCTTATCTGTGTTGTGATTGGTTGAGGGTGTTGAGATAATCTTAATCTATGGCTTCTCATTGGTTGACTCTCTAATCAAGGGGATTTCTAGTGGGACCAGATCATGAGAATGAGAGGATTTTCAGATTTTGTATTTTTTTTTTTTATTCAATTCTGCTTCTTTTTAAATTTTAATTAATTACTTTCTGTTTTATCTAAATATTATTATTATTTTTTTTTTTTTTTTGAATGAGACCATTTTGCATGATAGTCATTGAAGTGAATTGAGGCCATACTTATTGGTCCCCCATGGAAA
This sequence comes from Acer yangbiense, assembly GCA_008009225.1. NCBI lineage: Eukaryota > Viridiplantae > Streptophyta > Magnoliopsida > Sapindales > Sapindaceae > Acer > Acer yangbiense. The sequence continues at coordinate 43,560,280 of CM017768.1, forward strand.
TGGTCCAAAAATTTTATTTTTGAGGTTAAATATCGCAATTTCGAAAGATATTTTGAGGTTAAAACAATTTAGTTAAGGATTTATATATATTACGAAACAAACAAAATGAAATTTAATGAACAATAAAATTAAATTAAGGGCGCGTTTACTAATCAGGAATGGAGGGAATCGGAATCAAGTTCCACTGGAAAGGAAATGAAGAGGAATCGGAATTAAGTTACTAAATTCCATTCCGGTGTTTACTAACAATTTAGGAATCAGAAATGGAATCAAATTTATTCCCTTTCTAGTGTTTACTTCAACTAAGGAATCGGAATGATATATAGTTGATTACAAAAATACCCTTGTGTTTATAATATGTTGAAATAAATTTTTTTTTATTATGAAAAACTATTTTTTATACTGCTCATAACACTATAACTAGTAATTAACATCTTTATATCGTAAACTTTCAACTAATTAGTCAATATTCAATAATAATTAAAAATTGAGGAGTAATTCAGATTTGAAAGCATAATTAATTTGATGTCAAATTAATTTCTCACATTTAGGTGTTTTTTTCCCTTCTCTCGAAAATTAAAACACAAAATAACTCAACATATGCAACCATTAGCTTACACAGTACTTGATTCATTATTAACTGTATAAAAGAAAACAAAAAAATTTATACATAAATTATAAACTATGTCTCAAAAGATTGTCAAACAAAACATATATATATATATATATATATATAATACATGCTTTCCGGAAAAAGAAAAATGAAAAAACTTAACAAAACAGCATATATATATATATATATATATATGAATATGTAACGCTTTATACTGCTTTAGTAAAGAAAAAAAAAAAAAAAAAAACTTAAACAAAATAAAATAAATAATAGATTCACGTAAAAAGAAAGGAGGAAAAAAAAAAAAAAAAAAACCTTAAACAAACAGCCATCGCAGATTTGACAAAAAGAGAAAAAAAAAAAAAAAAAACACCAATGAGTCAAAGATTTCTATGTATATTCAAGAAATTATAGATTAAAAAAAAAAAAAAACATACCTATAGCAAGATTCGGAGGAAAACGATGAACAAAAAAGAATGACAGAGAACAATCCCTAAAACAAAACGATACAGTGGAAAGACAACTTTTTTTTATAATTATTATAAGTGAGGATATTTTAGTAAAAGTATAAGAATTCCTTTTTTTAATCAGGAAAGGAAACTTGATTCTTAGGGTGGGTGGGGGGAATCAAATTCTCTTTCCATCAGTAACTTAATTACTGATTTGAGAGTGGGGCCCACGTAACTTAATTCCCTAAAAATTTAGTAAACACTGGAATTCACAAATCAGTAACTTAATTCCCTTTCCTGAGTTTGATTACTGATTAGTAAACGCGCCATAAAGTAAAATTAGTGTGATTCAAATAACTACTTAATTACTTATACACACTGCTACAAAAATGTTAAAAGACATCACTAAAAGACATTGGTTTTTGGTAACCGATTTAAAAAAAAACTTGTAGACATATTGCAGTTTCAAAAAACATCGGTTTTTAGGAAAATCGATATTTTAAAAAAAATGTTTAGACATCGGTTTTTATAAAAACCGATGTCTTAAATATTGCGTTGAAAAGACAACGGTTTTTATAAAAACCAATATTAAACAAGCGTTTAGACATCGGTTTTTATAAAAACCGATGTGGATTCAAAAGCAAAATTCTGCAATGCAAATCTGACCTATGTCCACATTCAAGTGTGCATCTCTAAAAATACTCAACGTTATTTGCTCAAATTTTGACACAAGAAAGTAGACATGCAAACAAACACTTTTCAATCAGAAAATATTCCAAAAATCGATTTGGAAAAGTGTGAAAATGAGCGATGAAAACAGCTCACTTTCGGATTCGCGAATCGCTTCTGACCTTTGACTGAATAATTGATCATAACTTTCAAAATACCGCCCAGAATTTTACGTTCTTTATACCGTTGGATTTGTATCAAAAAATTGAAGAATGCAGCATGGACAAAAAAATTTATTTCCTTGCCAAAAGATACAGTTTTAAGGAAAAAGTTTGCACAAAAGTATCTCCATGACCTTTGACTGAATAATTGATCATAATTTTCAAAATCCTTCCCAGAATTTTACGTTCTTTATACTGTTGGATTCGTATCGAAAAATTGAAGAATCCAACGTGAAAAAAAAAAATTATTTCGTTGCCAAAAGATACAGTTTTAAGGAAAAAGTTTGCATAAAAATATCTCCAATTGCTTCTTACATTTGATTGAATAATTGATCATAACTTTCAAAATACCATCCAGAATTTTACTTTCTATATACCGTTGGATTCGTATCAAAAAATCGAAGAACCTAACATGGACGAAAAAATTTATTTCCTTGCCAAAATATACAGTTTTAAGGAAAAAGTTTACACAAAAATATCTCCAGCAGAACACAAAACCACACAATAAAAAAATGAAATGAAAAATAAACCCACCAATATTTTTTTTTTTAATATATATATGTTTTTAGTAGAAATTAGATTTTTGATTAGTTGAGTAAATTTAATTTTTCAAACAATTTTTATTTTCATTTTTATTTCTAACAACTCATATAGGTTATATATAAATATTGTGCAATTGTTAACACATCCAATCTTGTAGTCAGGCGGTAATGGCTTTACCATTTTGACTTTTTAAATCGGTTTTATATAAAACTGATGTGTTTTCTTTTGTTTTTATATCGGTTAAAAACCGATGTCTTTTGTGCGGTTTTTTCTAAATCAGTCAAAAAGACATCGGTTTTAAAAATTTCAAAAACCGATTTCTTCCATATAAAAAAATCGATTTCTTTTGTGTTTTTTGTAGTAGTGACAATAAATAGAAAGCTTGAATAATGTTTTAAAAATTTGAATATATTTGTAAGGACTCCTTTGTGCTTTGAATAATATAAAAATAAATTAACAAGGCCGGATAGCTAAGATTAGATGAAGAAAATTCTTTAAAAAAAATTATCTCCTATTTAATAAATAACTATTATAAAAATAAACCAATCGTATTTTGGATAATTAAAAGTAATGAAATTGCAACAAAACAGTTCTTGCATTCGAATCTCGATTACATGATTATAGTCTGGGAGGTTTATGATAAACTCAAACCTTCTACTATTAGTAGAAAAAAGACAGGTTTGAAATTGCAACAAAAATACTAATTAATTAAAAGTAAGGATGACAAAATCAAAGAGATTTCGGATGGAGATTTAATTGGGTTTGGTTTCTAAATAAGGATAGAGATTGAAGGATAGAATGAATATGGATAATGATGATGTGGAAATCCCATCTGGATCTTGAAAAATCAAACATACACCAAAAATTCCTGCAAGAGATAAGACTTGAATATGAATGTGACCTCCTTGTACACATACTCCCTCTCTCTTTCTCTCGTGAAGCATCATGAAAAAACCTTCTTCAAATATGAGTATGTTTAGGGTGTATCGGATGTATCGTGTTAACGTTTGGTTTTCTATATTTGATCTGATCCATTTCCGACCCATGTAGTATCGGGAGAATAGCAAAAACCCTCTTAAAGTTTAATTATTGTTGAAAAATTCATCTTCTGATTTCAAATTTAGATGAAAAATCCTTTTATTGTCACTACATACACCTAGTAATTCAAAGTTTAGTTAAACATCCTGATTTAGATTTTTATTTTGCTTTTTATAACTGAATTCAAAATTAGTAAGTTCTCCCTCTTCAAAAAAGTTAAAATTGTGGGGAGGGTTTTGGGAATCTCCTCGGTGTATTTGAATTTTCAAATCATTATTGTACAATGTACACCATGGTATTGATGTAAATTTGAAATAATATTAATGTTACGAATTTGAAGATGGTCCACACTACTCATTTCTCTTGAACACATCTGAAATGTCTTATTTATGTTATGTTGGGTCAGTTTTATTTGTCACACACAGCCCAATCCAACAATGTTACAAGGCCATTCACCATTTATCTCTACACCCCCAATAAAAGATCAAATTCTCAAAAACTACAAACGAAAACGTCATTATCATTACATATAAAGATGCTTTTTTATGAAGTACAAGTTTGGAATTTTGGAGAAATGGATTAATGGAATAGAGAAACACCTTGTACCACTGAAGTGTAAAACAAGAGAAAAAACACGCGGGCCCCATGTATTTATTACGTGGGTCCCAAGTGTTTTCACTTGTTTTTACACTACAGGGCCGTAGCGGTGCCGCGACCCCTGTTGTACATAGCAAAGCTCAATGGAATATGACTTAAATTCACGACCTCAACTTGTGGATGTAAAGCATTTATCACCGAGTCATCTGAATTTTTATTGGTCATTATCGACTTATCGTTACATATAAACTTCACCAAATCAAATACCTCCTATCATAAGTTGATATAAAAAAAACCACAAAATGGAAAAAACATTATATCAAGAGGTTTGCAAAAATATCAATACAAACCAATTGTTAATTAATGAAGACTTATTCGTATGTTTCCTTTGTAATTGAAGATCATTTATTGAGTAAATTTGTAATTAACTTGCTTACTTTTAATTAATAATTATCGGGTGTGAGATTGTTGCAAGGGATCGACTTTGTATCGTTACAAAGTGGGCTCACTAATGTTATCAAGTGACTTGCATACTCCCTCAAAAATGACCATATCATTCTGTAACGTTACAGAACCAGTCCAGTATGAAAAAAAAAACGCCCGTTAATCATGCTCATGAAACCTTCTCTACTTTTAATTCAGTGGTAGAGATAAGACTTTTTGGGTTGTTGGTTGGGGCTAAGAACATGGGTCATTTTACAAACAATATTGGGCCAAACACATTACAAAAGGCCCTAACCGGCCCAGCCCATATGTGACGGCATGAACATGAACCGCCAAAGAGCGCCAACTCATGGATCCACTTGAAAGTTGAAACAATGAAAATCGAAATAAACGAAACAAATAGCGCGAGTTTCGATTGTGCGCCAAAATTTTGACTTTCCCTCTCTGAAAAATTTAATTTTGACACTTTATTTCTATTAATAAACTCCCCCGCAATTTGCTTCTCACATTTCACATTTGCTCTCGCTTTTCTCTTGTCTGTAGACTGTAAATCTGTAATAGTACAGAGACAAGTCCAGTTCTTTTAGCGGTTTCAATCCGGGTGGGTCGTGGAAATGGCGGGTGGTCGGTCGTCGAAATCGAATGCTCCCAAGGCCAGGAAGAGAGTGGAGGCTGAGTCTGCTTCCTCCGATGCTTCTCCTGCTACTCTTCTCAGAGCTAAAAACGGCAGCGCTTTCACCAGATGGTACTTTTTCCATGTTTTTTTTTTTTTTTTTTTTGGGTTCTTTCGATTTTCGTATCTGGGAATTTTAGTTGGGTCTGTTTTTTGTTTCTGGGTCTGAAATCTTTTCAGTGTTTGGTTCTAATTTGAATTAATTCATGCCCGGTTCATGTACTTTCAAAGATTTTGTTCAATTTTAAATTAAGTAATGTGCTGGTTTTTGGTAGATCTATTGGAGTATATAGCGTTTAAGGAACTTTTGATTTCTTTTAAAGGATCTTTGCTGGACATTTTAGTTTTCAATTCTTGTGTTTCTTGACTAAGAACTGGCAAGATAATTTAGATTTTAGTTGGCTTTTTGAGCGAGAGAGATACTTTGTTTGCCTGTATTTGAGTTCGTTATATTAGAATATCTGTTTATTGAGGTTGATTTTATGTGATTTTGGAGTGGTGTTAAATGTTAATGTCTGTGAAAATGCAGTGAAGAGTGCAACAAAGATGTTCCAGTGGTTCTTATTAGTATGCATAATTGCAGCCTTGATGCTAAAATCAAGATGAATTTGGGTGAGTTTTTTATGATCCACTCACAAATCATATGCCATTGTGATATTGAGTTTGCTATTTGGTGCTGATGTTTTATAATTGGTGTTGTTGTAGAGGCTCAAGTTGTTGAAAAACCAGCTGAAGTTAAGAAGAAACCTGAAAGGTTAGTTTTACTTTAATTTTGCTCTTTAATACTTGCTTTATCAATAATTTTGTGTACAAATTGTTGATTTGGTTTGTTGATTTTGTTGTGTAGGAAGAAGCCAACTTCAAGTGAACCAAGGGCAAAGAGACTTAAAAAGAAGGGAAGTGATTCGAACAAGCCCAAGCGACCTCCCACTGCCTTCTTTATCTTCATGTAATGTTTCTCTCTTTATATCTCTCTTGCGTTAGTACTTTATATGACTTTGTATTGATGGTGCTTGTTTGATATTCAGGGATGATTTTAGAAAAGAATTTAAGGCAGCTAATCCTGATTCTAAGGGTGTTACGGAGGTATATATATACTGCCATCAGATTTGTATTTGTGTATATACATGTTAAATGTTTTATGTTTGAATTTTTTTTTTCAATTAAGTTCATTTGGGGTTGACATTGTTGTAATGAATTCTTTGTTTAATAAAACATAGGTTACAAAACAAGGCGGTGAGAGGTGGAAGAGCTTGACAGATGAAGTAAGTGGAAAATGTTTCTGATGTTAATAATTAAGGTTGTTCAATTATAAGAATGGTCTTTCAACCTTGTTGTTATTGTCTATTTAGGAAAAGAAACCTTATGTTGATAAGGCTGCTGAGCTCAAGGCAGAGTATGCAAAGGCCTTGGAGAGTAATGATGCTGAAAATGAAGATGTAAGATTTGAATTTTTCGCTCAAATAGTGATCTCAATTTCAATACCTTGTTCATTTTGTGTATGGTTTTTTTTTACTGAACATGTTTGTAAACTTGTTTGTTTTGTCTATTAGGAGGGTGAAGCGGGTTCAGAGAAGGATGCTGATGAGAAGGAAGTTGAAGAAGAGGAAGCTCAAGAAGCGGAAGCAACGGAAGAGGAAGCAAAAGAAGAGGAAGAAGTACTGGATGATTATTAGATGATAAGTTGATATAATGCTTTTCGGAATTGCATATTATCCTTTGCATAGAATGACCAATGCTTAGTTTTGGGTTATTGTAAATTTTGAAACTCCTTTAGCGAATGAAATCAATCAGATGTTTTGAGATCTACTTAAGTCATATAATCTCGTAATCGTTAAGCATTGCCTTGTGCGATTCTCTATATTGTTATCATTTGCTGCTGCTGCTGCATTAATCTTTAAGTTGAATACAGTTTGAAGGTTGCTAGTAGTAATGATAACTGAGTTGATGATTGGTGATGGGGGCCAAGTTTGACTGTCTTCATTCTTGAGACAAGTTTCCTTGGCCTAAATGATTTCAAATCTCTAAGGTTACATCATATATGCATGCTCTTTGTTAATGAGTGCTTTTGAATAGAAATGGTGTCTTGAATAATAATTGTTATTGATGAAATTGAACTGGAAATTATAATAAGTAGATAAAAAATGAACTACAAGTGTTGCAGTAAGCAGAACCTATCCTCCTCTCCTATTGCAAGTGCTCATATGGGATGTTGAGCATATATGTAAATATAAATGTTTTCGGAAGCTGAGTCAGCATCTTACTGACCAATCTCTGCTTGTTTCTTTCCCCTACAAGGCGGCAATGGTTTGCCACATAAGCACTGATTGTGAGCATAGGCTCCAGCAGGGAATATATTGTAAGGTCTCCCTTGTGGGATTTCTCCACACAATCTGTTTGCCCTGAAGTTTGCATGTTTCAGGCCAACTCCCAACAAGCTATTTGGGATCTTCCCGGAGAGGACATTGACTGATATGTCAAGCCACTGAAGCTTCAACAATAGCCCTAGACTTGCAGGGAGTGTTCCTGTTAACTGGTTCCTTTGAATATCAAGCTTTTCGAGTTCAATTAGGTTTGATATTGAACTTGGGATGTGGCCTGATATCTTGTTGCTTCCTATGTTGAGCACTTTCAAATTCAAGCCTTCAATGAATTCTGGAATTACACCTGAAATTCGATTGCCTGATACATCTAAACCCTCCAAAAAGCTGCTTGTCCTGTTGTTTATGATGCTGGAAAGATGCCCAATAAGCTGATTCGAGTGGAGATCAACGGAAGAAATCCCGTCTGGGAATTTTATCTCTGAAACATCAAACTTCAATTGGTTGTTTGAGAGTTTGATCTTCTGTAAGCTAGACATGTTTGTGAAGAAGCCTGCAATCCCACCTGTTAGATAGTTATCGGATAGGTCGATAGAGCTTAAGGAATCCGGTTTCGTAAACTTTGGGAGGTTTCCACTTAGTTTACAACCAGCAAGGTTGACATCAGATAGTTGTCTGTTTTCGATCCAATTCGGAACTGTCCCTAAACTGAGGTTGTTATAAGACAGGTCTATTGATAACAGAGAAGGAATGTCTCTGCCAAGAAAATTTGGTAAAGGATCCGAGAACCCATTTCTGGACAAATTAAGGTTCCAAAGGTTTTGCAATCTGGAAATGGACACTGGAACATGACCTATAAATTTATTGCCACTCAATTGAAGACTGGTTAGAGATTTCAGGCTTCCAATCTGGTCAGGGATTGTTCCTGTTAACTGGTTATGACTCAAAGACAAGTCTTGGAGATTAACCAAATTGAACAAAGAAATGGGAAGTTTTCCTGACAATTGGTTACTAGACAAGTCAAGATAAGTCAGGTTTTTGAAACTTCCAATGCAATCTGGAATGAACCCAGACAACAAATTGAAGCTAACATCAAGAGACTGTAAAGTGAGAAAGTTTTTGAAAGTGGGAGGGATTGAACCTGACAGAGAATTTCTGGACAAACTTAAAGAAACAACGTTTCTCAAACCCCCCAAGCTTGGAGGAATCTGGCCCCTCAATTGGTTCCCACCAAGTGAAACAATTTTGAGCGAGGACAGTCGGCCTAAAAATGGAGGGATGTTGCCTCCAAGAGAATTGTCTTCTAGGACCAACTGTGTGAGATGGATTAGATTTGAGAAGCTCTCAGGAATTGGACCAGTTATTTGCTTCATACCACTTATAACCATCACTTCCAGGAACTGTAATTTCCCAAGAGAAGCTGATAAAGTGCCCTTCATGTATAGGGCACTTTCTCTGTCAGGTCTCTGTAAAGCCAAACCAGTGACCCTCCCTGTAGACAGATTGCACACAACACCTTCCCATTCTCCTCCACAGCAATCTCTCCCCACCCAAGAAGCCAGAATCTCTGTAGTGTCCTTCAAGATGCTGGTTTTGAACTCCAGAAGAGCAGCTCTGTCTGCTTCAAAGCAACTTGGCTGCTGAGCAGCAGTAGCAGAACACAATGACAGTGAAAACACATCAAGAATGGCATAAATCAACAAGACAGTAAAAACCCACCTCAGAATCTGCATTTTGTGAAGTGGGTCTTGAGATCTGATCAAAGGGTTTTGCTCAAAATACATATAAAAAAAAAATCTGACAACAAAAAAAAGCTTTAAAAGAGAAAACAAATATATTTCTATTGAAAAAGCAAACGCAGTTGTAAAGCTGCAGACATGGTGATTTTTTATTCCATTTCTTCACGTAGACAGGAAGGTATAATGATGAAAAAGAAAAGAAGAAGATTCAAAGATGGTGATCTGCAAACATTGTATCTCTCATATTTATACTACCCAACAGAAAAAAGAAAACAAAAACAAAAACTTTATCAAGTAAATTGTTTTCTCTTTTTTTGATGGAATGGTGAAATCAGATTAAAGACATTCACATGGGAAATTTGTGACCGTCCGATGTATCACGAGATTTTTAATTGATTTTGAACGTTGGAGCGCAGTTGATTTCAAATTCCATCAACTTTTGAAAATCAATCAAGCTTTTCTTTAAATATTATATATTTATTTGAGTCTTTTAATTTTAATTCAACAATGTTTGTTCTGAGTAGACTAGAGACATTAATAATGTTCATGGTGAAGTTCATGTGGGCTCATAATTTTGCAAAATTGATTGGGAGTCAAATTGTTTGAATTTGATTGCATTAAAATAATTATTGAGTTTTTCTTTTTTAAAATTTATATAAATAATTATTGAGTTTTAATTGCTTTTCCCTGATTAGTGTGTTTATATCAAATTTATAACAAATTTAAGGCTGTTTAAATATCATCGGTTTTCAAAATTGTTCTATATTTAATAATATGTTAACTATTAGTTCAAGTGGTATATATTTTCCATTGCGGGAGTTTAAAAAATTCTCCCACATTGTAGGAGTAGACTGTAGATGTTTTTTTTTAAAAACAAAAAAAATATATGATTTGAACCTACAAACTCAACGTGTGGGAGTGAGGGACTTAGAGCATCCCCAATAGGTTGGAATCCACAACCTCTTTGACTATATTTAAGGAGGCCATACCAGAATTTGCTTCAACAGCCTCTCTATCCCACTCTCTAAATTTTATTCCGACAAAAGGCTCCTCAAATGTAAGGAGGGAAGACATCCTCCTTATTAATTTTTTATCACTCCTCAAATGAAATGGGTGGTCAAGATAAGTCCACATCATTCATATCCAATGGTCCAAATTCATCCTCCCTATTTTTTTATTTAACCCAAATTCTTTTTTATTTAAACTCAAATTCATCTTTCTATTTTATTTACTTTATAAATAAATAAATAAATAAATAATAAGGAGACATTTTTAAGAAGTCTTGTTGGAGTGTTCACTCCTTATGTGGCTCCTTATTTGTAAAAAGTACAACTATCTCCCTATATATAAGGAAAAAATATAGAGCTTTGTTGGGGATGCTCTTACTAGTTACCATGGACAAAAAGTCACCCAACTTTTGTTATATTTTTGCTAAATTATGTGGACGACCTTTAATGAATTCATACAAGATTTTAAAAAAGATTTATTTATTTTATTTTATTTTTATTTTTATTTTTATTTTTATTTTTTTTAATGTACAACAACTCCCGGGACCCTGCGAGGATTGGACACTACGAGCACATCCCAGACTATTACTCCCACAATTGGGGAGAGGACACCCACACATGAGGTGGGACAAGGAAATAATGGCTGTATATATATACACGGTGCCGGGCGTTAAACCGTGGTGGTGGAGTCACCCTTTGGAGAGTCACACCACATTGGCAAGAGGCCCAATGGCAAAAGATTTAATTTTTTATTGTAAGAAATTAAGAATTGGTAGATAAGTGATATTAGACTTAGAGGCGTATATTAATATTACTGGTGAGTGGTGACCAATGACCATGTACAAAAATGTAACCGTTATATGTGTTTTGAAAAATTGATACAATGTTGTCAAAAAGTAATCATTTAAAAACATTAAAAGATGATGGGGAGTGGGGACACACTCAAGAAAATGAATGGTGAAGATTGATTTGGAGTACTTTGAGCTGCATGCTGCAACCTCCACCATATAATTCCCTAGGAAACCAAGAAGATTGATATGATTATTGACTTTTTCCTAACTTGGAAACTTGCAATTTTTTTGTTTGTTAAATTATTAAATAAAATGCTTTTTAATTATCTTTAATATGAAGATTAACCGTTTTAATTCAATTTTTTAATATATATTTTATAAGAGTAATGTTAAATTATTCAAATCCATTATATAAGCTATCAACATCATATAAATCATTAAATACCATAATGAGTGATGCGTTAATTACAATTCATATAACATATTATTTGAATGAGTAATGCTACATTGTCAAATCTGGTGCCCAAATAATGTGGCAACACTCTAATCCATTCATTTAAATCATGCAAATATAATACAATTTAAATTAATGGACTGTAATGTTGTCACATCATTTAAGCATCAGATTTAGACACCAAATTTAGGTAATGTAGCATTACTCTATTTAAATATAAATTTGGAATATATATATATAGTTTGAACATAGATGTAATCTAAAAATGTTGTTTTGGATACCAAGATAAGCAATTTTTCTATTATCAGTTCATCCTGATATAAAATATATCATAACGAAGAATGTTGACTATTAGATTTACATACTTTAACTCAAAGTGTATGTACGTGTCAAAACTTATCCATAATCTATAGTCCACATTCTTTGTCCTGATATATTTTATATCAGGACAAACTGATAGTAGAAACACTACCAAGATAAGTATTTATAATCTAAAATAATTAATAATTCTAATTTTACGCTTTTCGAGACAATTCTTTTTCATGTGATGTGTGTAGGTATTAGTTAGTTTTGTTGAATTTACAACTGCAAATTTGTCAAACAATCAAGCTTGGATTTTGACCACCATAATCTTCGGTCCTTTTCAAGCTTTAATTTGTTTCATAGAACACATCAAATTCTTAATTTGAAAAGAGTTTTTTTTTTTTTTTTTTTTTTTTTTATACACCGATCGTAATTAAGTGATTATTCGAGTTTGAGATATTATCGGAATAAACGCACTTTACCCCACGGCCATATTTGGAGTCTATAGAAACCCTAAAATTTAGATATATTTTGTTATTCTATCGGTTTAATATGTAAGAGAAACCAAACTTAATTAATTGATGTTTATATGCTTTATATGGGCATATAAAGTGAGTTGAATTTATTCAAATACAAGACAATATACAAATTATGTCATGAAATCAATTCTAGATATGAATATAAAATTCTTCCTTTCAAATGTTCACATCTTCAGTTCCTTTTATTTCGATGTGATCGTGTATGACCTTGAATATTCGTGAGATAAATTATCATAATCATGTTTAAATATGTTAGATATGGAAACAGACTGTGTAACAAGATGTTAAATATTCGTGAGACAAATTATCATAAACATGTTTAAATATGTTAGATATGGAAACAGATTGTGTAATAAGATGTTATTACGAGGACATTTCATTTAATTATGATCTCTCTCTCGCGCGCGCGCACACACACACACATATATATATATATATATAATCTTGATCTGGTCAGTGCATCAAGATATAACTCTATTAGGATATTGAATGTGAACCACTAGTTTTGACAAGTGTATACACACTTGAGTCAAAGTATGTAAAACAAGTGGCTCACATTCAATGTCCTCATAAAGTTATATCAGGATGCACTGACTTGAAATTTATATATATATATATATAAATTTTCAAGTTAGTACATCCTGATATAACTTCGTGAGGATATTGAATGTGAGCCATTTGTTTTACATATTGTGACTCAAGTGTGTATACATTTGTCAAAGCTTCTCCATAATGAGTGGCTCATATTCAATATACCGATGAAGTTATATCAGGACGTCCTGACCAGATCGGGACTATATATATATATATCGGATCAAAAATAAAAATGTTTGCCCCTAGAAGAATAATTATATAAGATGAGAAGCTTGTCATTAACAAAAAGAAAGAAAGAAAGAAAAAATGAGTTCTTGATTTGTGTATGCATATCAGTCCAAAGATTTTACCTCTCAACAGCAAGAGAACAAATTAAGACGGTGATTTATTGAGTGCTTCTTTGCCTAAGACTTTAGTTTAATTCGTAATGTAATCAGGTCTGTAGTATTGTTAACTAGAGAAGTATAATTAGTGATAGATATGTAGATGATGATCTAGATGAAAGGAATATTGGGGGTTCCATGTCTCACAAGTTCACTATAGTTAATCACAAATTAATGACAAGTTAATTAGGTTTGTCTTATTTGGTAGTTTAGCTAGAATTAGCATTCAATTAAGGACAACAAACACATACACAACCAATCAATTACTTTTGTTGTGGTGTGGCCTGCATTGAGATGGAAGAAGAAGATCAACAAGTACTGTGGGGGTCCCTGTTTGGCTGTTTTTTAAAACCATTGGAGGAAAATATTAACGGTCATGATTTCTTGATGTTTGTGTAATTGTGTTTTGGGTCGATCATGAGCTGGATATTATATATCCCAACTGTAATCATCTTTTTCACTTTCACTCTCAAGTCTCATGATCATGAATCTCATTCAAGTTTAATATGGAAATTGATGATCATTTTTAAATCTTGATAATGAAAATTATTAAAGGTTGGGATAGGTCATTTTCCTTATTTTCATCTACTTATATAGATTTGGCATTGGATAATTGACTTAACAAATTAAACACGTAATTTTTTTTGTAATCTATCTTGTAATAGGCTCTGATCATTTGTGATTTAATTTTACAAATTTCTCATATCACAATCCTCTTGATTATTGAAAAGAACTTGACAATGTTATGATCTATATTTATGTTAATTCTCACGTCTCCTTTTGACGTAGAACATGAAATTATGAATCAACAATAATACAAAAAATAGCGCAATTCAAAAGGAAGGAGAATATATAACATGAAATTATGAATTAACAATATTAGATTGATCCATCCTATTATTTTAATAATATAAATTAATTAATAAATATTTTTCCTATTTTACTGTCCATGAAAGAAGGAGACAAAATCAATCCATTTCCCTGAGTTTAATTTTCAATCCAAAAAAAATAAAATAAAATATTGCCTACTATAATATACATTATTATTTCATATATTTCCACCCCAAAAAGCTAAGTAAATCTTATTATAATATACTCATCTTATCTTGAGACAATACTTTAAGTTTCACTCTACATTGTTTGTTAATGGTAGAGAAAATTAGATAAATTAGGTTCTAAATGATTTTCGAGATATAAAATAGTGACGTGTTACATTTTAATTCTCAAATTAATATATATATATATAGTGACATTACCTTTAAGACTAAAGGGTATCATTTTTTTTTTTTACAACATATTTTTTTAAATATTAATATATCTATCTTGCATGACATTAAATATTAATTTTTGTGTTGTCCCCCTAAAGCCAAATTTCTAGTTTCACCCTTGGAGATGGATACATACAGATTACAGATTATGTTGTATTATTAATCAAAAAGATTATTGCAGGAAAATGAAGTGTAGTGAATGGAATTTTGCTATGGAAAATCATGATCAGACATAAATGAGAATGATGCGGTTGTGTTTTTGTTTTTGTTAGGTTTTTCACAATACAAGATTGAATGAGGATTATTGCGTTGATTGCGCTTAAAAAAAAAAAAAAAAAAAAAAAAACTTTAATTGCCCCCACACCAAATCGACAATTTTGACTCTTATTTGATTTCCTGATAATTTATTTATTTATTCTTTTCTTTTCTTTTCATCAACTTTCAGATTTGGTTTTTGGAGTCGTTAAGTTCAAGTTTTGGGTACATGGATAGATTGTGGACCCATTTGCAAAAAGTTTTAATAATTGTTAATTTCGGATGGTTTTTTATTTTTTATTTTTTATTATTTTTTTAATTATTTTTTAAATATTTCACTTATTCGGGATTTGAGAAGGGGATATGACTGGAACCTATAATCTATTGGTGTGAATATGAGAGATTTACCACTAGGCTAATCTCATCTTGTCTAATTTGGAATGGTTGTTATTGAGACCATATACATTTATCATTTTGTGTGTGTGGGAAATTAGAAACCTTGATCATATATTATGTGACATATTATAGGTTTTTTTTATTTTTTATTTTTATCTGACACCAAACCGATTAGAAATCCGCCCGGAATTGCCGAGATCAATAATTATGTAAAACCGTAAAAAAAGAGATCCCCTATAATGAAAATAATTTAAAGTTTTGATCATAAATGTTAAAATCGAAACATATTATTTCTATAGTTAGATGATATATAAGGAATTGTTTTCTTTATATTATTGTGTATTAATATTAAATCAAAATAAACGAAAACCCTTTTGAAGGTTAGGGTATCAAGCATCCAAAATTCCAAAGTATATATGTTTTGATTATTTTCATTAGACTTGGGGATCATCCAAAGTATTTATTAAGTTAAACACTTTGACACTTTTCTTAAAAGTACTTTAGTTTAGAAGATTGTTTTGTGTATTAATTATTAATTTTTTTCTTTGTAAAAAAAAAAAATCATTGTGGTAAATTATTGGATCATCTTGTATATATCGAGTATATATAAACAAAAAAATGTTGATTTGATCGAATCTTAATTAGGAAACATATATGAACTATTATTCTTGAGATTGTCGGATCCTAATGTTGTTCAATATTCTAGCTTTGCTACTTTTATGAGAATCACATGCATGCGCACACTTTTTCGTTTCGTTTTTCTTTTTAAATTACTAAACAATATTGTGTCCAAATCAAACGATTTTGATATATAATACATATAACCAAATCCAACTCATTATTAATCGTTCGAAAGTGTACAATAAGTAATTAACGGTGTTGACAAAATATTGTAGAGGACAAAAAGGGCTGAGAAATAAAATTAAGAAGAAAATATAAAAGTAAAAAGTGTACGTATAATTAATCAAAAGCAGTAGTCTACTTGACCAAAAGAAGACAAATGAAACATGGAGACAACAAGAAATCACATGAGGAACTAGCAGCTGCATCTCACAGCCTCACAGTGTTTATGAAAAATGCATGTTGTGGGACACAAATTTTTTTGCCACATTTTTTAGGCTGAATAATATAATTAGATTATTGTTGTAGCCCGTTGGGTGCATACTCCATCTCTACCAAACACAAATTATGTATATCAAGCATAAAGTGTGAAGCTATGAAGCACAAATACTTCATATATATGGTAGACCCACCTGTGGATCAAGTGGAGAATAGGGATGGACATTTCCTTCATGGGGTCCCATCTCAAATTTTGGTTGAGTTTGGGACTGGGGAACCTCTCCCACTTCCATTTCCCCATTCCCCTATTTCCTTAAATGGAGTGGGGTGGGATGGGCCCTATTTCCCCATTTCCTTTAAATATATATATTATTTTTATATTCTTATAATTTTTTTTGCTTAACTCTAACTAACGGTACCCCACTAAACCACAATCGCTCGCTAACCAAACTACCATCACTAAGTCATCCATCATCCATGCATTCATGTGTATATCGGTGTATGGGTTCATGTCATCCATCATCCATGCATTCATGTTGTGGGACACAAATTTTTTAGGCTGACCATCCATCATCCATGCATTCATGCATCCATAATCACAAATAGATTATTGTTTTAGCCCGTAGGGTACATACTCTATCATATGATTTAAGTTTGTGATACTGAACACAAATTATATATGTATATCAACTATCAAGCATAAAGTATGACGTTTGCAATCACATTTAAATGTGTGGTATTGGTATACATATAAAAAATTTACTCGTTAATTATGTAAAGTTTGAACAGCGATGATTTTCGTTAAAGTATGATAATGATTAATGAGTATGCTTATATTTATCTATTGTATATGCACTTTCTTGTAACATTTTTTCGACTTAGATTTTGCAATAATTACTTGTAAACATAGTAAGATATAGGTATCTTTCTACATTATTAATTAAAAACAATAATAATGTATATATAAGGCAACTGTAAATGAAGAAAAAAAATTCATTTTCACTACAAATTGGCCTCTAATGGTTTTCTTGAAAAGAAACATGGCTCATTTATTAGTGAAATCTACATGAAATTGAGAACGAATTTTTCAAAATATATAACAAATTATAGAACTTTGTTATCTTCTCCACAATTAAATGTCTTCATGGCCTCATCAATGATTAAAAATGATCAATTTCTGTTTCTATTTCTATTCTCAACACACTTTTGAAGAGAAACTAATCTTTTGGGTTCTTCACTATATTTGTTGGGTCTAGAAAACTACTTTCACCAAGTCATTATAAGGTATGATATTCTATGTTGATTTTTGTTTTATCGCATTTAATTCAATTTATTATCTCCTTTGGTAAGAAAAAAACAACTCAATTTTCAAACGCATATATATATATATATATATATATATATATATATATATATATATGAAAAAATTATTAGTGCGACCAGTGATTATTTGAAATTCTAGACAAAACATGTATATAATTTTATATGTACGGTCTGGATATCTACTTGATCCCATACTCCTCACACATAATTGTAAACTGTGCATGATGTGATTTGAACCCCTCACCAATTATGTGGAAGAGAGTTGCACTACTAGCTTTACTAATAGGCGATATCTTATCATTTATATATATATATATATATATATATATATATATATATATATATAATGCTTTTAGATTTCATGTAATCTATTTTAATATTCACAATGGTTTTCTTACTCTCACTTATAAAAAAACTCCCATGAAGATTAAAAAAACAAATAAAATATTTTGGCTGAAAGTTGAAATACACTCAAATCAAATATGGTGTTGGTGTGAGTATGCCTAAGGTGCGTAGGCTTGTTTCAATAGGCTGGACTTTGCCCAACTCTGGTGACTTTAAGCTAAATGTTGATGCAGCTCTTGATTGTGATAATTGTAGATAGGGGGCAGGGGTGGTTATCAAAGATGATAGAGGTGTTGTTGTTGCTGCTGCGCTGTCTTTTGTTGGGAAGGTATCTGTGGACATTGTTGAGGCCAAAGCTATCCTGGAAAGTCTTTTGCTAACTAATAATTTGGGGCTCTTCCTTGCGAGTGTTGAATCGGATGCACCGGTGGTTGTTGGGTTGTGCAATAGAAAGTCCAACTTGTTTGGTGACATTGATAACATCATTTGTGACGTGCTTTCTTTGAAACCTAAATGTTTAGACATTTCTATTGTACATGTTCCTAGAGAATATAATAGGGTTGCTCACTCTATAGCTTGTTTTGCTGTTTTGAATGGTTGCTCCAATGTTTGGAGTGGCGTGTTTCCAAATTGGCTCTTTGTTTTAGCAAAGGTTGATTTGTGCAGTTGTAATCCTTCTTTTGGTAAATAATATTCATCTTACTTTTAAAAAAAAAAAAAAAATTTGGATACATGACATGGAGAGAAGACAAAGAAATTTACTCTTGTTTAATCATTATCATTATTTTTTTTTTGGCTTTTTGGGGCATTTTATTTTAATCCAGACAAACTAAACAACCTTATTAAATCACACACATAAAAACTTGACAATAAGTAAATAATCATTCAATGTGACTTGTGGTAAAGAACGCTCATTTAATCGGATAACATCTTAAGTTTCTATCGCCATTCCACATGTGGTATATAAATATGGGTAGTGTTAACCTGTGCCACGACTAAAAAAAATACCCGAAAAGGAAAATATTAATTACATCTATTTTCTTAGTCAATGCAATAAATATATATTTGTAATAAATGTTTTCCATTTTTAGTAAATTTTTAGTTGTTAACCTGTGCCTAGTTAACATTACCCTATAAATATATATAAAATAGGAAGTAAATTTGGACACCAAATTTATAGAGATATCCATAAAAGATACATCCAAATATTTACTTCCTTTCTTGATGGTGAGTTGTGACAGTTTGACATTAACTTCATTTATTGTAATTAGGATTTAGGAGATAACATACCGGATTTGGATCCTCTGTTAATTTGATCTTTTTCCTGACCTTTTTAAGGCATGTGATTGGTTGTTGATAAATTGGTTGTGAAAACCAATCACATCTTAACCACACATTCATTGCAATGCTTATGTTTCATAAGATTAGATGAGGTTAGGAAAAAGATCAGATCAGTAGAGAATCCAAATTCACATCAAATAGTATTGGTGCAACTGTATTTTGTTTTACCACAAATGCCCTAATTTGAGCATGGCCTTGGAAGTTTGTGGCCAAGACTTTTCTTTAGCCTTTAAACACAAAAATCTGGCCCAAGAAATCCACACTTCCCAAGACATCCTCTTGTCCCAAGGACAACCCCATTCTAGGATGAGCTTGAGCCCTTTCTCAGCCTCTCTCTCTTAGCCTCCTCAAACCTTCTTTTTGTCAAATAAACCTGACCTAACACCACATGTGGCTCTCCTACAATTGGATTCTTTTCAATAGAGCTTGACAACAACTCTTCTGCTTTTTCCAAGCCCATCTTTGACCCTTCACAAACAGCTTCCCAATACATGTCTCCAGCTAAGATCAGATCATTTGCATCCAAAACCCTGGTGTAATTCTCAAAAACTGGTGGAATTACAAGCTATAAATCTTCATCTCTCTCTTTGTCAACACCAATTCCACCACCCATTTTTCTTTATCCAATTAAAATCTCCTCCTCCCTCACTATCAGACTGTAAATTGCACCCATTCTCGACAATGAATTTACCCACAATCCAGGCTTGCCATCTCCAGGCCACAGAGAAGAAAAACTATTCCCTGAAAACTCAAGCCTGCCATTATGATGTAGGAGATATATATTGTTAATTGATGTTTTTAGTATTTGTTGTATTAGACTTGGGCTTTGGTTAAGTTTTATATTGGGCCTTATTTTAGGTTTGTAGAATGTATATATATGCTTGCTCTATAGCTTTGTAAAGGGGTTGAATATTGTTCATTTTCTGATATGAAAATCGAAGAGCAGAGCTCTCTTTTCTCTTAGCCATGGACTTGGCTGTTATTTAGCTTCCTACTGCGTCAAGTGGTATCAAAGCCACGGTTGTGTTCCGATGGCGGTCACCGGCGACAGGAGAAGGCGAACACTCTTTGACGAAGATCAAGAGTGCTATCGGACAAGTAGCGGCAATCGCGAAAGGCGCTTCGGGAGGGGTTGTGTCCAGACCTCGGCGGCAGTTGATGGTGGCCGGAATATTCCTCCGACACCGCTGTTTAGCGGCCCAAGCGACGAAGAACGCGAATATCAAAGGTGGAATGCCCATCGACGAATCCGTTCTCCACCACCATCTCACAGGTATCTTCGCCATCACTCACCTCCATCTCCATCTTCATCTTCTTCACATCATCCCATCCATATCTATCATCATCAACCTTCATCCCCATCAATCAATTCTTCAACCCATTCACGCAGACCAAATCAATCTCAAAAACACCATACACGTGAAACCCACAAACCCTAATTCCATCGATTCGAAAATACCCATGAAAATCAATTTGAAACCACAAAAACCCATTCCCGTTTTAGCCACCACAATTCAATCACCAAATACAAACCCCCAAACCACCGATTCACCCACACCCACGAAATCCAAATTGATTCGCCTCACAACCACTATGCACAGTCCCGATTTGCCATGATCCATGAAAATCAAACCGAAATCACCAAGACCCATACCCATTTCAGCCATGAAACCTACCGTGGAACCTCACTTGGAGCCTGGTCTGATACTGCTACGAATAGAAAATTGAAACATTTGAATTCTATTAACTTGCATTTTGATCCAACTATGAGCAATGAGTCATTGAGCAATAGTCAGTTTATAGGGAAGGCAAAAGAAATTAATGTTGTTAAGGATATTCATAATCGTGGTATGAATAATGTGCAAAGCAAAATGGAAGGAACAATTAAAGGCTTTTCTGATGGCAAAGCTGAGATGATTTCTAAAATTGAAATGCTAGATGATGTTATGGTTGGTGAATGTGCACAGTCTAGAAATGCTAATGAATCTTTAGATTTGTTTGATAGGAGTCCCTTGGATACAATTGCTTGTGACAGTGTGCATTTTGCCGAGCCCATGAATGATTATTGTGCTGGAAAAAATTACAAGACCGTTCCCAAGCACAAGCCTACTTTGCCTAAAGGTCGACCCACAACCCTTATTGATATGATGCAATTTGTGTCCGATTGGTTTGATTTTGAGGAAAATGAAAATACTTCTTGTGATGTGTTGGGAGATATAATTGTTGATTGTGGGAATAGTGTTCAAGAGTGTGTTGAACTTGAAGAGAGTGATGATCAATTTGAGTCTTCAATTTTTGATTCTTGTGTTGTTTCGGAAGGCAGAGTTGCTAATTGTGGGAATAACGCTCAAGAGAAGCTTGTGGATTGCTTTGATGTTGTTAAATATGAGGAGGGGAATAATAAAATTGAGCAGTTAATTTCTGAAAACTTTACCCAACAAATGGTGGAGGAAATTGATCTTGAAGTGGTTAATGAAGTCCACGTTGATCCAACAAATCTAGTTGTTGAAGAAATAGGCAAGACAATTGAGAGCAACATTTTTGAAGGTTCTGTATTGATGTCTCATGTTCTCATTGGTCAAATTGTTAGTACTCTGGGCTTTGGATTCGAGAATGTCAAGACCAAAGGGGGAAGGCGATGCCAATGGCAAATAGCTTGGTCATTTCCCACATTCCGTTGGACGATTGTTTTGGTACCCTTGTGGATTTCAGATGAGCTACTGAGAGACTTCTCAGTTGGAGTCTACCACTCCTACAAGCCAAATAGGGGACTTCGCTCCATTGTCGTTCTACTAGTTCTTTTACTGCGTGCTTCAACCGAACTCGAGGTCAAGTTCTTTTCAAAGAAAGGGTGACTGATGTAGGAGATATTATTGTTAATTGATGTTTTTAGTATTTGTTGTATTAGACTTGGGCTTTGGTTAAGTTTTATATTGGGCCTTATTTTAGATTTGTAGAATGTATATATATGCTTGCTCTATAGCTTTGTAAAGGGGTTGAATATTGTTCATTTTCTGATATGAAAATTGAAGAGCAAAGCTCTCTTTTCTCTTAGCCATGGACTTGGCTGTTATTTAGCTTCCTACTACGTCACATTAGAATCATCAAACAAGCAAATCATGGAAACCAAAGATTTGATCATTGAAATCTGCAACGGTCATCATTAGAAAAACAGCCAAAACCTTTCTGGAAACCAACACATTTTCACCATGTTTTTGAGAAATTATTGGAATACCCCCATATAAAAACAATCCCAAATCACCTCTCTCTCTTTTTCTCTTTTTTTCTTTCTCTCTCCTCTACTCTCTCTCTCTCTCTCTCTCTCTCTCTCTCTCTCTCTCTCCCCGATCTCTCTTTTGATGGCATGGTTTGACGGTCGCCGAGTGCCGGCATGTGTCTGGGCCACGTCCGGACGGGATGGCGATGCTGGTTCGCCGATCTCTCGCTCACTGTTGGTTCGTTGCACGAACCAGCGACGACCAGGCGGTGGCTTCGCTCACTCGCAGTGCCGCCTCGCCGTGCACTGCTGCTTCACCAGCGACGGGATGGTGATGGGCGACGGAATTGATCCCCCCTCGCCGGCGACGGGATGGCATGGGCAACAGAATTGATCTACAGGAAAAAGGAAAACCAAAAAAAAAAAAAAAAAACCTAATTTGGGAATTTGGGGAAGAAGGGGAAGAAGAGAATAAGGGAAATTGAGCATGATTTCAAGTTTCATATTTTCATTTGAGTCATGATTTCAAGTTTCACATTTCATTTTAGTTATGATTTCAAGTTTTAACATTCAAGTTTTAGTCATAATTTCAAGTTTGAGGGTTTTTTTTTTTTTTTTTTTTTTTAAAACTAATTTCAGGGGTACTCTAGTAATTTATGGACATACACTGTTTTTTTTTTTTTTGAAAGTGGTTATTAACAATTAAAGTTTCAAAAGTGGTTACTAACAATAGTTTAATGTTTCAAGCAGTTACTTTTGGTTTTCTCTCTAATTTTGACCAGAAATTGGTTATAAGCAACTTGTCATATTGCTGAACCGTGTATTGTTCAAGAGCATGCTCAAAATGAAAATGAATAAGTTGATTTGTTAGATCATTATATCAACGTTGAAACTGCTAAGTATTTAATATTTAGGTGGAATTATCAAATTTGTTGTTTTTTTTATTAATGTTATTTATTACAATGTTTTTTTTTTTTTTTTTGTCGTCTTAATCTTAATATAGAGTATGAAAGTGAAGTGACAAATGAAGGATAAAAATGAAGGAGTAATGATTAATGAAGCAATGAAGCATGAAGGTAAGCCTTTAATTGCTTGTATATGTCTAATTTTTCTAACATGGATGCAAGTCTCTTATTTTACTATCATTACTAATTACCATTTTATTTATGAATGCAGGAAATTAGACTTATTTTACCTTTCATTACTAATTAAGTGATTTGGAGTTTTTATTTTAGTTGTAATTTTGATTTGGACTTTGGATTTGTGATTTAGAGTTTTTAATTGTGAAAATTGTGAAAATTGAACTGTATTGTATGTGGTCTATGAAAATTGAATTTACTGTGATACACCGATACTGTCTATTAAATTTGAAATTGTTTTGAATGTATTATAAATTAAATATTAGTACTTTATTTATTATTAGTAAGGTTTGATTTCAGTTTTTTGGGGCTTGGACTATTAAAATTTGTGGCCCAAAATTAGAATCCCACAAGGGATTAGTAAACTGTACAGTAAATTTTTTGTGGGCCACAACCCATCAAATTTAAAAACATATTAAAAAACCCATTAAACCCATAAGGCCCATTAGGCCCATAACCGAAATGAACAGAACCGAACCGAACCGATTAAAATCAGTTCTGTTTGGTTCGGTTACCATTTCTTATTCGGTTTAAACAGGTTCAATTTTGGATAAACCGAACCGTACCCATCCCTAATCCAAAGTATTATTAAGTTAACACTTATTGACACTTTTCTTTTAAGTACTTTGTTAGAATATTGTTTTGTGTATATATATATATATATATATTTTTTTTTTATTTTATTTTAAAAAAAAATCAGTATCATTAGTGTGGTAAACTTAAATATAAATATATGTAAAATTAAGTATGAAGTTCATAATCAAACTTAAGTATGAAGTTCACAATCAAACTTAAATATGTAAAATTTGATTTTTTGTTAAAATAATGAGAATGTTTATAATTATAAATGATATATATTTTTTGATTTCACAACCACCCCGACACATATATTTTTTGAAACTAATTCTTAGATATTGATGATACCGAACACATTATAACGAATATAAAGTATGAAGCCCATACATAGACATGGAACACCCATTCTTTTAAGTTTCCAATTGCCTATAACTCTCTATAAGAAACCAGACATGAAATGCTCTTTTGGCCAAACAAAAAAACATGATATAAAACCCCTAAGACTCATGCACGGATCACAAAACCCTAGCCCACCCCTATTGATGAGCAAAGACAAAAAGAGACTACAAGATATTCTATCTACCAAAAAGTCATTCGGTGAAAATACATGATATAAAGAGAAAGCATCTGCATATATTTACAAACGATAACTAACTTCAGTAGTTCAACTATGGCACTACAGAAAATGCATAAACATTGGGTAAAATCTCATCTTCAACTATCGCACTGATACTTCTCCGCTTTATAGTGCACTCGACACCCTTTTTTTCATCCAAAAAGGGAATTACGAAATACCTCACATAATGCAACAACATAAATTCTGAAGCATACATGGCATGGAAATCTTCTAACTCTGTCCAGTCTTTAAATAGGAATCTCGGATCCCTTGCAACCTTCAACTCCTCCATTTTTCTTTTCATAGCCCATGGACACACAAAAGCTCTTGCAGTGTAATAAAAACACTTAAATCCTCTCAGCACCCCAGTATTGGTCAAGTCTTTAATGAAGCTCTCTACCATTGCAATCTCATCGCTGGAATGGTTTTCATCTTGTCCTTCCACCGGACACGTCACAAACCCTGCAATTCTATTTTCCTCCATCTGCAAAAAAAAAATATAGAGTTATGAGATTTAAGACTTAATACAATAGATAAACTGTATCAATTCACTAGAAAAATAAACTTCTTACACTTTTCTTAGCAATTTCGATGTTAATGGATTCCTTTTTAATCCAAGGACGTCCCACGACAAGCAACCATACTTTATGTTTCTCAATCTGCAAGAATATAAAATTGTGAGATTTAAGTGTAAACACGATATATATATATAATTCACATATTAATTGAACTTCTTACCAATTTCTTGAGTTCCTTGGCAAGTGTAATCATATCTTTATTCCTATTCAAGGGTGGCCTACAGTGTTAGACAAAATTGACATTAGTATATTATTAGTGCAGAACATGACATATTCATGAGATCAATGCATATTGCCAAGATGCCATACCACAAAGCAATACATGCTGAGGTTTTGGCGTCGCAGAGGGATACACCCACATGGTTGGTACCTACGTACAACCCTAGAAAGTTCTTTCCTTTACCTGCAGCTGTGTTGGTGTGCATCAGCTGACCCCTTATAAAAGAGGTTGGGTTCCATACCAACTCCCTTCTACCGGCCACTGTGCGACGCATCAAGTACCTCAAAGAAACTAACATCTTCATCGCCACAAAACACAGGTGTCAGTATAAAAAAGGCATGTACTCTGCTAGTGCAAAAACAATTTAAGTCAAATATAATGTAATGCAGCAATATCTGTAGGATAATATGAAAAACTTTAAGCTACACCAAAGAAAACCAAGATAAAAGAACATGTTACGTATATAGAACATTACCACAAACGATTGTAATTCAGACAAAGGTTCTCATGATCATGAAACCCATACATACATGGGAAAACAGGTTGCACATCCTAGATGGGCCTAGGGGTGTCTATTGGATCGAGCCAGTCCAGTCCATTAAAAAAATGTACGGATTATATTTTGGATCCGTTGGGTCCAAACTCATTATGGACCCTCTGAAATTTTTCAAAAGCCCAACCAAATCAGATCCGACTTAAACTTTTTGTTTCTTTATAGTTTATACTTTCCTTCCACTATTCATTAAAAAAAAAAAATACTATTTGTAGCCAATACAAACAGTAAATCCTAAAGATTGTAGACAAATCAGAGTCCTAAAACAAGTGGGTGTGGAATAGCATTGGATATGAACATAAACAAATAAAACTCAAAGCAAAGAACTCAGATTTAGCATTGAGAAAGTATAAAAGATTTCTTAAAAAGTGGGGCATTTTTAGTTCAAAAGAGGAGGTGCCAATCAGTCTTTTTGACTCATTTTAAATTATTTTCAGAAATTAATACATATGCATAAAAAAAGAAAAAAACAATCTTTGAAAATACAGAATCAAGCAACCATATTTCCTATAGTAAAGTTATAAGCTTTAAATCATCAAATGCCTCTAAAGGATATGCTATGTCTCACTCAATGAAACTTTTATTTTTCTGCTCAAAACATAGAAATTACGAGAAACCAGGAACTACAAGGCAATCGTAGACTTTCCGGATTACCCATTACAAAGAAGAAGCTAAAAAAAACGATTTTTTTGACTTTGACGGATAAACTGGAAGTGCAAAGACAAAAACTTTTAGAGAAAAAATGACAACTTTTTACAACAGAACAAGAAGTAGAAAAATGTTACCTTGAGTGAGAGAGACGGTAGGCTTGGCTCTAAAGAAGAGAAGCACAAAAATGCTGCAAAAGAAACGAACACAGATTGACGCATATAAGCACAGACTCAACACGCATGTGTAGGATTAGACCTAGATCTGAAAATTACCTGAGAAATGTTGCTCTTCAAACCTCCAAGAATGCAACTTTTTTCTGCTTTGCTTTGCTTGTTCTCTTTGAAGTCTCAACAAAATGCCTGAAATTGATATTTTTATACGAAATAAACAGGTGTGTTACAGTGTGGGCGGGTCTATGATAAGATCGACATACACTCTGGACTCTGGAGTGATTGACTAGCCAGTGGTTTGTGGTGAGGACGAGTGCAGGAGATAATAACCGTAGAATTAAAGTGTAAATGTCCTCCATTTAAGCGAAAGGCACGGGTGAATGGGGTAATTGCACAAACATCCTTGAGATTTGATATAATTAAACACACATGGTGATTTTCCCTAACCTTTGAGAAATATTACACTAACATCCTCTACCGTTAACTACTAACAGTCAACAGTCAAATGAGCGAAATGACTAAAATATCCTTTATTTATTTTTATGTTTTTAAGGTAAAATTACCTGGTCGTCCTCCTACCAGCTAAGTATAAATGCCAGGTGGTGTCATTTTGCTATGGAACCGATCACCTCCCAAAGCTGGACTTCATGTTTTGCTCACCCCATCCTCAAATGATGCCAAGTGTCTCAGAGTTAACACTAACAATTATCTATTACCAATTTCACCTTTATTTATGTATAAATAAATAAATAAATAAATAAAAACCCGAAAACCTAATACAAACAGCCATTTTTCACTAGAAACAGGATAAAAATCAAAAATCAACATCTCCGGTAAATCATCACCCACACCATCTTCTCCGAAAATCAACCCCCACACATCTACAACCACAATCACACCACAACGGCGGAGACCGCCGGAGTTGGCGTCGTTGGAAGAGATCGCCGGAGAGAGAAGATGTTGAGAATGAGAGAGAAACGCTGGAGAAAGAAAATTTGATTTTTGATTTTAATATTTCGGTCCCTATGTTTTTACGAGTTATGACTTTTTTAACTGTCTTTCCATTTTTCACTAACGCGGTCCCTATAATTTCAAAAACCCATCAATTTGGTCCTTTTGATTGGATTTTTAACGGTTAACCCTCACAAAAAAAGCAAAATGACATTGTTACCCATGCTCATTTAATTTCTTTTAAAAAATAAAAGGGGTTTTGTCGTTTTGGTCCCTATGTTTTTGCGCGTTATAACTTTTTTAACCGTCTTTCCCATTTTCACTTGCGTGGTCTCTATGTTTTTTAGAACCCATCAATGAGGTCCCTCTGACCAAATTTTTTATGGTCAACGATCACATAAAATGTGTAATGACTATTTTACCCTTGGATATTTATTTTCTTTTAAAAATAAAATAAAGGATGAAATTCATTTTCGTCCCTCTAGTTTGACCTAATAGCCAAACTGGTCCCCCGATTTTCAGTATTATGTTGATGAGTCTCTCTAGTTTCTAAAAAATCTGTATTTTGATTCCCGCCGTCCAATTTCGTTAGGGATTTCAAAGATTTCGTCATTGTTGCGAGGGTAAAATGGTAACTTACGTGAAAAATATAAAAATCTGATTAAAAAATAATTATTAATTAATTTAATTAAAAAAAAATAAAAATGAAAAATGAAAAAAATGAAAAAAAAATTGAAAAAAAAAATATTGAAAGCATTAGTTTATTTTATTTCTTGGATCTTCCAATTCTATAAATATTGAAAGCATTAGTTTCACATCACAAACAATATCCATAGCCCTTCTGGTTGCAAGATACTCATCAGCATCATTTACATCATCCAGCTCATAACAACTTGATTGGTTTAAATAATGAAAAGATTTTGGGTTCCCCAATTTATACTTGGCAATATCCTGCAAAAATGTGAAGAAAATTATTAAATTTGCATTTTCTGTAATAAATAGCCACTAACAGAACAAGAAGCAACAAAGCAGAACTCACATGGGAACCTACAATTATGTTATCCATTCGATTTGTTGAAGAGAAACTACTCTTTTGAGTGCTTCACTAATCACTCTAGAAACCTATTTTCAGCCCTATAACTTTGGTTTTACAACTTCTTGATCCATCTAGTTACCTTCTTGTAAGATATGCTACAACATTACAATTTACTGCTTCAATTCAACACTCACTTCATTATTTCCAGTCAAACTTCATAATTTATTCCTAAAAATACTTGACAGCAAGAAAGTAAATATGACTGAAAGGAATGCCATAAAGAGAAATTGCTGAGCAAGTGTATCATTCAGTCAAAATACATCACATAAGGAGAACATTTATTTACAGCATATCAGTCTTCAGTCTTCAGTCTTCAGTCTCGGTTGCAATAAAAAAACCATAAACATTAGGTGCATACTCTCTTTCAAGTATCACACTGAAATTTCTCTTCTTTATAGTCCACTCAGAACCTTCTAATTCTGGTATTACAACATTCCTAACAAAATGCATTAGCATGAATTCTGCAGCACACATGACAAGAAAAACTTCTTCCAATTCTGTCTCATCTTTAGATACGATTCTCGGATCCCTTGCAACCTTCAACTCCTGAATTTTTCTTTTCATATTCAGCGGATTGACAAATATTCTTGTAGTGCAATACACACACTCAAGTCCGGTCAGCATCCCAGTTTTGCTCAAGTCTTGAATTAACCTCTCTACCTTTGCAACCTCATCATTGAAATGGTTTTCAGCTTGTTCCTCTGGACTCATCACAAGCCCTGCCTCTGGATTAATCACAAGCCCTGCAATTCCATTTTCCTCCATCTGCAAAATATATATATATATATATATATAATTTATATAGTTATTTGATTTAAGACTAAATACAATATATATATATATATATATATATATATATATATATATATATATAACTGTATCAATTCAAGTATTAATTAAACTTCTTACCCCTTCCTTAGCAAACTTTTCGATGTCATCGGATTTCTCTGTAATCCAAGGACTCGCCACGACAAGCAACCCTACTTTAAAGCCCTCTATCTGCAAGAATATAAAGTTGTGAGATTTTAGAGTAAACACAATAGATATATATAAATGTATAAAATTAACATATTAATTGAACTTCTTACCGATTTCTTTAGTTCCTTAGCCAGTGTAAATATATCTTTCTCCTTCCTGGGTGACCTACAGTGTTAGACAAAATTGACATTAGTATATTATTAGTGCAGAACATGACACATTGAGATCAATGCATATTACCAAGATGCCATACCACAAACTAATACATGCTTTGGATTCAGAGTCGTAAAGGGATACACCCACACGGTTGGTACCTACGTACAACCCTAGTAAGTTAGCTCTTAAAGGATGGTTTGTGTCACCTGCCGCTGCGTCGGTGTGCATCAGCTGACCCCTTATAAAAGAGGTTGGGTTCTTGACCAACTCTCTTCTACTGGTCACTGTGCAACGCATCAAGTACCTCAAAGAAATTAACATCTTCATCTAATAACAAAAATAAAAACTGATTTAGTTACTCAAAAGCATCAAAGCCTATGATTTCAATTTCACATAAAGAAAGCAACATCACACTCACAGAACATGAAACATGACAGCTTTTTAGAAACATAAAGCTGCTATTATTTTGTTGAATTCGGTTACATTATGAAAATGAACCTCATATCAATGTACAATATAACTCAGATGTTAAAGCATAATGCAATCAACAATAACAAGGGAAAGGTAAAAGAAACAGATTTGATTCCTAAACATTAAATTTCAGAACATTAATGTCCTTAAAACTTGAATTGATCAAAGGCTGAGTTGCAAAAGTAAAGGAATTACTTTGAACCCATACAACAAAAGTTTAGCAACTTGAAATGTGCTTCATGAACAAAGACATTACACATACAAAATAACTCAAATGAATGATGAAACTTATAAGCTAATTTAGTAATTTATTTCTTGCTACAAATGTTAGTTTTACCGCTTCTACATTACTATTGCATAATACTCTTAAGCTTCTACATTACTATTCAATACTCTTAAGCAATTAATATAGCCGTTGCTTTGTGGTAGATGTTGATGAACATGTTCATAAAAACCCATTTAACAGAACCAAAAACAAAGTTTTGAACTTCAAAAATCAAACACAATACAAGTTTTACCTAAAACACAGTGCAAGTGTAAGAGAAAGTCTATTGCCTTTTTTGGTAAATCACCTAACTCTTAAATGAGAAAACAAAAAACTTTAAGTAAAAAAAAAAAAACAATCTTTGAAAATACAGAATCAAGAAACCATATTTTCTATAGTAAAGTTATAAGCTTTAAATCATCAAATGTCTCTAAAGGATAGCTATGTCTCACTCTATGAAACTTTTATTTTTCTGCTCAAAACATAGAAATTACGAGAGAAAAAAACCCCACTTTAAAAGGCAAAGAACATACCTTAAATTTCAATAAACCATGAACTACAAGGAAATTGTAGAGTTTTCATATTGCCCATTACACAGAAAAAGCTAAAAAAAGGATTTTTTTTTTTACTTTGACTGATAAACTGGCAAAAACTTTCAGAGAAAAAGACAACTTTTTACAACAGAAGAAGAAGAAGAAGAAGAAGAAGAAATAATAAAATAGAGTTTTACAAAGTTGACGAGTGAAACAACAAAGCCAAGAACCCAAACAACCAAGTAAAGACTAAAGAGTTAACATCAAAAACACAGAGCATGCCTTGTTTGAAGTAGAAACAAATAGAAGAAGAAAGAAACAAAGAAAGAAATGTTACCTTGAGTGAGAGAGACGGCAGTCTTGGCTCTTTCTTGTACATAAACAAAGGCCACCACCGATACAATATATGTTAGGGACTTAGGGTTTTGATGATGTGTTTTAGGCTTATAGCAAGGCACATTTTCATTTTGGTACCCTTTGTACTTGCAAATTCTCACCTTTTGTAAACTTGTTTTTGTCTTTCTTAGCTCCCTTACCTCTTTGTCTTTTTGTTAGTCCAGTCGGAGTCTGACCAACCTTTTTTTACATGAAAATGGAAAATTTTACTCATTTTTTGAAAAAGTTGATATCATTTCGTAAAATACATACATAATTCTAGTACTAGTTTATCTCACATACAAATAGACACTCTTCTTAAATTACATAATTCTAGTTTTAGTTTATCTCATGGGAACAACCTCAGTTTCAATTATTATAATTTTGAATGTTATCGTCTCTTGGACAAGCTCTTTGGTACAGATTATAATTTTACCATCTCCTTATACACTTTTCTTCCTAAAGTAGCAAGATTATACTTCGAATCCAATTCGATTACGTGCTAAATATCCCATTGATCAACTTCAAAGTCTAAAAGTTTGAACTTTTTGATTCTCACCTTGTTTTGGTATTACACTAGTCTAAAGAGAAATTGCAGTCAGAAATGTTTCAATAGCCAAATATAACTAGTTGTTTCTTGGTAGCTTTGTCTTTGAGATAAAATTAATCAAAATGAAATCTATTGAAATCCTATTATCTAATCCCCAACTGATTTATTTGAACACCTGATTCCCGCTAATATTGAATGAAGCAGTATCAAGTAACAACATAACAATGAACATGGAAATAACACTACCTCCTCCTCATCCCACATTCTGTTCATGCATAGAAACAGAGGAAATCAAACAACACTAATTCAAATTTCAAGAATTTCACTGTCCTAGTAATGCTTCACATGCCTAGTATAGTGACACAATTTGTAGTCATTGCATGTCTATCATTCATTGCTATAATTAACAAAAATTCCCATACACAATTCGATTAATCTATTACTTTGCATTCAAAAAAAAAAAAAAAAAAAAACCCAATGAGTAAACAATCAAGTGATCAGAAATTTCAGAATGCAAGTTCCATACATACACCCAGAGAAACACCATCAGTATCACCAACAAAGAAAACATCAAAAGTACTTGATCAAGTATTAAACACCCAAAATAAGCAGCTAGGTAACTCAATTTAAAGGTTCATTTTCAGCTATGTCTCAGAGTAACATAAAAGAAACAAATTTTTACAAGTGTACACTACCTTAAACTTTTTTAATGCGGGGCTCGTTGCAATATGAGACAACTTGATTGAAAAAAACCAGTGAAGCTGGACCTGGGTCGGTTAGCAACCAAACCCAGGTCCAATTTGAAAAACAATAGCAACCCATTTGCAGAATTTGATAGATGAAACAGAGATTGCAGACGAACAAGAAGAAGAAGAGAGAGTTGATGACGAGACTTCGTGAGTGGTCTTATGTGGCGGGGTTTGGAATGTCCATTTTGTCCTCCATCTTATCATATTTTTATGGGTAAAAATGCTTTTAGTCCCTCTAGTTTGACTTATTGTTCGATTTGGTCCCCCTAGTTTCAGGATTGACCCGTTTGGTCCTTCTGTTACAATTTCCGTTAAAACCTGACCATCTGACATGTCCATAGGGCAAAATGACATTAATGCCCCTTAAAGTGTGAATTTTGGCGAATTGACTATTTTACCCTTCTTATAAATATTTAAATTATTAAAAAATAACACAATTTTAAAATTAAAATTACCAAATCCAATTAACAAAAAAAAAAAAAAAAAATTGAACCAGACAACACAACACTCAGACTTCATCAAAATTCATCCCTAAACATAGAAAAATCCACATCCTAGTTCATCATCTTCATCAATCTCAAACAACACCACCAATATCAATTTGTGTTTAAACCAAATCTAAAAAACAAAAAAAAATTGCAATTTACATAGGTGTTCCGTAAATGAATGGTGATTGAGAGATCAATTACATAAGTTTTTTTTTCTCTACATAACAAAGCCCAAGCAATCGATTCATCAATTTTTTACCAGAAGACACATCATTATTTATTTTTATTTTTTTTAAATGTGGATCTAGTGGAGATCCAAATCAATTCATCCAAGGAACCCAGAAACGAACCCAGAAAAAATGTGCATCACCTTCATCAATTGACCACCTTCGACCCAGAAACGAATCCAGAACCATCCACCATCGATCGACCCAAAAATGCACCGCCCTCAATCCCTAAACGCAGAAATTTTGAACCCCAAAGCAAACCAAAAACCCACCATAAACCGCCATAAATCACCTAGAAACCTCCCTGAATTCGCCACCAAACCCCACCCAAAAACCACCAACAAAACCGTCTAGAAACCCCCACTGGAACCACTACCGAAACCACCAAAAAATCTCACACAAAATCCCCAAGATTAGGTTTCGATTTAGTTTCAATTTGGGTCGATTAGGTTTCATTTCGGTTGGACAGATCACGAGAGAGATTTGGTGAGAGTTTTACTGTTGGTGGTGAGATCTTAAGATCAAGATTTGGTGGCTGGTGATGGTGATTTGGTTCTTGGATCAGTTAACTTGGCCTAAGATCGATGGTGAGTGAGAGAGAGAGAGAGAGAGAGATCGGTAGTAATGAGAGAAAGAGATTCGGTGTGAATTTTGTAGAGAAAGGGCGTGGATGATGAGATGGGTGGCTAGGGTTTGGTGAAGAAAATGATGAGATAGGTGGCTCGGTTTGGAGAAGAAGATGAAGAAGATGATGAGACTATGTGAGTAGGGTTTTATTGTTATTTTTTATTTTTTTGACAGTAGGGTTTTATTATTTTATTTTATTTAGATTTTTTTAATTTTGAAATCTGGTTTTTTTATTAATATTAGATTTTTTAGTAAATCAATTTTAATTTATTTTTTATCATCAATTAATATTAGATTTTTCAGTAAATCAATTTTAATTGTTTTATTTTATTTTATTTTTAATATTTATTTATTGTTTAATTCTTAAAAAAATATTTATTATTTAATTTAATATTATTTATTAATTTATTATTTAATATTAGTTTTTTTATTAAATAAATTATTATTAATTGTTTTTTTAATTTTTCAATTATTAATATAACATTAATTACCTAAGTTACCAATTTGCCCTTAGTCAAAAACCTTCTAGAAACACAGAAGACATCTTTACCATTTTACCCTCCAACCATTGACGGATTTTTTAAAAACCCTAACGGAATTGGACGGCAGGGACCTAACCAACCATAAACCTAAACTATGGGGACCGAACAAGCCAATCCTGAAACTAGGGGGACCAAACTGAACAATAAGTCAAACTAGAGGGACTAAAAGCATTTTTACCCTATTTTTATGGCCAATGATCATTGGGATGCCACGTAATGAAAGTTTATAATGTTATTTAGAAGGTTTTAGAATTACAAGTATTTCATCAAATTCAAATCTTCGTTTCGTATAATTTATTTCGATTTAATGTTAATCATATCGTATAATTTATTTTTAATCCAAATAAAATTTTAATTTGACTTAAACTTTAAATTCGAATCAAGGAAAACAGATTGGTCCGGTGGTATACTCTTCATACATAAGCTATGAGGTTATCAATTCGAGTTCTCACCTAAAAAAAAACCTCGAATTTATGTGATACTTCAAAAAACAAATCGAATCCGAATCCGTTATACTCTTAAAAAAATAAAATAAATAAATTACCATCCCAATTTGACTGATCTGATTTAATGAAATATTTTTTCATGGCAGAATTCAATTTTATGAGAATAGCTTTACTGAGATTAGTCAATTACCGTATGGTTTGATGAAATTATTTTGTTTATCAAGTTATTTGTGCACATCATTGATTTCTGCATTCTTTTTTTTTTTTTTTTTTTGTACAAACAAAAAAAAACAAAAAAATCATGTAATGATTGGAAATTTTGATACTTGAAATATAATTAGAGTTTATTATAAGCTTTTTATTTTTTATTTTTTTTTAAAAAAAAATTAAAGTAATTTGTCCTTATTAGTACATTTGTATTTGGATATTTTTATAATTAAATTTTTTAATAAACTATCACTACAACAAATTGAGTCATTTACGGCTTGATTTTTACGGCGCACATAAATGGCACATCATAAATGTTATTATACACGATTTAGGTTCACTGCAACGATGATGCATAATTTCTCAAAGACGGTGCACATTTGAGGAACACCGTAAAAATGGATTATTTAAGGCTTACCTGTTGCGTGTCTTATTTCAGAGTCTTTTAAGACATATAACTCACGCCATGTATATATTTTTAAGAAACAAGTAATTGACTATTTACTACATTCAATGCACGTCGTAATAGTGATGCATAATTTCTTAAGAATGGCGCGCATTTGAGGAACACCGTAAAAATGATTATTTACGGCTTACCTATTACGTGTCTTATTTGAGAGTCTTTTATGACATATAACTCACGTCATGTATATATTTTTCAGAAACAATCTCTTTGGCTCCTAAAAGGAACACTAAGGTTGAAACTTAATTTTTTGTTAGGCTGGTGTTTTGGGAGAAAAATAATATTTGTTGATGATAATGATTTTAGGGTCTACATTTTCCCTTTTTTATCTTGATTTTTTTTAAAAAAAGTTTTTCCTAAGAGACAGAATAATAATTAAATTTTCTTCAATTTTGTACATTAATAAAAAATTATGAAAAAAAATATATTATTTTCATTTATAAATATAATAATAAGAATCTAAAATGCAAAACTACTTTTTAGAAAATAACATTTACATTTCCCATTCCCTTTTGTGATAGGGATTCAAGTTTTACATTTATCTATTAAATTGTAATATGTAGAGAAACATCTCTCTATCTCGGGTACGATTAACGAATATCCTTTGATTTGACAATATATAATTTTTTAAAAAAATTAATTAAATGCTAAATTAAATGTTAATTTGTCTATCATATAAAATAAAATTTATATTATTAGAAATAAAATTTTGATTTAAAAATAATCAATAAAAATCTAATAACCTCTATAGTTTATATAAAAACATTATACAATTATTAACAAATTCAAATGAGTAGCAGAATTAGTCAAGGCTTTGCTTGAACATCATGAGGTCTCAGGTTCGACGGCTGATGAGAACAAATTATAAAATGGTGTGAAATGATAGGGGGAGGTAGGAATGGATTTGGTGGGGGTGGGTGTCAGGCCGTGATTGAGTTTACACCTATATAAATATTTTTTATTATATTTATATAATTATTTTATTTTTTATAATTGGGATGAACAAATTATGATACTATTTTTTTTAAATGGTAACTCGAACCTAGAGCAATAATTGATAGTGAAATTATGATACTAATTGATGAGTATTTAATTGGGTCACATTTTTTGATTTAATTAAAAAATAGTGTCTAATTAAATTGAAATTGGGATTTTATAATGAGTTATAAAACAAGGATCATTTGATAATTATTTATGGGGATTTCATTTTTTTTATTTTTTTTTATTACAACAATTCCGGATTTTGGGAAGGAGGACAAACTTGAACCCATAACCTAATGGCGTGTGTGTAAGGGGAAACCCACAATCTCATCTCGTTAGAGATTTCAATTTATATCGCAACTTGTAACCCAAATGACATGAGTCATGTGACATCCTATTTTTATTTGATATTACTGTATTACAATAGGATATTGATGACACTGAACACAACTCGTAAAGCATGAAGTCCACAATCAAACTTAAATTACCTATTTATATTTCAATTTCTTGAAGAGAAACACTCTTTTATATTTGTTGGGTCTAGAAAGCTATTTTCAGCCCAGTAACTTTGGTTTTGTGCTTATGTCATAATTTCATGATCTATCTAGTTACCTCATTGTATTTTGTACTATAAGATATGCATACAATATTACAGTATTACAGTGGGTTTTTAGTTAAACTACCCTATTTTAGGGACTGAATTGCAAATCTACCCTAAAACCTAAATAAATTGCAAAAAATACCCTAAGATTCCCAAAATACCCTTACTCATAACTTCACCCCATTTCTTTCTCTACACCACATTTTCTTTTCTTTCTCTACACCACCTTTTAGGTTGTTTGAAAGGTAAGTATTACACTGTAAAATTATTTTTCTAATCTACTAATCCTTATTTTGATAATGGTATTCACATATCTTTACTTCTACTATATTTTTTTTTTTTAATTCGAAAGAGGTTAAAAAAACCATGAAAAATCCATCAGATCAGGGTGGCCCGATGTCGGGTGGCCTGATGTCGGGTCGCCCTGACCCGATGAAAAACCCGATGAAAAAAAACACCGGGTCAAGGTGACTCAACATCAGGCCACCCTGACTCGATGGATTTTTCATGGTTTTTACCTTCAAACAACCTAAAAGGTGGTGTAGAGGAAAAAAAAAAGGTGGTGTAGAGAAAGAAATGGGGTGGAGTTATGAGTAAGGGTATTTTGGGAATCTTTGGGCATTTTTGCAATTTAAATGGGTTTTAGGGTAGATTTGCAATTCAGTCCCTAAAATAGGGCAGTTTTACTAAAAAACCCTTTTTCATTGCTTCAACTTACTCACTTTATCCTTTCAAATCAAACTTCATAATTTATTCCTAAATAGAATATCACACGCATCAAAAATATTTTCTAGATAATAAGTAGGAAAGATTTAATGAGTCATATTCATTATATAATGAACATTCAACAGGGAGTTTTATGAATATTATACATAAATATAATAGTGAATGTTTAGCGGTTCATGGAAGTAACTTCCATCCTTATTATTCTCACGAGCTCCATTACCATGATCAATTTTATTATTCGTTATATTGTAATTTATATAAACTTAATATAATGTGTGATTGTGAGGCTATATAAACTATACAGAGCTCTCATCGTGTATTTGAGACACTTTGACGAGAATAATTGAGAAATAAAAGACTTATCTTTTTAGCTATTCTTTATCTCTTTTGTTCTTTAAGTTTATACTATTTTATTTTCGTTTATTCTTATTCATTTTATAATGATTAGTAATATTTATATTGCCGGTTGTCAGGGGCGAAGCCAGGATTTCGACTTTGGGGGGGCCAAGACAAAAAAATAAATAAAAATTATTCAAACTAACTCTAGACAAATATGATAAACAAATGTAATAGCGTCGAGTCTCATATGTAATACTTAATTTAATAAACAACATAGACACCAACTTTATAAATCAAAATGGAACCCGTCGCTATTTTAAATATCTAAAATCATCTATAATCGAATTTATATTAAGTTTCTCTACGGTTTCCCTTTCAATATACATGATCAAAGAATTTGTAAGAAATTCATCTTCCATCTTATTACGAAGCCTAATCTTGACAATACGCATAGCTGAAAACGACCTCTCAGTAGTTGCAATTGACACCAGAAGCATAAGTTGGAATATTGATATTAGATGTTAACGAAAATGAACCAGCTTCTGAGGTTTTAATTCTTTTGAAAAAAAATCCATCAATTATTGATGACTTACTCATCTGAAGATCAAATAAAAAAAATTCGAAAAAATTTAAATAAATAAATGTTTAAATAAAAAACTAGTATAATAAATGTAGCAAAATCATAATATATATATATATATATATATATATATATATATATATATATATAAAGAATTCATTAAAGAAATCATATTAATAACCTAAGAAAGTAACCGTTAGCAAAAAAACCATAAAATATTTATTAATTTGTAATCTCGTATCAGAAATTATTCTAATAGATGAACCGAAGAATATGGATAATTTAATTGCAGCAGTAGAAATGAAATTACTTAAGTGAAAAACTAGAAAAAAATAAACAAGTATATATATTAATATATATAGGTTAGACTATTTTAAGATGTATAGGAAACCAAATCCTAAAAGAAAGTGAAATACATAAATTGGAATATATAAAATTGGACTTTCCTTAATATATTATAATTTAATTTAATATTAACCTGCTTAAATAAGTAAAACAAGATTGATTCAATTACGTTTTTCAAAAATAAGATTCAAAGAGAATTAAAAAAAAAAAATGACAGCCAAAAGGGGGCTCATTACCATTTGAATATATATTATATTATATATAATCTTAGAGAAGTTTAAAGTTCTAGAAAAAAATTTCTTCTTTGGGGGGGGGGCCATGGCCCCTATGGGCCCCCCCCCCCTAATTTCGCCCCTGCCGGTTGTGGTAATGCCATAAATTATTGGAAGTTGAAACTAGTGAAATCCTTTTTTAAAAAGAAGAAAGAAATCTTTATATATAGTTATTTTCTCATCGGTGCGCACTAATAGAAAGAAATCTTAGAGTTGGTTTCATCAAATGGTTAGATTTGGTTCTTTAAAAAATATACATTTACATTATCAAAGATATACATTGAAGAAAAAGATCGTCTTTAAAAATTATTTCTTACATTATTAACAAATTAAAATCTTCTCTTTTTATATTATATAAAAAAAATTATTCAACAACAAAAAAACTTTTTTTACACATGCAATATTATACTTTATACAACATACATGAAGTAAACATATTAAATTTCTAAAAAAAAAAATCATACAAGGATGCGGCACGATATTAAGTATAAACAGAAAAAATAATAATTGGAGAATACCATTTTCTTTATAGACTTAGAGTATCTTCAATGCAATAGTGACTTGTGAAAAAAAAAAAAAAAAATGTCACATAAGATGAATAGACAGCCTATTAAAAAATATATCTTTAATGTAGCTGTGCATATTTAACCCTATGCTGATATGGCAAAAAAAAAAAAAAAAAAGATATACGGTCTGTTACACAACTATTTTTTCGGTTGACTCGGTAAATATTTCAAATAAACATTAATTTTTCAATTATTTTTGGTAAGAAAAAAAAAGAAAAAAAAAAAGTTGGCACATCATTAAAAATAAGAGTAATGCTAGACGTCCCAAATTATTTTCCCAAATTTTGTCCCAAATGATGTGGCATGTGAAGTGTCAGCATCTTATAAATCATAAAATTATGTGGTGTCTGATGTGATGATGACACCTCACGTGCCACATCATTTAGGACAGAATTTGGGAAAATAATTTGGGACGTCTAGCATTACTCTAAAAATAAATGTGTTTTAACTTTTAAACAGAAGAATTGGAGACCAAATTTTGAGTTGATTGTCTATTAAATTCAAATCTATTTTTAAGCCATTTTTACATTTAGAGCATCTCCAATGCAAACTTGACTTATATTATTATATACCAAAAGTTATTAACATGGTAACAATGTCAAGAGACTTGCTTCCTATATGGTATAAAGATAGACTTGATAGACAATTGACTCAAAATTTAGTCTCCAATGCTTCCGTTTAAAATATATTTGTTTTTAATGACGTGTTCAATTTTTTTTCCCTTTTTTTATTTTTTTATTTATTTTTATTTTTAAAATTTCCTTACCAAAAATAGATTAAAAATTAATATCAATTTTAAATACTCAACAAGCCTTCTGTAAGTAGGCCTTCTGAAGGTTGAATATGCACAGTTGCATAAGAGATACATTTTTTAACGGACGGTCTATTTATCCTACGTGACATCTTTTTTTTTTTTTTTTTTTTTTTTTTCTTTTCTACAAGCCACTATTGCACTAGTGTTGTTTTTAGATCTGGAAGACTTGCACTCTTTGATAAGTAATTATGAGTAGGCAGGCATAAAAGATGAAAAGAAGAATTTAAAGTAGTTAAAGTTGATTTATTAAAGCAATATTTAATGTTTCTCTCTATATATTTGAAAATTACATATTTATCTTTGATATTTAATCTTATTAAATAGGTTAGTAGGTTTGGTGGGGTCTAACCCGAACACAACTCGTTTACTTAACATGTTTTATGTGTTGATCAATTAGTGTCCTGAGCCCAATAAAATAAAACCCAAACCCGTAAATATCTTGTCGTGTTCATGTCATGTCACCAAGTCTTGGCTCATATTGCCACCCCCAGATGAGAAGCACTTTTATTTTTCTTAATAACCAAAATATAGGTCCAAATCAAATGATTTGGATAATGCATATAACCTAATCCAAAGCTTATTAATTGCTTGAAACTGTACAAAAAGTAAGGGTGTTGATAAAAATGGGGAAAATGAAAAAAAAGAAAATTTAAACAATTTAACACCGGAACTCCGGAAGTGATATTCAGAAAAAAATATAAAAATATAAAAATAAATAAAATTGAACTTGATCATATAAGAAAAAATGAAACAAGGAGACAAAAGAAATCACGTGAGGTAGCTGCTTCTAAAGAGGGTGGGTACTGTACTGCCCTAAAATTTCCGATCTCCTCTCACTCTGTATTTATTTTTTATTTTTTGAAAATAACTTCATAAAGAAACACGATTACAAAGAAGCAGGGCAATCACCCAGAACCAGACTCTCCACAACAAGCGGACAGTCACTCACCCACACCGAACACCCCTCAAAACCAAGAGCCAACTTAGCTAACCCATGAGCCAACTTAGCTAACCCATGAGCCACTCTATTAGCAGTCCTAGGTACAAAATTAAAGGAAACAAAACTAGAACTAATCAAATGCAAGATATCATGAATAACAATACCAACATCAGAGACAGGAGCAAACTTAGAAGAAATCAAGTTCACAACCACAAGAGCATCGGACTCCACCAAAGCCGGAAACAAGCCCAACTCTAACGCCAACCGCAAACCAGTAAGGACAGCCAAAGCTTCAGCAATAAGAGGCTGGTAACAACTCCCAAAACGCTGGCAACAAGAAGCCAAAACCACTCCATTACAATCGCGAATAACCACCCCAACACCAGAGACCAACCTAACAACATCCAGGGCCGCATCCGTATTGATTTTAACAAAGCCAACAGCAGGGGCCATCCATCGAGCCACCCTCAGCAGACTAGCTTTCTCCCTTGCCACCACAAACCGAGCACCCCGGATGCCAGACAAGAAAGAAACAGCCCGGTCAACAATACCATCACTACAAAAAAAGTGACCTATAGTGACATATTTTTTTGTAACAAATTTCAAATGTATCACAGTAGGTATTATTTTGTGACAAATTTTATTATTTGTCATTATGTTTTGTTCAATTGAGACTTTTAAAAAATAATTGTCACAATTAATTAAAAAGTGACCTATAGTGACATATTTCTTTGTGACTAATTTTTAATCCATCACTATATGCATTATTTTGTGACAAATTTTTTTATTTGTCTCTATGTTTTGGAGCAAAATCTCCCTCCAAAATTGTTTACCAAACAT
This sequence comes from Acer yangbiense, assembly GCA_008009225.1. NCBI lineage: Eukaryota > Viridiplantae > Streptophyta > Magnoliopsida > Sapindales > Sapindaceae > Acer > Acer yangbiense. The sequence continues at coordinate 43,603,493 of CM017768.1, forward strand.
TTTGGTTAACTGAGACTTTTTAAATTAATTTGTCACAAGTAATTAAAAAAAAATTCAGAAATTGTGACAATTTATATAATTAGTCAGAGAATTATATATTAAAAAGGAAAAAATATATATTTTTGTGACTTAATAAAATGTAAAAAAAAAAAAAAAAATTCCCATACAATGTTGCTGCCTTTTTGTTTCTTATTTTGTGAAGGAATCCTTGTTTAACTAAAATATCTCATATATTACTCTTTTCTATACAATTGACTTGATTCCTTTAGGAAAAAAAAAGAAAAAAAAAAGAAAACAATTACAATATTTCAATTTGCAATATCATGGCTCCCTTCCAGCAAACCTAATTTCACTGCTTTGTCAAGAGATAGTGTGGGTAATTTTTTTCTTCAATTAATCTCTCTAATCTCCTCTGTTTTTTTTTTTTTTTTTTCTACGGCCTTTGTCTTGCTCGGTTTTTTGGGTGGGGTGAGCTATTTTCGTTTTGGCTCTTGTGCCCTGTTTTTGTTGTTGTTTTTGGTTTTTGCTGTGGTATTCTGGTTTTGTAGTGTTTGTGTGCCATGTTCTGGGTTTGTTGTTTCGTTTGTTTGGGGTTTGTGCTGCTAGGGTCTTTGTTTTCTGTGGGTCCAAGTTTGTGTTTGTAGTTTGTGTAAAGATAACACACAAGGTGTTTGATGAAAGGTCTCTAAGACCTTTAGAACAAAAGAGAGTAAAACTAACAGAGAAGAGAAAGGAGAAGAAGAGAGAAGAAAGACTTTGTTGCTCTCCGTGTCAACGAGAATTTTATAAATTTCTGACTAATTGAATTCTAGAAATTCTATTGTATTGAATATATGCTCATTCTAGCAAAGAAACTTGAGATTCAACTGGAAAACGTTGGCACTCCTCTCTCCTATATCAATCCTGTTACAGCACCTATCTACTGTATTAAATCAGAAATCACTGTAGCTGCTCACAATTATGTGCAAGTTACCGATCGTAGTAGAGACATCAAGCCACCAGCTTTCTCTGAAACTGTAATGCTTTATAGGTTTCTTCTACTCATATTCTATGTTTCCAACGTTTCTTCTCAAGCGATACAACGAGCATCATCACCCTTTTTCAACCATGTGTCATGTGTGCTTCCTATATGGGGCTTGCTTTTGACACCTAATTCTTTTTTAACAAACTAATAAAATTTCCCGCCTATAGTTTTCTTTGTTTCTGTTTTTGTCTTGCTGCTGTGTTGGGTTGTTTGAGCAAATGAGGATATAGTTTCCTACTGCTGCGTGTTAGGATGTGTTTCTTGTTGCAGCTGTGCTACTCATGTGTTTGGTTGTGCCCGAGTGTTGGGCCTTTTGTTTTTGCTTCTTGTAGTTGTGGGGCAAGTTCAATGGGATTGGTTGGTCAAGTTCTGAAATTCTGAGAAGAGAAAGGTAAGAATTTAATTTGATTGGGTTGTCAATTATATATACATCACATATTACTTTTTGAATTCTATAATATGACAATTATTTTAATTCATTAATGTTTTACAGGATCGTGCAAAGACTAATAAACAAAATTATGGCAAACTGGAAATGCATCACACTGGTGGAACAAAATGTTTTGCTAGACTTAGAGATGTACTGGTAAATATTTCTATGTTGTATATTATAATTAGTAATTGATATTAAACATATTTTAATGCAAATATATTATATTTTGTAGAAAAAACAAGACCCTGAAGGAAATGAGCCAAACAAGATAACGATCTTTAAGGCTACTCACACTAAGAAAAATTACAAGCCTATTGACCCAAAGGTTGCAAACGCAATGGTAAGATGCATATTGAAAACTAGTAGCCACATTTTTAGTTGACGTGGAATGTTATCAAAGTTTAAGAGTCAAATGATTTCATGAGAATTAATTTTTTTCTTAATTATTGGTTAATTGCCGTTGTTGCAAATATAAATTTAATGTGATATATATGCATTTAAATTGGATATTATGTAACTTTTTTTTCTTAGAGACAAATGGATGAGCTTGTTACAAACCAACCTGATGCATCTAAAAATGAAATCTTCAATCAAGTTATGGGTGAAGTTATTGGTCCAAAAGCTGATGTTTCTACTTTAACGTATGGTCTTGGGATCACTCGATATAAAAAAAATGGTAAACGTTCTTCGCATATTGAGACATTGAAGATGTTACAGGATGAGAAAATTCAAAGAGAGGCAGCAAATGAAAAGATAAAACATCTTGATACTGAATTGATCTTGATGAAATCCTCACTTCAAACTGTGGAAGAAATGAAATCTTAGTTTCGTGAATTGATGTTGATAGTTGAACAACAAAAATTTTCAGATTCGCCAGAAGCTTCTTAGTTTACAAATATTTTTTAAGTCCATTTTATAGTTTAGACTTTATAGCACATGATATCTGTTAATTTCATCACATACGTGATTGGGTTGACGATTCCCTATCGACTTTCATTATTATTTTTCCTTATGTTAATTTAGGTTTCATGTTAAATTTAAAATAATAATTGAAATATGAATATTATAATTATTTTAATTTTATCGTACAATTTTGAAATTCCATTTTTATATTATTAACTGTCACTAATTGTATGTATTGTGACAAAAATTTCAAACAGTTAATTGTCACTAGGTTCTTAAATAGTGACGCAATTCTGGAAGAATTAATTGTCACTAAGTTTGGATAAAGTGACCAATAATTCTGGAAGAATTAATCGTCACTAAATTTGCAAACAGTGACAGAATTTGTAAACAATATATTGTCCCTAAGTTTATGTATAGTGACAAATTTTGAAATAATTAACTGTCACTAGATTTGCATATAGTGACATAATTTCCAAACGGTTAATTGTCACTATATTTGTTTATAGTGACAAAATATTTAAAGTGTTAATTGTCGCTAAATTTGTTTATAGTGACAAATTATTCAAACCATTAATTGTCACTAGATTTGCTTATAGTGACACAATATTCAAACAGTTTATTGTCACTAGGTTTATTTATAGTGACACAAGTTTTATTTTGTCACTCGATAGGGTCCATTAAAAATCTGTCACTAAAAGTTATGGTTTGTGACAACTACAAATAATTGTCACTAACCATAGTGACAATGACACTATAAGTGTCACAGATACTTTTAGTGACGGAGGTATAAGTGACGAATTGTTAGTGACCATTTTTTTTGTCACAATATTGATATTGTGACAAATTTTTCACTTATTGTGACATATATTTTTTGTCACTATAGGTCACTTTTCTTGTAGTGCATCCACCTGCAGAACAGAGTCCGCGAAAACAAATTGATTGCGTCTAAACCAGATCCTCCACCAAATGATGCAAAGTAACTCAAAATCCACCCCCACCATCTCTTTGTAATACATGCAAAGATCAAAGAAGGACAACCTGTCCAACCAGCGACCAGAATCACCCACACCAACTCTAGAACGAACCATCTTCAGCTCAGAACAACGCCACAGCGCATGTAACGACGACTCCTCCCTCTTCTGACACCAAGGACATAAAGTATTCAGCTTCAAACCATGAGAGGCAAGATTAACTCTAGTTGGAAACCAGTTATTACAAGCTTTCCAAATAAAATTTTAACCTTAGGGGGCAAATTTAAATTCCAAAACCACTTCCACCAGGAAACCGAAAGGCTTAAACCCGACCCACTTGGAGTCAAGAAGGAGGATCTAGCCAAACGATACCTGCTTCTCACAGAGAAATCACCCGAGACATCATAATGCCAAAGCAAACTGTCACCAATCGGAACCCGACCAGTCGGGATACCCAAAATAGCATCAGCATCCAACTGAACAAAATTCTGTCTCACCAAATCCGAATTCCAGGACCCATCCCTACACTTCAGCACATCAACCGTTGCCCACTCTCCCAACGAAGGAGGGGAGATGATCTGAAAGGTGAACTCACGCGGAATCCATCAATCCTTATAGATATAAATATCTCGGCCAGAACCAACACGCCATCTTGAGCCTTTTCCCACCAAATCACCCCCCCAGACTAGACTCTTCCAGAGAAAAGAGCTAGCAGTTCCCTTACCAGCTAACAGAATAGAGCCCTCTGGGTAGTAGCAAGCCTTAAGAACCCTAGCAATTAAGGAATTCAGACATTCTGTATTTATTTATTTTAAGTATTACAGGTTACAAATTACAATTATGACTAGAGCCGGCCCTGGGCTGGTGGCTGCACCTCTAGATAAATTTCTTATTAAATTTTAGCTTAGAGAGGCCCAAAAGTTAGCCTAGAGGGGCTTAAGAGCCAAAATTCTTATTAGTTTGCCCTGGCCGCTGATATGTCAGGGCCGGCATTGATTATTACAATGGGATTGTGGGGATCTATCAAGATAAGACAATATATGTACAGACCTAGATAATTACTCGGTGGACCCAGATAACTACTCATTGTTGGACTCGAACCCTCACCACCACGGTGGAAAGGAGGTGTACTACCACCTCTGCTAAGAGATTTGTTGCACGTACCGATGATGTTATATAATATATCCACGTTTTTATAACTTCGGTTTCGGGCTTATGGTACAACTTCATTATTCATCTAGTTACCTCTTTGTATTTTCTAGTCTAAGATATGAATACAATATTACAACACTTATTTTATTCTATGGAATCAAACTTCATAATTTATTCCTAAATATAATGACAAATTAAACACACTTGCGAGCAAGGAAGTAAATATGATAGGGTCCAAATTTATGAATATATAGGTAGAAACGTCATAATTTCGATAGTTGGACGATATCGAGTAAGTGCAACAATTATTTTTTTTTACTTGACAAGCCCTAAATTGAGGATACCCCAAGAAGTTTGAGGCCAAGACTTTTCTTTAGCTTTCATACACAAAACTCTAGCCCAAGCAATCCAGCCTTCCCAGGACATCCTCTTATCCCAAGGACACCCCCATTCCAGGATGAGCATGAGTCCTTTCTCAGCCTCTCTCTCTGCTTCCTCAAACCTCCCTTTTGTCAAATAAACCTGACCCAACACCACATGTGGTTCTCCAACAAATGGGTTCTTCTCAATAGAACTCAACAACAACTCTTCTGCTTTTTCCAAGCCTGTCTTTGACCCTTCACAAACAGCTTCCCAATACAAGTCTCTAGCTAAGATCTGATCATTTGCATCCAAAACCCTGGTACAATTCTCAAAAACTGGTGGGATTACAAGCTCTAAATCTTCATCTCTGTCTTTGTCAACACCAATTCCACCACCCCTTTTCCTCTCTTCAATCAAAATCTCCTCTTCCCTAACTATCAGACTGTAAATTGCACCCATTCTTGACAATGAATTGACCCACAATCCAGGTTTTCCATCTCCAGGCCACAGAGAAGAAAAACTATTACCTGAAAACTCAAGTCTGCCATTTGAATTATCAAACAAGCAATCCTGGAAACCAAAGATTTGGTCACTGAAATCTGCAATGGTCATCAACAGAAAAACAGCCACAACCCTTCTGGAAACCAACACGTCCTCACCAGTCTTGATGTGTTTGACAACAGTCCCGTTTTCAGGCAACAAAGATCTAATCTTTTTCCTCCAAGCTTCGTCCCCATCAAAAATGCCTCTCTCTTTAGCATTTTTCAATGAAATTCCAGACAATTTGAGGTGTTCAACAAGTTCCTGATCGGTGTACTTGAACAAAAGATCTTCATGAATCAAGGGTTGTCGAGGGACAATACAGAACAAGTGTATCAACCTCTCTGCAGCTTCACCGACATGTCCTCGAACCACTTCTCGACCAGTGTTGGGATCAAAAATGGCGAGATTGACATAAGAGTTTGAATAAGCAGAGTGGAAGAGCCCACAAAGACAAACGCAATCAGGGGCTTTCCATATCTTGAGAATCCTGTAGATATCGACCAAATGATCGAGAAAACTTCCATGTTTGTGCCAACACTCACCTGCACCAACAGATCGCAAAACAGAGACCAGTGCAGGCAAATTCTTGTCGATGGTTTCCAACTCTCCACGAAGAAAAGGTCGTGTGGATTCTAAAAGGGTATGGAGATATTGGTTTTGCTGAGATCCTGGCATGATTATTGTTGCTTGTTGGTTGATTGAAATTTGAAAATACAATTGAGAGTTGCTTGTTTTTATGAAGAGGCGTGGTGGAGTTTTGATTCTACCGTGGAAAGTGATGATGATGATTGCAGATAAGGTTTGGTAGTTTGTTGGATTTTTGTGTGGAGTGAAAAATGAGTGATTGTGATCAAAAGTTTGGATTTTTATTATTAAACTGTAGCTGTGGAATGAATAATGCTTGGGTAATATTCAAAATACTTTATGCGATAAATATAAAAAGTAAGAGCACCGACATTATTCACATGAAATTGATTTTTTTGCGACTGAAAAAGAGATTTTCATTTTCTTGTTGGAAATATTTAAGATTTTCAGGTTGTGATGTTGACGTGAATTGGATTTTTGTGAGATCTTGCATGTATCAATCTAATAAAATTCTGAGATTTATAAAATTTTATTAGGTGAATTAGTGATTTGTATAGATATAAATTGGTTGTATTTAAAGTCTAACATCATAATTTTATTTAAAATTAAGATAACGGTAGACATCAATACTTTTATCCATCATTTATATCCAATTTAGTGTGACAGCTGATATGACATTTCCTTATTAGCTATCACATCATCACACAAAATGAATTGAATTAAAAATAATAATAATTTATATTCCTCAAATCTAGTACTTTAATATAAAAATAAAGTATGATGATATGGTAATGTGTCAGTTGACATGGAAGTGTCATGTCAACCGCTACATTAAATTGGATCTAAATGATGGACAAAAGTATTGGATGTTTACTATTATCCTTAGAATTATATATAAAAACTAAAAAGGAAGGATTATAGATTGATATGAGTAATTTATCAAAGATTTATGTATAATGTGGTACACTTTTTATATTAACAACCTTACATAAAAGCAGAAGCAATATTCAAAATCGTTGAAAAGATCACACTACAGTATTACACAAGATATTAAATTTAAATGATATTTTTTAATATAAAAAAATTGTATTTATATTTTATATATAACAATAGTTTATGCCTATAGTGTTTGTCTACATGTAAAGGTCATATAGTCCACAAATACCAACACAAAAACATAAATTATATATATAATTGAATGCGATTGGCCACAACCCACAAACATAATATACTACTAGTTTGCAGATGTGCGGGCATGGTAAAATACACAATCGACTTCAATGTCTAATTATAAGAGATTATATAAATATAGATATAAATCAATAAATAGTTCACCAGTTTGAAGAGATTAAGAATGGTTACCAACACCAAAGCTACTAAATTTGCATAAATTACCCATTATAAATTTATAACCCAATATTTGAATATCGAACTTCAAAAAGAAAAAAAGAATAATAATTCACTAATTACAATTTCTAATTTTTCGATTTTCTCGATGGTTAGGTCAACACCAATGGAAATCTCATGTTCGCATGCAACACATCTCTATTTAAATCTATCACAATTCAAACCAAAAAAATCAACAAACCAATCAGAATTCGACATAATATTTCAGTTTAATGTGATGACAAAAAGTGATGATATTTGCATCTATCAAATATTGTATGTGCACGGTGCAACCCAAATAAGTAATTTTTTATAATTCAAGCATTATCCAAAAATAAAATTATTAAAAAGAATAATAAAAATATATCTTGTATACAATATTAATACAATATTCAAAAAAATTACTATTTTAATACATATAATTAGTTATGTACATAAATATTAAAATATAAAATATTATTTATTTATCAATTAAAATTTAAATAGTGATTATTTAAAATTATAAACATTTTTCTCTAAAATTGGATTGACATAAGTGGAAAAACAAAAAAAATATATCAGCTATATAGAAATTAAGGAGAAAAAAATTATTGAAGAAGGTCCGCCTTTATTCATTGATTTTTATGGCTAATAAAAGCTACCATGTTTAAAGAGATTCTGAGGGGAAAGAAAAAAGAAGCCTCCTATGCCGCTCCTCCACACTTTTTTTCTGTTCTTTTTTCTTTTTTTATTTTAATTATTTTATAATCTTAAAAAAAATAAAAAAATTCCACAAATTATGAAAAATGGAATATTTGGTATAAGTGGGATGTTCTTACATGTTACACTATTTTAAAAATTCTTAATGAGTAAACATTAAAAAATAAAAATAAAAATAAAAATTTGATGTAAATACAATGTTTCAAGGGTGTAAACGTCACCACTCTCTGACAAATTTCGAGCCAAACAAATATATTACGTGCAAAAGATAAAAATAGAAGCTTCGTGATTTCCCCCGATAAAAATGGTCAGGAATCAGGATTGGTGCGATTTATTGACCGGAATACTACTTTCAAAAGGAATCCATTGTTTAATATTTTTCGGGGCATTCATGTTCTTTGAGTCATTCTCTTTTCTTAGTGCCTATATACACACCAACAAAATCAAACGTAAGTTCAAGATATATATACTTATAAAATCATCCAAAATCACTGAAAACAAAACTACATAACTCATTAAAACCATAACTTTCTAATCATTTGTAAACAAATCACTGAAAATAAAACAACAGATCTCATAAAAACCATAACTTTCTGATCATTTGCAACATATTTCTCCTATAATCCATCCAAAAAGAAAAAAAATAACAAAAAAATCAATTAAATCATTAGAAATACTCAAATAACAATAACAACTAATAACTTAAAAACAAAAGCTTGATCATGGAAACCAAAACAAAAGAGCCCATAAATGTTGGAAGATATAGAGAGAAACCGAAGACTTACCAAATGAAGTTGTTAGAATAAATGAAATTTTTGCTAGTAGGAACTCTTATACGGGTGAACTTTTATAACAAAGTTGGAAAAAAAAAAAATCAGAGCTTACCTACCTCAAAATCACCACAGCATAGGAAGAGATACTTAGTTGGTAGGTTATTTGTCTTTCTCATCCCTACAATTTTGGTAAACAAAAAAATTTAAGCAATATTAGTTTCATTAAAAACTGAAGGAAAAAAAAAAAAACAAGTGCCATTAGAAGTATGGAAGAGACTCTAGGATTGTGAAGAATTTTCTGGTTGCATATATGTATATATATAGAAAGAACCAATAGATCTTTCATCTAAATAGGCTTGATAGTGATATTGGATATCTAAAAGTTTCCTCTTAACTCATCCATATAATGATTTAATTAAAATCAAATTCATTAACAAATAGTAAATTAAAGGAGAATTTAAATTTATAGAAAATTGTGAAAATTGAAGGGTTTAGAACAACCCAATGGATCTTTCATCTAAATAGGCTTGATAGTGGTGGAAATGAGTAGTCACAATTTATTAATGATATTGGATATCTAAAAGTTTCCTCTTAACTCATCCATATAATGATTTAATTAAAATCAAGTTCATTAACAAATAGTAAATTAATGGAGAATTTAAATTTATAGAAAATTGTGAAAATTGAAGGGTTTAAATTTATGGAAATCTGTTAAAATCGAAGGGTTATTTTATTTAAATTTATTGACATTATATATATATATTAATGGAATAGAGAGTATGTAAATGCATGAAAATTTCCATAAAATTTGAAATTCATTTTTAATAGCCATTAAACATTAACTTTTGTCTATGTTGTTTTCCCTATTTTGTTTTTGTGTGCCTTTCTCCTTTCTGGATTATATTGTCTTTTGCTGCATTTTGCAGTTGTCAAAAAAAGAAAAAGAAAAGACATTAATTGATATTTACTATTCATTGTATTTTGTATAAAACATCAAAGTTCATATATAATATCCAAAGCAGTTAATTAATAGTAAAGTTTAAAAAAATTAAAAGAAGAATTAAAATGAATATAAAACTATAGTTATTATTATATAGAATTTAATGCTAAAATTACCTCACAACGACACGTGGCAAATTTAGAACAATAATTCTTATCGGTAATGAATAAGGCCAAAACTCCTCTCATTGACACTTAATAATTAATAAAAATTAATTATAAAGCCTTTACACGACGACACGTGTTAAGGTGGGTTCCATTTTATTAACACGTGTCAATGTGGGTTCCATTTTACTATATTATATAGATATAGATTAATAAAAATAATAAAAATAATAGTAAAAGTTAATGTATGACATGTGTCACAACCACATCTAAAGTAGGGAAAAATCTATATATTTATATATATATGATATAATGTGTAGCATTTAAATCCAAAGAAACAAATAAGTCCATATCCGAATTGACACATGCACACACCGACGAATTATATCAAAGGAAAAAAAAAAAATACATTTTTCTTATTTTTACTAAGGATTGTGTGAAGAAAATATTTATTTTCTCCAAGTGAAAACATTGAACATGGACTTAATTTTTTAACATTATCTTAATCTTCAATTTATTTATTTTTATTTTTTATATTTAATCTTTATCTACAATTTGTGGTTTCAGTTTTTTTTTTTTTTTTTTGAATTACTTTGTATTCTAATCTCAATCTAAATTATAAGATAAGTAGATAAAATAATAAATTGCAGTCCATAAAATCTAAATTATAAGATAAATAGAAATCAATAGCTTAATTTTTTTTTTATAATTTTTTTATCCTTGTCTATATATATATTTTGTGATTTCTTTATTTGTTTCTTTTGTAATTTCTATGTTTTATCTATTCCAATTAATATCAAAAAAATATTGTACAATATTAGTGAGTATTTTAAAAAAATAAAACGTAAACAATGTTCTCAAGCTTTTTTTAAAATTATTTTTTGTTTATATCATTTTTTTTAAGTAGAAATCTATTCTATATGTATAATAGGGCCGCATGCAACACTACATAATATTAGTTTATACTTAAAATAATTTAAAAACAATTATATAAAAGAAGATCAAATGTTGTTCATAAAATCCAAATCAACACTGAAATATCAGTAAGTATTTTAAAAAAAAACGTAAAACCGATCTCTAATTTATTTATTTATTCTGTTTAAATTATTCTTTTTTAGGGAAAAAAAACGTAAAACTAATCTCTAACAATTATATAGGTAAAAAAAAGGAAAAGAATGTACCTTTCTATGTATGGCTGTAGGAACGATATCAATCTACACAAAATTGAAAAACAATTATACAATAATGAACATATTAAAAAATGGAAACAAAACAAAATCAAAAGAATATGTACCTTTACACAAAAGAATGTATCAATCTATTCTATCATTGACACGTGTGAGGGCTATTTATAGAAAACGATGGATATTGAAGAATTATTAGTGGAATTTATAACTTTAGAAAACAGGTGAAAATGAAGAGTCCGGTGGAAATACCTGACATCTAAGGAAATGGAGAGTTTAAAATCATTAAATCAGTTAGTTTTTGTGGAAATAGAGAATTAAAAATAATTGAATCCCATTAATATGAAAATAGAGAGTCAACAAAAACCAACTTAAAATAAATTAATGTAATAATTGGACAGCTAAAAATTTGGAACAATAATTCTTATTCATATATGGCCATAATAACCGTGCAAATAGAGTCATGGAATTGAATACCTAAAAATTTCCTAAATTGACTCAAGTAATAACTATATAAATTAATGCAATAATTGAGCAGATAAAAAAAAATTCAAAAACTGACATAAATGACAATAATTGGACAACTAAATAATTTCTAAACTGACTCAAGGCAGCTAAAACATTAAAAAATATATATATACTAATCAATTAATGTTAATCAACAATAATAAATTTCCTCTTATTTCACATGCAATAATTGAGCAGCTAAAAAAATCAAAAACTGATGCAAATGACAATAATTGAACAACTAAATAATCCATAAACTGACTAAAGGCAGCTAAAACATTCAAAAAAATAAAAATAAAAATCAATTAACGTTAATCAATAATAATAAATCTCCTCCTATTTCACACCTACTAACCAATAAAAATTAAATGTTAAATCCTCCACACGACGACACGTGTCAAGGTGAGATACTATTTTACCCTACTAATCAATAAAAATTAAATGTCAAATCCTCCACACGACGACACGTGTCAAGGTGAGGTACCATTTTACTATATTATTATATAGATATATATATATACGGATTTTCTATTATCAGTTCGAACTGACAATAAATATATCAGGATGAAGAATGTGGACCACTAGATTTACATATTTTGACTCAAAGTGTATGCACTTGTTAAAACTTCTCCATAATCTGTGGTCCACATTCTTCGTCCTGATATATTTATTGTCAGTTCGAATTGATAATAGAAAGACTGTATATATATATAATTAATGAATTTAACTACTATCTCAGACTTGTATAGTTGCAGACGATACGAGGCTTGTCAGGTGGTAAACCCCTCACATTTGCACCACGAGGTTACGGGTTCAAGTCTTTTCCCCTAAAAAAAACCCCCTAAATTTACGTAATAGTGTAAATTTCTTTGATGAAATTGGACTGACCTGAGGGAGAAAAGCATCACAAGAGATCATATGTTGAAAAACCCCTAGGTAATATCCATAAATATATAAAAAAAGGAAAAAAGAAACAAAAGAATCCGAAAAACATAACAAAACAGAGGGCACAGCCCCAAAAAACCCAAAGGCACGCAGACCAAACAAGAAAAAACAAAACTAGGAAAACCTAAAGGATTCTCTACCCATGCAATCATTACCAACTAATCGAGAACAGAACGAAGGAGTGGAGGACCACCATAAATCAGAAGGAACACCCAAAGCGTGCTTAGAGAGGGCATCTGCCACCTGGTTACCTTCCCTGAAGATATAAGAAACCTGGAACTCTATATACAAAATCTGATAAATACAACGCTGCCAAGCTTGACGAACACGCCAGGTAACCTAATCAAACCTTTCAGAAAGAAGTTGAAACACATAAGAAGAGTCACTCTCAAGGCAGATCCTATGTCAACCCAACTTCCACGTATAATTGATGGCTAAAGAAGCAGCAAGAAGCTCAACCTCAAAAGCAAAAATCTGACCAAGGGGGACCACAAAACAAGCTTTAACAAAAGATCTGCAAATTTGAAAAACACCCCCACAACCCTCCACACCTGGAGAACCTAAAGCAGCCCCATTCGTATTAACCTTGATCCACCCCGGAGCCGGAGGCGACCAGACAACACTCCTGATAACCAGAGCCTTACCAGGATGACCACTGAGGCCAAACTGACGGAGAATCAGCAAATCATCAACATAGTTACGCATACAGTCGATCCCCAAATGGTTCGTATCATAGACAAAACACTAAACAAGATATAGAGTAACCCTAAAATCAGCAGACTTCCCATAAAAAATCCACTGATTACGGGAATACCACACACTCCAAACCACAACATGAATGATAGCTTTCCACAAAATCCTAATTTGATCACTTAAAGAAATAGAGATGGCCTGACAGAAAAAAGAGCCCCAAGTGTCAGCAGAGACACGCCTTTGAAAAGTAGAAAAAACCGTCTCCCAAAGAGCAGTAGCAAGAGGGCACTTAAGAAAAAGATGGTCCACAGTCTTCGAGCTAGCGCCACAAACACTACATCTAGAGGCTAATTGAGGACTGGACCTGTAAAGACGGTTTTCGACGGGTAATCTATTAAAAAGAAGACGCCATGATATGATAGAACAGGAAGAAGGGATATAGCGAGACCAGACATCCCTCTACCATGGGACCTAAGGAATATCATGAAAAATCCTAGAATAAGCCGGCTTACAAGAAACCCTATTGTCCCTAGAATGAGGCCACACCAAATAATCAGTCACAAGAGAAATAACAATTTTCTCAATCCGAAAACAGAGATCCGGGAATCTAGCACGAAAACAATCTTCCAAAATCCATCTACTATCTCGAATGAAGTCTAAAACCCTGGCACGAAGATGTATAACCACGAAATCAGGAATACCAAGAAGATCCACAATGGGCACCCTAAGCCAATTATATATATATAAGGTTTAGCTACTATACAGGTCTATATAGTTTCATGGTCAGTTGTTAGTTATTTGATTTCAGTCCAATAGTTTACAAAAAATAAATATTAAAAATTTAAACAATAAAAGAAAACTACTATCTATCATAGTTACTCTTGCAACTATGCAAGTCTTTTTTTTAGTGTAAAATGAATAAAGTTACTAACAGTGACAGATAGTTGCAAGTCACTTTTTTTTTTTAGAATCACAAATAAATACCCAAATAGACAGAATCAAACCACCCCTATCATTCATACCCACCAAATGAAGAACAAGAGAGGACCAAAAACTAGCAGAAATTGAGTTAAAAGCCACCATGAGCTCTGAAATGCAAACCAAAGAAGGCCGATGAGAATAACAGAAATCTTTGAGAACTCGTTTAGTAGAGTCATTCCCAATACCACGACAGTTCTAATAAAGTTACTAACATTGATTGATAGTTGCAAGTCTTTTCACTCTTTTATGGCTTATAAGTGGCCGGTTTCCCTACTCTAGATGATTACTAAGAAGATCAGAAATTTCTTATGGACTGGTTCTTATGAGGACTCCAAGTTGGTCCGTGTTGATTGGAAACATTGTTGTAGACCTTATGCTCTTGGGGGTCTTGGTTTGAAAGATCTAGCGTTGTTGAATGATTCTTTACTTCGGAAGCTTACTTGAAAGTTTATAACTTCTAATAATTGGCTTGAGGTGCCCATTGTGGATCTTCTTGGTATTCTTGATTTTGTGGTTATACTTCTTCATGCTAGGGTTTCAGACTTCATTCAGGATGGTAGATGGGTTTTGGAAGATCGTTTTCATGCTATATTCCCGGATCTTTGTTTTCGGATTGAGAAAATTGCTATTTCTCCTATGACTGATTATTTGCATAGTTACAAGAGTAACTATGATAGATAATAGTTTTTTTTTTTTTTTTTTTTTTTTTTTTTTTTTTTAATTTTTAATATTTATTAAACTATTGAACTGAAATCAAATAACTAACAACCAACCATGTAACTATATAGACATGTATAGTAGCTAAACCTTATATATATATATATATATATATACAGTCTTTCTATTATCAGTTCGAACTGACAAAAGTTATATCAGTTCCTTGTATGTGGGCCACTGGATTTAAATACTTTGACTGACAAGTGCATACAGCCAAGTCAAAGTATTTAAATCCAGTGGCCCACATGCAAGGAACTGATATAACTTTTGTCAGTTCGAACTGATAATAGAATTTCTGTATATATATATATATATATATAAAATTCATAATTTACTTAATTTAGGATAAAAAAATTATTTATTAGTAGTATGTCTATCTCTTTGCTCATTAATACTCGTTTTGAAGAATTCCATCGAGATTTAGGGAGGGAGAAAGGCTCAAATTCATAATATCGTTGTATAAGTGTGATGGGTATTTTATTAGACCAACCCCATTTTCTCTAATTTGATCTTACTGTCTGGTTGGGAGATTTACAACTTTTTATTATTTAGTTATTTAGGTTGTTGGATATGTATTGAGTAAACTATTTAGAAGCTTTGTTGAAAACTTTTGTGAATCGTATATTATATTTTCTTGAGTACTTTATTAAATTTTGTTATTTTAATTTGGCTAATTATTTGAATATTTATTTACTACCTTTCTTATTTAAGAATTTTGATATTAAATATAGAAATATCCTTATTTTTATGATAAATATATTAAACATGCCAAATGAGTTAAATGGTTAAATCTATCAATTAAATGTGTTGTTCAAACTTCAAAGTTCAAACCGATCATTTAATCGGGTTATTTGACATAACATATCCAATCAATATAATAAGTTTGCGGATTAGTTAGGGCCAGTGGGTTTTTGGATACCGGTGCTTAAAAAGCAAAAAATATAATAAGTTTGGTTCAATTGCTATCTACAAAATATCTTTATACACCCATTTTTCTTTCTACACCCATATAAAATATTAAAATTATTTATTTTATTCCCTGCACCCTTTCAAATAACAAAACTATCCTTTAAGTATATATTTTTTTAATTTAAACATATATATTTGTTCTTATTACTCATATTTCTCTTTATTTGCTACTACCACCGCAAAAATAAATAAATTCTTGTACATAAAATTTCTTCGTTCCCTTTTACAAATATTATAGAATTTACTCGTATAAAAAATATCATATTAAAATAAAACTCTACAACTAAGATTTTACTTGGGAAAAAATAATATATAAATTCAACTCTAAAACTAATTATATATATATTTTCGTTGTTACTTTGCGGAATCAATGTATTGAATTATTTAAAAAAACCATGAAATTATAATGGCTTACACACTTAGGGGTCATTTGTTTTTTTGTGTGAAGACTAAACGGTCCTGAATTTTTTTGAAAACTGAATAGAGACTGAAATTTGAACATGAATGACTTGTTTTTTTTCCTCACATCTGAATGTACTATAAAGATGTTTGTTTTTTGAAAAATAAAATTGTCTGAAAACAAGTAATTTTACATTTATACCCATGCTAATTAAAAGAAGTAATTTAACATACATGTTCTTATGCAAACAAAGTTCAATTTAATAAAACAAAAAATTCATCAAAGAATATAATTTTGCATGTTCTGCAAATAAAAGTTCAAGTTAAATTTATTATAAACAAAAATCATGTTATTTTGTATGTTGTTCATGTTTCCGGTGTATATAATTGAGAAAACCAATTTTGTTTTTTTGGTTTCCAAGATCATATGCACCGAAAACCAAATAAAAAAAAAAAAGGATATTGCTTTTTTTTTTTGAAATAGGTTTCTGAATTATATGCACTGTCTCTATGAAAAGTGATTAGGGTTTTTTTTTTTTCTTGCTAAGGGCCAATTGAAAAGTTAAAATCAAATTATTTTATACTTTTGACATAAAATGATGTTTGGTAACACTTCAAAAAGTGATTAATTGATAATCTAACAAGTTTTGACAATGATTTTGAGAAGTAGGTGGGGAGTTACTTTTTAAAAGTGATTATGGAATAATTTATTTCAGCATTTAATGAATCTTTTAAAATATATTTATTATCTTTATGAAATAATCTTAAAATCATTTATATACATTATTTCATCTCAAAATTAAATATTCTATTTAAATATTGATTTCATTTATAAAATCTTTAAAAAATATTTTATTGTTCTTGTGGAATTTTGTTTCCTAATTTAAATATTTTACTTAAATATTGATTTAATATATATAATTAATGAAGAAAAAAAATAATGAAACAGGGTCCCAAAATCATGTATATTTTAGTTATTGTAACTAATCTCAGCACTTTTGCAATAAAATTACCAAACATATGTATACTGCTTTTGAGGTATATAGTATTTTTAAAAATACAATTAATCAAACATCTACTGATTAACTTCATAGCTGATTATACTTTCAGCACAACTAACAGCGATTATTATAAAAGTTACAACAATACCAAACTAGCCCTAAAAGTTGTTTAAAATAAGAAATATGTTAAAAGAAAGATCTTTACATCATATTAAATTATGATAAATTTGGAAATATATCTTTTTTGGGAGGATAGATTTGAAAGAGAATATTTTAATTGTAATAAATTAAAAGTCATGATTTCTTACTTTATTTTTGAAGTTGTGAAAAGAATACTCGGTGTGTTCTAAATATTATATGGGGGTGAATAGATTTTAACTATTATTACCCAATTTTCGCATGCAAGTCAATATTACGAAAATGCCCCTACTAGTCAAAATAATATATCAAGTGTAATATGTGCGGAATTTAAATAACACAAGATATATACGTGGAAACCCAACCACTGGGAAAAACCACGGGCTGTATAGTGCGCCACACTCGGAACTCGAAATCACTAATTGAAATGAAGTTTACAACCTATGTAGACCTCGTCTAACACTCCGGTCTGTAACCCCTCAATTCTACCCAGCGAGCCTTTATTAGCAACCCTATTCCAATTTGCTTGAGGCCTAAGCACTCTTAGCCCCAAGACTTACTTCTCAATGTAGAGAAACAACCTAAGTGAATATGTATGAATATTCAAAATGCAAATTAGAGCTAGGTTACTCTATATGCTTATCTAGGATAATGATTTTGCAATTAAAACAATCCTAGATATAAATGGCTAGATGACATGTCAAATAGCTTAGCTAATCAAGATTAATTAAAAAACTAATTAGCTATCACAATCAACACTCAATCATTTTCATCACAAATAATCTCTAACTTGTATCTAGCATATAATCAAAAGCATACAAGTAATTAAAGAGATGTATTAATATGAAAAACACTAAAGTAATATGAAATCAGTGAAGAACATACCAAATAAGATGTGATGATTCAAAACCATGCATGGATCAATTCTATGAAGGCATAGAAGATCAAATATGAAATTTGATGCAAAAGGGATTTGATTTGAGTGTTTAAAGTTGAGTTCTTGATTTGATTTTTTCTCAAAAATCTCTCTTGAAAGTTTAGGGTTCTAATAACTCAAAGAACTTGATCAGAGAATGAGAAAGTAAGATATTTATAGACATTAAGAAATGGGCATGTGAAAAGACAAGTTTGCCCCTGAAACGCACCGTTCGGCGGTTTCAATCGGTGGCCAGGCCGCCGATCATGACCGCCGAATTCAGCTCATGAAGAACAGAGCATAAACGGCGGTTCATTCGGCGGTTTCGTGACCGTCGATTCCAACCGCCGAATCAAACCCGAGAGATTAAAATCAATCAGGTATGAACGGCGGTTTCGTGACCGCCGATTAAACTGCAGAATTGCTTCAGACCAATCTGGACTGAAACGGCGGTTTCATTCGGCGGCCAGGCCGCCGATCAGAACCGTCGATCACCAACAATGGTGAAAACCAAGGAGAAGCCAAGGGCATTCTCCGTGGGCGGTCTTCGCGCAAAACCAAGCACACATTAGTGCAAGCGCGGACGTTTCCGAATACTATCGGGAAACGAATTACTAAGCACATATACACACAACAAGATATAAAACAAAGTGCTAGTGTGTAAAGTGACATGAGAAGAGAATGCACACAAAAATAAGCATATATGCAATTATAGCAAGAATGCTAAGTGTGTGTGTGCTACTAATTCTCTTCAAAGAAAACCAAGCACAAGAGATTATACCTTTGGCGTGCTTGTATCTTGAGGTCATGGAAGAGCCTTTGATCTTCAACCTTAAACACTTAGACTACCCTTACATTCAAAACCCCAACATGTGGTTTGACCACGAAATAAGCCAATCAACAAAACGGGAATCCTTACAAGTTGTATTTTGATATTTTTAAGTTATTTGACCACTAAAAATAAATAAATAAACAAAACAACTTAATAAGTTCAATTCAGACCCATTAAGTTCAATTCAGACCCATTAAGTTTTAAGTGGAAAAAACAAACAACCGCTTAATCATCGTCATAGAAAACAATAACAGTAATAATTAAACAAACAACAATATGCAACTTTTTTTGTCCTAAAAAAAAAAAAATCTATTTTCTCAATCACCAAACAAATCAATTTTTTTTTCTTCTTAAAAGTTTGGTTTTTTAAAAATCTATCTACCAAGTTTTTCAGTTTACAAACCAATTACATTAATAAGAATTTATAGTTTTAAAGTAAAGTGCGTGAGTGAGTTGAGTGTAAGAATCGTGTAGACTTGATCGAGTTCTACAATTGCTTAAAAAAAAGATTTTGTTTTTGAAAAAGAAAAGAAAGTAAACATAGCTGATTGTATTCAGAATCCATGAAATCAATTATTTGTTTATCAATTCCTTGATTATATGTAAAAAATAAATAAATTATATTTCCCGATTGATGTTGGGTTTAATTAAATATATATTATTAGGGTTTATAATAGATTGAGTGTTCAACTTATGTGTATAGGAAGTAAATTTAATTTTCAATTATAAAGCCATGTATTTTAAGTAATTAAATGTAAGAATATTTAAAAAAAAAAAAAATTCATTAAAACATAGATATATAAAAATATTTTGTAGGTGGTAGTGGTAGTAGGGCCTACCTTTATAATAAACAAATTACAAGTTGATTAAGGGGTAGGAGTCTGATCTATTTAATAATCGTGCCGTGTTATGATATTACTAATTTGCCACTCCTTGAAATTTGAAAAAACGATGCGTTTCAGACACCGAATACAATAACGATGATATAGTGATATGTTGATTCTGTTGAAATGGTTTAGATGGAAAAATCTCGAAAACCCCCAAAATCGATGGAGTTGAAAATGGAGGGAAATTGACAAAATAAAAATGGAACAAGACGAAGAAAAAAAGCCAAAGCCACTTCAACAGCTGTGTTTCGACTGTCTCGATCGTCGACTCAAATCAGATTTCTCCAATCAGCTCATATTCTCCTATGGCGTCTCCGATTCTCCTCTCCCCTCCTCCTCCTCCGCCGTCGTTCAGGTACCTGCCTGCTAAATTCGGTGGAATATAATAAATATCGATATAATTCCTACATTTCGAAGATTTTTCAATATTTAATTCATTACTTGTAGTTGATAGTTTGGATGGAAATTAATGGGATGTTTTTTTCAGATGTCGAATTCGGGAGGCGAGACTTGCTCGGCTTCTCAGTTCGTTTTGGTGTATCTGCCCAGCGATGAGCACGAGCACGAGCATGATTGCTTTATTGAATACGTGTAAGATCAGCCTTTTCTAATCTCTGCTTGAAATACTGTTTTAATTCTTGGCTGTTGATGTTATTGAGTATATATGTTGGTAAATTTTGTTAAGTAGTGTTCTTTTTTAATTACTGTAAATCTGTAATCATTGTGAGTATACTGAGAATTTCACATTTTGTTTTCAAATAATAGATGAAATGTTGATTGGTCTTTAACTAGGAACTTGAGTATTGAGTATTGTGTTGGGGGGGTGTTTCTAGAATTTGAAAGCGGAAACTAACCGTTGAAGTACGGTTGAATTTGACTTGGCAGCAATGAGTATGGCTTGGAAACTAACGGAGGAAGTAATAATCAAGATCCGGCAAAGATTGGTGTTGGAATTGTTGATGAACAACCTGCATCACTAGATTCTTTATCGAATGGTGGTAGAAAAACACCCCTTGATGGAATTGGATTTAAAGCTTCTACCTGTAACTGTGCTGGGAGATTCTCTTGCTTGAGAACTATGACTGCATTGTACCCGATTGCTCGTACTGGCGTCTGTTCTTACTCTATCTTTGAAGAGATTGCTTCTGACTTCTTGTCTGGGTGCCTTGAAGATCACATATTGTGTTCGCTTAGTCTCCTCATTGAACGGAAAGCTTCAGGACGAGATAGTGTCAATTTTCTTCGTCTATTGGGGATTCCATCGTTTGATGAGAATAGCATCCCTGGTTGCCTGAGGCATCCGAACATAGTTCCGGTTCTTGGGTTGCTTAAAACATCTGGTTATATTAACTTAATGCTCCCGAAGACACCATATTCCTTGGAAAACATTCTTCATTTCAGCCCCAATGCCTTGAAATCTGAGTGGCATATAAGGTTTTTAATGTATCAGCTATTGTCTGCGCTAGCTTACTTGCATGGTTTAGGTGTTGCTCATGGTCATATATGTCCATCCAGTGTAATGTTGACTGATTCATGCTGGTCTTGGCTGAGCTTTTCTGATAAGCCTTTACTGAAAATCAATTTAAGTTCAGGAGATAGCAAACTCGCCATTCCCACCTCGTCAATGATGGGTTGCTGCATAGAGAGCTGTTCTTCTCAAGCACTTTATGCTGATTTGAAGCTTTTGCCATCTATGGACTGGTATACTCAGTTCCATCGTTGGTGGCGGGGAGAGCTGAGTAATTTTGAGTATCTACTTTTTTTAAACAAATTAGCTGGGAGAAGGTGGGGGGACCACACATTCCATCCAGTAATGCCATGGGTAATAGATTTTAGCTCAAAACCTGATGAGAATTCTGACTCAGGATGGCGCGATTTAAGCAAGAGCAAATGGCGGTTGGCAAAAGGTGATGAGCAGTTAGACTTCACCTATTCAACATCTGAAATTCCACATCATGTATCGGATGAGTGTCTTTCTGAACTGGCTGTCTGCAGTTATAAGGCACGCAGGTTACCTTTGAGTATTCTGCGTATGACTGTCCGTTCTGTTTATGAACCTAATGAGTATCCTTCTAATATGCAACGACTTTACCAGTGGACTCCTGATGAATGCATCCCTGAATTTTACTGTGATCCCCAAATTTTTTGTTCTCTACATTCTGGTATGACTGATTTGGCTGTACCTTCATGGGCTGGTAGTCCTGAGGAATTTATAAAATTGCATCGAGATGCTTTAGAAAGCTATCGAGTCTCAAGCCAGATTCATAATTGGATTGATATCACCTTTGGCTACAAAATGTCAGGGCAAGCAGCTATTGCCGCCAAGAATGTTATGCTGCCTTCATCAGAACCAACAAAGCCAAAGTCTGTTGGACGCCGCCAGCTTTTTACTCAACCACATCCTGTACGTCTAAGTTCTACCTGGAAAAAGCAATGGAGGAACAATAATACATCCAGGTCCCATTGCCAAGTGAATGAAGTGGTTAATGAGAATTCTCTCCTCTTTGAAGCTTCCTATTTACAAGAATTAGAAGAAGCATCTTCTTTTTCTGAACATGCCAGGCATTTGAGCCCTCTGTATTGTTTCCATAGACAAGATTATGAAATGCACATCTCTCCTGTAGAAAAATCTTCAAGTGAGAGTTTTACTGGAAGTTTTTCCAATCCACCTAAAATTAGCAATGGCCATGTGGTTCCATCTGATATTGATTTGGATTATCTTCTCGAGCATGTGGAAGTGGAGGATGAAAGTTCCACGGGATATCAGGAGTTGCTGCTTTGGAGGCAAAAATCATCTTATTCAAGGAATTTCTCTGAAGATGTTGCAAACGACATATTTTCTATTGGTTGTCTCTTGGCGGAGCTTTATTTGCAGAGGCCACTTTTTGATTCAACCTCATTGTCCATGTACTTGGAAAGCAGTGTCTTACCTGGATTGTTGCAGGAACTTCCTCCTCACACTAAAGTGCTTGTCGAAGCATGCATTGAAAAAGACTGGACAAGGTAACTGTTTTCATTTTTTATTTTTTGACTGATTATATTTGATGTTTCAAATCTATGCCTCAATATATTATTCTACCATGTTCTCTTGATTATATCTTCATGATTATCTGCATGCTTTTATTATTATAGTATAAGTTAGAAGTTTATTTATTTGTGACAAATAAATTAGGAGGCCATCTACCAAAAATCTTCTGGAATCTCCATATTTTCCATCAACTGTCAAGTCATCCTACTTGTTGGTTGCCCCACTTCAACTTATAGCAAAAGATGGATCTCGTCTTCGTTATGCTGCAAATTTTGCAAAACAAGGAGCCTTGAAAGCAATGGGATCCTTTGCAGCTGAAATGTGTGCTCCGTACTGTTTATCACTTGTAGTTACTCCATTATCAGATACTGAAGTTGAATGGGCTTACGTACTGCTGAAAGAATTCATAAAATGTTTGACACCAAAAGGCGTAGTTAAAATGATCTTGCCTACCATTCAGAAGATTTTACAGGCTAGTCATGAACTTTTGACAATCGCACTTTTGTATGCGACATCCATTTTTGAGTTCCCACTCATTAAATCAGTTATTTCAGACTACAGGTTATTCACACTTGAAGGTTTCTCTTCTTCAAGACTCATTTGTGAGGGAGATATGGAATAGGACTGGTAAACAAGCATATCTGGAAACAATACATCCCCTTGTCATATCAAATTTGTATGTTGCTCCCCATAAGAGTTCAGCCTCTGCTGCTTCTGTTCTACTTATTGGCTCCAGTGAAGAGCTTGGTGTACCTATAACAGTTCATCAGGTTACATTTATTTCTCATGTCCTTGGTATTGTGAAAAGGAGCTCTTAAACAAGTGCATTTACTTATATATGGAACTTCTTTCTATAGTTATAATATACTGACCTTTGAGTCTTGCTGCAGACAATCCTGCCTCTAATTCAATGCTTTGGGAGGGGAATTTGTCCTGATGGAATTGATGTGCTGGTTAGAATTGGTATTTTTGGTTGATTGGGTTGTGTGACTGTCATTCTTTATGGAAATATCATGTTCATCTTGTAAGCCACTGATATTCTTTGACTTTTGCAGGTGGTCTTTTGGGAGAGACCTGTATTGTCAGGCAGATGCTACCATTACTGAAGCATGTTGCTCATTCCTGTATTGATGTTTTGTCTATGAATAAGTCTGAACCAGTACAGAGCTGGAGTGCGTTATCCCTAATTGATTGTTTAATGACATTGGAAGGTCTGGTTGCATTTTTGCCAAGGGAGGTGGTCATAAAGGAGCTCATTGAAGTATGTGTTTTGTTTCAAATCCCATTTCACTTTAAGCTTATATTGAGCACTTGTATGATGTTTAAGCTCCTATGATTATGCAGGATCAAAGCTGCTTGCATGTTATGGTTTTGATGCAGACAAATTTGGCTTTTATCGTGCTTCAGGTTTTGCAAACTATTATTTTCATTCTTTTGCAATGCAATTAATATCCTCTGGTTTTGAAGGCTTTGTAGCATTTTTGTTCCTTATTCTGTTATAGCTCAGAGTTTTTTCTTTATCACATTGAAATACCATCGCAAAAGCGGCAAGAACCAATAGCTTTTGAATATAGTTTAATTTGTGTCCCCAACCTTCTCCTTCTTCTTCCTTTTTTTTCTCTGGAACAATGTATCATACTAAAGAGAACAGAATGGCATCATACAGTGTTTGAAACATATGAATTGTTTTAGCCCTTAGTGTCAGACTTACTTGATGAAGGAAGTTTATTTCTCTTTGATGAGGTATCAAACATACCTGTGCTCCGCATGCTATGTAAAACACACTTTTTTGGTACCTCTGAATTAGGCATGCAGCAATATGTGCACTATGATCCTTTGGATGTGTTTCCTAGTCTTGAGCAACTCTAATATGCTTTGCCTCTTTGTTCATCTTAATTTAGGTATAAGTTTGAAACATCAACTTATTATAACCTTTCTGTAATCTGATTAAATTACTGTTTCTTATATTCCATGACTATTTTATATCTGATTATAATCCTAGTTGTTATTTATGCATTTCGCTTGCCAAAAAAGTTGTAAAAGTCTACTATTCCCTCTATTTTCTAGGTTGCCGCTACAACTCTCATGACAATTTGTCAGCAGATTGGACCAGAGTTGACGGCATTGCATGTTCTGCCACGACTTAAAGGACTATTTGATGAGCTAGCTTTCTCACAGGAAACTGCCAATGGGTCTGGTTCTCTTGGCAGAAGCTTAAAGGCTTCCAAACCAAAAATTGATGGGGAGTCTCAAATTGAAACTCGGACGGATCTAGTGTGGGTGCTAGTAAAATTTCATATCACTTGCGTAGAAGTCCAAGTTTGCATGATCCTTCATGAATTCTTGACTTAAAGTTGCACTTAATTCTTGTACATATGTTGATTTTGCTTGAACATTTGCAGGGTGCTACTTTATCCGTCTTTTGCATCTCTGCTTGGGATAGAGAAACTTCGTCAGGGTTGTGCCACATGGTTACTTCTTGAGCAGTTCCTTCTACGGTGCTATAATTGGAAGGTATGTGTGCTTCATCTCCAAGAAGTAGTCTGTATGGGTTTACTGCATGAATAGTTGCATCATATGAACTAGCATGCATACACATTTCTGCATCTCATATTTCTGAACCTGTTATGATTCAGTGGGAACAAACAGGAGATTCATCTCGAACCGGTACAGAGAACATAACTGCCAAAAGGCCTTTAATGAGTAAAGGCACAACCTCTGATTACAGTCCTGCCAAACTATTGCTCAATGGGGTTGGGTGGTCAATTCCACAATCACAAGGAAATAGAAGTGCCAAAAACTTGATGCCTCACAAATGGGTTCGTGATGTTCATCAAAGTCATGTTGAAAGGCATGAATCAACCTCTAACCTAATGAAGCGTGAACCATGGTCTTGGTTCCCTAATCCTGCGGCTAACTGGGATGGGCCTGACTTTCTTGGGCGTGTAGGGGGTCTTAAAGATGAAATTCCATGGAAGATCAGAGCATCTGTTATATCTTCTGTCCGTGCACATCATGGAGCATTAAGGTCTTTAGCAGTTTGCCAAGATGAGTGCACAGTTTTCACAGCAGGTGTTGGTCCAGGATTCAAAGGAACCGTTCAGAAGTGGGAACTGACAAGAATAAATAGCGTATCTGGTTATTATGGTCATGAGGAGGTTAGTTTTTTCTATTTTTATGTTTTGCATGATTTGAGGCCTTTTATACTTGTCTTATCGACCACATGGTGCACACATATAAAAGATGTGTGTGCACACATATAAAAGATGTGTGTGCACACATTTATCTAGTAAATATGATATGTATGATGTTAACAATTGTCTACACTAAATTAATTCCCAGGAAAGCTACCAATGAGAACATTTCTTTTGTCTGCACATAGTTTTCCCTGATCATTGACATTTGGAGTGAAATATTGGAAATGAGATAAAAGGTTGGAAGGAAGAGAATCCTCTCAAAAAACAAAAGGATAGCAAAAACTTATCATTTGTCAAATTTACATTGTCACACTGTTATATATAACAAAACTAAAATCTGTGGTAGACATGAATATCAAAACTAATTTCCTAGGATCATAGCTCCTTGTTCAGGATGCTTTTTCTCTTTCTGCACTCTTATCTACCTGAGTGGAGTACTTTATCACTCTTGACAATGTTACAGCCTTATTGTTCTTTGTAGAAGAAACCTCTTCCTTTTTGTGATCCACTTGATACCGATCAAAGTATAACTTATCACATTGTAATCAGGAATCCCTGTCTATGTATCTCTCAAACGTACTTTTAATGTTGCGATTTTGATACCTTTTAAAATAGAAAAGCTGAAGTAAACTTTATCATATTGGGAGAAGAGGTTCACACTTTTGATGGGAAGGTTGAACTTAAGGGTATTAGAGTAGACTTTCAATTTCTTTTGACAAAAATAGATATTAACTCACATCTTAAAAAGCAAAAAGTTCCACTGCTGCTGCTGCTGCGTAAATGGAGACTGTAGAAGGCTGGAACTTTAGTTGGAATTTGTTTAGAAGATACTTGAACAGAGCCAGTGCCTCCATATATCTATTATTTTATCAAAATAGTAATCCCTTATAACAGTCTACTTGCCATTGTAACAATTTACGATAGTTCGTTAGTATTCAGTTAAGACTGTAAATATATTAAGGTATTGTTAAGTTCTCTTGAAATAGCTCTATGTCCTAGTGGGGATGTCCATTTTATGTAGTTATAATATTTTTAAGACCCAGGTCTGTTATATTGTTAGGAATTATTTTTAATGTTTGTTCAACTTTTAGGTTGTCAACGACATTTGTGTCTTATCATCCAGTGGAAGGATAGCATCTTGTGACGGAACTGTACATGTTTGGAATAGCCAAACAGGGAAACTTTTATCATTAATTGCTGAGCCATCCTTTGATTCTACACACCTTGTGAGTCCTTTATCTCCTGCTTCAAAGATTAATGCTGACCAGGCCAGCATGCTGAATTCTAATACTCTCTCAAGTGGAATATTGACCAATGCGTTTGATGGGAGCTTGTACACTTGTCTGCATCATTTAGAATCTCTTGAAATGCTTGTAGTTGGCACTGGAAATGGTTCTCTGAGGTGAGTGATTACTGTTGGATTGAGATGTCATGCCAAACTGATATAGATAAGGAATGCTTAAATCTTATGCAATTCCATTTTTCCCTTTTGTCGTGAAAATTAGATTTATTGATATTACCCAAGGTCGAAAGCTTCATTTGTGGAGGGGTGAATCTACTGAATCTGGTTTTACTTCGCTTGTGTCTGCCATATGCTCATGTGGTTCTGACAAAATGCAAGCAAGTGGAGCTCCTGCTTCACCATCATGGATAGCAGCTGGATTGAGTTCTGGTCAGTGTAGGTTATTTGATGTGAGAAGCGGAAATGTCATTGCCTCTTGGAAGGCTCATGATGGATATGTGACAAAGGTATGTAAAATTTAGAAATTTAACAGTTTTAAGTTTGAATTAGAGTTTAATTAGCCTTACCTGTGTACAGTTGGCTGCACCGGAGGACCATTTGCTTCTTTCCAGCTCTCTTGACAGGACTTTGAGAATTTGGGACTTGAGACGGTAATGCAAAATATTTTATTGCAGCTTGAAACTTTGGTGCATTCTTGAAATTTGTAACAGGGTATCTGATGTTTGAAAATTCTAGCTACTTTATATGGCATTTTTGGTGCAGACACTTCCCATCTAAAAATGTAATACTACCACCACGTTTATGTTATCTTCAACCATCTGATTTTGCTTAATTTTTGTATTTCCCCCTGCAGAAATTGCCCATCACAACCCACTGTTTTCAAAGGTCATACAGATGGGATATCTGGTTTCTCTGTGTGGGGCAAGGATGTTATTTCGATTTCCAAAAATAAGATTGGACTTTCCTCTTTATCTAAAGCTGTGGATGAAGTAAGTAAAATCGTTGTATATGAACCGAGTTCTGCCACATACCTGAGATTCAGTTTGAACCTTTCATTTTGGTCTGCTAATTTTCCATGTTTCCATATTTTCCTCCTGTAACTGTGTATATGCTGTGTGTGGCAGGATGGTCAGCATCGGCTTATACCTCAAAAACTCTACATGGCAGATCAAGGAACGAGAAACTTGTCAGTGTTGTCGAGTATAAGTATTCTACCCTTATCGCGATTGTTTCTTGTTGGTACAGAAGACGGTTATCTAAGAATCTGCTGTTAGAAATTCAGTATGACAATATCCTTCAAAAGCAAGAGAAGATATACAATTTATATTTGTTCTAGAATTAGAAACAAGACTTGATGTCAAAGTGATTTATTTGATCCAATTTTAGGCTTCAAATTATGAAAATTTCAGTTAATCCAAAATCTTGTATGTAATACAGACAAAATTTCCCCTTTATATTTTCGTGGAGTATATATATTATGGCCAAGTAATCAGAAGAATTATTTTGATAATTCTATATAATTTGTTCTTGTTTCTACTAAGTTTGTCTTTCAAAAAAACAAAAAACCTGATACGTTATTCGGCATGGCCAATAAGAAATAAAAACAAAAATGAAAGAAAATATAATTAATTAATAACACTAGTATGTGTATCAGTCTTAAATCTGCAGACTATTTAGGAGTTTGAGCTATATAACTCATGTGGCAGAAGAAATAGTTTTGTTTGTGACGACGATCCGATGATTAGTTTTTGGTCCTCTAGAGTCAGGCGCTTGCCGTTGGTATCCAACAACGACGATGAAGGAGCTTTGGGTTGGCCGCAGTGAAGCTCATCATCTTGACTGGATTTATGATTATATAGTTCATGGGGCATGAAATGGATAAAGCTTCTACCACCTCCTGAGATTGACATGATATCTTTTCTTTACAAGACTAAAACAGAAATCAATGTGTTTAAATTGTTGTTTCTCAAAACTTGTATAATCCAATATAAATATATAATGGAAAAAATATTTTTACCTTATAAGACTCGGATAAACCAGACTATTGTAAAATTTCCTTATTGTAAAATATATAAGGAAAGATTTCGTTTTTTCCCCCCCCTAAAGAATAATGACAAGTACAGATTTTAGTTACTTGCTATCCAAAAAAAAAAAAACTATGAGTGTGCTGTGGATTGAATTCATTGGATTTGACTGTGATCCAAGATCTGAACCGATCCGATTGGATCAAAGAAATTATAATTTGATCAAATCCAATCTTAGAACGGAATCTGATTCAATCTAATGGATAGGGTATATGAAGTAATTTTTAATATATAAAATTTAAACATTCTAAAAATTAACAAAATCAACATTATTTATTCATAAGGTATTTCAAATAAAAACATCAAACTAATAATTAACATAAAAACAATATATAATTAAACCTAATTTTCAAATACACATAATAAAATCATCCAAGATTTTGAATAATAATAATAATAATAATTTGTCATAACAAAATACAATAGCATCTAAAATTTACTCAATGTTCATCAATAAATTGGCCCAATATAAATTACGCCTTACATTTTGGCAGATCTGATGGATTGTCAGATTTTCACATGGAAATCCAAGATGCAATCCGATCTAATGAATTTCAGAATTTAAGATCCAATTCGATACAATAATATCTTCTAATGCAATCCAATCCAATGGATTGGATTGGATCGGATCCTGTACTCCTCTAAAAAGAACTATTGCTTTAAATGTTATAAACCAATATTACCTTTTTTTATTTATTATTATTTATTATTTATTATTTTTATGCATATAATTTTTTTTTACGGCAGTATGACGACTCATCTCTAAATAAATTCATTTGACGTGTATCAAAAGTGATTATATTAGAGCCCGATCTCGCTGGTCCCGATTGTTGTTGATGTAATAAAAAAAAATAAAAAATAAAGAACAATAAATTAGCCGTAGAATAATTTTTGTTATCAATTTTCAATCTTGTCTCCTTTCAAAATTTTTGTTTTCCGATCTTGTCAACTTATAAATTATCCAAAAATCCCACCTTTTCAATATATATTTCTTTGTTTTTAAATTTCCAGCTTTCAAATAATTATAAGATTTTATCATCCTTTTATTTTAATGCATGTCAATTAAACTAGTAATATTAGAAAATTGAACCGTGACCGAGCCGTCCGCCACTTGCTTAATAAAAAATATTTTTTCAACATAAAATATAAGTTTATTTTGTTCTGATTATATTGTCAAACATCAATAAATGACCCTCATTCAACATGATAATATATTATGTTTTCACTGTTTGTTACAACCAATGACAAAGAATTATGAAATGATTAATTAAAATATTGATCGAAATTATGATGGTATTTAAATCAATAATTAATCACTTTTCTCCTATGAAGAGATTAAATTAAAATAATTAAATAGCTATTAAACAATCAATATAATAAATATCATTGCTAATGTCTGTTTTTAATTAATTAGTTCATAGTGATGAAGCCATTCAATTGACTTTGTTCAAATGTATGTTAATTTAATTGATTTTCAATTAAAGAATTTGCGTGTCTAATCATGCATGATTGTATGTTAATTAAATTAATATGTTGCTAGAAGATATTAATTACAAAAAACTAATTAAAAACGATATGTTCTTTTCATCCTTTAAAAAAGAATACAGTTTGTTATAAATATGATATAAACTTATCTATAGTTTGAAAAGTTAATGAATAAATTTTAACACTCCCAAAAAAAAATACTACAGATTTCTTTTATATGTATTTAATTTATTTGAATTAAAAGTCGGTGCAGATATGAATTGTACGACAAATCGAGACAAATTAAAGAAAAAAAATTCGATGCTTCTACACTTTGTATCCCATCACATACCAACAACAAATCCTAAATGCGCAAAGTAAAAATGTATTAATTAATCTCCTCTGGTACGAAAGGGACAAACAAGGAAGCCTATGGCTCGTCCCATGAGTTCTTTCTGTTTTCTTCCCTGATATAGGGATCTTGTTGGCTTGTTGCTCATATATTTAGTATAAGATTTCTTATTTTTATGTATTTTCCATTGCTTTCTTGGCATGCATGACGTATCATAAGTCATAACCAAACATGTATGGCATTAATAATTTAATGAATTTTCAAATTGGAAGTTGTTGAATTTCTAAGTACTACTTAGATATTATATCACCGTTCAATGTGATATCATTACTTGATGTGTAGCGTTTATTTAGTCTCTCAATATTTAAGTTTGAACAGAATAAATAAATAATGAACTAAATATAATAAGTTGGCTAGCTTTTCTTGGGGTCTACAGTCTACTTTTCAGTTAAGTTGAAAAAAAATGTTTGATTGTAAATTGTAAGCTTTAAATAATTTGGTCCATTGAAGGCAAAAAAAGTCATAGAAACCATTAAGTATACTCTCTTCAACAACAAACTGTTGCCAGGAAGCAAAGCAAAGCACAAAATAATAATAATAATTAAAAAAAAAAAAAAAAAAAAAAAAAAAAAAAAAAAATTCTTGCTTTCAGGAAACACTTCAAAACTGTAACAATATTGAAAGAATATCGTGCAAGTGTTGTTGTTTGTTTAATTTCACTTGTTTATGTGTATGCTTGCATTTACATAAAAAAATTGTAAGAAATCTGTTTGTTCTTAAGAGAATAATTTACTAATTTGCTTCTTGTGATACTATTTTTTACACAACATGTATTGTAACTTGTCATGGCAGGAAACTGAGCTTTTGAGGAGATGGGGTGCTTTTTTTTGGAATCCAAACGATTCCAGAGGAAGAAGAAAGAAGCTGAGGAACGTTGGAGAGATCGCGGTATTTGCCTCCCAAAGAGTAGCGGCCAAAGGACACTAAATAAAAAGATGGTCACTACTAATTCCACAAACATTACACCTGGAAGCCAAATGAAACCCTGCCCGTCACAAACAATCCTCCTTGGAAAGCCTGTTCAGCAAAAGACGTCATGTCAAAGCAGATTAGAAAATGTTCACGCATATTTTATAAACCATCATTTTTCAATTCCATCAAAATTAATTATATATTTATAATGTTTGTCGGTTTTATAAAGAGATAATCCTTGTATATACTATATATATGTGGAAATGGTGAGAAATGTCACCTTTTAAAGTTGGTATTGTAAGAAAGTCACCGCTTTAATAACTTAAGTTTAAAAGGCACCTATTATGGTGAACGGACCAAAATGCCCTTACTTTACACATTCTCTTACTTTGAATTTTTCTGAGACTTTATTCTTTCATTTTCTTCATAGAGGTTTGTTTAACAAACCTCCAATGCATATTGAACATCAAAATAGACCTCCATTATTTAGTGGCGCTACACAGACGCATTCGGGGGTCGAGCTCCCCGCTGAGCTCGCGGTGGTCGAGCTGCCCGGTCAGCTCGTAGGGGTTAGGGGGCAACGCCCCCGAGCTTTTTTTTTTTTTTTTAAATTTAAAACCTTAAGCTGGTTGTGTAAATTTTGATACTAGGTTCGAGCATTTTCATACTTGGTTTGAGCCTTTTCATACTAGGTTCGAGCCTTTTCATACACTGTTGAAAAGGCTCGAATCTAATGTAAAAAGGCTCGAAAAAAAGTTCAAAAAGGCTCAAATTTTTTTTCAAAAAGGCACGATTTTTTTTTCTTCAAAAAGGCACGATTACTGTACAAAAAGGCTCGATTCATGTACAAAAAGGCACGATTCATGTACAAAAAGGCTCGAATTTTTTTTCAAAAAGGCATGATTTTTTTTTCAAAAAGGCACGATTACTGTACAAAAAGGCTCGATTCATGTACAAAAAGGCACGATTCATGTACAAAAAGGCTCGATTCATGTACAAAAAAGCTCGAATTTTTTTTCAAAAAGGCATGATTTTTTTTTTTCAAAAAGGCACGTTTATTGTACAAAAAGGCTCGATTCATGTACAAAAAGGCACGATTCATGTACAAAAAGGCTCGATTTTTTTTTCAAAAAGGCACGATTACTGTTCGATTCATGTACAAAAAGGCTCGGCATGATTTTTTTTTTCAAAAAGGCACGATTATTGTACAAAAAGGCTCGATTCATGTACAAAAAGGCATGATTCATGCACAAAAAGGCTCGATTTTTTTTCAAAAAGGCACGATTACTGTACAAAAAGGCTCAATTCATGTACAAAAAGGCTCGAATTTTTTTTCAAAAAGGCATGATTTTTTTTTTTTCTTAAAGGCACGATTATTGTACAAAAAGGCACGATTCATGTACAAAAAGGCTCGATTTTTTTTTCAAAAAGGCACGATTACTGTACAAAAAGGCTCGATTCATGTACAAAAAGGCTCGAATTTTTTTTCAAAAAGGCATGATTTTTTTTTTCAAAAAGGCACGATTACTGTACAAAAAGGCACGATTCATGTACAAAAAGGCTCGAATTTTTTTTCAAAAAGGCATGATTTTTTTTTTCAAAAAGGCACGATTACTGTACAAAAAGGCACGATTCATGTACAAAAAGGCTCGATTCATAAAGGTTCAAAAATGCACGATTACTGTACAAAAAGGCATGATTCATGTACAAAAAGGCTCGACAAAAGTTCAACAAGGCTCGATAACAGTTCAAAAAGGCACGATAAATGTTCAAAAAGGCTCGGATAACTGTTTAAAAGGCTCGAAATATGCATTAAAAGGCTCGAACAATGTAAAAAGGCTCGAAAATGCACGAAAATGTTCAAAAAGGTTTTCTCTCAACGTTTGCAAAAGACACAAAGTGACAAAAAAGGGTATTTTTGTCTGGTCACCTAAATAGGTGCCTTTTAAACTTAAATTAGTAATGTGGTGCTTGTCTTACAAAAAGTGCCCCAAATAGTGACAAAATTTTTTTGAACCCATATAGCCTTAAAATTAGGAAAAAAAATAAATTAGTTATGTCTATTCCCAATAAGTAGATTAAATTTTTTGGTACTAGATAGAATTTTTCATACAATTCAATATATTCACTAGCGAAATTGACTTCCAATCTAGAGAACCATAATCACAAAATGCACAAAATATGAAAATGTGGGTGTTTAGATTAACAAAAGAAAAGTGAATACAATTTCAAATAGGGATAATTATCCGAGTGACCATCAATTTGGGTTACCACTATCAAAATGACCATTAGATGGGGAATTGGTTTCAAAATGGTTATTTTTGGTGAACACTGTTACACTAATGACAATTCCATCGATTTCCATCAAATGAGTGACATTTTAGTAAATAAAGGGATGATATTAATTTATATATTTCTTTTTTGAGAAGATTAAGGTTACAAAATCTAAAAATTCTAAAAAATATATTTGAGATAAATTGAAAAGATATATATATATATATGTTAGGATTATGCTCAATAGCAAGAGTGTAATATTGTAATTGACAATATTTTTCATATTAATAAAGTGATTTCTGGTTTAACAAATCTTATAGCATTTATAGTTTAATATTATAATTGTCAAAGTAAATAATCATAAGGTCTAAAGACTATGAGAAAAGAAGAATTGTTCGTACATCTGGATATGTATGAGGAAGACACAATTCTTTAGTTAGTCTTGAAAAATGCTCACAACTTAAGTTAAAGGTTGAGCACCTTTACCTTGTTAAAGTTGTAGAATTCTTTTGCTAGCATTTGAGTGTGATCAAATGAGTTATGATGAGCCTAAAATCATCGGAGGGTCTTCGAGTAAAAGAATCTAGTGCACTGGGTGCATTGAACTGGATCACAATGAAAAGCTTTATCTAGAACCGTCAATAGATAATAGTCTTTTCATTATCAGGACAATCGGAGAGTCTATCTTAATCCTGAGATAAATGATGGACTTATGGTTGCAAGTGGTATCATTTGAGTTATCAATGAGTACGATTATATATCATAGTCTATCCTCGATAGTTTGGTGATATTTATTTGTTAATCGATAGAGGACTTCATTTATAGATATGGACATCGTGGCTCCATTTATTAAATGAGAGTATAATATCATCATATGGATGTTTTGAGGTAATTGGATATTAAATCTCAACGTTGAGTTTTCGATAGTGACTATTGAAAACATGGCTTCTGGACAAGTCAAAATATCCAAGTTCAAAACGTAGTCATATGAGTAAATATGGTAACTTGGAGAGTTATAGGCGGTCTATGAACTCTTGGCGATTACTGATATTAATCACGAGGATATACTATCTCCAATATGATTGTCTAGGGTATGAATGAGGAACATCTTCTTATTCTATCTTTATTTAAGAGTTCAATTTTAGCTCTTTAGTGGAATGAGTTAAAATTAATGGATCGGACCTAAGTGAATCATTTGTTGATTGTGATTAGGTTATGTCTATTGAAGCTTAAATTTAGATAGCCCGCCAAGATCCCCAATCCACACGGACTTGCATGGATCACTTGATATATTCTACCGGACCAATTTATGGGTCAATCTAGAATTGCATTTAATATATTAAGAATATAATTTGCACATTATTTATTTAATGGGCTGATCAATTATATTAATATATTAATGAAAGGCATATGGACTTGTTTCTTTTAGTAAGAATGGGTCTGGTTCACATGTGGGCTTTTTATTTAAAGTCCAATGGATTAAATAAAATAAGAAAATAATATTTGGCTCATATATAAGTATGTGGGGCGGCAAGGCTAATTTATTAGTCTAATATATTATTTTATTTTATTGTTTAATTAAATGAGAATTAATTAATTTATTAATTAATTATTTAATTAAGAAACAAAATCTTTTTCTGATCAGGAAATATGTTTCCTAGAGTTATACTATTGGTAGTAGTATACTAAAAGTAAAAGACTTATTTGATAAGAAAATAAATAATAAGGTTTATTTATTTAATCAAATAAGGAAGTCTTTTATTAAGAATTAAACACTTATGAGTTGAATTAGGGTTAGGATTCTAAAGTTGATAGTAATTAGGGTAAAGCACAAACTCTCTTTAGTAACCCTAATTGAAATCAAGAGGAGAATTCGGCCAACCCTAATAGAAAGAGAAGAAGAATTCGGTTACCCTATATAATTCACATTATAGGGTTCGGCTACGATAAGCTCTCTCAATTGATTCACTTGATCAACTTCTTCTTCTTCTAGCTTGAATAATTCTCATAGACAAGTGTTTGATTTTTTCGGCCAAGACACAAGAGAGAAGAGATTATTCTATTTCGATAGTACACTCATTGCTTATACATCAATAGGCTTTTGTGTACAACTTCGAATAAGGTTCACGCGAGTTTCGATCATTAAATTGAGAACTCAAAAGTGACCGGAATAATCTTTGTAGTCTTTTGGATGTTTTGTGACTAACGATAAGAAAAATAGATTTTGTTTATCCATCCTTAGGTACGCAATTCAAAGAAAAGGGAGACTATGCTCTTAGGTGATTCACGTTCGTGCTAGGATTGAAGATCTTGCAGATTACCATCGACGCAAGTCAATCAGATCACGCGACAAAAGGTATTCTACTTTTATTAATATATATATATGTGTTTAATTAATTTAAAGGGTTAAGGTTCATCAAAGGAAAAATTTTAAAATATACTAAATTTATTTTTAGTCTCGCTTCCGCTACGTTGACCGTATTTTTCCTCACAATATAGTCTTTCTATTGTCAATTCGAAATATAAAATATATCAGTTCTTTGCATGTGGGCCATTGGATTTAAAAGATGTTTTAACAAGTACATACAACCAAATCAAACCATTTAAATCCAATGGCTCACATGCAAGGAACTGATATATTTTATATCAGTTCGGACTGACAATAGAAAAATTGTATATATATATATATATATATACAAGGAACTGAATATCGAAAGATATATCGAAATATCCATCGAAATATCCGTACTTTGGAGGGACTGATATCAAAACATGTAAATATCCAATATCCTGCAGAATATCCGACCGATTTCAAAATATCCATAAGAATTTCCCGATATTCTCGAAATATCCCGATATTCCTGAAATTTTGTGAATTTCACCCTGAAAGTCCATGGATATTTTGCATATTATTTAAATTTTTTTCTTAATCCTAAACAATTAAATTATTATTAAAATAATTTAGATTGATAATTATTTTAGAAGAAGCATTAACAAATTTATAAAAATTTCCAACATAATAGTCAATAGTAGAATTATTGAAGACTTGAAGTAAAATTGGAAAAAGAACCAAAGAGTGAACGTGTAATGAAAGATGCAGTAAAATAACAAAGAGAGTGTAAATGGATTCTAAACATTATACAAGACCGGTGGGATAAAATGTTTAATCACCCACTACATACTGTAGGTAAATTTTATTTTGGATTGTTTGTCATTCATAATTAAAATTTAGCATCTTATTTATACTAAAATAATTTTTTTTCTTCTAACTTACTATTTGAACCCAAAGTACCAATATATAGACAACATTGGGGATAATTTAGATCTCCTGAAAGCCGTACATAATGTTTATGCGCAATTAGACCTTGAAGTTGCATGAATTGCTAATTTTGGAAATGAGGTAAAAAGTTATAATTTACAACCAATTTTATAATTCTAAGATTATAAATTCTTTGCGTGGGGGTATTGTATCATATTAATATATATTATTTACATATTGATCTCATGAATGTAGCTCATATACTTTAAGGATGGAAGGAAAAGTTTTGGTGAACGAGCAGTCATTACAGCTAGAAGAAAAATGCAACCGGGTATATAACTTTTATTAGAAACATTTATGTATTAATAATAAATATTAATATCATTGGACTAATATTCATACTTATGAAGTTATAATACTTAATAATTTTTATTACAGCTGATTGGTAGGTAACGAATGAAAACTGTGCTCCATCGTTACATCCAATAGCAATTCGCATACTGTCATAAACATCATCATCTTCTGCCTGTGAAAGATAATTAGAATCCTATTTTTTACTGGGTTAGACCTGCCTCCTTGGATGATGACGAAGGAAATCCTGGTCCACATATTGCTTCTCATGCTCGAGACATGGGAATAAATGTTGAACAAGTGATTAGAGAAGAAGTTGGTGTACATCGTGGAGTTATTGTTACCAGCTCTTCCGATGACCAACATACCTATGATGAAAATAGTAGAGGAAAAGATGATGATGATGATTGTTGACGGTGAAATTTGGATTGCCACACACTCAACAATTATATTGATTCAATGTAAAACGAGAAAATAATCAATGCATGCAAGAGACAGATTTTACGTTGAAAACCCTTGAATGGGAAAAAACCACGACGCCCCAGAGGGCAGAAAGATAATACTAGGCTTATTGCTTTATTTACACACTCAGATCTCTCATACAATTGCTCTCTTCTCTTAATTTTTGAACCCCCTCCTCATAGGATAGATGGTTCTATTTATACATGTTAATTAGGGTTTCCCCTTGTTTTTAGCCGTGTTGGTGGTAGGATTCCCCCTTCGATTCGTACTAGGATTCCCATG
The DNA here is from genome assembly GCA_008009225.1 of Acer yangbiense. NCBI lineage: Eukaryota > Viridiplantae > Streptophyta > Magnoliopsida > Sapindales > Sapindaceae > Acer > Acer yangbiense. The sequence continues at coordinate 43,642,569 of CM017768.1, forward strand.
TTGTCACGGATCCGGATATGCTCTCTCTTTTCCTTTTTATGATTCCTTGTTGCCATGGGTCTTCTAGAAGTTAGGGTTTATTTCTGTGTTTCTGCCGAGTCGGTTTGGGCCCAGTATGCTGATGCAGCGAGCACCTTCACTCCTGGGTATTATCCTTTGGCGACCACGTTTCTACCTTTGGCAAGTATATATATAGCTCTGGCGACCACACCTTTGACTTTATTGATTTAAGACGTTGACATGCTGATTGACCACATTTTCTCCCTTGACCCGGTCAACGAGTGACGTGGCAACCTTTTCTTCATAATTTATTGACTCCTTTGGTGACGTGTCTGCTTGGCGAATTTATACATACAACAATACCCCCATAAATACTTCTAGCCGAGCGAATGACTTGTTCTTTTTACTTCGTTTGCCTCTGCGAGCAGTATTTATATCTACGCTTTTAAGATTTCGGCGCATTTTGTAAGTAACTTCCTTCTTTCTCCTTTTCACCACGTGTTGTATTAATTGGTTGATTCTTCCTGTGCAAGCTTTTAATTTTAGCCACACAACCTCTGGCGCTTCCACTTACTTGACGAGTGAAGATACATTTTGACTGCTTGGTGATCCCCGAGGTGCCACATGTCGGTTATTTGGTGGTGACTGTTGCGGCTAGTTACTATGACCGTCGCTCAAAATATCTTTTTATGATTTTCTTTTTGAATTTCAAAACTCCCTCTTTTAATGCCTGATCGTTTCTTCTTCCTCATTTCATTCCTCGTTTATGCCTCCATTGTTTTTCTCAGAGCAGACATAAAAGTTTGAACCTTCGTTTTTATCTACCCCGTTTCTCTGAGTATTTGCTACATCCTTTTTCCTGCGTCTTCCATTGCCAGACGGTTCATCGAGCTCGACCATTCCTGTTTCTCTGCGTCCCCAACTCTCCTGCGTATCTCTGCGAATCTAGGGTTTTCTGGTGAGTTCCCATGGATCCTTCCTTACGTTCCTCTCTTTTTAATCAAATGATGCAAGCTTTAGAACTTGGTGATAAGTGTACTGTAGACCGAATTGAATCCTTGATTCGTAATTTTCATCCGGATTCACCAACCTCGATTTCTGTCTATATTCCTTCCTCTGAGGAAAATTTTATTCCTAACGTTCCTTCTCCTTCGTCTTTTGGTAGTAGTTCTCCGACGATGACGAGGTCTTCTAAACCGGGTGGCAGTAGATGACGAGCTTCTAGGGCTCCTCGACGATCCCTGCTGGATGCTCAAACCACCGTTGATTCAGATGTTGAAGATCATTAGAGGAATAGATTGCATTTCACAGCTGATCGCCCGTGTTCTTTTGATTGCGAAGTTAATGTGGTTGGCGAGGATGAACTTCGTAAATACAAGAGTCGCTTTGACATTCTGGATGCTGTTACTTTGACTCTGCCGGGTGATCGAGCAGTATGGAATCCTCCTGAGAATGAGGTCGCCATTTATGGCGTAATGCTCAGTTGTGGGGTTACACTCCCTCTTCAGCCCTTCATTGCCAAATTCCTCACGGAGGCCCAGATTACGCCGGCCCAGCTCGCTCCAAACAGTTACAGGATATTGATGTGCCTGTGTTTGATGTGTAAATTGAAGGGTTATGGACCCCCTACGCCCCGCGAGATCCGCCATTTTTATACGCTAAGACAAGCGGGCAACGGTGGCACGTATTTCCTTCTCTCCTCGCCCATGGAGAATTGGATCCCTGAGGGTCTGGCGAACCCTGGACAAGTGGAGGTTTCCAGCGACGAGAAAAAGAAAGGTTTCATTTGGGGCTTTCCCACTTCAAACAAAAGGTGGAAGAATAGCTGGTTTTTTGCTGGTGGCGAGTGGGGCAGAGATGTGCCTGCCAGCAGTCGCCGTAACGTTTTGGTGAAGAAAGTTCCCAGACACTTCACTTCTCCTTCCCAGGTAGTCCCCGTTTTGCTGGATGGAGAGATCTCTCATCTTGCCGCGACAGCCGTCCTTCCTTTGGACGAGAGAGGTAGATCTTTCCTCTTGGATGAGGAGAAAATGATCGCCCAACGGGTTTTCACACGCCTACTTGCCAGGCTTCCTCGCCGTAAGTTTTGTCAGCTTTTTCTTTTTATATTACTGTTTTGTTTATTCTGTTAGTGATGCTTGGTTATTTTTCTTGCAGTGTGTGACTTTGATACTGTCTGTGACTTGCAAGCCCAGATAGTGAAGAATTCTGAGGCTGCCAGTAAAAGATATGCTGCTGGTTTGGCCAAGAAAGGAATTGCTAGCCCCGATGGTGGCGATCCCTCAGATGGCGAGGAAGCTGGTGATGTTACAGGGGGATGGGAGAATCGGGGCAGCCCCCTATGCATACAGAAGCTGCTGCGAATACTCCTACTACGACTACCCCCAGCCGTAAAGGTAAAGAGAAAGTTGGCGTTTCGGGGTGGGGGGGTCAGTGACATCCCAATTTTTGACGCGGATGTCCCTGAGACTCCTCTTGATCCTGCAAGTGACTTGGTCCCCAGAGCTGGTAGAGGTAAACGCCCTGCTGAGGGTACTCCTGATCATGCTGCTCGACTCCCAAAACGGGCGTCAAGGGTTGTGCAGTATGTTGTCTCTTCGGACGAGGAGGGTGCTGATGAACCGGTACTCGCCGAAACTCCCTCTACTCAAACGACTACCCACGGGGGTCCTGCTGAACGGGTCAATGCAGCGGTGCCTTCCCCCGAGGAAGTTAATGAATTACATGTCCCTGCTTCTACTTCGCCCCGAACAGCCTCTCTGTCCCGAGTGGCCTCTCCTCCGGTGGCCATGGGCGAGCCAAATGTTTCTTCAGGTCAGCCTCAACCGTCTGGCCGGTCGGAGTCGGCTGATCGACCAGGACCATCGAAGCAACCTGGGGCTTCTGCTTCTGGTTCAGGTGTTGCTCATGAAGCCCCTCCCGTGGGATCAAATGAAGCCGATGAAGGAACCGTGTCTCTTTTTGATTTTTTGGCTACCGAGATTTGCTCGCATCTGATCAACAATGACGTGTACATTGGCGAGGGCTGGGAGCATGTTAAAGGCAAACCCTGCAATAGGAAGATGAAGTTTTTCTTTAACTGCCACTCTCTGGTAAGCTTCTCGCCGTAATCCTGTTATATCTGTATTTCATATTTACTTTCTAATTCAGATGTTTTTCTTTTCAGATGATGTCTGAGTTGGCCGAGAACTATAAATATGGGAACGAAGTTTCCAGGGAGATTAAACGTTTGCGAGAGCAGGCTTCTGTTTTGGCTGGTGAGAAGCTCTCTGCTGAAGAATCCCATGCTCAACAACTCGCTCAGCTAAGAGAGTCTGCAGACGGTCATCTATCCGCTCAGATAGCTGCCGAAGAAAAATTGTCTGCTGCTGAGGAGGAGGTTCGCTCGCCGAAAGAGCAGTTGTCTGCTAGCCAAGAATCCCTTGCAGCGCGTTTGGAGGCTGAGCGACTAGCTGAGGAGGCTAAAGAAAAAGCTGAACGTGAGGCGTTGGATTTACGTAATCAGTTGTCTTCGTGTGAACTCATCTTTGACAATTTAAAGGCTGTAATGGAGGCTGAAGCAGTTGATCGTTTCAAGAGATCCCCTGCCTACGATGCGCTTTTGCTGCGCGAGTTTGAACGAGGCATGAGGCAGTCGAAGAAGTTCTTCGCCATGAAGGATCATTTGAATGAAAAGGCTCTAAGGCGCTTCGACAGGTCTCTTAAACAGCATATGGCCAGCGGAGTGGGTTTGATTAAAGAACAGATAAAACGATGGAAAGCCCACTGCCGTTATAACAGGACTGAGCCTCATCCCATGCATTTAGAAATTCCCAGTAAGCGTGCCTTCAACACTTACTACTCTGGTCAGAAGGGCAGCTTTTCTGGTTCTGGTGCTGAACCCGATTTGGGTCCTGTTGCCGGTAGGGATTATGGGCCTTTCATGCCGGACAGGGACGAAGAAATTACCTGGCCTTCTGAAGAGGAGATCGAAGATGAGGAAGACAGCGAGAGTCCTCCTACAGCTAGTTGAGATTAGGTTTGTAATTGTAATTGTAAATATCTATATCTTTTTGTAACTTCAATTGTAAATGACTTTTTTATTTTATAAGTTAATTTATAACTCCTTTAGCTCTATTTTTGTTCAGCTGCCTTTGCTGAGTTTTTGGCTTACTCAGTGTTTCACCAAGTTTTTAGCATATTTTATAGCTTTATTCAGCTGTCATTGCTGAGTTTTTGGCTTACTCAGTGTTTCACCAAGTTTTTAGCATATTTTATAGCTTTATTCAGCTGCCATTGCTGAGTTTTGGCGTACTTAGTGTTTGTCCGGACGTATCCGACCATACACCAAGTTTTTAACATGTTATTTATTTATTCAGCTGCCATTGCTGAGTTTTGGCGTATTGTGTTTGTCAGGACGTATTCGACCATACACCAAGTTTTAGCATATTATTGGGACGTCTCACTCTTTTGCTTTTTGTTTGTCCTTTTTGTTTTCAGCTAGCTTTCTCGACTCCCCTCGTTTGAGATTCACGTACATTTTTGATTGGGTGTTTCTCACGTCTCTCTTGGGTTTTTATTTTCCTCGTAGTGGCGATCATCGATTTTTATGACTTGGGGTTTTATTTTTCTCGCCAGTTCTCATTGCTGCGAGTATGAAATTCGTCTTTACGCAATGGTAGTTTGTGGTGTACGATGGCGAATGCCCTTTGTAACTGGCGAGTCAAATTACGAATTCTCAGTAATAAATTACTCTTTATTGAATACTTCATGCAACTTTTGTTAACATAGCCATAGAGAAAAAAAATGCTAAAATGAAAACTGCCTAAGAATAAAAAGGTTGAAATAGATCCTAAAAGCAATAAAAAAGTCAAGGGTAATATATCTTCAAGTACTGCGCATTGCATGGCCGAGGTAGTTCGCCTAAACCCTTTCGAGTAATGCGATATGCCCCGTGACCAGCTATGCTTGTAATTTGATAAGGCCCTTCCCATTTTTCCGCGAGTGATCCTGCAGCTTTGTCTCTTGTTCCTGGGTTCACCCTTTTCAGTACCAAATCGCCAAGCGCGAACCTCCTTTCACGTACATGGGAGTTGTAATATCTGGCTACCCTCTGTTGGTACGCAGTGTTTCTTATTTATGCGCGTTCTTTTCTTTCTTCTTTCTTCTAACTCATCCAGACCACATTTTAACATATCAGTGTTGAGTTCTGGTTGAAAGAGTTGTACCCTTGGTGAAGAGAAAGATGTTTCCACGGGAATGACAGCTTCAGCTCCGTAAGCCATGGAATATGGGGTCTCACCTGTTGAACCCCTTTCTGTGGTTCGATATGCCCATAGTACCTGTGGTAATTTATCTGCCCAGCTACCCTTTTTCGCCGCCAATTTGGCTTTCAGGTTGTGTTTTATGATCTTGTTCACTGCTTCAGTTTGACCATTTGTCCGCGGATGTGCTGGGGAGGCGTAGTAGTTGTTGATGCCATACTTGTCACACAGCTCCTTGAATTTCTTGCCATCGAATTGGGTCCCATTGTCCGTGATGATGGTGTTTGGTATCCCGAATCTGTACAGGATATTTTTCTTCACGAAGCTTACAGTGTTTGCTTCTGTTATATGTACCAATGGTTCGGCTTCTACCCACTTTGTAAAATAATCCACGGCTACAATAGCGTGCTTCGCTCCTCCAGCTGCTATTGGCATTGGGCCGATCAAGTCAATTCCCCACATGGCGAATGGCCAAGGCGAGGTAATACTTTGCAAGAGTTCAGGTGGTTGACGGATGTTGTTAGCAATTTTTTGACATGCCTCACATCTTGCTGCCACCCTTTTAGCGTCGACGAATATTGTTGGCCAGTAAAAACCCTGTCTTAATGTTTTGTGGGCTAAGCTGACACCCCCAGCGTGATTCCCACAGTTTCCACTATGTATGCTTCTCAGGATACCTTCTGCTTCTTCAGGCCCGACACATCTCTGCAGTGCCCTTGAGTACGCCCTTTTGTACAGTTCTCCATTGAGTACTGAATATCTCGTAGCTCTGTACTTCAATCGTTTTGCCTCTAATGGATCACTTGGGAGTACATCGTTGACGAGGTACTCTTTGATTGGTGTAATCCAGCTGTCTCTCTCACCAAAGACTGCCCCAACTTCCTTCAATTTGACTATACTCGGCTGCAGCAGGCGGATCATAGAAATAGTTTTGGGCCAGATGTTGATTGCGGCGGATGCCAACTTGGCCAAGGCGTCCGCCTGCTCGTTTTCCTCTCTAGGGACCTGGATAATTTTGTATTCTTTAAATCTTTCCAGTAGCTCCTTTGCTAATTCCAGGTAAGCGATCATGCTTTCATCTCTCGCCTGGTATTCATCTAGCACCTGATTGACAACAACTTGAGAGTCGTTGAAGATTTCCACCTCATCTGCTCCTAGAACTGTGCAAACCTTTAATCCTGCTATGAGTGCCTCGTATTCAGCTTGGTTGTTAGTAGCTTTGAAGTCAAAACGCAAGGCACATTCGACTGAATCTCTTTCCGGGGTTGACACCACTACCCCTGCCCCGCTGCCATGCGTGTTTGACGACCCGTCAACGCGGAGTTGCCATTTGAATACTTTCTTATCTTGCTCCACCATCATTCTCGCCACCTCTATGCTTGGCTCGGTGAACTCTACTACAAAGTCTGCCACCGCTTGGGCTTTAATTGCTGTCATTGGAAGATATTCTACATCGAATTCACTTAACTCGATCGCCCACTTCGTTAATCGACCGGATACTTCTGGTTTTTACAGAATTAATTTTAGTGGGTAGTTGGTGTATACTCCGATTTTATGAGCCTGGAAATATGGCCTTAACTTCCTTGCTGCTGTTATTAGAGCGAGTGCCATTTTTTCGGCTGGCGAGTACCTGGTCTTAGCTGGTAACAGTGCTTTGCTGGTGTAGTATATTGGTTTCTGGACCCCCTCCTCCTGTCTTACCAGCACGGAACTTGTGGCTGCTTCAGAGACGGACAAGTACATATACAGTGTTTCTCCCGTTTCTGGTTTTGATAGCAGCGGTGCCTGCCCGAGGTAATCTTTCAAGGCCTGGAAAGCCCTTTCACAATCCTCGTTCCACTCGACTCCCTTTCCCTTCTTTAGAGCTTTGAAAAATGGTAGGCATCGATCTGTTGATTTAGCTATGAACCTGCTCAGCGATGCTAGGCACCCCGTGAGTCTTTGGACGTCCTTCAAAGTTCTTGGCGAAACCATTTTCGCCAATGCTTGGATTTTTTCAGGGTTGAAAATACAATATTCACGTGTGTCTAAACAACCTAGAGGGGGGGGGGGGGGGGTGAATGGGTTGTTAATCGATTATTACCAATTTTTCGATTAGTCAATGTTAATCACAATTAACCCAATTCAACAAACAAAGAAAATCAAGTGTAAAGTGCGGAAAGTAAAGAACACTCGATTTTTACGTGGAAACCCACACGGGGAAAATCCACGGGCTGTTATGTGCGTCACACACGGTCCTCGAATCCACTATATGAAATGATGATTACAACCCTAGGTTGACCTTTAGTCAAACCATTCTCGGTTACTAATCCACCACTACTACCCGCAGGCCTTTTATAGCAAACCTAGACCAAACCTAGACAACCTCTATATGAAGAGAATGTTACACTCTCAAGTGAGCACCTCCTAATCTACCCGCAGGCCTTTTACAGAGGAGCTAGTACAATGCTTGTGCAACTTCACCTAGAAGCCACAAGACTTTGACTCTATGAAGAGAATTAAAAGTCTAAGTGTATATGGCAATTATGCTCAACACAAAATATGCTAGACAAACATATAATGCTTAACTAGATGTTATAATGCAAATCAACATCCTAGTTATCAACAAAGCCTACATGCACATACATGAGGTCTCAATTAGTTGTAGAGATTTCTAACAACCTAATTGTCAACTAACAAAGCCAAATCAACTCAAGTTGTCAATAAACATGGCAATGACTATGAATATGCAATCAACAAATGCAATCAATGAATAGTCAATAAAAATGCCAATCAACAAGAGTTGTCAATGAACATGGCAAGGACAATAAATGCAATTAACAAATGCAATCAATAAGTCCTACTCATCAATGTCTAAATGAAAATCATATAGACTTAGCTAGAGGGCAAAATAGTCCTAAATGCTATCTATCAACAAATAACTCATCTCAACCAATCAACAAAGTCTCAAACATGTTAGAAACAACATTAAGCAAGGAGACATGCATTTAATCAACAAATAAATGCTAAACCTAAGCAAACATGTTACAAATATAAAACAAGAAGATGTAGAACATGTAGAGATTACCTAGTCAAAGAAATCAACACAATCCATGCTTGAATGATGCTACAAGATGCTAGATGCTCATGGGAAAGTGTTTGGTTGACTGAAAATGAGTTCTTGGGAGCTTCTCTCTCTAGAATGTGAGTTTCTCTCACTTGGTTCAGTTTTTTGAGCTCTTGAGCACGAGCTAGGGAGAAGATGATACATATATATGAGGCCAAGATGAAATGACATCGTTTTGGAAAAGTTGGCCTGAAACGCACCATTCGGCGGTCACAATCGGCGGTCAGGCCGCCGAACTTGGCCGCAGAATACGAACCGTTTCGCGTATGAAACCAGATCCGTGGTTTCATTCGGTGGTCTGGCCGCTGATAATAGTCGCCGAATTCCAATCAGAATTTTGGAATCATTATGCGGTCGAATATATGGCCGCCGATCAAACCGCAGAACTGAGACAGAGATCACCAGTTCAAATCGGAGGTTTCGTTCGGCGGTCAGGCCGCCGTTTGAAACCGCACATTTCCAAACAACTTTCTGGAATCATTCGGCGGTCGAATATATGGCCGCCGATCAAACCGCATAATTGGACCAGAAGGTACCAACACAATTCGGCGGTTTAGTTCTGCGGTCTGGCCGCCGAACTAACCTCCGATTTACCAAAATTGGTGAAATCAATGGAGAAGCCAAGGCATTCTCCAAATGCGGTCCTCGCGCTAAACAAAGCACACCATCGTGCATGCGCGGACGTTTCCGAACCATCTCGGAAACGAATTACACCACACTAAGACATTATCATGAAGTGCAAGTGTGGGATGTGAATGCATCCTAATGCCTAACATGACATGGCATATCAATAAGCTAGATGCAATCAACAAAACATGCATGGAAATGGATAATCAACATGAAAGATCACCAAGCATGTGACACACAAAAGATATGCAATACGAAAATGCATAAGTGTGATGATAAACCAAATAAGCACACAAATAAGAATCACACAAATGCAATCATATAAATGCAATGAAGGTGTGTGTGTGCTAAAAGACAATTATGCACTAAACAATGAAACACACATGCATGGTAACAAAAGCACAATATATAAAGATGCATGCAAGTGGTATACCTTTGAAGCTCTTGATCTTGAAGTCACCTTGGGAAGTCCGGAAGCTTGTCAACCACAATAACCTAAGCTACCCATTACATACCAATCCCAATGTGGTTTGTCATGAAATAAGCCAATCAAAGTGTATGCACTTATAAGGGTTCACCTCTATTCCTCTTTGATGCACTTGATATCCGAGAAACCTTCCAGATGGTACGCCGAACACACATTTTGCTGGATTCAACTTCATTCCATACCTAACCAACACATTGAATGTCTCCCTCAAGTCATATATATGCTTATCTGCTGTGATGCTTTTTGTCAGCATATCATCAACGTAAATCTCCATATTTTTTCCTATATGTCTGGTGAACATTTTGTTGACTAAGTGATGGTAAGTTGCTCTAGCGTTTTTCAGGCCGAATGGCATGACTGTGTAACAGTACAACCCTTGATCTGTGGTGAACGCTGTCTTCTCCTCATCTGGCTTGTGCATTTTTATCTGGTTATATCCTGAGTATGCATCCATGAAGCTCAGCGTTTCATGTCCGGCTGTTGCATCTACCAACTGGTCAATTCTTGGTAGCGGGAAGCTATCCTTGGGGCAGGCCTTGTTCAGATCGGTGAAGTCGACGCACATCCTCCATTGGTTGTTCTTCTTTTTCATTAGAACTACATTCGCCACCCATTCCGGGTACTTAACTTCTCTGATTGATCCTGCGACGAGCAACTTGGACACCTCCTATTTTATTGCCGCACTTCTCTCTGGGTTAAAGCTTCTCCTTTTTTGCACTACCGGTTTGCATTTTTCGTTTATAGCCAGGTTGTGTGAAATCACGCCTCTATCGATCCCCGGCATGTCTTCATGGCTCCAAGCGAAAATCTCCTTGTACTCTTTCAACAAGTTTGTCACATCTCTCTTAACTCGTTCAGTCAGTCTTGCTCCAATTTTGACTGTTTTGTCCGGTTCTGCTTTGTTTAGAACAATCGACTCAGTTGACTCTTCCTTTTCTCTGCTCGCTTTGTCCCATGGGTCCAATTCAAAAGTCTCCGGATTATCTTCCTGCACTTCCTTGTTTACCTCGAATATGCTTAAAGTTTCCATCCTTGCCTTATCTTTGAAGATTGAAAGGTTGGCGCGGTGAGCCATCTCCTGTGACCCTTTCAGTTCTCCGACTCCAAATTCTGTAGGGAACTTTATTTTCAATGCGTGGGTTGAAGTGACGGCTCGAGCTTTGTTAAGAAATGGTTGGCCAAGCAAAGCATTATACGGCCAATTATGGATGTCGACTACAACAAAGTCCAGTAGGATTGTTCGCCGGCATGGTGCTGTACCAAACCTCACCGGCAGCTTCACAGTTCCCAATGATCTCACTTCTGCGCCCCCGAAACCCTTCAACGGCACATGGAAGGGTTCCAGATCCTTTCTATCCAGTCGTAACTCATCGTATACCCTAGCACTTAAAATATCAGCTGAACTCCCGTTGTCAATCATTACCCGAAGGACATCCCTGTGAGTTATTCGAACCCCCACTACGATTGCATCATTAGGCTTTGCATCAATTCTGTCTGAATCTTCTACTGTAAACGTTATGGGGTCATGTCCTTCTCTTCCTTTCTTGGGGTTTCTTTGCACAGAATTAATCTCCATGCTTCTGCTTTCATACATTACTTCTCGGACTTCTGACATCCTTTCTCGATTGCTTCTCCCAGTATGGGGCCCGCCAAAAATGGTGTTTATAGTGGCGTTAGGGCTGTTTCTCCTTGGACTCCTCCTTTCCTGCCCGTTTCCTTGGCGGCTATCCTGGCGACCACCGTGCTTGTCTCCTTTCAAAGCAAAATCTTTCAGGTGCCCATCTCTGATCAAGCTCTTAATATGATCACGTAGCTAGAAACATTTTGAAGTTTCATGCCCATGATCTTTGTGAAATCGGCAGTATTTAGTTGTATCTCTCCTGGCATTTGCTGATTGTTGCTGAGGGTATTTGGCGAGCCCTTTGTCTTCTACCACAGAAAGTATTTCCTCCTGATCACCAGTTAAAGGGGTGTAATGGTTGTACCTTCCTTGAAACCTACTGGCTCAAGCGTTTCCCCTACTTTCCCTTGGATGTCCTTTTTGGCCCTTCTCGTCTCTCTGGCCGTCATGCGACTGCGTCTTTTTGTCATCCTTATGTTCTGATTTTGAGTCAGGCTTGTGTCCATGTACGTAACTACCCCCTTGCGCTACTTCTTCTTCTTCTTCTTCTTCTTCTGCCAGTGCATAGTCGCCAGCTATTTCCATCATCTCATCATAAGTTTTTGGTTTATCTCTTCGCAGGTCAAAGGATAATCGCCCACTTTGTAACCCATTGGTGAAAGCGGCGATAACAGCTACATTACTGGCGTCTTCAATTTGAGCAACCTCCTTACCGAATCTTGCTAGATACTTCTTGATTGACTCATTGCGCTCCTGCTTCAAGTTTGATAGATGAGCGAGTGACTTTCTTCTCTGCACACTCCCTATGAATTGTCTTATGAATGTTTTGCTGAGGTTTGAGAAACTGCTTATACTTCCGGGTGGAAGTCTTCCAAACCACCTGGAGGCGAGGTCGCCGAATGTTTACGGGAAGGTGAGGCATAGCAGTCCATCATTGGATGAATACTGGGCCATAATATTGCGGAATCGGTGAACATGCTCCTTCGGATCCCTATTTTCCTTATACTGCTCGATGGTTGGCATTCTGAATCTGTCTGGAAATTGGGTGCGAGCAATTTTTTCAACGAATGGGCTATCTGACTCATCATCCGAAGATACGTTGCGACCATACCTTCGTGCCATCGCTGAAACCTTTCTTGTAGCTCTTGTAGGGTGACATCTCGCTGACCAGTCGGCTCTCCTGCTGGATCGAGTCTGCTCTTGATTGTCATTCTTCCATAATTGTCTCTATCATCCGGGCTCCTTCGATCTTCTGTGCTCTCGGATCTTCTCCGCCGTGCTCTTTTGGATCATCATTCCCTTCGCAGACGAGGACTCTTATCGTCAAACGAGATAGAACAGTGTTTCCGCCGGTTCCTTTGGTATGTGTCACTAGAATTGGCCCCATGTGTTCGCATCTGGTCTCGCTCCTCCCTAGATTCTTCATTCATCACACCTTTTCCCTTCCTTTGTTTTCTCCTTTCGAAATCCTTAGGCTGGTCCTGGGGAGTCTCTTCAGTGGATTGTCTTGCTTGAGTATCAGGGGTTGCAATGTGAACTTCCGACTGCAGTCTCCCGGACGGCTGGATTTCAGGAGTGGTTAACTCATAGGGAGAAGAAACTCCCAATCCTTTGGGAAGCGAAAGCCCTATTTTGCTAGCCTCGCTGATTAAGTTTACCGATGCAGTTTGGAAGTGCTGCAGAACCCCGGGGTCGGCCGCCCTTGTTCCTGGCGTTGCTGCCGATTGTTCCCCGATCGTCACCGCCCTATCTCCTGTCGGCGCGGTTGGTTCAACAATTAGATCTCCGCTGGAGTTACCATCTTTGTCATTATCATTGTTCATATTTTTCAATTCGCAAGGGTTCCTCGAAGTTTCTGTTCAAAGAGTTCCCCTCCTTCTAGCGCCAATTGTTGACGGTGAAATTTGGATTGCCACACACTCAACAATTATATTGATTCAATGTAAAACGAGAAAATAATCAATGCATGCAAGAGACAGATTTGACGTGGAAAACCCTTGAATGGGAAAAAACCACGACGCCCCAGAGGGCAGAAAGATAATACTAGGCTTATTGCTTTGTTTACACACTCAGATCTCTCATACAATTGCTCTCTTCTCTTAATTTTCGAACCCCCTCCTCATAGGATAGATGGTTCTATTTATACATGTTAATTAGGGTTTCCCCTTGTTTTTAGCCGTGTTGGTGGTAGGATTCCCCCTTTGATTCGTACTAGGATTCCCATGTTGTCACGGATCCGGATATGCTCTCTCTTTTCCTTTTTATGATTCCTTGTTGCCATGGGTCTTCTAGAAGTTAGAGTTTATTTCTGTGTTTCTACCGAGTCGGTTTGGGCCCAGTATGCTGATGCAGCGAGCACCTTCACTCCTGGGTATTATCCTTTGACGACCACGTTTCTACCTTTGGCGAGTATATATCTAGCTCTGGCGACCACACCTTTGACTTTATTGATTTAAGACGTTGACATGCTGATTGACCACATTTTCTCCTTTGACCCGGTCAACGAGTGACGTGGCAACCTTTTCTTTATCATTTATTGACTCCTTTGGTGACGTGTCTGCTTGGCGAATTTATATATACAACAATGATGATGAGGATGAGGCAAGATATTGGAATTCTAGTGCAGGAGGTTGGAATGCTGGTGTAACAAGTTATGATGTTCGTGCTAGAGGTTGGGATGCTTGCGCAACAGGTTGGAATGCTAGTGCGGTAGGTTGGGATGCTCATGCAGATAATTTTGATCAAAATCGTGGTAGACAACAAGTAGGAACGAGTCAAATTGATGAAGATTCTTTGAGTATGACTCTCCCCTCAATAAGTATAGACATAAAAAATAGTTCTTCAGGTGATTCGTAGACAAGGTCAGGTTCTCATGTACTATATTGTGGTTGTTATGGTGGCTGCAATATATTTGATTATCCTTCTCCACAAATGCCATATGCAATACCTATGCATGCAGATCAGCAATATCCACCAAGTTGGATAAATCCACACTACCCGGTTCATGGATCAGTTAGAAGAAATCAATCAACATACGCATGGCATATTAATAACTACATTGAAAAACTATGCAAGCATGTTTTCCTAGAAAAATTATTGTTCGAATCAATATGAAAATGTATCTTATGTATTTGAACCAACAAGGAATTCATTTTGGTTTTAAATTTTAGACAGGCAATGTATTATTATGTATGAATTATGATTTATGATAGAATTTTGGAAGTATGAAACTATATTTTTTAATGATAATTTTGTTTATTAAATATTTAATCTCTTTTTATTGTATATAAATATATAATATTGTAAAAGTGGAACAAAATATTATTCTATTAAATACTCAATTTTAAAAATTATATGCAGACTCTATCTATGTTATAATTTATAACAAGTTCATAACTATGCTAATTTGTCGTTGAAATATGATTCATTTGATGTATGATTATTTGTTTAAGTTTATTCTAAAATTTCACAAAAAAATTATAAGTTTAGATGCAAATATCCATCATTTTTTCCTTAATTTTTTTTGACAGAATGTCCACCGATATCGATATTATTCCCGAAATATCCATAAATTTAGAAGCCCGATATCGATACCGATACCGATATTTTATTCATTATATATATATATTGAGAAGATTAAGTCTACAAAATCTAAAAATTTTAAAAATATATTTGAGATAAGTTGAAAAGAAATACATATATACATATATATATACAAAAATTCTATTATCAGTTCGAACTGACAAAAGTTATATCAGTTCCTTGCATGTGGGACACTGGATTTAAATACTTTCACTTGGCTGTATGCACTTGTCAGTCAAAGTATTTAAATCCAGTGGCCCACATACAAGGAACTGATATAACTTTTGTCAGTTCGAACTGATAATAGAAAGACGGATATATATATATATATATATGTTTGAAATATGCTATACGTATATACACACACTAAATATAATTATTCGTTTCAAAAAACAAAAGAAAAAATTGTTTTCCAAAAAAAATCTAAAATAAATTAATCTCATTCCCTTATTTACCAAAATGCCACTCATTGGATGGAATGGCCATTAGTGTAAAAGTGTTCGTAAAAAATGGCCACTTTGAAACCAATTCCTCATCTAATAACCATTTTGATAGTGGTGACCCAAATTGATGGCCACCGGGATAATTATCCCTAAATATATATATATATATATATATTATGTGTGTGTACATATATTAAGGACAATATAATTAAATTTCTACCATGTTGCATACAACAACGTTGTAAGATATTTTTATTAAATATTATAATTACTTATGAACGTTAAATAGAATCAAGGTGTACTGATGAAAGAATTATTATTTTTTATTTTTATTTTTATTTTATTTTTTATTTTTTATTTTTTTACCTTGAATCATATATATAATATTATAAATTATATTAAAGCTCGTATAAATTAGAAGCTAGCCTTTGAAGGCGAAGACGAAGACTTCATCGATCTCTTACCCTAACCCCGTCAAACACGGTTTATAGTCTAGTTGATTGTAGGACCTACCGGTATCACTGTATTCATATATGACTCACTTTTTAGTACTTTGGAAATATATATACACACAAGTCCAGTCAAATCTATAGTGTAAAGATTATCACTCTCTTCAATTTAGCTACATTCATTGATTGTAGGACCGGACCGGTATGCTCACGTGACTGATCACGTTTTATTGCTTTGGTAGTTGGTACCACTTTGGAAATTCACACGCCAAGGCATGAAGAATCTATTAAATTTTCAAGCCCAGTTGTATAGGCCTTATAACATTTTATGGGTCATAAATTCGGTTCGGTTCTGTTCAAACCGAAATAACCGAACCCATAGATTTCCTAAGTTCAGTTAAATACTTAAATCGATTAATATCTATAGCTTCAAAATTATTTTAATAATAATAATAATAATAAAAAAGATAATGAGTTTTTTTTTTACAGAAATGGCCATTTTTAAAGTTGGTTAATGATTTATAACCCTACTGTTTCAGATTTTCTTTTCTAGCCATTTAACTATTGCATGGACAAAAATACCCCAAACAATAGGTTTACCCTATATAGCACGGATACGGATACAGGATACAGATACTGTACGATATAGGGATACGGTAAATCTTCAAAAACTAGGATACGGATACGGCAAGATACGTCAATTAAAATAATATATATATTTATATTTAAATAATAATAATAATATATAAAAACTTATTTGATAATTCATTCAAAATCAAAACATATTCAGAATCTAAATAAAATATGTCCCATAACTATATAAGTTATAACAATGTAACATATTAAAGGATCCAAATAAAACTTGTTACATAAGTCGAACTTATTACAAAATCCAAATAAAACATACGTCACATAAGCCACAACATATTACAAAATCCAAATAATACATAAAAAAAAATCATAAAACATATTTTAAATTCCTAATTAACTTCATTATCATCGTTCACATTGTTAAAGGGTCTAAATAATTCGGCATCTAACTGGTTCATCATAAGAAAGATTTGCAATCTCAAGTATCCTGGTATTCTCAATGTCAATGGAATCAAAGCCAAAATTTCCTTACAATTTCATTTTGACCCCTAATATTTTGAAATTATAATTTGACCCCGTTTTATACTAAAATAATTATAATATTGCCCCAAACGTATCCTCCAAGTATCCCCCAAGTATCCTATAGTCAAACTTGTGAAAAAGTCAACGGATACGCCATTTGGTGTATCGGATATGTATCTTAGAGTATCCGAACCGGATATGAGTTCAATACGAGTTACCTCCACCAAATAGAGTATCCGTGCTTCCTAGGTTTTACCTTTACAACAGTCAACAACAATGTATTAAATTTAGTTTTTCATTACGTATTACAGCAAACACTCTAGTGTTTTCGAATGCTAGGACAAATAAACTTGATTATTTTATCCATTATGTTCTATCCTTCCCTAGAATTTCATTAAATCATTCTTTTTCTCGACTCGTGTTTTCTTGAATACAGGTCTATAAACAAACAAAACTATCAAAAGTTTTGTAAAATTAAAGTTATGTATTGAAAATTATGTCTTAATCCAGGCATTTTAAATTTGAATTGTATCCTACTTTAAAAAAAAAATTGAATTGCATCATGTATCAAAATTTTACATACAAAAAATATGATCCAAATGTAAGTTGTAATTATTTGAAAGCAACAAAAAAATTCAAACCATGATATCAATAACAATGAATCTCTTATGAGAAAATATATGAAACTTCAAAGTCGTGCATTTTAAATGCATGAGATATATATAAGCACTGTCATCCTAATAAAAGGGGCAAAAAAACATCATATTAATATATAAAGAAAAACATTGCAGTATGCAATTAATTGCTTGGTTGGGATGAACTGCTTGGAACAGAGCATTGGTGGAGGGGTATTGGGTTTTTGCATGTCTGTCTGTTGTGTCCGCTACCTTTGCACCGACTGCACTTATTATGCACAACCTCTTCACCAATAGATGGGATCCTTCGCTTGCGTGGTCGTCCAGCAGAACGACCCCCCACCGGAGGATATACAACTTTACAACGAACATCTTCAGGTATTATCCAATCACTTTGATCACCCACAGGATGTATCAACTCCGAGTATGCTATCATCAAATATTCACTCTTGTAATACTTTGAGCACTTGCTCTCATACAGAACATTGTGTACACGCATTGCCGCAAATGCATGTGTACATGGTAGTTGATCTAGCTGAAATTCACGATATGTGCAAGTCTTATTTTCTAAATCAACTATTGCTTCGTAACGATCGTCCTTGACTTGAAATTCATAAAGGCCAACTGCAAATGCATTCATGTATAACGACCTCTCTTTTCTATATACTTCCATTTTGTGGGCAAAAGTTGTCAAGTAGGTATTCATCTTTTGTGCTTCAATACGTCTATCATGAAACCATTGTTGGAAGGTGAACCTTAAGTATTCAGTTCAGACAATAACTGGCAACTCCCGAGCATCTCTTAGAACTGAATTAAGACATTCTGTAATATTGGTGGTCATAATACTGTACCGTCTCCCTGGAAAATGCGCACGTGCCCACTTTTCCACATTAGCCTCAATTGCATAAGCAACTGCATCTGCCTTAACCTTTGATACCTCTTGCATGTAACTCTCAAACTCTGACACCCTATATGCCTTTGCAGCTTTGAAAAAGAATTTTTGAACTTTGTCATTTTTAAACTTTGCTCTTATGTTCTGGCTTAAATGAAAAATACAATTTCCATGTAAGGAGTTCGAGAATACAGTTCTAACAGCCTTCTCAATACTCTTGTGTCTGTCTGAAATTATCACCAACTCTGGAGGTTCACCAATGACATCATGCAACTCTATAAGAAACCAACTACAACTCGCATCATTCTCTGAATCTCCATATCCAAAGGCAAGAGGGTAAATTTGGTTATTACCATCCATACAACAAGCAACAAACATAGTTCCTTGATTTTTACCTTTAAGAATGTGCCATCGACAGCAACCACTGGCCTTAGTGAAGTAGTAAACCCTCTGATCCATGCACTAATTGACACAAAAAAGTATTTGAATCGATCTTTATTATCAACTTCAATTTTTGTAACTGTTCCAGGATTGTTTTTTTCTAACATATAACAATATGATGGAAGTTGAGCATAAGACTCTTCAGGTGATCCTCTAACTTCATCAAATGCACTTTCTCTTGCTCTCCAAGCCTTTTCGTAACTAATATTTAATCCAAGAAGTTTATGTATGTCAGCAATGATTTCTTTAGGGCGATAATTACAACCAACCCCTTCAAATTTTGATTTTATATAATGCCCAATAATCCAAGAACTTGCCTGTTTATGATCACCTCTCGTATTTTGAAGTTCATTACATAAATGTGAAGTGTCGTACCTTTTCACCTCGAAATAATCAGAATTTTTAAGCTTGGTAGCACGAATTCGCCATTTGCAATGATTATGAATACATGCGGCCTCGAAACGATTAGTAGTTGACCTCTTCACATGGTATTGAAACCTTTTGGTCATAGCCACCATTCCAAGATGTAGTCGAAGTTGTTTCTTGCAATGATACAAACCACCAATTTCAATATCAATATTCCCGTTAACTGCAACAAGTGAGGTCTTTGATGATGGAGGAACAGTCGAGTTTACTACTCTCGAAACTGGATTTGACATGGGTACATTATCCTCTTGCCGGAATTCGGGATCAGAAGCTAAAGGGTTTACATTCGGGTTTGCAAAATCATCACCCATGGTGTTTGCATGACCATTCTCCTCTGTATCTGCACAATCATCACCCACAATGTTGACATCTTCATGAGTCATCACCACATTATTTTTTTCTATAAAAGGATCAGAACTGAAATGATCAAATGTAGTATCTTCATTGAACCCCATTGGATTTCTTTCATCATGATCTCCATGGAAAAAGTATGAAGGATATTCAGCAACTTGTGTTGTAGGTGCATCCGTTGAAATTTGACTTATGGTGATGGCAAGTGTAGTCCTTTGTTGAATAGGAAGTGCATTGGTCTTGCATAGGAAAATGAAACGTCATCATCATTTAGGATGTTCACCGGTTCAGTTGGCTTTTCAGCCCTATACATCGTCTGCAATGTAATTTGAAACTCATGTCGATCCAATTCAGTAACGCGATATACCATGTCAACCAGATCTATGTAAGTGCTATTTAGTGGAACCATTATTCCTTTTGTCTTTCCCCCTGAAAACCTGTAGAACCCCTCAGAGTTTGTTTCCCAAGTCCCACCATAAGTTACCAATACTCTGACCGCCTCCATTGATTCTCCTGTAAATTATGATAGTCAAAGGCAATTGTTATTAAGTGTGACGAGCAATACTTTTTTTTTTTTTTTTTGATTGACTGGATTTATTAAAGGGCAAAAACCCAAAGCAGAGGAAAAAAGAACAAAGAGCCACCAAAAGGCCAAAACACAACAGAGACTAAAAAAATAAAGCACAAAGCACCAAAACACCCCTTAACGGCCACTCAAACATAAAAGAACCAACTCCTAGCAAAGCTAACACACAATAAAGAAGCAATAAAGCCACCGATCAATCATTGTTATCGTTAACACAGCTACAAGAAACAAAATTGTCAAAATAGCAAAACTTGAGAAGAAAACAAAGTAGACAAATCTATCAAATAAAATAAATGAATAAATTTATTACAACAACAAAAGGATGTAGTATTTGAGATGAAAACAAATTAGAAAAACCTATCAAAGAGACTAAAGGAATTATAATAACAAAAAAAATATCGTATTTGAGATGAAAACAAAGAAGAAAAAAATTTATTTTCATATAAATCAATGTAGATAAAAAATATATAAACAGTAGTTATGAAGTTTACCGCTATTGGAGTCAAAAACACGTTAGTTCTTGTTGATGGAGGCCTTAAGCTTGAAAGAGTTTAAGATAGGAGTTAAAAAACCTGAAATTAATCGACTTTGTGTGCTTTAAAGGCTAAACCTAATGTTTGGGGTATTTTTGTCCATGCAATAATTAAATGGCTGGAAAAGAAAATCTGAAACAGTAGGTTTATTAATCATTAACCAACTTTAAAAATGGCTATTTCTGTAAAAAAAACTCTAAGATAATTGTCTGTAGTCTTTTATTGAAGTCGATCTTAGGCTTTGTTTTATAATATTATTTTATTATTTCTTTTATTAAATTACTCTGATGAATAGTTATGTATTTTCAGAAGTCTATTGATATCAATAGACATATCTGTTCCTTGAATAGACACTATTGATGTCTATTGGGAGAGTCACTAAGCATTTATAAATATTGACTCTGGTAATTGTTTAAGAACAACAAATTGATTAGAAAAACATATGTATTACTTCTGAGTTTCATCTTCTTCCTGAAAGTACAATACGCAAGCATTAGTTGAAGACTGTTGTATCCTAGAAGTTAGACGTCCAAGAACTGTTAACACCGTAGCAGGGATGAAATCTGTTTTTAGCCGATTGCATATAGTGCAATCCTCAGTCAAACCGATAAGTACTAATTTTTTTATTTTTTATTTTTTGTCTTTTACTTTATTAATTGAACTCACAGAAATTCATTCTACAGGTATTACTACTTGCAGACTTCTAATTCATCCAATTTTAATTTACAACATCTTAATGATCTAAACAATATATTTGTTTATATTAAAAAATGCCAAAGGTAGTTATATTCTTTTCTTACTAGGATTTATAACCAATTACAAAAATTATGTCTTATGACAATTTTTTGATTTCTCTTGTTATTAAATAGAGGACGCTTTTCCGGTTTTTATTTTTATTTTAGTGGAAGTAGTAAAAATTGAAAACTTATAAGATAGTTTGTAGATTTAATTAAGTTTTCCGTGGTGTACTCAATCCCAGTAATTTTTTTCTTTTTTAAAATACCGCATGTGTAGCAGCGACTCAAACCTACAATATTATCGAACTAAATAAGCACAAATACTATAACGATTTATGGTATGATTATTTTATACCAGGACCTTTCTTTTAATGACAATATTTTTCTCAGTTAACATTTAATTTAATTAATATTCTACCATATTTATATTAAATGCAATAGACAAGGATCTTTCAGACATTTTCTTAGTAATTATTGCTTAAGAAATCAATAAGAAGCGTTGTACAGTAAAGTAGACTGTGATTGAATTACTTTATGATGAGGCGGCAGCATTTAAGAGGATCAACAAGAATCTTATAATGGAAACACATTTTAAAGCTTTGGATTTCATACCCAAAAAGAGGCTTTTGAAGACGAAGACGAAGACTATAATCAGTCTTTTTTATCCCAATCAAACACGGTTTATGTATGAAACACGTACGGTTTAATAGGAGTGTAGTTGATTAAGGCGGTTTCAGTTTCGAAATCTAAAAACACGTTTGGTATAATATATTGAAAACTGTACTCTGAAAATAAAAACATGTACGATATGTTACCAGAAAAATATAAAAAATTGTAATTTTCCTATAATTTTTTCTATTGTAATTTATTAATTTGAATAAAAAATGGTCAATAATTCATCACAAATAACTAACAAATAACTCATGATTTAGAAATATATATATATATATAAACTCATAATAACTCATTGACTTCCTAAACAAAATATATATATAAATCTTTCAAAATAAAAAAGGAAAAAAATAATAAAAAAACCTTAAATGGTAGAACAATTTGGTAAATAATTAGTAATTTTACAATTATAATTTGTAAATTCATCACAAATAATTATCAACTAAACTTATAATTATATGCATTTTTATTAAATAAATATTAATTTTTTATTATATATAAAAAATTTCAGAAAAAAGGAAAATATAAATTTTAAACCAAAAAAGATACAGAGGGCATATCATGGATCTGCTATTCTAAAGCAAATGAAAAAAAAAAAAGCAATTTTTTTTTATAAAAAATAATAATAAAGGAGCCGATCTACTAGCGGCTTCAACGCCGGAGGAGGTGAGATCCTCCTCCAGTGTCAGCTGCTCCAAGCTCCAAATTTTCAATCATTGTAGAAGAAGAAGAAGAAGAAGAATGGAGGCGAACCAGTCACGAACGAAGAAGAAGAAGAGATGAAAAATGGAGGCTGACCACTAGACCAGGTCGTCAAATGAAGAAGAAGAAAAAAATTAGGTCATTTTTTTTAAACAAGGTAAAATGTTTATTTTAACACTAGTTATGTTTTTCATTTTATTTTTATTTTTGAAAACAAAATGAAAAACGGAATAAAATAAAAAACGGTTAACGAACAATTTTTGAATTTTTTTTCGGAAAACGAAAACAAAAACACCACCAAAAACACTTACCGAACATCCCCTTAATGTAGGAGTTGCATTGCACTGCCTGTTGCCCTCCATTTCTCATGGAGTTCATTTTTGCTCACTCCTCTCCCCACATATTGACATATGTCCATTTGTTAACCAATGGTTAACAAATTAACTCTTTTATATTTTAAATATTATTCTACCGATTTTATCCTTGTCTCATTAAAAGAAAAAAATGAAATATTAAAAGCCAACATATATAATAGTTTTTTTTTTTGATAAGGTTGTTGGGGACCAGCCCAACATTTTATTAAAGAAAAAAGAAAGATAACAAAAGAGAACGGAAAACAAAAAAAGAAAACAGATTAACAGAACCTAAAAGAAGGTCTGTAACAAAAATCATTGAAAATAAAAGGGCTGCAAAAACTCGGAGCAGTCCACCACCATGTTGGAGAGACGATATTAGGACTCCTGGAAGCTAAACTATCTGCAGCTTGGTTACCTTCCCGATAAATATGAGTGACAGCAAAGTCCATTTGAGATATTAAGCTCAAACACCTATCCTAAGCGGGGCGCCAACGCCAAGGAACCTTACGAGACCTAGAACGAAGGATATTCACTACAAAAGTTGAATCGCTCTCCAACCATAACCGACGCCAACCAAAATTCCAAGCATAATCAATAGCGTGAACAGCAACGACCAATTTAGCCTCAAAAGCAAAGCAGACACCAAGAGGAATAGCAAAACAACCTTTAACGAAACCCCTGCAAGTGCGAAAAACCCCTGCATAACCAGCAAGACCAGGACTACCAAAAGCAGCCCCGTCCGTGTTAACCTTAAGACAACCTGGCGGGGGAGGGCGCCAATTAACCTCTAAAATGCGAGGAGCCTTAGAAGGACGACCAGAGACATGAAGCCGTTGAAGAGTCAGAAGCTCATCCATTGAATTCTTCATAGTGCCAGATTGAAGGGAGTCTTCCTCGTGAATGGAACGCCAAATCAAGGAAAGAGCATCAGTAAAAACAGGCTCGCCACCCTCAAAGGTAGCTTGATTTCGGAGGAACCACACCACCCAGAAAACTGTGATGATAGAAACCCGCTAGAGAGCTTTCATTTGAGTGCTAAAGACAACCCTCATAACCTCTTGCCAAATGTCCAAACAAGTACCATCCAACTTAAGCTTATGGCCAAAAGTAGAGGATACAACATCCCACAACCCACGAACAAAAGGATAGTCAAGAAATAGATGCCTTAAGTCTTCCTCTGCAGCACAGTAAAACCGACAACGAGAAGGAGAAATAAAGCCTTTGGCACGTAACGCAATGTCCGTAGGAATCTTACCATGAAACAATCGCCAAATGAGTACAGAGCGAGAAGGAGGAATAAAAGACGCCCAAATCTGCTTATCCCAAAAAATAGAACTCCTAACCTCAGAAAGAGAATCATAAGCAGATTTACAAGAAACAACACCATCCAAGGAACATGTCCAAACTAACGAATCTGGGTCAGTGCTTACCACCACCTTCTCAATCTCAGAAGCAACAACCGGATGAGAAGCTTTAAAAGAAACAGGAATATCCCAACCTGTAGCGTCTGACTAAATATCACCCACAACAGAATCCAGCGGAGGTTGTAACGAAGACCTATCCCCAACCAGGTCAATCAACGGATTTCCCAACCAGTTATCCGTCCAAAAACGAACCTTAGAGTGACGACCAACCAACCAACCACCTAGACTCAATCATCAAATGAGTATAATGCAATTTTAGGCCTGGCCAAACAGAAGAAACAACATACCATGTTCTAGGTCTGTGATCTTGAGTGAAAAACCGAGCCCGAAGATATGTGAATACGAAGGACTCCTCAGCCAACAACCTCCAAGTGAACTTCTTAAGCATGACCTTATTAAGAATACCAAGGTCTTTAACACCAATACCACCACCATCCTTAGGTCTACAATAAGATTTCCAAGCAACTTGGACAGATTTACGACCATCGGTCGAACCAGTCCAAAAAAAATTCCGAATAGCAGCATTTAAATCTTTCAAAAGAGAAGAAGGCCAGCGATAAACTTGAAATGAATGCAAGAAGGAACCCGTAATCACTGAATTAATAAGACATAACCTATCTGCCATTGAAAGAGAGAAACTCTTCCACGATTCCAATTTACTTTTAATTTTATCAGCCCATGGGATCAACCATCGACGTTTAGGCGCACCAATGAAAAGAGAGACCCCTAGATAAGTCATTGAATCACCACCCTTGCGCATCCTAGACATTGAGAGAAAATTAGTAATTCGAGGCCCAGAGATGTCTTTGCTAAAAAATATGGAAGATTTTTCCCAATTAACTCGCTGACCCGAGAGAGAGCCATAAAGAGCAAAAGCATCTAAAATCACTCGCAAATTCTGAGGAGAAGCCCGGCAAAAGAGGATAACATCATCAGCATAGAGAAAATGCGAAGGGGCACGCATCCCAATCGGAGAAGAGATAGGAGTCATAGAGCCCGAGTCTACTAAATGCGTAAGGTATCTGCTCAAAAAATCTTCCGCCAAACAAAAAAGTAGGGGGGAGAGAGGATCACCTTGTCGCACAACACGCGAACAGGGGAAATAGCCCTGAGGGGAACCATTAATAAGAACTGAGATCCTAGCAGAATCAAAAATAGCCGCAACCCAACTAATAAAATTCTCAGAGAAGCCAAAACACCGAAGGACTTCGAAGAGAAAAGGCCAACTAATAGAATCAAAAGCCTTACGAATGTCTATTTTTAAAGCCAAGTGCCCATCGCGACTACCATTATTCAACACATTAAAACATTCATAAGCACCGGCAATACAGTCTCCAATTTGACGACCCCTAATGAAACCAAATTGATTAGGAGAGATAATGCGAGAGCAAATGTTAGCCAAGCGATCAGCAATAATCTTAGTAATAACCTTAAACAGGAAATTACCAAGAGCAATCGAGCGAAACTGATCGATCAAGAGAGCATTCGGAGTCTTCGGAATAAGGACCAAAAAATTAGAATTCAAACCCGGAAAAACTTGACCAGTGTGAAATAAATCTTGCACAGCTAAAACCACATCATGTCCCACAATTTCCCAACAATGAGAATAAAATCTGCCTGAGAAACCATCAGGACCAGGAGCACTCAGAGGATCCATGGAAAAAACCGTACTCCTCACTTCATCAAAAGAGAGAACTTGAAGAATCGAAGCATTCTCATCAACAGTAAACAATGAAGGCACATGCTCTCTAATCAAAGAGAAGTCTGAACCTTCGTTGCTAGGATCCGAAAAGAGATGCTGATAAAAAGAGGAAACATGCTCACCAATTTCAGTAGGATCATAAGAAACATTCTCACAATTTGAATAGAGGAAAGAGGCTTATTTCCCCCTCTACGCTTCAGCAGAGAATGAAAAATTTAGAGTTCCGATCACCCTCAGCAAGCCACCTGACTCTACTTTTCTCTTTCAGAAAAATCTCATGCTGTTTTAGAACACTATCCAAATCTATAAGAGCGGCAATCTCAAGACGAAAAAGATCGTCTGAAAAACCTTCAGAACCAATTCTGCCCTGAATAAGCATCACCTTTTCATTAGCATTAGTGACATTCAAGGCAATATCCCCAAACACCTCCCAATTCCACCTCCTCAAAGCCATTTTCAACAGCTTCAACTTCTGAACAACAATCCCAGTACCACTCCCAGTAATAGAGGAAGACCAAACCGATCTAACCAAATTAAGAAAGGAGGGATGAGAAACCCACATACCTTGAAACCTGAAGGGCCGTGGACTCGGCGAAATACCCGCAGAACAAGAAATCAACAAAGGGAGATGATCTGAATGAGATCTAGGCAAGGTAACACAAGATATCTGTGACCAAGCAGCCAGAAAAGAATGGGAGCATACAGCTCTGTCTAATCGAGAAAGAACCATACCACGCCTACCCCAGTCGATCCGGGTATGAAAAACTCCTTTCGTTTCAATGTCAACAAGATCACAGACCGTTAAAGCAGCACGAAAATCATCACAGGAGATAGTAGAAACATTACCAGTAGTCTCATGAGCACCTAGAACTGAGTTGAAATCCCCAAGCACAAGCCATGGATCATCTGAACCAACAATGTCCATAAGAGAGTTCCAAAGAGATCTACGGGTGATGTAGTTCACACTGGTATAAACAAAAGATATCCGATGGACAATCCCACAAAAATTAGCAGAAACAGTAACATGTTGAGAGTGAGACAGAACAATAGTAGCATCTTGAAAAGCAGTAGACCCAAAAATCCACATACTAGGAGTATCTCTAGCATTAGAACCAATAAAGTGTAACCCCATAGAACGCCAAAAAGTATAAGAAATTGAATCAAAAGCACACAACGGTTCAGCAATGCAAAAAAAATTCGGTTTATGACGAGAACAAAAATCTTTCAAAGTACGTTGGGTATCACTGTTTGCAATACCTCTACAGTTCCAATAAAGGACAATCATTTATGTAATAATTTATTTTTAGCAGCCCTAGTTTTGGGCGAAACAACACTGGTAACCTGTTTTTTATTTTTCTTACCTTTTTTAGCGGTAACCTCCTTCTAACCTGAATCTTCTAGTTGATCTGTCCAAGAGACTCAACCATGAATACTTGTGATGTCTAAAGCTATGGGGTGGCTGAAGTCTGATTCGGTACCTTCACTATCAGTGTCAGAGCTAACTGCACCCTCAAAAGTGTGCAAAAGTGGATCTACCATGGGAGGATCTATCAAGGCCTCCATATGAGCAATAACAGGATCTGGCATGGCATTAACATCTACATGGTCAGTATGTAATGGGTCTGTGGAATCATCCAAATAAACAGCGTTTTTCAAAGCCTCCCCTTGTCCAGTAGTAACAATTGGCCTGAGTGAACTAGAAGAGGCAGCCGGGTCTAAAATGGTCTTGTTTGGAAGTAAGGTTGCAGCTTCATCGGGCTTAGTCACAATGGCATCAATACCCGATTTGATAGTCTCAAAGACTCGAGAGGTCGGAACATCTCTTGAATTGTGTTTTGGTCTGTACTCCTGTCTAATTCTGGATCTTCCTCTTTCCTGATTTTTTTCTTTTGGCTCTGTGGTGACAGTTGCTATGAATCGGGCCGCATGATAACATGAGGTGGCCGTATGACCAATAAAGCAACAAACCGAGCAGAAACTTGGAACATTCTCAAAGTAAAGAGTCGGAAACAAACAATCTTCCCCAACCTCTATCATGATGGAGTCAGGCAAAGGTTTAGAAAGGTCAACATCAATCAGCATGCGAGCAAAGTGGCCATAATCACCCTTCATGGTAGCTCTGTCAAACTTTAGAGGGATTCCGATCCCACGTGCCATGTCTGAAAGGATTTGAGGGTGCCAAAACTCCCAAGGTAAATCGTAAAACCGCACTCATATTTGAGCATTGGTCGTGCGCTATGTGTTAGGATTAAAATTCTGAGTCCATGGCTGAAGCCTTAGAATTCCAGGTTTCAAATGAAGTGATTCGATGCCCCAAACTCGTGCTTTATCTTCCTCTGAATTCAAAAGAACTTGAAAAAAGCCCCGTCCAAGAGATATGAGACGCCATTGAGAGTTCAATTTCCAAATAGATTGAAGTTTTTCTTTAAGAGCCAATATCTTCCATGGTTCCTCTCCCTTTGACAAGACAACTCGACCGATAAGAGAATAACTGTAAAGTTTCAACCGTTCTTCATAAGCTTTTGGGTTGACTCTGACTGCAACATAATCACCTTTTTTCTTCGGAGTCGAAGAAATTGGTGCAATGGTGGAGGAGATTGCCTAGGCATAAGATTTCGTAACTATTTTGGGAAGTCCATCCATGTGAGAGTCTGTTTGGATTGAAGGGGCTCTAGTTCGCAACTCAAGCTCTGGAAAGAGATCCGATAACTCCATAGAGGCCATAGGTCTAAACAAACATCAACTAAACAACAATAATAGATTATTGTGCCTAGTGAACAGTGATTTAATGATGAGATAATGCAAATTCCACTAACACGAGAATCAAGGAGATATTTAGCTAATATTATGTTGCTAGAATTAAAAGGCCTCGTGAAACTGATAAGAGATAAAAATAAAATCAAATAAAGATTCTTCAATTTGCAGATGAACAGCGTGGGCAGCGGAAGCAAGGAAGCTGGGCGGATAGATGTCTGAAAGCAAGAAGCGAGATCTGGTGGACGGAGCAGTGGAAGTCGCCCAAACAGCTCTCGGTGAAGCGGAGCTGGAACCAGAACTGGTGTGGTGAAGAACGATCGGAGGTCGACGAAGGGGTTGGTTGGGACAGAGCTGACGACGGTGGGTAGTCGGGCCGGCGACAAGGTTGTTGATAGTTGGTTGGGGTGGGACGGCGGCGGCTAGGTATTGAAACAGTTCATGCTGATTTAATTTCTTTCAAATACCGGTTATACCCTTCTACAGAGCATTCTCAGTCGTGACCAACATCTGACTTTGATTCAAGATCACATATATAATAGTTAATTGATAAGAAACTAAAATTAAACTTTTCAAAAACAAAACTAAAAACAAAAGTAATTTAATAAAATTAGGAAATTAGAAACCTATCTGATAAGGAAATTAGATTTGATTTAATAAAATTAAATCATAAAATAATTAACTTAAATGAAAATATAATAATATATATTAATTACAAAAATATGTTTAAAACTCAAAATCTTCCATAAAATCTTCAATATTATCTCATGCATCATGAATCATGATCACAATAGATGGTTATTATATAACCAAAACGTATAGTATTTGAAGGTCATCTCACTATATAACATTACTTGCAGGACTCACAGGCATTTGTTGGAGTGAGTTTGAGTCGAATCATAGAGATATGAGTATTTGTGCCCTGTCTAATTTAATGTGAGGCTAAAGCCAAGGATGTTTCAGACTTTTGGTGAGTCATTGCAGAAAAGAAGAATTTGAGTCAAAGTTATTTATATCTCATTCCCCACCCTAACTACAGTGAAATCATTACTCATTAGTCTCCTTTAAATGTTAATTAATTAAAGGGACATTATCATTCTGCCCCCTATAGTTTTCCATATTCTCCAGTCTCCCCCCTCTAGTTTTAAAATTCTCCAATTTCCCCCCTCCCATGCCTATTTTCATATGGTGAGATTGGGCATGGGAGGGGGGAAATTGGAGAATTTTAAAACTAAAGGGGGGAAACTGGAGAATATGGCAAACTACAGTGGGGAGATTAATAATTTCCCTTAATTAAATCACATAAAAGGTGTAAAGTGAATAAATCAGCTGAACTTTATATATATATAAATCATAATAATAAAGTAGATTGTGATTTAATGAAGGATTATTACTTATTAGCACTAGTCCACTGAACTTTACGCGAGTTTGTATTTTACCCCTTGAATTATTTTTTTAGGCATTAAACTCCATGAACTCTCATTTATTGGTAAAATAGTTTGATTTATTGCCTCCTGAACGCCTGTTT
Source organism: Acer yangbiense (assembly GCA_008009225.1). Classification (NCBI taxonomy): domain Eukaryota; kingdom Viridiplantae; phylum Streptophyta; class Magnoliopsida; order Sapindales; family Sapindaceae; genus Acer; species Acer yangbiense. The sequence continues at coordinate 43,672,979 of CM017768.1, forward strand.
GAGGGGTATCTACAATCAGGTTTTGCCAATAGATGAAAGTTCAAGAGGTTTAATGCCTAAAAAAAAAAGTTTAAGGGGTAAAATGCAAACTCACGTAAAGTTTAGAGGGGATTAGAACCAATAACCCTATAATGAATTAGGACCAACAAGAATCATTTTTTTTTTTAATATTATATTATTACATAAATCGGGGTTTTTTAAGAGGGGAAGAACTCAAACCCATAACCTGCAGTTGTGAGGGATTTTACCACTGGATCAACCTCATCTCATCAGGACCAATAAGAATCTTATCATGCATGGATTGGAAACACATTTAATTAATTAAAAACTTTGCATTTCGTATTTATAAACAGGACTTTGAAGACCATGACTATCGTTCTCTTTTAGCCCCATCAAACACGGTTTTAGTATGTAGTCCATTTTATTGTAGGACCTGCATCCACATTGCATGTGTGACTCACTTTGGAAATATGGTACACAACTAGCTGTGCTTAGAGTGAAATAATACATTAAGTGTTAAGTTATATATATAAAAAATGTTCAAATCAGTACACACTGATATTAGAGATTAATTAAGGGTACACGGGTCTACATTAACACTTGCATACATTATTTTAATGGCGTGTCTATAAATTGTTGGTAATTGTGTAGGTGGATTCGAAAGCCCTAGCCATTCATCCCATATAAGTTACAACATCTTGTTTGTGTGCTTTCTTGTTGATTAATTGTGTTTTGTTAATTAACTTAATTTTAGCATTAATTGATTTGAGTAGTGTAATCATCCTCATTAATCTTCGATTGTCCAAATAGTAATTAGGTTAATCAATTTCGGTATTCATCAATCAATCATTGTGGAAACGAACTTAACTTATCATTGTATTACTCCAACAACCTCGTACTATTGCGAATGCCAATTTTGGAGCAGTCAATTTCTAGCGCCGCTGCTGGGGATTGCGCCTTTGTTGATATCGATACTAGTTGACATGATTGACATTTTGGATTTTTATTTGTGCTTTGTGCTTCCTTGTAGGTAGTTTGTCTCATGTATGCATAGGCATACAAGGAGCCACAATCTAATATTCTTGGATTTTGATCCGGAGATCGAGAAGCTTGCTCGCCGAATGAGGAAAAATACAAGAGAAAGTAGTATGGCCGCACCCCCAAACTTGGCCGTGAATCCGGCCGCAATTCAGCAAGATGTTGAAGAGAGGAGGACCTTGCGGGACTTTACCATGCCGGTGGTCAACCAAAATACTTTGAGCATTACTGTGTTGGCCAAAAACTTCGAAATCAAGCCTGCCATAATCCAAATGATCTTCACCACGGTACAATCTGGAGGCTACCCCGATGATGATCCAAACTTTCGAGAGGTGTGCGATACCTTCAGAATCAACGAAGGTTTGTGATGTTTTAGGATTCTAGTTTATTGCTTTCCTAATTCTTTTAGATTTCTTTTAGGTTTTTAGTTTTCCTATTTAAAGGTCTTGTACCCTAATAGGGATTTTAGTTTTTGATGATTACTAAAATTTCAAAGAGTTTTCTCTTTTTATCCAAATTTCGGTACCTTTGTGAGGGTCAACGAATTTTAAAGCCTATTATCCTAGTATCCGTATGCAGATCAACTGAATAATAGTAGGTTTCACTTTCAGTATTCGTGCTCGAATCAACAAATTTGAATCAGTTACCCGTCTGTTTATTGATTGTTGTGTGCGTCGATTTGTCCGATACATTAATTGGTATCAAAGCAACCGAGTCTACCTCTGTGCTGGTCTCAACATCCATGGACCACACCCAACTACTTCCCCATTAGATATCCACCTTCCATATTTTCCCATACAAAAAAATAAAAATAAAAATAAAAATAAAAAATTCCTATGAACCCCCAAACACAATTAGCCTTCTGTCACTCGGTGTTTTTCGATGTTACATATGTATCGGAAGCAATTTTTATCGATTTTGATAAACTGCCAATATTTGATGAAGATGTGTTTGAGAAAATATAATATGAGAGCAATTCATATTTTGTGGATTGTTTTTACGAGTAACACATTCCTCAACATAAAAATACCTCAGTTTATCTTTTGTTGCAGAATTTGATGATTCATGAATTTACTTCCATCTGTTGGAGTGATTGGATGGACGTCATGACGAAAATTGGGAAATACACAGTTCGTTGTCAACAATCTTATGTATTGACACTACATGTTCATGAAATTAAAGATGTCAAATTCGAGGACGAATTATCTCCACCCTATAGTGAATGATGCATGAGATAACATTGAAGATTTTCTTTGAGATTTTTGATTTAAAAAATATTATTGTAATTAATAAATATTATTATGTTTCCTTTAATTAGGTAGTTAATTATTTTATGATTTTATTTTATTAAATCAAATCTAATTTCCTTATTAGATAAGTTTGTGATATTTAGGATTCTAATACTTTCAATTTCCATTTGTGATGTTTTAGGATTCTAGTTTATTGCTTTCCTAATTCTTTTAGGTTTTTAGTTTTCCTATTTAAAGGTCTTGTGCCTTAATAGGATTTTAGTTTTTGATGATTAAAAAAATTTCAAAGAGTTTTCTATTTTTATCCAAATTTCGGTACCTTTACAAGGGTCAATGAATTTGAAGCCTATTATCCCGGTATCCGTACGCGGATAGGTTTCGCTTCTGGTATTCGTGCGTGAACCTTTGGAGTTAATTTGCAATAATTAGTCCCTTGATATTACATGCTACAGCCAAGGATCTTTCAGACATTGTTGAGGAATAATCAATATCAGAAATTTTGTATAAAAAGTAGATGGTGATTGAATAAGTTTAATTTGTATAGTAAAGTAGATTGTTATTGAATGAGTTGGGGAGTCCTAAGAGGATCGACAAGAATCTTATCATGGATGAATGGAAACACTTGTAATTAAAAGCTTGTGGTGTCGCATAACAATCATGACTTGCAATGACAAAGCAGAAGAAGACTATTCATTATGCATTCCCACTTCATTAATATTGCATTTGCTTTTCACATTTTCACATTTATAAACAAGTCTTGGAGACTGGAGACCAAGACTATCACTCTCTTTTAGCTCCATTATTGATTGTAGGACCTACAACGAAGCCTTTGAAGATGAAGACGAAGACTATCATCAGCCTCTTTTAGCTTAGCCCTATCAAACATGGTAGGACCTGCATGCATGACTCACTTTTTAATAGTCTCTCTAAAATATTACAAGCTTACAGCCAAGTCTTGGGAGACGAAGACTATGAGTCTCTTTTATCCCCTTGAAACGCGGTTTAGTACTTTAGTTACAGTGTTGTTGATTGTAGGACCTGCATTGCATGTGAGGTGTGACTCACTTTTTATTACCGTTTCATCAACCGGCCATCTCATACACCATATGTATTGAGCATGCTCTGCCTGCTATATATATAACCAATACCATGTTTGCGAATTCATGTGCTCAAAAATGGGTTGGTTAAGTAGATGGTCTTACCCACTTTTCTGTCTCCAACTTCTTCTCTTGCATTCACTCACCCTCTCAAAACTCTGCTCTCATGATCAGGTTTATGCTTTACTCCAATTCAAGCAACTCTTTACCTACTATAACGATACTCCCCCTTATAATGTTTGTGGGTCACGCCCTACTCATCAATATATGGAGCATTGGAAGGGGGATACTGATTGCTGCTCATGGGATGGAGTCACTTGTGATGATATGGACACGGGTCATGTTACTGAGCTTGATCTCAGTTGCAATCAGCTAAATGGTACCATCCCTTCCAACACCACCCTCTTTCTCCTTCCATACCTACAATTCCTCGACTTAAGCGGCAATAACCACTTGAAAGGATCTTTTCCGGAGGCTAACTGGAACAATCCCCTCAAGAGTTTGGATGTCTCTTACACCAGCTTCTCAGGAAGATTGCCTAATTCAATCGACAATCTAAAGTTTTTGATGGAGTTGAATCTACAACACTGTAAATTCATTGAGTTAGTTCCTGCATCTATAGGTAACCTTACTCACCTTGAATATTTGGACTTGTCACATAACAATTTCAGTGGTAATATCCCGTCATCTCTTTCAAATCTTCAGAATCTTAGTTCACTTGATCTTTCTGTCAATAATTTCATTGGTGAAATTCCAGAAATTTTTGTCAACTTAACGCAACTTGATTCCTTAGATTTGTCAAGCAATCAACTCTCAGGTCCCATTCCTTCTTGTTTAAGTGGGCTTCAAAATTTAGATTATATGCAATTGAATGAGAACTCTCTGATTGGAACCATACCATCTAGCTTGTTTGCTCTACCATTATTGACAGAGATTGATCTCAGCTTTAACCAACTTGTGGCAATACAGTACATAGGTGAAAATTCAAGTAACTCGTTGCAATCCATCTATTTGGATAATAATAGGTTTCATGGGTCGATCCCAAGTTCAATATTTGTACTTGTGACACTCAAAAGAATATCATTTTCTTCGAACAATTTAAGTGGCAATCTAGAGCCTTACATGTTTGCAAAGCTAAAATATCTTCAAAACCTTGATCTTTCTTCAAACAACTTCAGTGGCAATCTAGAGCCTTATGTGTTTGCAAATTTGACAACTCTTCAAGACCTTGATCTTTCCCATAATAGCTTATCATTAAGTAGCACAATCAAAGTCAACTCTTCCTTCGAAGCTCCACGCAATCTACAGAGGCTGGACCTTTCTGACAACCAAATCCATGGTGAGATTCCCAACTGGCTGTGCCATATGGGGAAGGACACATTGGAATTTCTTAATGTCTCCCACAACTTCCTCACAGGAAGCATCGAGCAACTTCCCCATCTCCCCCATCTTGAATTTCTTGACCTCCGTTCCAACTTGCTTCGAGGAAAACTTCCTGTCCTACCTTGGAACAATCTTACGTTTCTTGACCTCAGTTCTAACTTGCTTCAAGGAAAAATTCCTGTCCTACCGCTTGGATTATATACATTATTAATCTCAAAAAACCAGTTGAACGGAGAGATACCTCATTGTATCTGCAATATGAGTGACCTTTGGGTGCTTGATCTTTCCAGTAACAACATGAGAGGCACCATTCCAGAATGCATGGGAAACATTAGCATGTTTCGTGGCGTGCTGGATCTGCATAATAATAGTTTTTCTGGCACCATCCCTGATACATTTGCAAAGGGCAATGGTTTGGAGACCTTGAACTTCAACAACAATGATCTTGAAGGGCCTGTGCCCCGGTCTCTCGTCAATTGTACAGCGCTCCAAGTTCTAGATCTTGGTAATAACAAGATGAATGATACCTTTCCGCATTGGTTGGGAACCCTTCCGGAGCTACAGGTTCTTATTCTCCGTTCCAATAAATTTTCTAGTTCTGTACGAGATTCAAAGGCAAAAAACTCCTTCTCTAAGTTGAGAATACTTGATCTCTCAAAAAACAATTTTAGCGGTTCTCTGCCGATGAAGTTTTTTGGAAAACTCAAAGCTATGATGAATGTTGGTGAATCTGGAACAGAATCGCAATACATGGACGTTGGTATAGATTCATCTTACCGATATTCTTTACTGGTGACAATGAAAGGAGTTGATTTCCAAATGGAGAAAATCCTAACCATTTTCACAACTATGGATTTGTCAAGCAACAAGTTTCATGGACAAATTCCAGATGCAGTTGGAAAATTGAAATTTCTCAAAGTCCTCAACTTTTCTCATAACGATCTAATAGGTCATATTTCGTTATCCCTTGAGAATTTGATAAATCTGGAATCACTAGACCTTTCTTCAAACAGGCTCGAGGGAGAGATTCCTAATCAATTGACAAATTTGACATTTCTTTCAACTCTAAACCTCTCGTACAACCAGCTCGTGGGACATATACCTCAAGGGAACCAATTTGGTACGTTTCAAAATAATAGCTATATCGGGAACTTGGGCTTGTGCGACTTTCCATTGTCAGAAAAGTGTAACAATTGTGAAGAACCAGAATGCAAACCAGATACACCAACCATATTCCATGATGAACACAATACTGCGAGCTGGTTTGATTGGAAAATGAGTTTGATGGGTTATGGATGTGGAGTGGTGATTGGTTTGTCAACGGGGTATATTGTATTCTCAACCGGAAAACCAGAGTGGATTGTGAACATGGTTGATAGAAAGCAGTCCAGAAGGGTGAGAAGGCTAACCGGAAGAGGCAGAAGAAGAAATTGATTAGTAAGTGCAAGTCATTCTTTTAATTGTAAAACAATTCTGCTACTTCTTATATTTAGCCCATCACCTTGAAAGATATCGTATACAAAATTCATATCGGGTACAAAGTCCCTTGATATGATTTTTGCATATGATGTCAAAGTGAGTTGAATAAAGCAATATTGTGTAAAATCTACTTAGGGAGTCAGATCGGTTTAGACATTTAACGTACTCCTTCATTTTTGCAGGCACAAATAGAGTTGAATGGAGCGAAAGGCAGCTGAGTGAAAAGAGTCTTTGTCTGTGCGTGTGATGAAGCTTGAGATAAACCCTTAGGTTTTAATCTTGAATTTGATTGTGATATTGTTATAATATTTATAATATATAGTTGCTTGGTTGTTTTCCAATTTGAACTTTGTAGTACTTTAGTTATATTTGTTTGTTAAAAAAGAATTTGTTGATAAGCACTAGCCTCTCAAGTCAATGAAGAATTTGTAGAAAAACCATCATAAAACCTCCATGTAAGAATGCAGGACTCTAAATTTGGATGTATAAAAGCCTCGGTTATAAAAATTTCTAAAATATTAAATAATACAAATTTAAAATCTGTATGAAGTTGTTAAGGGGATAGTTGGATCAGCTTTGAACATATCAGGTCTCATGTTAAGGACAGCACCAATTAGCAATCCTCCAGCACTTCTTCATCTGGGTCTGCAAATTTAAACTAGCTAGTGATTCCTAGTTTATATTAGGAATAAACAAATAAAATAAAGTCACAAGATTGAGACAATGTCAAACTTCAAAGTTGTTGTGAGTTATAATTTGTGCAAGGTACATTAAAATCAGCTAAGAAATTATAACTGTTGATGCTTAAGAACATTAACATCATGAAAATTACAGCCATCGAATAAACACACGTCAATATCTAATTAAATTAGCAAAGGAGCTGGGCTTGACAACTTCAGGCCCATTTACAGTAAATTGTTTGAAGGTTTGGATTAGAAATAGGCCCACTTCTTTATTGGTGTGTATGTAAGCTACCAAAAAAAAAAAAAAAAAAAAAAAATACAAGTAATTTTAATTCATTATTTATAAGTTTATTTTCAAATATAATAGATGCCATAAGTAATCTAATTAAATTTCTCACTAGATAAATGTACGTATAGATTATAAAACCATAATTTATAATGATTACATAAAAAGCTTAACCATATTGAAATTTAATATTGATCGGCTGCTAATTAAGCTCTCAATTTCATCATCACTCCTTAATTTACAAAGTAAAATGAAACGTAATTAAGAATACAAATTTCAAATAACAGTAACATTACAACACAGCCTGTCTCATTTTATAGGTGGATTTTATATTACTAATTTCGATAAATAGCTAATCCCAATAGATTTTTATAACTGATCACAATATATTGTTAATATTACCGAAAACGTGTAGTATTTGAAGGTCATCTTACTATATAACATTACTAGTTAGACCCATAGCCAATTTTTTTTATAATTTTGACATTAAATGATGTTTAGTAAAACTTTCAAAGGCAATTAATTGATAATTTGATAAGTTTTGACAGTGATTTTGATAAGCAGGTGAGAGTTACTTTTTGAGAGTGATTATATAACAATCTATTTCAGTATTTAATGAATATTTTAAAATATCATTATTATCCCTATGAAATCAAGTTAAAATAATTTTTATATATTACTTCATCTTAAAATTAAATATTCTACGTAAATATTGATTTGATTTATAAAATCGTATACAAATATTTTTATTGTTCTTATGGAATTTTATTTTCTAATTTAAATATTTTACTTAAATATTAATTTAATTTATATATAATTAATGAAAAAAAAAAATGAAATAGGGTTCTAAAATTATATCAATTTTAGTCATTATAAGTAATCTCACCACTATTGTAATAAAATTACCAAAAATATATATATATATATACTGCTTTTGAGCTATACAGTAGTTTTAAAAGTACAATTAACCAAATATCTGTTGATTAACTTCATATCTGATTATTTCTTTAGTACGGCTAATGGTAATTATAATAAAAGTTAAAGCTATATCACTTGAATTTGGATCAATTTAGTGAGATATGAGTAATTGTGCCATGTATAATTAAAGGTGAGGCTTGTGATGTTTTTCCCCATAGACCAGTCTAATTTTTTTTTTTAAAAAAAAAAAATCACTGCAGAAAAGAAGAATTTGAGTCACCCCAACGGCCCAACTACAGTGAAGTCATTAGTCATTGTTAAATGTTAAATCACATAAATGGTCAAAAGTGAATCAATCTGAAGAACTTTTATTATTATTATTATTATTATTATTAATAAAGTAGATTGTGATTGAATGAATCAGTTTTTGAGTCATAAGAGGAACAACAAGAATATATCTTATCATGGATCGGAAACATAAAGCTTTGCATTTCGTATTTATCAACAAGTCTTTGAAGACCAAGAGTATCAGTCTCTTTTAGCCCCATCAAACACGGTTTAGTATATATAATATATATAGTCCATTGTATTGTAAGACCTGCATTGCATGTGTCATGTGTGACTCACTTTTTATCACTTTGGAAATGTACACACGTCTCGGAGAATCTATTTATTAAATTTTCATGCAATGCACAAGTTTACGATCTAAGCTTAACTTAACTTAACTTGCCGTTCCATCCAACGTCACTTCTTTGCATTAAGCTTCTCTTTTGCATTCTGATACTTTATGTTCACATCACGAAAATGGTCCGGTGCTGGGCTTGGTCGGCTTTTCTGCTTTTCGGCGACGGGAGTCGATTCCGGTGGGGGTTTGCTTGGCTAGGGGCGTGGGGTCTTGATCGGCATCTCCGGCGTCGTCGCTCTTGCCGGCGGCGTCCTGGTGGGTCTGCTCCGGCGGCCTAGAAGTCGCTCCTCCAGCTCGGCTTTCGTCCGAATGTTGGGTTTGTTTTGTATAGTGTAGTTTGGCGAAACCGTTTGGTTTCCTGGTTGTATTTCCACCTTTGTGTGTGTGTTTTTCTCCCGTTTGTGGGACTCTCACCTGGGTAGTGCTCGCTTATCCTATTTGTGAAGTCCCAGTTGTGTATGTAAACATGCTAGTCATGTTTTGCCCTGGTTTCCAGGTGCCCTTCAAAAAAAAAAAAAAAAAAAAAAACAATAGAAATTACTCTAAATTCTAAAAAGCCACAATAAAACCAATTTAATGTGTGTCAAAAAATAAAATAGAAGTTTGGATGTGAGGAAGCACGCAAATAGGGCACCGGTATTTATAGAGTTTAAGGAAATAAGGAAAACCAAATGGCGTGTCATTTTGAAGAAGCGTACTCATTAAGGAAATAAAATGTGCGAAATATGAAGGGTAATTTTCCCACCAATCACAGCCGTATCAGCAGTAATCACTGCAGAGATACAAAAGATCTCACCTAGTTACCACAAAGCTTAACCGTGCATACTTAGACGTGTATATACTCTGTTATTACTTAGTTTCCTTATGTATTTAGATTAATTACTTTCCTATCCTAGTAGGTTGTAATGTGTATAAATACTCTCTTCTATCAGTAAATAAAGCAATGCATTATTTACATACAAATATCTAAACCTATTATGGTATCAGAGCTCAGCTAAGAAAAAGCTTGAGATCCTAACTCTTCTCTTCAAATTTTCCTTTCTTCCAAAACCCTAAATCGGCCTGTAAGGATTCCCATTAATTGATTGGCTTATTTCGTGGTCAAACCACATGTTGGGGTTTGGTTGTAAGGGTAGTCTAGGTGATAGTTGAAGATCAAAGACCCTTTCCAAGACCTCAAGAGGACAAGCACCAAAGGTATATCTTGTGCTTACTTTGGCTTGAAGAGATATAGTTGCACACACACACAACATGCATAACTCTTATCTTGAATGTTGTGTTTATATTTTGTGTGCATTACGCTTTATTGATTTATTCAATATCTCTTCTTGCATTTATTTGAGTGCATCTTGTTCTATGAAATGCCATGACATGTTAGGCATTATGATACATTCAATACCCACACTTGCACTTCATGAATGATTAGCTTTTAGTGTGGAGAAATTCGTTTCCCGAAAGTTGTTCGGAAACGTCCGCGCCTGCACGTTGGTGTACTTTGTTTTGCGCGATGATCGCCGGTGGAGTTGCCTTTGGCTTCTCCTTGGTTTCACCATTTTTGGTGAAACGGCGGTTCCGTTCGGCGGCCTGGCCGCCGTTCAAAACCGCCGAATCAGACCTGATTGAAATTTCTCTCGGGTCCAAAACGGCGGTTCTGATCGGCGGTTACGAAACCGCCGAACGAAGTCGCCGAAGTTCCCCTATTCTTCTCGGGAGCATTTCGGCGAATGAAACCGCCGATCGTGCGATTTTAAGGGCAAAATTGTATTTTCACCTGCCCTGTTTTTGGTCTCTATAAATACATCCTTATCTCTGGTTCAGAACACAAGTCTTGCATCCCAAGAACCCTAGAGAGATATTTAGAGAGACTTGAGAGAAAAAGCTTAAAGATCACATCTTTAATTCTCTAAACTCATTCCCACATGCACAAATCATCATCTAGGCATCATCTAGGATCATCTAGCATATGCTAATGCATGGGACTTCTTCAACACACATGGTATGATTTGTTGAACACTTTTATCTTACATAATTAGTGTTTCTACTTATCAATTTTATCTCATATTTTACTTATATGTGTTTAGATTAATTTCTACATATAAGATTGAGATTATGTGTTGATTGGGTTATTATTTGATAGCTAGGCTTTAATGTTCATATGCCATCTAGCTAATTGATCTCATTTGTTGATTGAGATTATTTTTCATAGCTTAATTGATTAGGTCATTATTGCCTAAAAGCTATGCCATGAACATTCTTGTGTGATGTATTGATAACTAGGTTGATAGATTGTCTTTTAATCAACTAGTTAATCCTTTGAATGTTTGTGGGTTTTATATGATAGCTTTGTATCTAGGATTGGTTATCCTTTAGTTAGCTAAAGTTATATGCCATGACATATAGCTACATGTGATATCTAGGATTGATTATATTGTCATCTTATAATCCTAGGTAAGCATTTAGAGTACCCTAGCTCTTATTGTATTAATTGAATATTCATACATATTCACATAGGGTTGTGCATCTCTTTTGAGAGATTGAAGTCTTGGTCTAGGGTTGCTATTACAGGCCTGCGGGTAGTAGTGGTGGGTTACAGACCGGGATTAGGCTATAAACATCATTACAAGTAGTGACTACGAGGATCAAGCAAATTGGAATATGGTTGCTAATAAAGGCCCGCTGGGTAGAAGTGAGGGGTTACAGACCGGAGTGTTAGACGAGGTCTACATAGGTTGTAAACTTCATTTCAATTAGTGATTTCGAGTTCCGAGTGTGGCGCACTATACAGCCCGTGGTTTTTCCTAGTGGTTGAGTTTTCCACGTAAACATCAAGTGTCATTTATTATTTCCGCATCTTATTACACTTGTATGTATTGTTGACTTGCTAGGGGTATTTTCGTAAAATTGACATGCACGCGAAAATTGGGTAATAATTAGATAAAATCTATTCACCTCCCCTCTAGCTTTATATAGAACACACCGAGTATTCCTTTCAATTGGTATCAGAGCGGGTTCCTAGATATACTTAGGTGATCCAAGCTCATTTTTGGTGTGTTGTGCATTTTGTATGTATTTGATTGATTTCATACATTTTGCATTCTTCTCATTTGCATTCATTCAACGCAAACACTATGAGTGAATTTGAGAGAGAAGAAAATAACTCCGATGAGGAGATGTCCCTCTAAGGTGAGAGAGGAGACGAAGATGAAAGGGCGTTGCTCACATCACCAAAGAGCTTCAAGCCCAAGCCTTCCTCAATCTTGGTCTAACCAACCAAAAAGGCTAACTTCCCTCAACCTACGATCCTAATAGGGAAGTGATCAATCATGCAAGCTCAACCGAGCAAGCAACATTGTCTTGGTCATCATCAAAGGAGGAGAGATCCTATCCAACTACCAAGACAACCACAACGACAAGGGAAAACACTTTTGCATGCTCAAGGGAATGGTATAATTCCTAACCTTATCTCCTCTTGTCATTTGTGTGGTATTGTTGGTCATGTTAGACCAAGTTGCTTGCATTACATTTAAATATGTAATCTTATATGCATGATTGAAAAGAAAAAGGCTAGAGCTAAGATGCATGTCCTTAAAAAGGAAGAAAATCATTTGCATGATCCTTTGCCATCTAGAACTCTAGAACCTATGACCACTAGGTATGTTATTGAGACACCTAAGTGGATTAGAAAAGACGAACCCGCTTGCTACGAGACAAACATGTCTCAAATAGGTTCAACTAGGTCCTATGGACTTGGTAAGTCTTTTAGACCACATGCCCTTCATTGAAGTGGTGTGGATATTGACCCCATATGGGGAACTTAAGCAAAGAGAGCTACTTTGCATCTTGTCACTTGCAAAAAATTTGAAATATCTTATGCTTCTCTTTTTGTTGCTTGAGTTAGCTTGGTTACACTATGTATATATATTTTCTATTCAATAAGTGTGATCAATGCTTGTATTGCAATCCATGTCATATTTATGTTCAAACATGCATTTTTGGACTAGGAGATATTTACATAGGATAAAATTTGAATGACCTATAATGATCTCCATGACATGATGATTGCTAAATGACATGCTAAATGCTAATCTTGAAAAGCATGTTTTGATGATTGCATTTCTTAACTGCAAATAATGTGTGAAAAAGCTTATGAGACTCAAATGAAAAAGGATCTTGTATCCATTCAAGGATTTTACAATCCAAATGTCTCTCTTTCTTTATTGGTTGAACATGTCTACTATCATATGGATATCTTATTCGGAAAAATCAAGTAGGGTGTAAAGTCGCTCATAACATGTTTGGCTTATAAAGTTGGATATAGTTGTTTTTAAATTGAAATCAATGAAAACCTATATCCTTGCTTCTCTCTTGACATTGGTGAAATTGGTTTGAATTTATATTGAAAACCTTTGTCATTTGCTTTGCCAAATACCATGGTATTTTGGACTTAAATGCTACATGTCTTGTATGCAAAGCAATTTTTTGATTCACACATTTTCTTTAAATAAATCTCCTTGTTTCTCTCCAATAAATTGAGATTGCATAAAGTGACTTATATTGATTATGCAAATATCTAGAATGCTACTATCTCTCTTTGCCTTGAGTGACCCAGTTGGGGACTACTCCTTTGTCTATATCATGACAAAAAGGGGGAGTAGGTTGTGGTAAGAGGAGTTGCAAATTGTAGTAGCAATTGTGCATGTTGGGGAGAATACTAATTGAGGGGGAGTAACCCTTTGAGGGGGAGTATTTGCACATTACATACATTGCATGATGTTGTACTTAATTTCTTAAATGCAAATGCTTGATTTATCTCACTTGATTCATCTCACCTTTTCTTGTATTGGAAAGTATAGAAACTTGTTTTTCAGGGATTGATCATTCTACAAGAGATTGAAGACTTCATGTTTTATTTTATCTTATCTCTTTGTATGTAGAAAATCATTGTAGACCCATAGTTTCTATTATGTTGTGAGGAATCAATGTGAGTGGTGGTTTTGTCACGAAATAGCCAAAGGGGGAGATTGTAAGGATTCCTATTAATTGATTGGCTTATTTCGTGGTCAAACCACATGTTGGGGTTTGGTTGTAAGGGTAGTCTAGGTGATAGTTGAAGATCAAAGACCCTTTCCAAGACCTCAAGAGGACAAGCACCAAAGGTATATCTTGTGCTTACTTTGGCTTGAAGAGATATAGTTGCACACACACACAATATGCATAACTCTTATCTTGAATGTTGTGTTTATATTTTGTGTGCATTATGCTTTATTGATTTATTCAATATCTCTTCTTGCATTTATTTGAGTGCATCTTGTTCTATGAAATGCCATGACATGTTAGGCATTATGATGCATTCAATACCCACACTTGCACTTCATGAATGATTAGCTTTTAGTGTGGAGAAATTCGTTTCCCGAAAGTTGTTCGGAAACGTCCGCGCGTGCACGTTGGTGTACTTTGTTTTGCGCGATGATCGCCGGTGGAGTTGCCTTTGGCTTCTCCTTGGTTTCACCATTTTTGGTGAAACGGCGGTTTCGTTCGGCGGCCTGGCCACCGTTCGAAACCGTCGAATCAGACCTGATTGAAATTTCTCTCGGGTCCAAAATGGCGGTTCTGATCGGCGGTTACGAAACCGCCGAACGAAGTCACCGAAGTTCCCCTGTTCTTCTCGGGAGCATTTCGGCGAATGAAACCGCCGATCATGCGATTTCAGGGGTAAAATTGTATTTTCACCTGCCCTGTTTTTGGTCTCTATAAATACATCCTTATCTCTGGTTCAGAACACAAGTCTTGCATCCCAAGAACCCTAGAGAGATATTTAGAGAGATTTGAGAGAAAAAGCTTAAAGATCACATCTTTAATTCTCTAAACCCATTCCCACATGCACAAATCATCATCTAGGCATCATCTAGGATTATCTAGCATATGCTAATGCATGGGACTTCTTCAACACACATGGTATGATTTGTTGAACACTTTTATCTTATATAATTAGTGTTTCTACTTATCAATTTTATCTCATATTTTACTTATATGTGTTTAGATTAATTTCTACTTATAAGATTGAGATTATGTGTTGATTGGGTTATTATTTGATAGCTAGGCTTTAATGTTCATATGCCATCTAGCTAATTGATCTCATTTGTTGATTGATATTATTTTTCATAGCTTAATTGATTAGGTCATTATTGCCTAAAAGCTATGCCATGAACATTCTTGTGTGATGTATTGATAACTAGGTTGATAGATTGTCTTTTAATCAACTAGTTAATCCTTTGAATGTTTGTGGGTTTTATATGATAGCTTTGTATCTAGGATTGGTTATCCTTTACTTAGCTAAAGTTATATGCCATGACATATAGCTACATGTGATATCTATGATTGATTATATTGTCATCTTATAATCCTAGGTAAGCATTTAGAGTACCCTAGCTCTTATTGCATTAATTGAATATTCATACATATTCACATAGGGTTGTGCATCTCTTTTGAGAGATTGAAGTCTTGGTCTAGGGTTGCTATTACAGGCCCGCGGGTAGTAGTGGTGGGTTACAGACCGGGATTAGGCTGTAAACATCATTACAAGTAGTGACTACGAGGATCAAGCAAATTGGAATAGGGTTGCTAATAAAGGCCCGCTGGGTAGAAGTGAGGGGTTACAGACCGGCGTGTTAGACGAGGTCTACATAGGTTGTAAACTTCATTTCAATTAGTGATTTCGAGTTCCGAGTGTGGCGCACTATACAGCCCGTGGTTTTTCCCAGTGGTTGGGTTTTCCACGTAAACATCAAGTGTCATTTATTATTTCCGCATCTTATTACACTTGTATGTATTGTTGACTTGCTAGGGGTATTTTCGTAAAATTGACATGCACGCGAAAATTGGGTAATAATTAGATAAAATCTATTCACCCCCCCTCTAGCTTTATATAGAACACACCGAGTATTCCTTTCACGGCCGTCAACCATGACCTCCCTTAGCCCAACCGCATCTGCCTCTTCCTCTTCCACCTCTCTTCCTCAAGTTACTCTCATGGGAACGACCAACAACGACCAACCACCATCCATCATTGCAATCAACTCCACTAAAGTTCCTATCAAACTCACAAAAGGAGGGAATTATGCAGCATGGAGATCTCAATTTGAAAACCTATTATTTGGCTATGGCCTTATGGGATATCTAGACGGTACCAAGCCGTGTCCTTCTGAATCTGTTCTAGCCTCCACTGACATCGCTGGTCAAGAATCCGACCGAACCACAGCCAATCCGGATCATCAACTCTGGCTCCGTCAAGATCGACTGCTCCTCCATACGATTCAAGTCTCATGCATAGGAGCCGCACAATCCATAGTCACTCGATCCACCACCTATGCTCAAGCATGGGCGAAACTTGAAGTCGCCTATGCCAACCGGTCGAATACATGTAAGCTTGGCCTCATTGATTCACTAACAAATGTTAGCTTGGAAGACAAATCAGTAGCGGATTACATGCAGGGGATCAAGACCATCCTTGACAATATTGAATTGATTGGTCATCCTGTTGATGATGGTGCAACTGTCATTCACACACTGAATGGACTGGGACTAGCCTACATGCCTCTTGCATTAGCCATTCGAGCCCGAGACACCCCAATATCCTTTGAAGAACTCTATGACAAGTTACTTGACCATGAAGCCTTCCTTCGCCGTGATGAAACAATGAAGCAAGGTCCAACAATCACAGCTCAATTCAATCAACGCACCTATAATCGGTGAGGTCGTGGCCAACAAGGACACTCATTGACCACCATGGGACATCATTAGAACCTCGGCTTCAACCACTCTCACGGTCAGAATTCCAACTCCGAGACAGCCCCGAGCATCAGTCGTGGCTTCACTTCGAATCAAGGTGGCTCTTATCTCTACAACAATCCATCGAACTAATCTCATCAGAATCAGTGGCGTCCACAAGCTTCTTATAATAACTCTCAGCCGGTATGTCAACTCTGTGACAAAATTGGTCACACGGCCCGCACATGTTGTTCTCGCCCACCTCTAACAACCCAAACCTGGCCACAGGCGAATCACATGACCTTTGATCAATCTATCCCTCGCAACAACAACAACTGGATACTCGACTCTAGTGCTTCCCACCACATGACATCGGATCTTCAGAATCTATCACTACATTCAGAATATGGTGGTCCAGAGGACATAATGCTTGGGGACGGTAAAACTAGTCCTATAACTCACACTGGCTCTACATCTTTGCATACATCTGATAATTCTTTTCATCTAAAACATGTCCTGTGCTCTCCTAAAATCTCACATAACCTAGTTTTTGTATCTCAATTTTGTTCTCATAATAACACATCTATTGAATTTTTCCCTGATTGTTTTCTTGTGAATGATATGATAACGGGGGCATCCTTGGTCCACGGCCAGAATAAAGGAAATCTTTATATTTGGCCACCGTCCAGTCAACCACGTCACCCAGCGTCACAAGTCCACCTCCATTCCGCGTCAATCCACCCTACCGCCTCACCTCTAGCGTGGCACTGTCGTCTAGGTCATCCCTCCCTATAGGTATAAAAATTTCTAAAATTTAAAATCTATATGACGCAGAAGCAAAATACCTCTAACTCTGAAGTAGTTATAGTTGGATCAGCTTTGAACATATCAGGTCTCATGTTAAGGACTGCACCAATTAGCAATCCTCCAGCACATATTCATCTGGGTCTGCAAATTTATACTAGCTAGTGATTCTAAGTTTATATTAGGAATAAACAAATAAAATAAAGTCACAAGTTTGTGACAATGTCTAACTTCAAAGTTGTTGTGAGTTATAATTTGTGCAAGGTACATCAAAATCAGCTAAGAAATTATAACTGTTGTTGCTTAAAATCATTAACATCATGAAAATTACAGTCTGAACATAGACACGACTTTGTATGTATATGCAATAGTAATTTGGGCCTAAAATAGGCTTGACAAAGGAGCTGGGCTCTACAACATCAGGCCCTTTTACAGTAAATTGTTTGAAGGTTTTGGATTACAAATAGGCCAACCGAACAAACCCATAAGAAACAAACAAACAAGTAATTTTAATTCATTATTTTGAAGTTTATTTTCAAAATAATAGATGCCATAACGCATAAGTAATCTAATCTCACTAGATAAATGTACGAATAGATTATAAACCATAATTTATAATTATTACATAAAATCTTTAACCATATTGGAATTTAAAATTGATCGGCTGCTAATTGAGCTCTCAATTTCATATCACTCCTTAATTTACAAAGTAAAATGAAACGTAATTAATAATAAAAATTTCGAATAACAGTAACATCACAACACAGCATGTCTTGTTTTATAGGTGGATTATATATTACTAATTTCGATAGATAGCTGATCCCAATAGATTTTTATAACTGATAGGTGGATTTTACCTAATTTTGATAGATTTTTATAGCTCCCAGGAACGTAACTCAGCTGATAGATGAACGAGTTTGAGGCTTGAACAAATAACTCCCAAGTCAGAGACTCGAATCCTACTAATGACAAAATTTTCCAAAAAAATACCTGGTCTAGATAGATGGATAGATTGATACTGTCAAAAAAAAAATAAAAAATTAACTGATCACAATAGATTTTTAATATTTAACGAAAACATGTAGTAATTGAAGGTCATCTTACTATAAAACATTACTAGTTGGACCCACATCCAATTTTTTTGATGATTGAGGCTCAATTTGGTATCACTTTTGAAAAGTTAAAATCAGCTTATTTTATAATGTTGACATTAAATGATGTTTGGTAAAATTTCCAAAAGTTATTAATTGATAATTTGATAAGTTTTGACAATGACTTTGAGAAGTAGGTAAGGGTTACTTTTTTAGAGTAATTATGGAATAATCTATTTCGGTATTTAATAAATATTTTAAAATATCATTATTATCTCTATGAATCAAGTTAAAATCATTTATATACCTTATTTAATCTTAAAATTAAATATTCTACTTAAATGATGATTTGATTTATAAAATCTTATAAAAATATTTTTATTGTTCTTATGATTTTTTTTTTCTAATTTAAATATTTTTACTTAAATATTGATTTAATTTATATATAATTAATGAAAAAATAAATAAAACATGGTTCTAAAATTATATCAATTTTAGTCATTATAAGTAATCTCAGCACTTTTGTAATGAAATTATGTATCCTGCTTTTGAGTTATACAATAGTTTTAAAAACACAATTAATCAAGCATCTGTTAATTAACTTCATAGTTGATTATCTCTTTAGCATAGCTAATGATGATTATAATAAAAATTATAGCAATACCAGCCTTAGTCGAATCAATGAGATATGAAGGAACTTAAAATCGACATATCCACCAATATATCCACCGATATATCTATATTTTGGAGGGACCGATATATCCACCGATAGAGAAGAAATTGGTGTAGATCGTGGAGCTACTGTTAGTAAATCCTTTTTAAAATTTTTTACCGAATATCCACCGATATCGATAATATCCCCAATATATCCATAAATTTAAAAGCCTGATATCGATACCGATACCGATATTTTATTCCTTGGTAATTCTACCATGTATAATTAAAGGTGAGGCTACGGTCAAGAATGTTTTCAGACTTTTGGTGAGTCATTGCAGAAAAGAAGAATTTGAGTCAAAGTTATTTATATCTCAATCACCACCCCAACTATAGTGAAGTCATTAGTCATTGTTAAATGTTAAATAACATAAAAGGTCAAAAGTGAATGGATCAGCATAACTCTTTTTTCCTTTTTTTTTTCTTTTTTAAGAGCATCTCTAAGAGCAACTCCAACTGAGCGCTAGGTTTGTGCAAAATACATTTCTAAAAATATATATAGTTCGGTGAATAGTAGCACGCTAGGATTGGCACACCACTGTTCACCAAATGGTAATTTATTTTTTTTAATTTTTAAATAGTTACATCTATTAAATCAACACTTTAATTTTTTTTTTAATTCCTAATTTAACCCTCTTCTACTTAATTAAAATAATATGTGTTGTATGTATATATTCGGCCAAAAGACACATCAGCAAAATAGGTAGGAAACACGGAAAGATAAGCCCACGTCACTGGTCAACAAGTCAACGAAGGAAGTATTAACCGTACGCCACGTCATCAAGATCAACAGAAACCAAAAGTGTATTCGCCAGGTAACTCAGCTCATACTCACTGAAGACTTGTACTCGGTCGTGTCCTATTCGGCCACGTAACCTTATGGAAGTATCGAGTGAAGACTCATCTAGGTACAAGGTCCCAAGAGTTGTCCCCCTTTACGTTCTGAAAGTATCTAGAAAGATAGGCATTGAACAGGAAACAAGAATCAGTCCGCCATAATCCTAAACCGATTCTATTTGGCAAGTATGGCAGTAGCAAGAAGAAACCCTAACCAGGAACCATATACAGTAAATGGGTGAATTCAGCTATTGTATGAGAGAAGGAGTGTGTAACCTAAAACAAATCATAGTATTATTTTTCCTGCCCTCAACGGGCTTCGTGGTTTTTTTCCCTTTTCTAGGGTTTTCCACGTAAAACTTGTGTCTTGCATGCTTTTATTTACATTCTTGCTTTTATTGACGTAACATTATTGTTGGACGTGTGTCAATCCAAAAATCACCGTCAACAATATGTATTCCCAAAAAATATACCGTTGGAAAGATCTCGTTGAGATCTTTAAAATGACACCAATATTGAATATATATATATATATATATATGGGACAATCTATAAAATACTGGTATACTCATACACCGTGTAAGGAATATTGCGATCGAAGGTTGGATCACACTTTTTCAAATTACGATCACAATATTTGCTACACGGTGTATGGGTACGCCGGTGTTCTATAGCCTGACCCTATAATATATATATGAGTAATGTTACTTTACCAAAATTTGTGCCCATATATGGAGCCCAAATGATGTGACAACACTCTAATCCATGCATTTAAATTGTATTAGATCTGCATGATTTAAATGAATGGACTAGAGTGTTGTCAAATCTTTTGGACACCAAATTTGGGTAAAGTAGTATTATTCACATATATACATAATTTATTTTATTGACTCATTAATCATTGTTAAACTTTTATAATAAACATTAAGAGGATATTCTTTAAAGATGCTCTTTCGTTGTTAAATTTGGTATGGAACATTTGCGGAGTAGTTCGTTATATTGGAAATAAACATCTCTCTTACTCATGCTTTTCAATGTTTGTGCACAACAATGTTTAAGCTAGATTTGAGGGTGTAAGTCGTGTGTTTGTTTTCTTATTTTTGTTTTAAGCATATGCATTTGATTTTGTTTGAGTTGTTTTGTGCTAGAAAAGGAAAAATTTCAGGTTGGCTGGTCCGCACAACTCAAGAGAGTATCGCAAAGGCTTGGTTGATTCGATAACCACTCACGAGAGCTAGTACTTAAAGGGTAAAAATGCTTGGCTTATTGTTTTGTGATTTTTATTTTTGTCTAGATCTAAGAGTGGATATGTGTTGTACTTAGATCTTAGGGTGTTTGTTTAAAAAAAAAAAAATCAAATCTCTGCCAAAAGTGCCTTGTTTTGAATATTTTTGAGGCAGATGTTTCTTTAAAATTGTACTAATTGGTGAAGAAATTAACTTTTCACTTGCGTAGCGTTCTTCGATTTTTTGTTACGATTCTGAATATATAAAGAACGTAAAATTATGGACGGCGGTTCAAAAGTTATGATCATTTCTTAGACCGAAGGTCATGGGCAATGCCTTGTTTTTCAAAACTGCATGTACATTGTTTTCATCGTCCATTTTCACACTTTTCCAATTTGAATTTTGAAATATTTTCTAAGTGAAAAGTGTTTATTTATATGTCTACTATATGGTATAAAATTTTGTCAAATTATTTTGAGAACTTTTAAAGATATGCACCAGAAAGTGGACATTGGACGAATTATTGGACGAATTTGAATTTTGACAATTTTTGGAATTTTTGGCCTCCATGTTGAGTTGTTTTCTTTTGCGTGCCGGTAGAGACATGCATTGTATGCTTTTAGCTCTGTGCATTGCTTAAATTTGCTTGTACAGTGCAAATCTTTTGATGTTGAGGTGGATGAGACCTCTATGTTTGTTTAGCTTGAGAAAATAGTGGAGACTACCCATGAGCTACACTTTGCTTAAATAGCGAAAATTTGTGGGTTTTGTTTCTACTCTTTAAACACTTTTTGATTTTGTTCTTAATTGTGATCTCATTGTACATCAATTTTGCATTGATTGCTATAGAACATTCATCATGTGGACTGCTTGTTGAGATTTGTATACCTTGTTAGATGGACTTTTAGAAATGATTTTGGGCTTGAGTGTGTGCATAACTACTAAAATAGCCTAAACACTCCCATGCCCTTATATTCATTGAAAATTGAGACCAAGCATTAAACCTCCATACACCTACATAACCCAAACACTTAACCATTATCTAATTATTGATCATGTTGAGGTGTATAGCTTAATAGAAGTTGTAAAGCTCTAAATTTTGTAAAAGCGTGTACTTAGGCGAATGTATGTAGATTGTGCAAAGGCAAAGGCTTGCAAAAAAAAAAAAAGTGTTAAATATAAAACACTTAAGCCTTCAAGTTCTTCAATTGCAAAGTTACTCTTAAATATGGGTACAAACGTTGCACAATAGTTCAATGTAAAGTTTATAGCCTAGACGCTTGTAGTGTAATGTGTAATAGAGCTAATTTTGTTGTAAATTGTAATGTGTAAACACACCTTGGCGTGGTTCGTAACTTTATCCCTCCCGCTCCCACCATATATTTCATCCCATACACCATCACAAATCACCTTGGCCACAATATAAGTGAGGGAAAGTCCATTTGATCTCTTAGGAAGTCTATATTGGGAATGCGAGTCAATGCATGTCTTTCCACGTTGGTGCATTTCAATTCTTTCCATGAGATCTATCACCATAAAATGTGCTTTATTGAAAAATATTCATAGGCGATACATTTTAGATTCCAGTGCATAAACTCATTCGCATATGTTTGCTAGAGAGTGATCGCCTAGGTTTTGAGCGGAAAAATACGATTGAAATCCAAGGAGGATCAGAGTCAAGGTGAATTTTATCTTAGGCATTCAAGCGTAGTTGTTTTGTAAACCGAAAACATCCCAATTTTTGGCATACTTGCATGGCGTGATGCATTGTTATTAATTGGTATATTTGAGATACTAGCATGCATGTAATCTTTATTTGGTATGTTTGGATTGCATCTTAGCTTATCTTGCAGAGTATACATTTGTGGGTGACGTAGCTGTAAACCCTCAGGAGACTATAACTCCTCCTCTAAGGATCACCTAAAGGTTTAAAAGGCTTGTGGCATATGTTAAGTGCCATCGTGTTTCCTATGAAAGTGGACTAGCCTAGTTTTTACCTTTTATATATTTTAGTGTGTTTTATTTTGTTTTGCTTGTTTGTTTGTTTTTCTTCATTTAGTTTTGTAAGGTCCTCATATTTTGATTGGCTTATTTCATTGACGAACCACATTTGGGGATGATTTTATAATGGGTAGCTTATGTCTTCGTTGGCAAGCTTCCAAGTATCTCCGTGTTTTCAAGATTAAGTGCAAGAGCGAAAGGTAATTTACTTGACTTGATTCTTGAAGAGATTAGGTGCACACACACACAACTCATGCATTTTAGTATTTGTGTTTGTTTTGGTATGGTTGGTAAAATCTCATTGTATTTCAAAGAAATATATTTTTGAGATTTTTCGTATTTTTACGAATCCAACAGTGTGTGGATTTGTCCCTAGATAAGTTTCGAGCGATTCGAAGACTTATCTATGTGTTTCAAATGATTTTCGAGACATTTGGAGCATTATGTGTTTTTATTGGAAATCGGAATTCAATTCCAAACTTAGAGTGGAAAGTTATTTAATTTTCCATATTTGTATTGAGTGCTTTTGTTGCATGTGAACTCTATTTGAGTTGTGTTGACTTGTTGCATGAGTGGAATTGACTTGATAAATAATTGGACCAGTTGAAGCCTCTCATGTGAGCTCACCATACAGGATCCTCTCTTTTTGTCTTTTACAATCAAAGTATCAAACATCCAAAATCAAAGTATCAAACATCCAAAAGCTGTGCGTTTTATGTGTTAAAGTATATATATATATATAATCAGTGCATTTTGTTGGTTTAAGACTTAAAATATATATAAATAAACGTGCAGTATTTTTTTGTTGACTTAATTTATTTATTCTTCCATCTATTTAAACGATGCAGTTTTATGTATTGAAAAGTCAAAAATATATGCATACACTTTCTTCTCTTCTTTCAGGCGGGATATAGAGCAAAAAGAAAAACATATATTTTTTAAAGAGAAAAACATTTTTCAAGTGAGAGACTTTTCAAGATCCCATCTTTACTCATCCAAACCCAAAATTCATCATCTTCATGCATCATTAAACATTCTTAGGCATGGGTCTTCATCATTACGTTGACTTGGTAAGTTGAACAAAAACCCCATCTTTGTTATTTGTTCATACCTTCCAAGATTGTGTTTTTATTGCATTTTCAGTTGATTAAATGCTAGGTTTCTCTTTATTGCACATCTTTATGAGTTTCCTTGTATGATTGAGTTTGTATTGTGATAGCTAGCATTTAGGACCATTTTGCCCTCTAACTAAGTCTATATGCTTTGCATTTAGACATTGTTGATTAGGACTCATTTATTGCATTTCTTGATTGCATTTATTGTCCTTGCCATGTTTGATGACAACTTATGTTGATTGACTTTTGTTTGATGACTAGATTTTAGGTTTTCATATCTATATCTAGTTAGGTCTCTATGAGCATTCATTTAGACATATTGATATCTAGGATTGATTTTATTGCCATCCTTTAATCTCTAGATAAGCATTTAGTGTAGCCTAGCATTATTTGCATTTTGGATATGGTCATATACTCACATATGTTATAGATCTCTTCATTGAGAATTAAGTCTTGTGTGACTAGGTTACTTAGTGCACAAACAATTGGACTAGGTTCACTTTTAAAGGCCTACGGGTAATGGTGGTGGGTTATAGGCCGAGAATGGTTGAGGTCAACCTAGGATGTAAACACCATTACAATTAGTGGATTTGAGGTTCGTGTGTGGCGCACATAACAGCCCGTGGTTTTTCCCAGTTTGGGTTTCCACGTAAAAATCAAGTGTCATTTATAATTCCGCACTCATTACACTTGATTTATTATTTTGACTAGTTTGGGGTATTTTCGTAAAATTGACTAAACATGAAAATTTGGTAAAAAGGGTTATAATCTATTCACCCCCTCTAGATTAATATTAGAACATGCCTTAATTTGTTTCAATTGGTATCAAAGCGGGTTACTAGATATACTTAGGTGATCCTAGCTCATTTTGGTGTGTTGTGCATTTCTTGTGATTTTTGAGTTTTTCATACATTTTGCATTCTTCTCATTTGCATTCATTTGACTCAAACACTATTAGTGATTTTGAGAGAGAAGAAATTGACTCCGATGAGGAGATGACTCTCTTTATAGAGAGATTTAGGAGATTTGTGAAATCTCAAAGGAAAATGACCTTCAAATGGAATGAGGAGAAAAAGATGACTCCTAAGGTGAAAAAGGAGAAGAAAATGACCCCGTCAAAGAAGAAAGGGGAAGCTTTGATCGCTACTTGAAGAGATAGCGAAGTTGAAGTAGTTGAAGGATGTTCCACAAGCTCGGTTAAGTGTGAGAACAACTTCTTCACATTTCCAGTTTCCTACTATGAAGAAACACAAGCCATCACCAAATGTGTATCACTTAAAGATTTCAAGATCAGTGACTTGAAGTTTGGAAACCGAAGTGGAGCGAGCTTAAGAGAAGCAAGCCTTGAAGAAATGACTTTCACAAGCTCAAGTGAGAGATGCTTCGATCATGATAGTTCATGCTTTGGGAACTCTTGTGGTAATTTGGTGGACAACCAAGAGTTCATTGACTCCTTTCAAAAGTCTTTGAAGGAGAAAGAGAATGATATCCTTAGATTGGAAAAGGATAATCTTCAACTACATGCCAATATGACTCACTTGGATGATGAAGTGAGATGTGTAGAAGACATTAGAGGCAAGTTGAAGATGGAACTTGAAGAGGCAATAACATCTCTTGCTAAGATGACTTTGGGTTCGGACATAGGTGACTCTTTAAAGGTAGACATAGTTGATGTGTCTAAATGCGAGAAGGAGATTGAAGATTGTCATCAAAGGATGATGACAATGAAGGATGAGCTTGCCAACAAAGACATCTCCTTAAAGATTGTCAAGGAAAGAGAGATGAGACACCTTCAAAAATTAAAGAAGGGTAAGATCTTGCAACCTCAAGCTCAAGGAAAGTGCAAAGCATCACCTCCTCGTCATCTTAGGAGGAAGATTGGCCAAGTGAAGATGCCAACTAAGGGTGTAGCTCAACCTCATCCTCCAAGAGCTATACACCCAAGTTTTGCTCTACCTATGCCTAACCAACCAAGGAAGCAAAACAACCCAGTTCAACATCAAAGAAGGAGAGAACCGGTTCAACCAAAAAGGTGCCAACATCCGGCTAATGCTCCAAAGAAAAGCCATTCGGTGCACCATCAAAGACAACCTCATCACAATGGCAATGCCTCGATGAGAGCCCAAAGCTATGGTATGAATTCTTCTTTTATACCTACTTGTCATTATTGTGGTATGATTGGTCACATAAGACCAAAGTGCTTTAACTACATAGAAAAATGTAGGGTGCAAAGCATGATAGAGAGGAAATGGCTTAGAAGAGCCCATTTGCATGTGCCTAGGAAATCTTTTGTCTATAATCCTATGATCTTACATAACATGCAACCTATGACCACTAGGAATGTAATTGGGACACCTAAGTGGATTAGAAAAGATGAACTCGCTTGCTATGAGACAAACATGTCTCACATAGGTTCAATTAGGTCTAATGGACTTGGTAGGTCTTTAAGACCATATGCCCTTCATTGAAGCAGTATGGAATTTGACCCTATATGAGGAACTCAAGCAAATAGAGCATTTGCATACTTGTTGTATGCAAAAATTTGATATATCTTATGCTTCTTTATTAATTGCTTGAGTAGCTTGGTTGCACATATGCTTATATGTCTTTTTCTTCAATAAGTGTGAACCTTGCTTGTATTGCAATCCATGTCATATTTATGTTCAAACATGCATTTTTGGACTAGGAGATATATACATAGGAAGTACTCTTTGAATGACCTATAATGATCTCCATGACATGATGATTCTTAAATGACATGCTTAAAAAATGTAAAGCATGAAATTCAAATGACATGCTCAAACGAAAAAGCATGAATTGATGATTGCAATTCTTAAATGCAAAACAATATGTGAAAAGCTAATGAGACTCAAATGATTAAAGGATCTTGTATCCGTTCTAAGGATTTTAAAATCCAACTGTCTCTCTTTCTTTATTGGTTAAACATGGCTACTATCATACGGGTATCTTACCCGGAAAAATCAAATAGGGTGCAAAGACGCTCATGCCATGTTTCGCTTATAAAGTTGGATATAGTTGCTCAAAAATTGATTTCAATGAAATTTCTATATCTTTGCTTTGATTCATGACAAATGGTGAAATTGGTTTGAATTCGTTAAGGAAACCTTTGTCATTTGCTTTGCCAAATACCATTGATTTTTGGACTTGAATGCAATATGTATTGCATGCAAAGCATTTTAATCATACATTTTCAATAAAATAAATCTCTTTGTTTCTCTCCAATTAATTGAGTTGCATAAAGTGCATTATATTATTATGCAAATGACTTGTATGCTACTATCTCTCTTTGCTACAAGTGACCCGGTTGGGGATACTCCTTTGCCTATATCATGACAAAAAGGGGGAGTAGTATGTGGTAAGGGAGAGTGCTAATTGAGAGTAGCTAATTCGCATTGGAGAGAGTGCTTAATTGAGGGGGAGCATTGCATTGCACATTCATAGCATGTTCTTGCTTATTTTTCTTCAATGCAAATGCTTGTTTTTTACCTCACTTGATCACCTCACATACACTTGTCAGGAAAGTGTAGTTCTTATTTTGCAGGGATGTTTATTCTACAAGAGATGGAATGCTTGAAGATCTAGTTTGATTAGGCTTCTCTTTGTAATGTAGAATTAACTATTGTTGACCCTTAGCTTTTACTTTTTGTGAGGATCAAATGTGAGTGATGGTTTTGTCACGAAATAGCCAAAGGGGGAGATTGTAAGGTCATCATATTATGATTGACTTATTTCGTTGACGAACCACATTTGGGGATGATTTTGTAATGGGTAGTTTAGATCCTCGTTGGCAAGCTTCCAAGCATCTCCGTGTCTTCAAGATTAAGTGCAAGAGTGAAAGGTAATTTACTTGACTTGATTCTTGAAGAGATTAGGTGCACACACACACAACTTATGCATCTTAGTATTTGTGTTTGTTTTGGATGGTTGGTAAAATCTCATTATATTTCAAATAAATATATTTTTGAGATTTTTTGTATTTTTACGAATCCAACCGTATGTGGATTTGTCCCTAGATGAGTTCCGAGCGATTCAGAGACTTATCTATGTGTTTTAGATGATTTCCGAGACATTTGAGACATTCCGTGTTTTTATCGGAAACCAGAATTCAATTCCAAGCTTAGAGTGGAAAGTTATGTAATTTTCCATATTTGTATTGAGTGCTTTTGTTGCATGTGAACTCTATTTGAGTTGTGTTGACTTGTTGCATGAGTGGAATTGACTTGATAAATAATTGGACCACTTGAAGCCTCTCACGTGAGCTCACCACACATGATCCTCTCTTTTTGTCTTTTACGATCAAACATCCAAAAGTTGTGCGTTTTGTGTGTTAAAGTATATATATATACAGAAATTTTATTATCAGTTAGAACTGACAAAAGTTATATCAGTTCCTTGCATGTGGGCCACTAGATTTAATTACTTTGACTTGGCTGTATGCACTTATCAGTCAAAGTATTTAAATCCAGTGGCCCACATACAAGGAACTGATATAACTTTTGTCAGTTCGAACTAATAATATAAAGACTGTATATATATAATCAATGTATTTTGTTGGTTTAAGACTTAAAAATATATAAATAAACATGCAGTATTTTTTTGTTGACCTAATATATTTATTCTTCCATATATTTAAACGATGCAGTTTTATGTATTGAAAAGCCAAAAATATATGCATACACTTTGTTCTCTTCTTTCAGGCGAGATATAAAGCAAAAAGAAAAACATATATTTTTTAGAGAGAAAAACATTTTTCAAGTGAGAGACTTTTCAAGATCCCATCTGTTGTATGTGTAAATTTGCTAAGCAGACACGTCATCAAAGAAGTCAATAAATGCGGAGGAAAAGGTTGACACGTCACCTGTTGACCAGGTCAAAGGGGAAACGCGGA
Organism: Acer yangbiense; assembly: GCA_008009225.1. NCBI lineage: Eukaryota > Viridiplantae > Streptophyta > Magnoliopsida > Sapindales > Sapindaceae > Acer > Acer yangbiense. The sequence continues at coordinate 43,702,262 of CM017768.1, forward strand.
CTAGTCAACGCACCAATAAGTCTTAGGTCAGTAAGAGTCATAGGCGTGCTCGCAAAACCTAGGTACATACTCGCCAAGGATAAAAATGTGGTCGCCAAAATAACAGTACCTAGGAGTGAAGGTACTCACCGCATCAGCTTACTGGGCACAAACCAACTCGGCAAATGCACAGGAATAACACCCACACTTCTAAAAGACCCCTCACGATGAGAAATCATAAAAAGAGAAGAGAAGACAAGACAAATTCAACCCGAAGAGGTCGGAATAGGAAGTAAATCCTAATCCATTACGACGTGGGATTCCTAGCACAAATCAAAGAGGAAATCCTACCACCAACACGGCTAGAACTAAGGGAAAACCCTAATTATTATGTATAAATAGAACCACCTATCCCACGAGGAAGGGGTTCGAAAACCTAGAGAGAGAAAAGCAATTATTCGAGAGATTTGAGTGTATAATCAGACGGCAAATCATAGTATTATCTTTCTGCCCTCTGGGGCGCCGTGGTTTTTTTTCCATTCAAGGGTTTTTCCACGTAAAATCTATTTCTTGCATGCATTGTTACTTTCTCATTTACTATTCACTTTGATATAATTGTTGGTTACGTGATAATCCAAATTTCACCGTCAACACCATCTTTACTCATCCAAACCCAAAATCCATCATCTTCATGCATCATTAAACATTCTTAGGCATGTGTCTTCATCATTAAGTTGACTTGGTAAGTTGAACAAAAACCCCATCTTTGTTATTTGTTCATACCTTCCAAGATTGTGTTTTTATTGCATTTTCAGTTGATTAAATGCTAGGATTCTCTTTATTGCACATCTTTATGAGTTTCCTTGTATGATTGAGTTTGTATTGTGACAGCTAGCATTTAGGACCATTTTGCCCTCTAACTAAGTCTATATGCTTTGCATTTAGACATTGTTGATTAGGACTCATTTATTGCATTTATTGATTGCATTTATTGTCCTTGCCATGTTTGATGACAACTTATGTTGATTGACTTTTGTTTGATGACTAGATTTTAGGTTTTCATATCTATATCTAGTTAGGTCTCTATGAGCATTCATTTAGACATATTGATATCTATGATTGATTTTATTGCCATCTTTTAATCTCTAGATAAGCATTTAGTGTAGTCTAGCATTATTTGCATTTTGGATATGGTCATATACTCACATAGGTTATAGATCTCTTCATTGAGAATTAAGTCTTGTGTGACTAGGTTGCTTAGTGCACAAACAATTGGACTAGGTTCACTTTTAAAGGCCTACGGGTAGTAGTGGTGGGTTATAGGTGATTGGATGATTTACATACCTATTTGAGGTCCCTATTTCCTAGATTTTATGCTCGTTCTCGAGCATGTTTTTGTATATAATGCGTTTTGTGAGCATTGTGTAGGTTGTATGCTCTTAAATAAGGTGTTGAGCATAATTGAAGAGTTTTGGAGGTTAAAGGGCTGAAATTGGAAATCTTAGTGCAGAGCTTTCAACTTTCGGGGGCCATATCTCCCTCCTCCGATTGAACTACGTTTCGTATAACCTATTTTTGGAAAGCCCCGCGAGTCTATTTTCCAGCACATTTTACGGATCACGTTTCCGAGTTCTCTAGAAGAAGTTATGGTCATTTTCGTAACGGTGCGCGAAGCTGAAAAACTGCACCCGAGAGAGATGCGAGCTCAAGGCGAGCTCACCAAGCTCGCCCCTCAAGCTCGCTAACCTCTCGGGTTTAGCCCCTAAAAATGGTTAAATTCATGATTTTACCACTTTGCCCTTGATCTAATTCATTCATCTATATAAACCTTTGATAATTTTAGACCTAGGAGAGCCCTCTCACCCAAAAATATTCACCAAGACTCCACCTTTCCTAAATTCCTACACAATCCACAAGACACTTGACATCAATCCATAATATTTTCTTGTTCTTGAGAGATAGGAAATTGAAGGAGCTTGGAAGAGGAGAGGAGCAAAGGAAGAAGAGAAAATCTACATAGTTTTCTCTATATTTTATTCTCTTTCATTTTCTATAATTAGCCATGTATTCATTTCATAATATTTATTGTATGGCTACACTTTGTGAAATGAGCTAAACATTTAGTGCTAGGATTTGATGAAACCCCACTCTTGATTTATATATTTGTGTATTGACCTTTGTTTATCCATTTTGTGCAAGTGTTGTTTGTATGGGTATTTTTTGTGTGCTTAAAGCTTTCAAGTAATTGATCTCCATTTGAATGAATTGTTGTGGTGTGTTATGTACCGACCGGAGACGCACACCACGTGTTCAATAAAATGTCCTCTATGCAAGACTAGAAAAGTAGACCTACTTAGGCTAGCGTATAGGATTCGTTAGTACGCCATTAACCTTAATGAACCCATTCATATATTCTGGGTAATCGAAAGATAGGCTTGGGTATGATTTTGGGTGTGACCTACTCTACTTGACCAAGAATGTAGGTTAATTATAGGGTGCATGAATCTATTAATGGCATGAGCATAATTTGGGTGAATAATTGAGTCTAGAACGAAAGTCAATATAGGGTGGGGTGGAGTCAAATTCTAGCATGTTTCTCTATATTATCACATTCGAGTTTAATTTCTTGTTATTTCATTCTTGCATTAGAATTAATCATTTAGTTTAATTTAGTTTAAGTTGATTAGTTTAAAGAAATCCTTTTTCGATTGTTTTAATAGCAATTAGGCTAATCGATTTCGGTAATCGATCACTCGATCCCTGTGGGAACAAATCTTATTCACTATTGTGCTACTCTCCGACCTCGTCCTATTGCGAGTGTCGCTCATAAAAGAGCTAGTCAATAGGCCGAGAATGGTTGAGGTCAACCTAGAATGTAAACACCATTACAATTAGTGGATTCGAGGTTCGTGTGTGGCGCACATAACAGCCCGTGGTTTTTCCCGGTTTGGGTTTCCACGTAAAAATCAAGTGTCATTTATAATTCCGCACTCATTACACTTGATTTATTATTTTGACTAGTTTGGGGTATTTTCGTAAAATTGACTAAATGCGAAAATTTGGTAAAAAGGGTTATAATCTATTCACACCCCCCTAGATTAATATTAGAACACGCCTTAATTTGTTTCAAGTTTTGCTCGAGGAAGAGCAAAAGATAGGTTTTGGGGTATTTGATAAGACAATTTATATACCTATTTGAGGTCCCCACTACCTATTATTTGTACTCTTTTTCAAGTGTGTTTGTGTATTTAATGTGTTTTGTGAGCTTTGTATAGGTTATATTCCATAAATAAGGTGTTTGAGCTTATTGGAAATTTGAAGGGTGGAAAAGGAAAATGCTCGTGTAGAACACTAAACTTTCGAGGGTTATATCTCTCTCCTCAGATCGAACTAGATTTTGTGCTATTTACTTTCGGAAAGCCTCAGATGTCTAGTTTTCAGTTCTTTTTACAGAATGCAATTCTAAGTTTTCTAAAGGAAGTTATAGTCATTTTCGAAATAGTGCTTGATGTAGAAAAGCTGAAAACTGAATAATAAGCCTATGCGCTACTCGAAGAGCGCACCACTAGTGCAGTTCACGTGCTCGTCGAGTAGTGCACCACCAGCGCATATGGCTCCAATTTAGTGATTTTTGGGCAAATTTGAGGGGCAATCTTGTCCTTTTGCCCCCATTTCATTCTGATACTCGCTTTTTTCGTCGTTAAAAGAATGCGATGATCAAAAGATTATTTCATTTAAAAAGGGGTTTCCTATGCAATGTGCTCTAAACTAGCAAAAGACTAGTAAAGCGGCAAGCGAGGGTATCATTCTGTAGGGAGGTGTGATTCGTTAACCGTATCAAGTTTTAGGGCCTGTTTGTTTTTGCCTTTGAAAACTTAAAGTCACCTCTTCAGACATTTTTGTTTGTTTTTTTGGACATCTGAAGTCTGAGAATGGCCTAAATTTATCTAAGAAAAAAAAGTTGAAAATTGGACTTTTATCTGAAGTCTGAAATCAGACTTCAATTCATTTACTTTTTTCTGCCCAAACTGCCCTCAACAGATCCGGTGGCTTCATTCATTCCAACCCATTGAAGATCCGATCTTTTTCTAGACCGTTACTCAAGTTCCTCTTCCTCCATCTTCTAAAACTAGATCCAACAAACTCACTCACAGATCCTGTGGCTTCGTTCATGGTGAGTATGCAGCGACTTCGTCGATCTTCACTTGATGGTGAAAAGAGAGAGAGAGAGAGAGAGAGAGAGAGAGAGACGGTGATGAAAGAGGGCGAGAGAGAGAGATTCAGTTACTGGTGAGAGTGAGAGAGAGCAAGAGAAGATGATAATTTGTGGAGGAGGAGAAAGAAGATTAATTAAGGAGAGAGTGATTGGCGAGAGGATAGAGATGGAGAGTGGTTGTCTGAGGTGAAAGAAGATAACATTCTTTAATATTATTTGTTAATATCTTTTAATAATTATTAAATATACCATGGTTAATACCAACATAAGAGGTGTAAAATGATCAATACCTCAAATGTGAGAGCAGTGAAAAACTAATAGTATCCAATAGTAATATATATATATATATAATTTTATTTAACATACAAATAATATAATTTTTTAGAATACAAATTAAAAGGAACTATAATTTTATTTAAATAATGATATATTATTTTTGGATTAACAAGATATAAGTAAATAATAAATAAATATAATGATATATAACAATTAATGATGCAAGGGTATAAATGTCAAATTACAGGTTTTCAGATGTTTCTATTTTTAAAAAACAAACAGCTTAACACTTAATTCAAACTTCAGAAAATAAAAAACAAACATATTGCTCAGACTTCAGACTTCAGACTTCAGACCCAATTCAGGACTTTAAGTTTTCAGACCAAAAAACAAACGCCACCTTAGTGTTTATTGTAAGTATGTAAATAGAATGCGGAAAGGTGAGAATGGTGTGTGTGAAATGTATGTACAATGCGGTGTGTGTGTGTGTGTGTAGAGAATGGAAATGAAAATAAATAAAAACAAAGAGAATATGGAAGGGTGAGAATGGTGTTTAAAATAATAAATAAAATGGTGGATATGAGAGATGCATGAAAATGGTCACACAAGGTTCAACAAGCTCACCATATATAAGTACACAAATAGTTGGTTGTTAGGCATTAAGTGCATCCAATTTTAGTTAAGGGTTCGTTCTTGCCTCAATTTGATTTATACCCATTCATAGAGCTAACGGTTGAAGAGTGTGTTGAGAGCCCCTCGTACACGAAACCGCAACCAACATTTGTGAACACAATTTACAAACCGATGCTAAATTGAGTCCCAATATTAACAAGGTAATGTAAAATGGCAACGTTAGGTACAATGAGTGTGGAAAAAGTGATTGTATCTCCAACCATAACTCACCTAGAGCCCCTAGTGTGAGAGACAGCCAAAGACCAATAATTGTAACTCTAACCATGACTCACCTAGAGCCCCTAGAGTGAGAAATAGCTAAAGTCCAATTGTTAACAAGAACAATGAACTATACCCTTATAATATGGCAATTTATAGGTTTACCCACTCTTCCTAGCTAATTAGCCAAGACTATGCCCGGAGAACCCCTCCAAAAGGCACAATCCTAACTCTAATTTACTCAAACCCATCAGTACAAGTTAATTTCGACCTTCCATCAACATACAAACACAAAATGGGATATTTGATTACAACTACTCCTAAATTACATTAATCTACTTCTAATCACATCCATGAATACATATTAATTTCCAATCATCTATAAACATGCATTTCAAGATAAGAGATATATTCAACAACAATCAAGAATGAATCAAAACACAAATTAGATATAAAAACAACCATCATATATATTGAGCACAAATATAGGTCTACAAATATTCCCAAGTGGGGATTACACATTTAAGAAAACAAGAAATACAAAGAGATGAGTTAAAGGAGACAACCCTTGAAGAAAACCTCCTCCGAGTCCTCCATGAAACCCTAGCTCGAAATTGGTCCAAAGACCCTCCTTTCTCCTTGCAATCTACTCCTAAATAGGAGGATGATGGGTAAAAGATGAAATGGAAGGCATCCATGGAGGTAAAACCTCCATGGATGCCCTTGAAAGCTTCTCTCTCTCTTTTGGTGTGGAAGAAGATGAAGAAAAAGAAGAAGTGTGGGGTGTGGATTCTCTTGTGAGAGAAAAGAAGAAGGTGTTTATATAGTGTGGGGAGGTTAGGGCTGAAAATTAGGGTGAAAGGACGAAACTATCCTTGAAATTCGCCCAAAAAATGACTTTCAGGAGTTGATCAGCGATTTGGTTCGGCGGCTAGGCCGCTGTTTGAAGTAGCCATTTAGATCTGTCATCATTTCAACATTTCAACATCGCACATCATTACGGAAATGGGTATAACGTCCTGGAGAAAACCTGAAATCATAATCCATAAAATGATCTGGAAACTAGACTTCTGGGGATTTCCGAATATATATAGATCTCATCGTGGTTCGATTTGAGGAAGAAGATATGACCTCCACAAGTTGGACGTTCTGCACAAACATATACAATTTCAGCCCTTTTGCTGATCTTGGTAGAATCGGCAGTTGCGATCGGCGGCCTTGACTGACGAATGCAACCGCCAAATACTTCTTGGACTTCTCTGATGTTGAACGGTGTTTTACAAATCGACGGTGGGGCTCACCGAATGCAACCGTTGAATGCCTGATTTTCTACACTTCGTCCGTAAGTTGTTGGAATACCGAGGGGGTTCTGCCACAGCCTCGGTGTCACGTTCTAGCTCGGCAACGGATCAACCGTGGAGACATTTAGATTCACTTGGCCATGGCTGGGTTTAGATCACGTCGCGAACTATGTCAACGGTGAGGCATGGCCTCAGCATATACACCAATTATTCCATTTTGGGCTTATTTAAGCCTCCTAATCTTTCCTTTAAGCTCAAATACCATTGGTAGGGAATATGTACCTACACATGGCTCAAACAAAACATTATATACAAAAATACGCTCGAAAACGAACACAAAAGATATGAAAATGGGTGACCTCAAATAGGTATAAAATAGTTCGATCACGTGCCCTAACTCCTCCACTCTTTAAATACCTCATTTTCTCTCATTTTTCTCACCTCTCCACATCTCCCACACCCCAAAACCGAACCTCACACCTTCCTCTTCATCTTCTTCACCTAATACAAGAGATCTTCAAAGCTCTCATAGAGGCTTTTTCTCCATTAGAGCTCACCATATATCATTACCACCACATCTTACAATTCTTCCACCCATCTTTTGAAGAGATTCAAAGGAGAAAAGAGGACTCTCATGAGAAATTCGAGCCAAGCAACATCAATGAAGATGGAGAACTTTTGGAGGAGTTTTTCTTCAAGGGTTTTCTCTTATCACTCTTTTCCTTTGTATTTATTTATCTTGATGTGTAAAATCACCATTTGGGATTAATTGTAAACCTATACTTGTGCTATATATGCATGATTGTTTTTTTATTTTTTGGGTTTTGTTCTACTCTTTGCTAAATCCATAATTTTCTCTCTTTTTAAGATACTCATGTGTGTGGATGGTCAAAATTAATATATATGCATTAATGAGATTAGGAGTAGAGTAATTTAAATTAGGAGTAGTTTAATTTAGTTTCCCATGATTGTTTGTATGTTGATGATGAACCAAAATACCATGTTTAGAATGATTTGAGTGTTTGAGTATTAGCTTCAAAGAGTGGGAAAAGCTTGGTTGATTATGCATTCACATGCTAGATTAGGCTTGGGTTCTATATTCTTGTGCTTAATGGGTCTTTGTATTAAGGCACAATTGCTTATCCCATAGCTTGGGTTGGGTGATGAATTGATTTTGGTGAAGTCTTTAATCAAGAGAATGAACCCTTAACTTAAATTGAATGGTCTTAATATTTAACAATCAATTTGATGCACATAGTTGTTTGGTGAGCTTGTTCTCATTTTTAGACATCCATCTTAGGGAGATTAGAGAGATAAGGAGAGAGCTTTCTCTATGAGAGAGTTGAGCATTCATGAGATTGGAGACCACCGTAATTGTTTAGTGGTAAAGACTATCGCAATTGACAGCCATGAAAACCTGGCGTTCGAATCTCGGTATCGGATGGGTTCTCATTTCTATCCATTTTGTATTTCTTTCTTTGCGTCTTTGTCTCATCTTAGATGTGTACTTTCATTCATTAGGGAGTTGATGTAAACCTAACATTGTTGCCTCTTTTGCTAAATATGTTTGTTGATGGTTGAGTGGTCATTTGAAGTTCTTAATGCTTTTGAGTGGTTAGTCACTACTTGAATGAACCTTGGTTGCTGTGTGATGAACCGAGAGAAGAAGCATGCAACGTGTATGAGTAGATTGTCCACTACATGTACAATAAGGTAGAGACACGCGAGGCTTTGCATTTATAGTCGCTAAATGTGTCTCAAGTTCTTAATGAACTCGCATGCAGTTCAGGTAACCATCAAGAGATATGTTGATGGTGCATGTGGGTATAGCTTTTGTTGCTCGAGAGAGAATATTGGCGAGGATTAAGTGAGCACGACTTTCAATATTTATAGGCATGTTTGCATGAAATTGTGTGATTGTTATTGTGGAGTCATCTTCTTAGTGTAACCATACATTTCCTGCATCTCTCCAATCCATTCTATCATTGAAAATATTATTGTATATCCTTGTAAATATTATTGTATATAATTTATGTTTTCTTGTAATATTTACTTTTACTACACAATAACACACACACGCCTATTTGTGTTTAGCTAAACTAGTGATAGTTGACGGATTCCACCTTCCTGCGGAACGATACCCTTTCTTGTCGTTATACTACTCTCTTGACTTGTGCTCTTGCGAGGTTGAATATTAAATTCTAAAATCTTTTGATGCATCTCAACGACGTTTTATCAATTGTCACCCATAAAATATTTTCCTACACCCATTTTTCTTCCTACACCCATATTAAAATATTAAAATTATTAATTTTATTCCCTACACCCTTTCAAATACCAAAACTATCCTTTAAATATTTTTTTTAAAAACAATTTAAACATATATTTTTTTTCTTATTACACCTATTTCTCTTCATTTGCTTCACCATCATAAAAAAATAAAATAATAATAATAATAAAAAAATCTTGTACGTACAGTTTCTTCGTTCTCTTTAGCAAATATTATAGAATTTACTCGGATAAAAAATATCATATTCAAATAAAACCCTACAACTAAGATTTTACTTAGGAAAAAATAATATATAAATTCAACTCTAAAACTAATTATATATATATTTTTTCCGTTGTTACTTTCGGAATCAATGTATTGGATTATCCAAAAAACCATAAAATCATAATGACTTACACACTTAATCATCGTCATAGAAAACAACAACAATAATAATTAAACAAACAAAAATATGCAATTTCTTTTGTCTTAAAAAAAAGAAAAAACTATTTTCTCAATCACTAAACAAATCAATTTTTTTCTTTTTAAAAATTTGCTATTTTTAAAATCCACCCACCAAGTTTTTTGGTTTACAAACCAATTACATTAATAAGAATTTGTAGTTTTAAAGTAAAGTGCGTGAGTGAGTTGTGTGTGAGAACCGTGTAGACTTGATCGAATTTTATAACTGTTTAAAAGAAAAGTTCTATAAGACTACAACTACAACATTTTATTTTTATTTTTTATTAAATCACAAAACAATAATAAAAAATAAAAGTAAACATAGCTGAATGCATTCAGAAATCCATGAAATCAATTCTTTGTTTATCAATCCCTTGATTATATGTGAAAAAAAATTATATTTCCTGATTGATGTTGGGTTTGATTAAGTGTATATTATTAGGGTTTATGATAGATTGAGTGTTCAACTTATGTATGTAGGAAGTAAATTTAATTTTTAATTATAAATCCATGTATTTTAAGTAATTAAATGTAAGGGTATTTTAGAAATAAAAATTTTTCATTAAAATATGGGTGTATGAAGATATTTTGTGGGTGGTAATAGAGCTACCCATATAATAAACATATTAGTTGATTAAGGGGTTTGATCTATTTAATAATCGTGTGGTGTTATGATATTACCAATTTGCCACCTCTTTAAATTTGAAAAAACGATGTGTTTCAGACTCCGAATACCATAATGATGATCAAGGAACTGAATATCGATAGATATACCGAGATATCCACCGATATATCCGTATTTTGAGGGACCGTTATCGAAATAGGTAAATATTCAATATCCTGCAGAATATTTGGCCGATTTCGAAATATCCATAAAAATCTCCCGATATTCCCGAAATTTCACGAATTTTACCCCAAAAGTCCATGGATATTTTGCATATTATTAAATTAATTTTTTTGATCCTAAACAATTAAATTATTGTTAAAAAAAATTAGATTGAAAATTATTTTAGAAGAAACATTAACAAATTTATAAAAAAATTCCAACATAATAGTTAATAGTAAAATTATTGAGGACTTGAAGTAAAATTGAACAAAGAACCAAAGAGTGGACATGTAAAATATATAAAATTTTGTGAAAGCAATCTGAAAAAAAAATAAATATATTTGTTTGCGACTCAAATGTGTAAAACTAATTCCAAATAATATTAAATATGCACCAATCAATTTATAAATATGTAAGGATGGAAGAAAAAGTTTTAGTGAATGAGCAACCATTACAGCTAGAAGTAAAATGCAATTAGATATATAACTTTTATTACAAAAATTTATATATTAATAATAAATAATAATATCATTGAAATAATATTCATACTTATAATACTTAATAATTTTTATTACAGCTGATTGGTGTGTAATGTATGGAAACTGTGCTCCATCATTGCGTGCAATATAAGTTCGCATAATGTCACAAACATCATCATCTTCTGCATGTGAAAGAAATTGGTCCACATTTGCTTTAATCCACACAAAATAAAGGAACCGTCTTGCCTATTATAAGCTTGAACAACTTATTTATTGTTATTATAATAAGAAGTTGAAACTTAGGGATATGGCAGCTGAAAAAGATAAAGTAAATGAAATTGATTTTATGGATCTACTTCAAGTAGCTACTGAAGCTGGAGACGATAATGAGAATCCTGTTTTTGACTGGGTTAGATTTGCCTCCTTAGATGATGATGAGGGAAATCATAATCCACATATTGCTTCTCATGCTTGAGACATGGGAATAAATGTTGAACAAGTGATTAGAGAAGAAGTTGGCGTGGATCATGGCATTATTATTATCAACTCTTCCGATGACCAACATTCCTTTGATGGAAATAGTGAAGGAAAAGATAATGGAGATGGTGGGGATGAGGCAATAGGTTGAAATTCTGGTGCAGGAGGTTGGAATGTTAGTGTAACAAGTTGGGATGTTCGTCCTAGAGGTTGGGATGATGGTGTAACGCGTTGGAATGCTAGTGCGGTAGGTTGGGATGCTCATACAGGTAATTTTGATCAAAATCGTGGTAGACAACAACATGGAGGAACAAGTTAAATTGATGAAGATTATTTGAATATGACTCTCTCCTCAATGAGTACAGACACAAAAAATAGTTCTTTTGGTGATTCGCAGACAATGTCAAGTTCTCATGTACTATATTATGGTAGTTATGGTGACTGCAATATATTTGATTATCCTTCTCCACAAATGTCATATGTAATACCTACGCATGCAGATCAACAATATCCACTAAGTTTGGTAAATCCAAACTACCTAATTTATGGATCAGTTGGAAGGGATCAAGCAACATACGTGTGGCATACTAATAACTACCTTGAAAACTATGCAAACACGTTTTCCTGGAAAAATTATTGTTCGAATCAAGATAAAAATGTATCTTATGTATTTAAACTAGTAAGAGCATCTCCAATGCAACCGTGGCTTGCATTTAAAAAAATAGTGACATGTCATCACCGTCAAGACAATTGCTTCCTATATGGCAAAAAAAAAACTTGACAGACTACCAAATTAAAATTTGGTCTCCAATGCTTCACTTGTGAAACACCTATTTTTAATGACATGTCAATTTATTTAATTATTTTAAATTTTATAAAACAATTTTCTCTTAACAGTTTAAAACTACCTGACACTCTCAATTACAACACACAAATAACTCGACGAACTCTTGTTGAAAATTCTGGTAAGTTTATTTTTTATATATATATTTTTTGTATATTCTTTTAGTTGTAGCTGTTTGTTTTCGTATGCTTTTTGGCTTCCTGTTTTCTTTTCCTGTTTTGTTCTTTCTTTGTATCGCTTTGGCCTTTTTTAGCTTTAATGAATGAGCTGTTGAAAAAAAAATATCGTAAGTTATAATTTAATTATTAAAATTTGTTTCTTCAAATGTTTCTGCAGCTTTGTTTCTTTGATTGTTTGTGGGTAATTTTTTCATGGTTCATTAAATATAAATTCAATTAATATATATGGATGGATCGGACTTGCATACCAACTGTTTAACAAAATTTCTCAATGACTCTTGTATATAGATTGATGGTTTTCTTAGCTATTATTACCGTTTTATATAATATATATAAAAAAAAATTTATAGGTGTGATTATAAACCAATGTCATCATCAAGTTTTGAATCCGACTCTAATAGTTTGTCATCAAGCAATGATTCACTCTCAATGACTAAACAATTATTAAATGATCCATTGGAAAAAGATAGTTCAATATGTACTAAGATGACTCATAATGTGGTTCAAACCATGGCAATCCATGTTCCTATAATAGTTTCAACAATGTTGATTGGTAAAAAGCGTCATCATGGTGGCTCAACACATGGGAGACGTTATATTTGTCGTGATAGGAAGGAGCGTCACGATTTAATTATTAATGACTATTTCAAATGTGAGTACTCAAAGTATACATCAGAGCATTTTCGTCGTCGATTTCGAATGGACGTGGAATTATTCAAGAAAATTTTACTAGCTATTGGAAATTACGATGATTATTTTACACAAAAGGTTGATGCAGTTGGAAAAGATGGGTTGAGTCCTTTACAAAAAATGATAGCAGCTGTGCGGATACTTGCATATGGTTGTCCAGCTGATATTCTCGATGAGTATGTTCAAATTGGAGAAAGCACCGCAATCGAAAGCCTGAAGCGATTTTGTGATGCTGTAATAGGAGTTTTTGAAAAACAATATTTAAGAAAACCAAATAAAGATGATATTGCAAGGTTGCTCCAAGAAGGAGAGGATCGAGGATTTCCAGGTATGCTTGGGAGTCTTGATTGTATGCATTGGCATTGGAAGAATTGCCCAACAGCTTGGCATGGTACGCATACTAATGGCTTTAAAAGAGTTCCTACTCTCATTTTAGAAGTTGTAGCTTCGAAAAATCTGTAGATTTGGCATGCATTCTTTGGCATGGCCGGTACTAATAATGATATTACTGTTTTAGATAGATCTCTGTTATTTGATGATCTTATTAATAGTGTTGCACCACCATGTAATTTTGTAGTACAAGGTCATCACTAAAATATGGGGTATTATCTCTCCGATGGAATTTACCCGCAGTATGCCACTCTAATTCAAACAATCTCACAACCGTCTTCTATTAAAGAGAAAAATTTTGCCAAGCACCAAGAAGCTGCAAGGAAAGATGTGGAACGAGCATTTGGAGTGTTACAAAGTATATGGCATATTGTCAAAGGTCCAGCACGTATGTGGACTGCAAGAGATCTTGGAAAGATAATGAAGACATGCATCATCTTGCATAATATGATCATTGAGAGTGAACATCAACAAGGAATTAATCTTGAATGTTGGCAGCCTCATGGGGATGAAATGATTGAAGATGTTCATCTAGAACATGACTATACTTTTCTTGTCTCTAGGATGATAAATCGAATGAAATAAGTTCAAGACAAAATGGTGCACACGGATTTAAAGATTGATCTCATCAATCACTTGTGGGATATATATGGTGATCGACAAGTAGCTTGATATCTATGATATTAACTTTTAATTTATTTTCTTAATTTTTGTTTTTAGTAATTGTTGTTGACAGTGTATATGGCATATTTTTTTTGCTTGGTGAAGTAACCGGTTCACCTTAATTTAAAAGGTACTTGTTTGACTCTTTTTTTTTTTCTGTTTAATTACAAAGGGAGAAAAGATTTATATATTATACTATGACTATTTTACTGAATTCTGCAACAATCTCTATACACTATTACATGTATTTTTATATCATTCATAGGGTCTAAATAATTTATAATATACATATGTCATTATTTATAATATACTGGTTTTTCTGATATACATTTGTCACACAAGCAAAAAAGCTACATCAGTATGAAAATATAGAAGCAAAACACACAAACTACATCAACCAGAAAATATAGTAGCAAAAGCACACATGAGAATTACTGACAACTTTAATTAGAATAAAAAGAATAAAACCTGCTACATCATTTTTCTGGTCACATATTTCATTCTCAAACAAAGTTCTTCCCAGGAACAAATTAAGCAAAGAATTGTCAATTCAGAAGAAACAAACACAAAAAATCCAAACAACTTTTAATTAACAAAATCAAATACTTGTATAAAATCATGCCTAAGAAAACAATTTACTTGTCATCGTCACTACTTGTAAAAACCTTTCCAAAAAGGCCATCACTTTCCCATTCCTTCAATATTTGAGCTTGATATATTTCAAAGGTCGAACGTAACGCTAGTGGAAGTTTGTTGACATCTTGGTTCAAACGGTCTTGTTCTTGTCTCTTTTGAGCTTTCTCCTTCATTTTTTGTTCTTTCTCCTTTAGTCGTTGATTCTTTTCTTTCAATTGTTGATCTTTCTCCTTCATTTTTTGAGCTTTCTCTTTTAATTCGATCTTTTTTTTCATTGTTTGTTCTCGCAACTCAAACTCTTTCTTATCTTTTTCTTTTTGCAACTCCAACTCTTCTTCATTAAATTTAATTTGCTTTTCTAGAGTGCTCTGTAAATTGCATAATGCTTCAACCACACCCTTTTCATCATTTAACCGCCTCTTTTTCTCTTTAGTACCTTTTCTTCCCTGCGGGCGCACAACCCCATCAGAATTAATACCTTCAGTTATAGGAGTATCCGGATTCATATAATCATCTCTTTGATTGGAAAAAGACACCGGACTATCACTATCATTGACAGACTTTTGTTTATTGGAGTCATTTGTCTTGGTAAGTTCTTTTGAACACCATTTTGGATTTGTTATTAAGATCTCCCAACAATGCTCGTATTTGAATGGTTTTCCATTAGTAAGGTCCTCATACATTCGTATTGCTTCTCTTTTCTACAAATAAAACAAGAGAGAAAACAGAAATACAAAAGAATAAGTCATCATTAGTTCTAAATATATCTCTTATAACAGATGAAAATTTCTAATGTAAGTACTTGTAAACAACATTAAAGAGAACTACAAAAAATTAGATATCAATAGCTAAGATATTACCATATCTTCCGGGGTTGTTCCACTTTGCGGAGTTCTTTCCAATCGCTCATGTAATGCATGGAATTTGTTTACCGTAGCTAGTATTTTTCCCCAACGACATCCTAAGCTATTAGTGGTTCGGGCCTCATCATATGCACCTATATTGTCCCTCCAAGTTTGTAAAATACGATTCCACATTGCTGAATTTTTCTGATTATTTCCAATATCAGAATCAACAGAGACATATAGCCATGCCTTTGTTAGTGCAACGTCTTCAGCTTTAGTCCACTTTTTGTTGAGCGGTGAAGTTTGAGGGATATTGGACTTTTTGGTGGCCTTGCATTTTTTGTTGGATCTTTTGGATGTATTTGAGGTTTGAGTGTCAAATGGAAGTTTTTGAGCATATAATAGACTTTGGAACGAGAATCCAGATCCAAACTGTTGGTGAACATGAGAAGGATATGAAGCATTCATTGAATTAAAGGCAAAATTGGGCTGAAACGGTATGTTTAATGGACCAAATTGGTTAGCTTGTGGCATAGAGGTTTGTGGGTGGATTTGAGAGGAGTTAAAGATATATTGAGTATTGAGCGGGTCACTAGCATTTATATGTTCGGTGTCATTGGGAAGGTGTTGAAATTGAGAGAAATGTTAAGACTCTTGTGAATCCATTCAAAAATAATGCCTACACAAAAACAATACCACATGATTAGTTCAAAGTTAGGAGAATTGGAAATGACTATTCAATCACATGTAATGCAAATCAAAGTTCAATGTTTTAAAAAAAAAAAAAAAAAAAAAAAAATACAAACTATAAAATCAAATGTGTAACTGAGCAAAGTCAACGCACAAAGAAAGAAAATAGAGCCAAAAACAGAGAAAGCTACACTAGAGCAAGCTGAGACAAAGCAAAAGCAAACAAAGCTAGACAAAGTTGAAATACAAAACACCCATCACAAGAGCCAACACAACCAAGAACCGAAAAAGGAGAAGGCAAATACAATACTAGTTCTATGGAAAGAACTTCATGTAAAATTAAGGAATCACCTGTTCACCATTCACAAAAGGGGAGATATATGCAAAACATATAAATCAAATATTGGAGTCAAACTATACGGTAAAATAACATGTAACTTCATGTTCCAGGACAACAGAGCAAAATAAGAAAGACACCCACTGGGAAGATTTGACTAAAGGGAAGTTACTAAATAAAAATAAAAGAATCAAACATGAAGCATGTCAAATCAAAATTGTTATCAACTTTTGTTAAAGAGTCATCGCTCATCAGGATTGAGTCATGTATAATCCATTTCCACAAAAAAGAATTCTGTAAGCTCGGCTCCCTTCTTAAAGTCAAATGGCCTAGAGATAATCAAGGCCAAGCCATCTGTAAAATGTATCAATACTGTGATAAGTTGGTGAAAGGACTTACAAAGGTCATCAACAATGTTTCGCCGGTATGTATTGGGTCTATAGCAAATTCACAGGAATGTTTTCACAACTGAACTGAAATTCTAACTCCATGCACAATAAGTTCATACAATAAAGGATTTTGTCTTGGCAATATAGTCCTATCGGCATCAAATGAAGGCTAAATCCATACACAGTGGCAATTTTTCTCATGGTCAATAGTTATCACTTCACACATTCTTGACATGATTCAAAGGTTTCAAGATTATCGGTTATTCTATCATGCAGTACAAGCTACATTACTGACTTGTCTTTTATTTGCATTACAAGCTACAAAAGTGCAGTTACAATGAAAGCATTGCAACAATAAAATACAGAAAGAAAATTTGATCTAAAATGAGACATGGTTTTCATTATGATTAGTGTATATTTACCATATTCTGTCTTCTATATATAGAGTTATCATTTTTTTCAAGATTAATTATTTAAATTTGCATACAGGAATAAGGCATTTACAAACTTTCCATTTAACAACTTAGTTTTAGGTGTGACGGCATTGACTTTAGCAGACATTCATGATTCTGAGTTATTCCATTGCTCAATTTTCAATGTGAGTTCATCTTATCAAACCAATATATGTGTATGAGACAGCAAAATAACAAAAAATACGCATAAGCACAAGCCAAAAAACATGGGAGAGAACCAGAACAAATAGAAGAAAGCATGATCTAGGACAACAGAGCAAAATAAGAAAGACACCCAAAAACTGGGAAGAAAGCAAAAAACTGACTGCAACAGCATCAGAGTCAACTAAAACAATATAAATGTTGATAAGTTTCATATAGAGATCCTCAAGTTCAAATTCATTAAATTACGAGTAACTTTGATGTTGCAAATAGATTTTTTTGTTCAGTCACAAATTCACAATGTAACAACTCTCAACTTGCAAATTATATGCCTCACTTGTTAACTATCACACATAAAATTGCAGCAACACAAACTATAGCCATAAAATCATAAATCAATTTTATTAATTGATGAATTCAATAGATAAATACTAAATCTTAATTCAATCTCCACTGCACATATAAATTTTCCTAAAAATCTCTGATTAAGTAACTAGTACTCCACACTCCAAACTCCAAACTTAGAGCAATTAATTGTAAGTTATTTTATACGATTGGAATATATATACATATAAAAGAAAAGTAGATGTGTTATGATATTACCAAAATGATAACTTTACTTACACAGACTTCACCCTCAGTAGGTTCCAATGTGACTGTTCTTCCTGGATACTCTAGTGTGCCTTTGTGGTCTCTGTGCTGCATATTCACAATAAAAAACATGAAAACACAAATTCAACAATAAAACACAAGATTCATGCTAGTCTCAAAACACCAAATTCAAATTCACACCACTCCAATTACATGAAAACAAACAAAACACAATCAAAGTTTCCAAACTAGTGAAGAATTGCAACATTATAATATCATCAAAGTGTATTTAACTATATAATAACAGATAGAAATAAACACCAACACATAAATATCCAAAAAAAAAAAGATAAGAATCGAAAAACAAAAGCGAAATGAAAACTTCTATGAAACAACATAACAACAAATTAATTACTTTTTTGAACAATAAAATTTATTAACCAAGGCCAAAGCCAGCGAGAACAACGGAACAAAGGCCAAAGCCCGCACAAGCAACAACAAAGCTGCAACACCAGCAAAACAATAGCATGGCCGCACACCAGCAAACACACAAGAAGCAAAAATCAACCACACACCAGAGAAAAAACAGAGCAGCACAACACAATCCCAACCCAAAAAACAAAAAGAAGCTCAACCCAGAGTACTCCACTCCACAAAATCCCCTTCCCTATTAGACCCCATTTTAGCTAACCTATCTGCAAAAAAATTAGAACAGCAAATTAATTACTGAAATTAAGTGCAGAATCAGTGAACCCTATAGCTGGAACCACTAATTGACACAAGTCAAACATTTCACAGAGAGATACCTTGAATGAGAACTGTGAAACTTGCTGAAAAACTTGGAGAGGAAGACGAACTTGCCGTATCTTTCAAAACGGAAGAAGAAATCAACACATAAATATCCAAAAAAAAAAAAAGATAAAAATCGAAGAACAAACACAAAATCAAAACTTCTATACAAATTAATTACCGAAATTAAGTGTAGAATCAACGAACCCAAGAGCTGGAACCACTAATTGACACAAATATTTCACAGAGAGATACTTTGAATGAGAACTATGAAACTTGGAGAACTGTGAAACTTGCTGAAAAACTTGGAGAGGAAGACGAACTTGCTGTATCTTTCAAAACGGAAGAAGAAATCGACCTAAAAGAAATTTGAGGAGAATACGTGAGAGATTGAGTGATTTTTTTGTGTGGGTCTTTCAGCGCCAAAAGAGAACGAGCGGGGAGATGAAAAGTTAATGAAAAGAAAGAGCGGGATTGCTGACTAAGCCTACAAAATAGCTGTTCAACAGAGCCTTCGAAAGTGGACAGTCATGTTGACAGTGTCTATTATTTTTTTTACTACATCAGCTTGAAGTTGTATCTGTACAGCTGCATTGGAGATATGAATTTTAACACACTGTCTATCAATCCTACGTGGCATCTCTTTTTTTCACAAGCCACGGTTGCATTGGAGATGCTCTAAGGAATTCATTTTGGTTTTAAATTTCAGACATGCAATGTATTATTATGTATGAATTATGATTTATAATAGAATCTTGGAATTATGGAATTATATATATATATATTAATGATAATTTTGTTTATTAAATATTTAATCTCTTTATATTGTATATAACATTGTAAAAGTAAAACAAAATATTATTCTACTAAATACTCAATTTTAAAACTTATATACAGACTCTATCTATGTTATAATTTATAATAAACTCATAACTATGCTAATTTATTATTGAAATAAGATTCATTTGATGTATAATTACTTGTTTAAGCTTGTCTTAAAATTTCATAAAAAAATTCTAACTTTAGATGTAAATATCTATCATTTAAAAAAATAAAAATTTGACAGAATATCTATCGATATCGATAATATTCTCGAAATATCATAAATTTAGAAGCTCGACATTGACTATGATATTTTATTCTTTGATGAAGATATAGTGAATACTGATACGTTTAAATGGTTTACATGGAAAAATCTCGAAAACCCCCAAAATCGATGGAGTTGAAATTTGAAAATGGAGGGAAATTGACAAAATAAAAATGGAAGAAGACGAAGAAAAAAAACCAAAGCCACTTCAACAGCCGTGTTTCAACTGTCTCGATCGTCGACTCAAATCAGATTTCTCCAATCAGCTCTTATTCTCCTATGGCGTCTCCGATTCTCCTCTCCCCTCCTCCTCCTCCGCCGTCGTTCAGGTACTTGTCTGCCAAATTCGGTGGAATATAATAAATATAGATATAATTCCTACATTTCGAAGATTTTTTCAATGAGGAGTGCTAGATACACTCTCTCAACTCACTCTCCCAACCTTCTCTCTTCTCCTTTTGACACTTGTCCTATATTGACTTTTTAGAAATAAATTTTAAGGTCATCATTAATAAATTATTTTTGCATGTTATTTAAAATTCAAATTATCCACATCTTCCCAAATTGCCATTTTTTTTACACAAAATTGTCATTTCCAAATATGTGAGCAAAAATCTTTAAAGGTAAAATAGGTTGAATAATATTTATTAAATTTATTTTATATATATATTTTTTAAATAACAAATATATCATTAATAATATTTGAGTTATTAAAATACAATAAACATTGGCATCTTGCGTTTTTTTAATATATTTGAGTTTTTATATTATTAATGAAATTTTAATTTTTTTTTTAAACTATATTTTTCAAATTGCGTAAAAATAATCACTTTATAAAATATGATGAACTTATGATAATATAGACAAAAACGATAATTTTTCAAGTATAAATTATGTTTGTTATGATATTTTAGAAAATAAAAAAGAGTTATATAAAATAATAATAATAATATTAATATTTAAGAAAAGGACTATGACAATTAAGTGTAAAGAGAAGGGCAATTTGGGAAGATATGATGGTTTGAATTGTAAATAACATGTAAAAACAATCAGTAATGCTACACATCCCACCTAAAATCCCACCTTTTTCATCCCACTATATGTGGCATATGAGGTGTCAAATGGTGAGCGGATGCATGAGGTAAGTGAGATAAATCATCATTAATGTGTATCCACTCATAATTTGACACCTCACATGCCACATGTAGTGGGATGAAAAATGTGGGATTTTAGGTGGGATGTTTAGCATTATTGAAAAATAATTCATTAATGATAGCTCTAAAATTTATTTCAAAAAAGTAAATAATGGACAAGTGTTAAAATGAAAAGAGAGAGTGAGTTGGGAGAGTGAGTTGAGAGAGTGATTCTAGCACTCCTCTTTTTCAATATTTAATTCATTACTTGTAGTTGACAGATTGGATGGAAATTAATGGGATGTTTTTTCAGATGTCGAATTCGGGAGGCGAGACTTGTTCGGCTTCTCAGTTCGTTTTGGTGTATCTGCCCAGCGATGAGCACGAGCACGAGCACGATTGCTTTATTGAATACGTGTAAGATCAGCCTTTTCTAATCTCTACTTGAAATACTGTTTTAATTCTTGGCTGTTGATGTTATTGAGTATATATGTTGGCAAATTTTGTTAAGTAGTGTTCTTTTTTAATTACTGTAAATCTGTAATCATTGTTAGTATACTGAGAATTTCACATTTTGTTTCCAAATAAATAGATGAAATGTTGATTGGTCTTAACTAGGAACTTGAGTATTGAGTATTGTGTTGAGGGGGTGTTTCTAGAATTTGAAAGTGGAAACTAACCGTTGAAGTACGGTTGAATTTGACTTGGCAGCAATGAGTATGGCTTGGAAACTAACGGAGGAAGTAATAATCAAGATCCAGCAAAGATTGGTGTTGGAATTGTTGATGAACAACCTGCATCACTAGATTCTTTATCGAATGGTGGTAGAAAAACACCCCTTGATGGAATTGGATTTAAAGCTTCCACCTGTAACTGTGCTGGGAGAGACTCTTGCTTGAGAACTATGACTGCATTGTACCTGATTGCTCGTATTGGCATCTGTTCTTACTCTATCTTCGAAGAGATTGCTTCTGACTTCTTGTCTGGGGGCCTTGAAGATCACATATTGTGTTCGCTTAGTCTCCTCATTGAACGTAAAGCTTCAGGACGAGATAGTGTCAATTTTCTTCGTCTACTGGGGATTCCATCGTAAAGCATCACTAGATCATTGAACGTAAAGCATCCCTGGTTGCCTGAGGCATCCGAACATAGCTCCGATTCTTGGGTTGCTTAAAACATCTGGTTATATTAATTTAATGCTCCCGAAGACACCATATACCTTGGAAAACATTCTTCATTTCAGCCCCAATGCCTTGAAATTTGAGTGGCATATAAGGTTTTTAATGTATCAGCTGTTGTCTGCGCTAGCTTACTTGCATGGTTTAGGTGTTGCTCATGGTAATATATGTCCATCCGGTGTAATGTTGACTGATTAATGCTGGTCTTGGCTGAGCTTTTCTGATAAGCCTTTCCCACCTTGTCAATGATGGTTTGCTACATAGAGAGCTGTTCTTCTCAAGCAGTTTATGCTGATTTGAAGCTTTTGCCATCTATGGACTGGCATACTCAGTTCCATTGTTGGTGGCGGGGAGAGCTGAGTAATTTTGAGTATCTACTTTTTTTAAACAAATTAGCTAGGAGAAGGTGGGGGGACCACACATTCCATCCAGTAATGCCATGGGTAATAGATTTTAGCTCAAAACCTGATGAGAATTCTGACTCAGGATGGCGTGATTTAAGCAAGAGCAAATGGCGGTTGGCAAAAGGTGATGAGCAGTTAGACTTCACCTATTCAACATCTGAAATTCTACATCATGTATTGGATGAGTGTCTTTCTGATGTTATAAGGCATGCAAGTTACCTTTGAGTATTCTGCGTATGACTGTCCGTTCTGTTTATGAACCTAATGAGTATCCTTCTAATATGCAACGACTTTACCAGTGGACTCCTGATGAATGCATCCCTGAATTGTACTGTGATCCCCAAATTTTTTGTTCTCTACATTCTGGTATGATTGATTTGGCTGTACCTTCATGGGCTGGTAGTCCTGAGGAATTTATAAAATTGCATCAAGGTGCTTTAGAAAGCTATCGAGTCTCAAGCCAGATTCATAATTGGATTGATATCATCTTTGGCTACAAAATGTCAGGGCAAGCAGCTATTGCCGCCAAGAATGTTATGCTGCCTTCATCAGAACCAACAAAGCCAAAGTCTGTTGGACGCCACCAGCTTTTTACTTGACCACATCCTGTTCGTCTAAGTTCTACCTGGAAAAAGCAACGGAGGAACAATATTACATCCAGATCCCATTGCCAAGTGAATGAAGTGGTTAATGAGAATTCTCTCCTCTTTGAAGCTTCCTATTTACAAGAATTAGAAGAAGCATCTTCTTTTTCTGAACATGCCAGGCATTTGAGTCCTCTGTAATTTTTCCATAGACAAGATTATGAAATACACATCTCTCCTGTAGAAAAAACTTCAAGTGAGAGTTTTACTGGAAGTTTTTCCAATCCACCTAAAATTGGCAATGGCCATGCGGTTCCATCTGATATTGATTTGGATTATCTTTGCGAGCATGTGGAAGTGGAGGATGAAAGTTCCACGGGATATCAAGAGTTGCTGCTTTGGAGGCAAAAATCATCTTATTCAAGGAATTTCTCTGAAGATGTTGCAAACGACAAAGTTTCTATTGGTTGTCTCTTGGCGGAGCTTTATTTGCAGAGGCCACTTTTTGATTCAACCTCATTGTCCATGTACTTGGAAAGCAGTGTCTTACCTGGATTGTTGCAGGAACTTCCTCCTCACACTAAAGTGCTTGTCGAAGCTTTCATTGAAAAATGAAAATGACTGGACAAGGTAACTGTTTTTTTTTTTTTTTTTTTTTTGATTGAATATATTTGATGTTTCAAATCTATGCCTCGATATATTATTCTACCATGTTCTCTTGATTATATCTTCATGATTATCTGCATGCTTTTATTATTATAGTATAAGTTAGAAGTTTATTTTATTTATGACAAATAAATTAGGAGGCCATCTACCAAAAATCTTCTGGAATCTCCATATTTTCCATCAATTGTCAAGACATCCTACTTGTTGGTTGCCCCACTTCAACTTATAGCAAAAGATGGATCTCGTCTTCGTTATGCTGCAAATTTTGTAAAACAAGGATCCTTGAAAGCAATGGGATCCTTTGCAGCTGAAATGTGTGCTCCGTACTGTTTATCACTCGTAGTTAATCCATTATCAGATACTGAAGTTGAATGGGCTTACATACTGCTGAAAGAATTCATAAAATGTTTGACACCAAAAGGCGTAATTAAAATGATCTTGCCTACCATTCAGAAGATTTTACAGGTTAGTCATGAACTTTTGACAATCACACTTTTGTATGCGACATCCATTTTTGAGTTCCTACTCATTAAATCAGTTATTTCAGGCTACAGGTTATTCACACTTGAAGGTTTCTCTTCTTCAAGACTCATCTGTGAGGGAGATATGGAATAGGACTGGTAAACAAGCATATCTGGAAACAATACATCCCCTTGTCATATCAAATTTGTATGTTGCTCCCCATAAGAGTTCAGCCTCTGCTGCTTCTGTTCTACTTATTGGCTCCAGTGAAGAGCTTGGTGTACCTATAACAGTTCATCAGGTTAAATTTATTTCTCATGTCCTTGGTATTGTGAAAAGGAGCTCTTAAACAAGTGCATTTACTTATATATGGAACTTCTTTCTATAGTTATAATATACTGACCTTTGAGTCTTGCTGCAGACAATCCTGCCTCTAATTCAATGCTTTGGGAGGGGAATTTGTCCTGATGGAATTGATGTGCTGGTTAGAATTGGTATTTTTGGTTGATTGGGTTGTGGGACTGTCGTCCTTTATGGAAACATCATGTACAACTTGTAGGCCACTTATTTGCTTTGACTTTTGCAGGTGGTCTTTTGGGAGAGACCTGTATCGTCACGCAGATGCTACCATTACTGAAGCATGTTACACAGTCCTGTATTGATGTTTTGTCTATGAATAAGTCTGAACCAGTACAGAGCTGGAGCGCGTTATCCCTAATTGATTGTTTAATGACATTGGAAGGTCTGGTTGCATTTTTGCCAAGGGAGGTGGTCATAAAGGAGCTCATTGAAGTATGTGTTTGGTTTCAAATCCCATTTCACTTTAAGCTTATATTGAGCACTTGTATGATGTTTAAGCTCCTATGATTATGCAGGATCAAAGCTGCTTGCATGTTATGGTTTTGATGCAGACAAATTTGGCTTTTATCGTGCTTCAGGTTTTGCAAACTATTATTTTCATTCTTTTGCAATGCAATTAATATCCTCTGGTTTTGAAGGCTTTGTAGCATTTTTGTTCCTTATTCTGTTATAGCTCAGAGTTTTTTCTTTATCACATTGAAATACCATCGCAAAAGCGGCAAGAACCAATAGCTTTTGATTATAGTTTCATTTGTGTCCCCAACCTTCTCCTTTTTTTTTTTTTTTTTTTTTTTTTTTTTCTCTGGAACAATGTATCGTACTAAAGAGAACAGAATGGCATCATACAGTGTTTGAAAAATATGAATCATTTTAGTCCTTAGTGTCAGACTTACTTGGTGAAGGAAGTTTATTTCTCTTTGATGCGGTATCAAACATACCTGTGCTCCGCATGCTATGTAAAACACACTTTTTTGGTACCTCTGAATTAGGCATGCAGCAATATGTGCACTATGTTCCTAGTCTTGAGCAACTCTAATATGCTTTGCCTCTTTGTTCATCTTAATTTAGGTATAAGTTTGAAACATCAACTTATTACAACCTTTCTGTAATCTGATTAATGTACTGTTTCTTATATTCCATAACTATTTTATATCAGATTATTATCCTAATTGTTATTTATGCATTTCGCTCGCTAAAAAAGTTGTAAAAGTCTACTGATGTAGTATTCCCACTATTTTCTAGGGTGCCACTACAACTCTCATGACAATTTGTCAGCAGATTGGACCAGAGTTGATGACATTGCATGTTCGGCCACAACTTAAAGGACTATTTGATGAGCTAGCTTTCTCACAGGAAACTGCCAATGGGTCTGGTTCTCAAGGCAGAAGCTTTAAGGCTTCCAAACCAAAAGTTGATGGGGAGTCTCAAATTGAAAGTCGGATGGATCAAGTGTGGGTGCTAGTCAAATTTCATCTCACTTGCATAGAAGTCCAAGTTTGCATGATCCTTCAGGAATTCTTGACTTAAAGTCGCACTTAATTCTTGTACATATGTTGATTTTGCTTGAACATTTGCAGGGTGCCACTTTATCCTTCTTTTGCATCTCTGCTTGGGATAGAGAAACTTCGTCAGGGTTGTGCCACATGGTTACTTCTTGAGCAGTTCCTTCTACGGTGCCATAATTGGAAGGTATGTGTGCTTCATCTCCAAGAAGTAGTCTGTATGGGTTTACTGCATGAATAGTTGCATCATATGAACTAGCATGCTTACACATTTCTGCATCTCATATTTCTGAACCTGTTATGAATCAGTGGGAACAAACAGGAGATTCATCTCGAACTGGTACAGAGAACATAACTGCCAAAAGGCCTTTAATGAGTAAAAGCTCAACCTCTGATTACAGTCCTGCCAAACTATTGCTCAATGGGTTTGGGTGGTCAATTCCACAATCACAAGGAAATAGAAGTGCCAAAAACTTGATGCCTCACAAATGGGTTCGTGATGTTCATCAAAGTCATGTTGAAAGGCATGAATCAACCTCTAACCTAATGAAGTGTGAACCATGGTCTTGGTTCCCTAATACTGCGGTTAACTGGGATGGGCCTGACTTTCTTGGGCGTGTAGGGGGTCTTAAAGATGAAATTCCATGGAAGATCAGAGCATCAGTTATATCTTCTGTCCATGCACATCATGGAGCATTAAGGTCTTTAGTAGTTTGCCAAGATGAGTGCACAGTTTTCACAGCAGGCGTTGGTCCAGGATTCAAAGGAACCGTTCAGAAGTGGGTACTGACAAGAATAAATAACGTATCTGGTTATTATGGTCATGAGGAGGTAAGTTTTTTCTATTTTTATGTTTTGCATAATTTGAGGCCTTTTATACTTATTGACCACATGGTGCACACATATAAAAGATGTGTGTGCACACATATTTATCTAATAAATATGATATGTATGATGTTAACAATTTTCTACACTAAATTAATCCCCAGCCCCAGGAAAGCTACCAATGAGAACATTTCTTTTGTCTGCACATAGTTTTCCTGGATCATTGACATTTGGAGTGAAATATTAAGGAAGAGAATCCTCTAAAAAAAAAGGATGCAAAAACTTATCATTTGTCAAATTTACATTGTCACATTGTTATATATAAGAAAACTAAAATCTGTGGTAGACATGAATGTCAAAACTAATTTCCTAGGATCATAGCTCCTTGTTCAGGATGCTTTTTCTCTTTTTGCACTTTTATCTACGTGAGTGGAGTACTTTATCACTCTTGACAATGTTACAAGCTTATTGTTCTTTGTAGAAGAAACCTCTTCCTTTTTGTGATCCACTTGATACTGATCAAACTATATAACTTATCACATTGTAATCAGGAATCCCTGTCTATGTATCTCTCAATATACTTTTAATGTTGCGATTTTGATACCTTTTAAAGTAGAAAAGTTGAAGTAAACTTTATCATATTGGGGGAAGAGGTTCACACTTTTGATGGTTCTGACAAAATGCAAGCACGTGGAGCTCCTGCTTCACCATCATGGATAGCAGCTGTATTGAGTTCTGGTCAGTGTAGGTTATTTGATGTGAGAAGCAGAAATGTCATTGCCTCTTGGAAGGCTCATGATGGATATGTGACAAAGGTATGTAAAATTTAGAAATTTAACAGTTTTAAGTTTGAATTAGCGTTTAATTAGCCTTTCGTGTGTACAGTTGGCTGCACCAGAGGACCATTTGCTTCTTTCCAGCTCTCTTGACAGGACTTTGAGAATTTGGGACTTGAGACGGTAATGCAAAATATTTTATTGCAGCTTGAAACTTTGGTGCATTCTTGAAATTTGTAATAGGGTATCTGATGTTTGAAAATTCTAGCTACTTTATATGGCATTTTTGGTGCAGACACTTCCCATCTAAAAATGTAATACTACCACCACGTTTATGTTATCTTCAACCATCTGATTTTGCTTAATTTTTGTATTTCTCCTGCAGAAATTGCCCATCACAACCCACTGTTTTCAAAGGTCATACAGATGGGATATCTGGTTTCTCTGTGTGGGGCAAGGATGTTATTTCGATTTCCAAAAATAAGATTGGACTTTCCTCTTTATCTAAACCTGTGGATGAAGTAAGTAAAATCGTTGTATATGAACCGAGTTCTGCCACATACCTGAGATTCAGTTTGAACCTTTCATTTTGGTCTGCTAATTTTCCATGCTTCCATATTTTCCTCCTGTAACTGTGTATATGCTGTGTGTGGCAGGATGGTCAGCATCGGCTTATACCTCAAAAACTCTACATGGCAGATCAAGGAACGAGAAACTTGTCAGTGTTGTCGAGTATAAGTATTCTACCCTTATCGCGATTGTTTCTTGTTGGTACAGAAGACGGTTATCTAAGAATCTGCTGTTAGAAATTCAGTATGACAATATCCTTCAAAAGCAAGAGAAGATATACAATTTATATTTGTTCTAGAATTAGAAAAAAGACTTGATGTCAAAGCGATTTATTTGATCCAATTTTAGGCTTCAAATTATGAAAATTCAGTTGATCCAAAATCTTGTATGTAATACAGACAAAATTTCTCCTTTATATTTCGTGGGGGATATATATTAGAGAGAAAACCGAAAATAGCCATCCAATTATCATACTTTTGTTTTTAACCAATTTTGAAATTATAATTGTTAATAACCACTTTTTAAAAAAAATTCAGTGTAGTACCATAAATTACCAGAGTACCCCTGAAATAGTGTTTTTTAAACCTTGAAACAAACTTGAAATCACGACTAAATTGAAATATACAAATGAAATTATGCCTAAATGGAAATATCCAAACTTGAAATCATGCTTAAAATAGAAATATTCAAATTTGAAATCTGGACTAAAGAAATTAGGATAATTTTTTTTTTTTTTTTTTTTTTTTTCCCTCTTTCTCTTCCTCTTCTTCTTCCCCAAATTCAAATTAGGTTTAGGGTTTTTGTTTGTTTTGCAGATCTATTCGCCGGTGATCGCGAAGCACACCGAGCCGCCGGACGTCGTCGACGGTCATCACCCATCACCGGTCGTGGTTCGTGCAGGTCGCCCATCGGAAGTGAAGTCGCTGGTTCGTGAAGCCGTGAAGGGTCGCTGGTCACTGGTTCGTGAAGCCGCTGGTTCGTGGAGGTCTTGCGAGCTCGGCGACGACTTTCGGCGGTGGACAACGACGTCCGGTGATGGCGACAGCACCGAGAGGAGAAAAGAGAGAGACGACCGGGAGAGAGTGAGCAGAGGAGAGAGAAGGAGAAAGAGAGAAAAAAAGGAGAGAGAGTGTTTTTGAGAGGTTTTTATATGAGGGCTTTCTAGTAATTTCTCAAAAAAGTGGTTATAAACAATTAAAATTATGCATGTGGTTAAAAAGAAATTCCCATAATTAAAGTGGTTAGTTTTGGCAATTTTCACTATATATTATCGTAGAAGAATTATAACAGACATACTTTTATTTTTTCCGTGTTTATATTTTCTTCAATAATATCATGGTAATGGAAATGAAAATATCAATTTATGGTAATTCAAATTTTGAGGAAGGAAATGTAATTGACATTTTACTCGAATTCTTTGTTTCCATTAATTTTTTTCAGCATCTTACAATCTAAATATATGATTTACAAGTGAGTTGTAATCACCGTACACAACGTATATATTTTATAAAAAATACATGGAAGACAAAACAATTACATCAATAAGCAACTAAAATCTTATAATAAAACAAAAGGGGTTATATGAACAGGACAGGTCAACTACTTAAACTTGAAAAGCAATACCATGATTTCATGACCCTTGAAAGGCAAATGTGTCATTTACCCTCTGTGTGTGGAGACCGGAGAGGTTTGTTCAGGACGATTGTTCTATATAATTTGTTCTTGTTTCTACTAAGTTTGTCTTTCAAAAAAAGAAAAAACCTGATACGTTATTTGGCATGGCCAATAAGAAATAAAAACAAAAATGAAAGAAAATATAATTAATTAATAACACTAGTATGTGTATCAGTCTTAAATCTGCAGACTATTTAGGAGTTTGAGCTATATAACTCATGTGGCAGAAGAAATAGTTTTGTTTGTGACGACGATCCGATGATTAGTTTTTGGTCCTCCAGAGTCTGGCGCTTGCCGTTGGTATCCGACGACGACGATGAAGGATCTTTGGGTTGGCCACAGTGAAGCTGATCATCATCTTGACTGGATTTATGATTATATAGTTCATGGGGCATGAGCTTTGGGTTGGCCGCAGTGAAGCTCATCATCTTGACTGGATTTATGATTATATAGTTCATGGGGCATGAAATGGATAAAGCTTCTACCACCTCCTGAGATTGACATGATATCTTTTCTTTACAAGACTAAAACAGAAATCAACTTAATTAATGTGTTTAAATTGTGGTTTCTCAAAACTTTATATAATGGTGAAAATATTTTTACCTTATAAGGCTCGGATAAACCAGACTGAAATTGTAAAATTTCCTATCTACGCAAGGAAATAAATCCTCTAATTTTAATTTTTAAGGAAAGATTTCTTCTTTTTTTTCCTCTAAAGAATAATGACAAGTACAGATTTTAGTTACTTGCTATCCAAGAAGAAAAAAAAAACTATGGGTGTGCTGTGGATTGAATTCATTGGATTTGGCCATGATTCAAGATCCGAACCGATCCGATTGGATCGAAGAAATTACAATTTGATCATATCCAATCTTAGAGCAGAATCCGATTCAATCCAATGGATTAGCTAGGTATATGAAGTAATTCTTAATGTATAAAAGTTTAAACATTCTAAAAATTAACAAAATCAAATTATTGATTCATAAGGTATTTCAAATAAAAACATCAAACTAATAATTAACATAAAAAAAAAATATACATAATTATACACTTTAAATTCAAAAAGTCTAAGGAATGATAAATATTAAACCAAGTTCAATTCCAAATACACACTTAATAAAATCATCCAAGATTTTGAAAAAAAAAAATCTATTGCTTTAAATGTTATAAACCAATATTACTTTCTTTTTATATAATTTTTTTTACAGCTGTATGACGACTCAACTTGAGATATTGAACGGGTAATATTATCTTCCATTATTTAAATAAGTATTTGAAATATATATATTTATCATCGGTGGTGTGATGACTCAAACCTATAAAAAATTGTTAAATTGAATAAACATTCTTTATCACTAAACCATACAGTGGAATGTGGGGTGGTGAAACATATTTAATTTAGAAAATTCTCTTTAAAAAAACCCTGATTTTAAAAGAATTCAACTCTTACTAGTTATGTCTAATAGAATTCATTTGACGCTTATCAAAAGTGATTATATTATATACCACAAATGAACAATAAATTAGCCATACAATGATTTTTGAGCTAATTTTTGTTATCAATTTTCGATCTTAGTCTCCTTTCAAAATTTTTGTTTTCCGATCTTGTCAACCTATAAATTATTCAAAAATCCATCTTTTTCAATAAATATTTCTTTGTTTTTAAATTTTATCATCCTTTTATTTTAATGCATGTATCAATTAAACTAGTAATATTATAAAATTGAACCGTGAGTCCGTGACCGAGCCGTCCACCACTTGCTTAAAAAAAAAAAATATTTTTCCAACATAAAAGATAAGTTTATTATATTTTCAGCAAAATAGATAAATGACGCTCGTTCAGCACGATTATAAAATATCTCCGGTCTAAAATAAAATCATACAATTGCTTGGCATTATTAATGTTTTCACTATTTGTTAGAACCAGTGACAAAGACTTGTGAAGTGATTAATTAAAATATTGATCGAAATTATGATGGTATTTAAATCAATAATTAATCACTTTTCTCCTATGAAGAGATTAAATTAAAATAATTAAATAGCTATTAAACAATCAATATAATAAATATCATTGCTAATGTCTGTTTTTAATTAATTAGTTCATAGTGATGAAGCCATTCAATTGACTTTGTTCAAATGTATGTTAATTTAATTGATTTTCAATTAAAGAATTTGCGTGTCTAATCATGCATGATTGTATGTTAATTAAATTAATATGTTGCTAGAAGATATTAATTACAAAAAACTAATTAAAAACGATATGGCAAATCCACTAAAATTAAATTAAGTGGGTACAGCTATGAATTGTACGACAAATTAAATTAAAGAACAAAAATATCGGTCCTTCTACACTTTGTATCCCTTCACATACCAACAACAACAAATCCTAAATGAGAAATAAAAATATATTAATTAATCGCTGCTAGAAAAAAAAAAAAAAAAAAAAAAACTAACATTTGTTTTTGCTGTTTTAGGCATCTGGTTGGCTTCTTGCTCATATATTTAATATAACATTTCTTATTTTTATTTATTTTCCATTGCTTTCTTTGGCATGCATGACCTATCGGCATTAATAATTTAATGAATTTTCAAATTGGAAGTAGTTGAATTTGTAACGTTCTACTACATATTATATATATATATATAGAAATTCTATTATCAGTTCGAACTGACAAAAGTTATATCAGTTCCTTGTATGTGGGCCACTGGATTTAAATACTTTGACTTGGCTGTATGCACTTGTCAGTCAAAGTATTTAAATCCAGTGGCCCACATATAAGGAACTGATATAACTTTTGTCAGTTCGAACTGATAATAGAAAGACTGTATATATATATTTTGGTATCGATGATCCCGGACCATCAGCCTGTCCTACTTAACTCGCCGTGGCCTGCATGTTGGATCGTGGAGTATGACAGATAGGAAACCCCGGGCCACACCCCCTGCCACACAAAGATGCAATTAGCGGGTAAATCAGAACTCGCCTTCACCTGGGTAGGATTCGAATAGCTGACCTAGTGGTTACCCGTGCCCCAAGCTCGTCCTTCCACCAGCCGAGCTAGCGCTCTAATGGTTGGCTACAATGCAATTAACAAGAGTAGAACCAAGAACTTGGGATTTTCATCCCAAGCCTTAGACAACCAAAGCAACCACCTTGTGGTTTACTAGATATTATATAACCGTCCAATGTGATATCATTACTCAATATGTAGCGTTCATTTAGTCTTTTAATATTCAAGTTTAAACCGCCACAAAAATAATAATAAATGTTTGATGGGGTCTACAGTCTACTTTTCTGTTAAGTTGAAAAAAATGTTTGATTGTAAATTGTAGCTTTAAATAATTTTGGTCCAATGTAGGCATAGAAACCATTAATTATACTCTCTGCAACAACAAACTGTTGCCAGGAAGCAAAGCAAAAAAAAAAAAAAACAATCTTGCTTTCAGGAAACACTTCAACACTGTAACAATATTGAAAGAATATCGTGTAAAGTGTTTTTGTTTGTTTAATTTTCTCTTGTTTATGTGTATGTTTGCATTTACATAAAAAAAAATTTTGTAAGAAATTAATCTGTTTGTTCTTAAGACAATAATTTACTAATTTGCTTCTTGTGATACTTTTTTTTTACACTAACATGTTTTTGAACTTGTCATGGCAGGGAACTAAGCTTTTGAGGAGATGGGGTGCTTTTTTTCGACACCAAACGATACCGGAGGAAGAAGAAGGAAGCTGAGGAATGTTGGAGAGATCTCGGTGTTTGTTCCAGGATTGAGAATTCCGAAACCTGTTGATTTTTTTGATCAAGTAACAACACTTGGTGATCATGGGTTATCATCTAGGAGCTTGGTTGAACGTTTATCAGCTCTTCGAACTCGGATTGTTGTGATGGCAGGACAAGAAGCACCTATGCCTACAAAACCAAGAAGAGCAGCTACACAACATGGTTATTTTGTCTGAATTTGTTTTCCAAGATGATTTTGTTAATTTAATTTTCTTGTTTTGTTAACATGATCATCAAATTATGCAGGAGGATCAACATTGGCTGATCTTCAGCAAGCTCTTGAAGATTACCTGCCGGTTTTATTGGGGCTGGTTGAAAATGGTTTGTTAATATTATAACATGAAAATAAATCTATTCTAGTTTCTTCAACTGGCTAGCTGCAAGAAAGAGGAATAAAAATAAAATAAAATTCTGCTGTTCTTTTATACTTTTGAGAATGGAAAAAGTTGATTTAGTCCATTTAGTTGATCCGGGCTAAGTTGAGTTCAGGTTTTTGTAATGTTCCTCGAGTTTTCTTGGCAACCAAACAAAAATTTGAAGCAGAGGTCAGTCCTTTTTATCTTTTTCAACACATTATGCAGGAAAACAGCTACAAAATAAGTTTCAATTCTCTTGGGGAAATCAGGAGGATGATGCAGAGGTATATAGTTTGTTATTGCCTGAGAGTCATTCTCTAGTCAGGTCAAACCTGATTTATTTGTTTGTTTTTTTCATGCGGGTTCACTGAGATTATCATGATATAAACAATGAATCCGCATGAAAAAAAATAATATCAGGTCGTTCATGACTAGAGAATTATTAATTGCCAGAATTAGTCCTGTAATTAGATTTCTTGCTTTAATCAGCATATGCAATCTTTGCAGGAAACAACCATGTCGAATTCGTGGTATGAGCTATTATCTGTCCTGCATTTGATGACCATGATATCATTATCACAGGCCAATCTGCTGCTTCTTCCTAAAACATCTACCGGCGACAATTATCAATCCAAAGTATCAGAAGGTGAAATCTAGTTCTCAGGAAGATAAAAGAATTTTAGATGACATATTTTTTTCTCATACCCGAGTTACTGTAACAGACTGCAAGAGAGATTCTATTGATATTTTCTTGAAGGCAGCTGGATATTTAGATTTTGCTGTCAAACATGTTCTTCCTCAGCTTCCTCATCAACTCAGGTTCATCGAAAAAGTCCTTTTCAAATCATATACACTTCATTCTTCGTATTGAAAATCATAATGGACTGACTCTCTGAACTATTTCTCATTGTAGGAAAGAGTTACCAGTAGACCTGGCAGAGGGCGTGCTTCGAGCCTTTTGCCTGCAAGCACTTGGTCAGGTAATTAATCAACTAGCTCATAATTGCTTACAACTGTTGGATCGAGACACTTTAAACGATCAAGATTATATGATTCTTGATCTAATAGTGTATACAAGTTGTGTTAAATCAATCAGGGAGTTGATATTCAACTTGGAATGGCAATTGATAGCGTGAAAGCCACACTAGCAGTGAAGAGAAGGTTTGCATGTGAACTGGTAAAATACTGGAATCAGGTACATGTCAGTATACAATTATTGCTTGTATAAAATTACAAAATTTGAAGTGTTTTGAACTACAAACAAAGCATGAATTTTTCTCCTTATTAACAGGCTCAAGAAAACATACAAGATCTTACACTAGCAAATGGATGGGCAGCAAAACACAAGCTTTTCATTCAGTGGAAATATGTTGAAGCCAAGGTATATCATATATATATATATATATGTACATGTTTTTCAACAAAGATTAATTTTTTTCTATTTTATCATTTACTAAAGATCATTTTCTGGACAGGCAGCTGCATATTATTTTCATGGTTTAATTCTCGATGAGGGAAAAACAGAAGGATGTAATGGGATGGCTGTAGCTGCTCTCCAAGCTGCGGATGAGTTCCTGAAACAAAGCAAGAAAGCCTGTGAATCCTTTCACATGACTCCTCCTTTATCGCGGTACTCTTTAACACACACACACACACACACAAAAGCACTTCTTTGCTCAAAAGCACTTTTACAAAAACACTTCCATATTGCTTCATAGTTTTTAAACTAGTATGATGGATGATCCAGAATTCCACCTCTCTGGGGAACTAGCCAGTACCTCTCCGAGAAAATTCCCAAAGACATTTCAAGCAGGATGCAAATAAATGGAGACCTACACAACCGTGAATTGTAAGTCCATAACTTTTCCAGTCTGTTTTCTCTTTTCTTGTGAATTTACTAGCAAGTAATAGTCATTTTGTTTTATAAAATTTTGGATAATGTTGGTTTCAGGATTCTGCAGATGGCTCCAGCATTGCCAGATTTCGCTTTGTCCTTGAATCCTGATGACTACCAGCTTCCTTCAGTGGATTCCTCATGGACTGACAATTGAAAAGAATCAAGAAAAAAATAAAAAAATAAAAAAATTTGCTGTCCATCTGGTGAAATTCGAAGTTGTAAAATTATTCTAAAACATTAGAGAAAACAATCGATACAATGATACCTGTAGATAAAGTTGTGTCCATATCTATATGTTACAATCTCAGTAGTAATTGCATTCTTTCTGCATATCTGTTTTCAAAAGTTTGTTTAGTATTTCTACATAATACTGAAAAGTATAGATCGAAAAATGGCATTGGCCTTCATCTTTGATGACTCGTGACATGGTTCTCTATCGGTGGGGATTGGGTTGATCAACTCTGTCCAGAAGTAGAGGCAGGAATCATGTTCAGAGCCTTGAGTATGAAAGTATATGTGAAGGCATCTTCTTGGAGCTTCTCAAATCTGCAACAGCACGAAACAACTATGGACATCAATGAAAGTTTCTGTATTTAAAACACACTTGCCATAAAAGATATATAGCAGCTTAATTAATTACCTCCCTGACTTTGAAGAATGACCAGCACAAAATTCACATTTAAACAACAATATGTTGTCATCAGTTTTCATATCCCTTAGTTTTGCCACAAACTTAGCTGGTTCCGAATACATAACGAGTGAATCTGTTATAGCAAACAGGAGCTTAGATTACGTGGTAAGAGAACAAATACGACGCTCATTTCACAGCATTTTCCATTAAATGTTAAGAAATCATCAATGTAGCTGCCTAAAATTAATTTGGAGCCAATCTATCATATGTTTTAGCTGGGAGCCATAAAGTAGATGCAACACATTGATGCATTTTTCTTCGACAACAACCTGTTAGGATGCTATGCTGAAAAAATTATACACAGTTATGTATGTTCTGACAACGAAAAATCGGTGGGTATGCTTACCGTTCAAGCCAGCCGTGACAAGAATATTTGGATAATTTTGGGCCTTTACCTGTTTAAAAGAAGTCATAGATCAACCACAAACATAATAACAAACTCTGAAACTTGACTAAAATACATGATCAAACAAGCACCACATTATATAGAGCAAAAATATTTGCCATCCTAGCTATATGGTTAGTAGGAATAGTGATCAAGAATTAAGGAAATAATGAAGAGTTATATAGGACTCACATTATCAAAAGGCGAATATGATTTCATGTAGAAGTAAAATTCTTTCTTCCGAGGGTCCCCAAATTCCTACAACAACAAAAAGCAATTGTTTAGAAGCACATGTCTGCAATAGCACTTGAAGAATAACAATAGTTAAAAAGCAATGCACTCCCCAGGATGTATGAATAATGGCCAGTGACGTTCACTTGTATGGCATCTGTGTTTGTTTTTCCTGGATATAAATGTTAACATCAGTACAAATTTTAGAGTTTTACAAGGGGAAATAGAGCACCTCCCACTCTGTTGTTGTAAGAGGAATGGTTGGATCAAGCAAGGAAGTCACGACATCCACAAACGGGACTCCAGCAACAGCAGCCTTGAACAAATCAGGCCTCATGTTAAGGACAGCACCTATAAGCAAGCCCCCAGCACTTCTTCCCTCAATACATAGTTTTTCATTTGTACAGTATTGGTTTTCTATTAAATACTCAGCACAAGCAATGAAATCTGTGAAGGTATTTTTTTTCTTTAACAACTTCCCATTCTCGTTCCACTGCCTCCCCATTTCACCACCCCCTCGAATGTGAGCAATTGCATAGATGAAGCCACGATCTAGTAGAGAAAGTTGAGATGTCTTGAAACCAGGATCTATGCATATCTATTCACAACACAAGATCTAGCATTAAGTAGCTCAAATAAATCAATACATCCAATTTTTTCAATAAGGTCTAAAAATAACAATAACAGGACAAATTCAATATCTCATCAGAATTTGGTGACTATAATAATCATCTGCAATGTTATAATAGTAAATGCAATAAAAACTAGGATGCAACAGTGAACGGCCAGAGCACAAATTCAATATCAAATCAGAATTTGCTAGCAGACGACAAAGTTATGCATCAGTATAGAATTGCAGCAATGTTTGAACAAAAACATTAAATGCATCATGTCAGCCATAGCATAAATTTCCATCATTACCTCATATGAACCATAGCCGTAGAGTAGTAATGGATCAGACCCATCAAGCTTCACAAGATTCTTCTGGTAAACAATGGATATAGGAATCTGAGTGCCATCTGAAGCATTTGCCCACTTTCTTTCGGTGACATAATTCGATGAATTAAAACCTCCCAACACCTGAATGATATAGTGTGGACAATGGTTCTCAGTGTGAGACACATAGGACAATGAAAAACATTCTATTGTATTGAAAAGCTAGACTGAGAAAATAATGATATATGAATAGCTGAAGTGTATCAAAACCAGAAATCCCGTGGACTTCTTTCATTTAACTTACAGTTTCGATCTTCTTCAAAACGGAAATCCCTGTGTTCATATCATGATCATATACGGAGGGAGGCGTCTTCATTGAGCTATAAGAAAACCGTAAAATGCTGGAAGCAAATTGCGATTCTGATGGCTCAATTGAGTATATAGGGTCAACAAAATCAACAGTCTGGCCACCTTGAAGACTTTTGAGTGGCTCTCCAACAGGCGGAAGGCGATAAGTGGTTATTTTTGGCAGACCATTTTCACGCTCATACACTGCAAGATGCTCCATAAATAGTTGTTTGCCCTGAATTTTTACACTGGATGAAAACAAAGAACCTTCGTAAGTATGATTTTCATGGCAGGGTGGATCATGTAAGACTATTGAGAGGTGGGGATGCATTCATATATCCTTTTAAACTATTAACATGAAAATGCTTTTCAAGTGATTTCAAACTGGAATTCACATAAGGAATGACAAGAAGGCATGGTGTGTCATCAACAATAACAAATCCACAAATCCTCTTAGATCGTTGTTACCTTTCTCTGTGAGGAATTAGAACTGTAGTTTCAGATGTATTCTCCACAGGACATGCTAGCAGCTCTGAATTGAAGAACTTATCAGTTCTCCGCCTTATAAAGAAATGATTTCCGCGATGGCTGACTGATGTATCAGCACCTACAACGCGAGGTGTTAAGACCCTAAGGTCTTCAGGCTTAGCAACATCAAGATAGAAGATGGACCTTGTAATTTTGCTTCGAGATCCAACAAACAAAAATTTCTTGCTCTCTGAAGCTTCAAGATCAATTGAAAATATATGATCCTTCTCGTGATAAAGGCAGATGTCAATCAACTGGTCATTTCCCAACTTATGTAACCACACCTGTTATTAGTCATCAAAGAAACCATAACTATAACTAACAAGACGGAGAACTAAGGGTTAGCTAACAAGAAGAGTTGTAGGAATCTGTTTATGAAAATTATAACAACTAGACTAAATGATTTCACTTTGCGCATTCAAACACACGAAATTATGACTTGGGAGGAAGGAGCATGTCTATGGACAAAAACACTTGCTGTATAGGCAAATCCATTAATTAGTATTCAATGGTAGATTATCCAACTTTAGAGTTACCTTATCCGGTCGAAGAATCTCATCCATTGTGATGTAAACCAAAGCTTCATCACCAGCCCATTCAAGATATGGAGTTAGACTCACTAGAGGCTTATCCACAAGAGCTCCAGTCTTGGCATCAATGACATAAACAGTATATATCTCATCTCCTTTAGTGTCCTCAGCATATGCAACCAACTTATTATTCGGACTAACCTAAATCAAACCAAACCAAACACACAAAATCACAATTAGAAACAGCAAACACATTAATCAAAACTCATAAGCGAACAAATCACAGTAGCTAAATCAAGTAACCTTGAAAGCACCGATGCTGTAAAAAGAATGATTTTGAGATTGAGCCTTGACATTCTCATCCAATATTACATGCTCAGGAGGAGCATCTGATCCGGTGGACATTGTATCATACAAAGAAGGTGCAGTGTCATTGCTGGGAATAAGTCTCCTACAATACTGAACATACTCCTTCCCCTGTAAATACTTCATGTAGTAGTAATACTGACCTCTCCGAATCGGAGCGGAAATATCATCCTCCTTCACTCTCCCTTTAATCTCACCAAACAACTCATCCTCAAACTTCTTAGTTCCTAAAAAACAACATTTCAATCACATGCATTCAAAATCCCATATCAACCCCACAAAACAAATCACAAAAATCAAAGAAAAATTGCAGCTTCAAGTCAAAATCAAACATGCAAATGTGAAACACAGTTGTTACTTGTTAGCACAAAACACTAATGTAAAATCTTAGAATTCTCTTCTAATATGAAAAACAAAAACAAAAAATCTGATCTTTTCAGATTGAAAAAGAAACATATAAGATACCAGACATGACGGAGTCGGTGTAGCTGTTTTCGAGGTTGAGGTGGGAGAGGATCTCAGGGTCGGAGCGAGAGTCGTCGCGAAGCCAGTAGTAGTTGTCGACTCTGACATCTCCAAACATCTCCAGCACGTGCTCCACCTTCTTCGCCACCGGCGGCGACGGTGACTGTGACAGTGAGTGAGAGCTCTTGGTGGGTGTGAAATGTGAAAATGATGGTGGTGAGTAGAGAAGACGAGGAAGGCAGAGCAAGCTTACATGATTGCACAACTGCCGCCGAAGAAGCATTTTTTTTTTTTCTCAATTTTATTTATGAAAATATTTTTGTTTTTATACAATTTTTTTTTTTGGTTGAAAAGAAACTATAAACTTGATTACTGAACTAGAGCCATAAACGGTCCTCTAAAGAGGAGACAGCTAAGGAAGGCAGAGTATGGGCCAACACAGAACTTTAACATCACTGATAACCTTCCAAATAAAGATGGTACTGCTTCATGGCATGGCATGGCAAACCTTCCAAATAAAGATCTTGATTTTGGGAGGAGTGCATAGATTCCATGACAAAAGCCACCATTTGTGATCATTATAATCCCCATGCATTCTATATACTATATAGTTTATCAATTTTATAAACCATCATTATTCATTTTTCAACCCCATCAAAATTAATTATAAATAATGTTCGGAGGGGGTTTGGCCGTTTCCGGTTTTTAGATTTAAATCAAAGTTAAGGATTTGAAAATTACAAAAAAATAAAAATAAAACAACCCTCTCATATAAATAATAAATGTCTTGCTATTAACAGCAGCCAAGCCAAACCCAGTTTAGAGGTATTATAAAAAAGATAATTATCATATCTAACCTTAAAATTTGGAGAAAATTCAGTTAGGCCCATTTTCAATAAATTGATGATTTTTGCTACCATGAGTTGTCGAAATGGCCAATGAAATATTAATAAAAACAGTAATTCAATTGATTCCTACTTTCGATTTGAGTTTGTTTAAGCTTCCGAAAGGGACTTATTGGTGAGAAACAACCGCCGGGTTTTGACGGGGAAGCAGTTAGAATGTTCGGAGGGTAATTGGTCTCAACTTTTTTTTTTTTTTTTTTTTTTTTTGAAAACTGTAATTTATTCAACAAAAAGACCCCAAAGGCAGGGGAAATAGCCAGAAACAAGAAGCAAGGGGCACAAACAACGCAAAGAACCCCAAAGCCAAAGACAAGCAGCAAAACATTACTGAAAACACTACAGCAGCAACCTAAGAAATCAGCCCTGAATTCTCTACTGCATCGACCAAAGAGATCAGCCCTGATTTCTCAACTGCAGACCGAAAC
The DNA here is from genome assembly GCA_008009225.1 of Acer yangbiense. Lineage (NCBI taxonomy): Eukaryota > Viridiplantae > Streptophyta > Magnoliopsida > Sapindales > Sapindaceae > Acer > Acer yangbiense. Next base: position 43,744,161 of record CM017768.1, read on the forward strand.
ACACACAACACAGCCAAAGAAACAAAACACAAAACTGGAATACACTCCACACAACATTTTCTCCATCCAGCACAGAGCCTCTTTTAGCCAAACCATCCGCCATGACATTCAAAGCTCTGGAAACGTATCGCACTGACAAATTATATAAATGGTGGGTTGGGGTTTCAGGATTTGCATGTTTTTAATAGAGTATTAATATCGGCTAAGCAATGTTGGAGAATCCTGAAAACTCGGCTTCTAGATTGTTGAAGGGTTGCTACTTCCATGAACAGAATTTTATGGAGGCTAATTCAAAGACTTCAACTTCATTTTTATGGAAGAGTCTAGTGTGGGGTAGATACCTAATGGAGGGTGGTGTAAAGTGGAGGGTGGGAGACAGTTCAAAATTTTCAATTTAAATTACGTGAAGTATAATTTATAAACCATCATTTTTCAACTCCATCAAAATTAATTATATATATAATATAATGTTTGTCGGTTTTATAAAGGGATAATCCTTGTTGGGGTCGAAAATGAGCCTTCGGGGTATAATATTTGCGGGGTTAAAGTACTTAAATACAATTGAAAGTGAAAGAATGAAGTTAACGATAATTTTTATTAAATGACATAGAAGTAAATTCCGACTGCTATATCTTATTCTTTGGAGGATGACAAGTAAAAATTTGAAAAGATTGCCTCTAATGGTAAAAATGAGGGCTTATATAGCCCAGCTTTTGACATCTTGGGCACGTGTCGATAGCTCAGTGGTAGGGTCCAACAGCTGTCTCTGCGCGGTCAGACATGGTTCGATCATAAATGATGACATCCAATTGTTTCTTCGGTGTTGCATAGTCGGTAGAATGCATATCCGAATGAAAACAGTATTCTCGGGTGCACTCCGCCAATAATTATCGGACTTTGTGTTCGGAGGATGAGGGAAATTATCAGAGTACGTGGAAGCTCACAATCGGGTCTAACAGTTCCCCCTCGAGCACATAAGTCGGTATGCAAGACCGGTTGTGGGCTCGAAAACGGAGTCAGTCGCTAATATCGGACATTCGTGTGGGGCCATTTGAATCGAGGTTGATCCATGCCGCGGCTAATGAATGGTTGACGCGTGGCTTAAGGAGAAGGGACAGCGGACATATGTCGCGTTGTCAGACGGGGATTCGTGACGCTTCGTTTCCTGCGCTGGGGGCCCTTATAAATAGTGGTGTAGGGTCACCTGCGACTCCTCACTTGTGTTTTCTCAATTGATCAGAGCATTTTCGATATCTACAGGAATTGACAGAGAAGGAAAGAACATGTTAGTCTCCGAATATAACCACTTTTACTGCGTGCTTGATAAGTATCTGCCAACATCATCTGATGGTTCGTAAAGCTGGGGCTTCGAGCCTGACAACTTCGTCTAGTTCGGAGTCCGAATCCTCTGAATCCACATCGGGTAGAGTTTCTGTAGGGAGCAGCACCAAGAGTGCTTTCGGTGATGTAGATGTACAGGATGCAGGGAGCCCGGAGGTCTAGCAAATGCCGGGGGGTGTTCGTGCCCAGGGACCTATAGATGGTCCTGGCCCAGGTGAATGCTGGGAGGGCTATAACTCCGAAGACTTCGTTCGTGATAAGATAGATCACACGAGGTTCGCGATAAACCTTATACGGGAAAATAAGGTGGACGCGGCGAAGCTTAACCGGCTTGTAACGGAGTTCTCGATTCCCCGTTCAGTGCGCGTTAGGGTTCCCAGTGAGAGGGAAAGAGCAAGCAATCCCGAGGGGAGTTCTATGGCTTTCCATCCAGTATTTCTGGAGATCGAGGCTAGATTACCGTTGCAACCCTACATCCGGAAGGTGTTGAGGGAGATAGGAATTGCTCCGGCTCAGTTGAACCCGAACGCTTAGAGGATAATAATCGGGATGTACTCCTTGTGGCGGGGTATGAAATACCCTGCCCCCACGTTCAGGGAGATTGGACATTGCTACAGCCTATATTCCCACAAATCCAGGGGTGATGGCGGTGGGCTCTTGCTTGCCGTGACTAGCAAGACGGTGAACCTCTGATCACCGGGCTTCCATCTTCCAACTTCCAACAAAGAGTGGAAGAAGACTTGGTTCGTCTGTCGAGGCGACTAGGGCAAAGACTTGCAGCTCGGTGGTCGTCCTCAGAGGGTTCGCTCAGTGTTCAATATCCCAGGTGTTTGGGGGCCTCCTTAGGTTTTATTTTTGGTGTTCATTTATTATATCTTGTTTTTGCTGTATTCATTAGTGTGTTCTTTCTGCAGCTCCGTGGGAACGTGTCGCTTTTGAGGAGCTGTCCAAGACAGAGCGGAAGCACATTTCGGATGCTTGGCGAGTGTCTCCGGAGAGAAGACACGTAGATTTCTTACTAGACGATCGGAGGCTTCACGAGCTTGGTTTCATTGTAGACCTTACGAAGTCTAGAAAGCGGAAGGTTGAAAAAACCTTATCGAAAAAGAGTGAGTACTGTTTCGGTGTTATTGTTGTTTGTTTTTCAGCTTCTAATTCTCAAACTAACGCCATTGGTTCATTGTTGTTACGAGAGCAGGGAAGATCACCGAAACGGCAAAGGAAAGGATGGCCGACAGAATGAAAAGCGGTGCCACCAAGCAAAAGGAAGATAAGAGGAAGAAAAGAATGCTTCCGAAGGCTCCCAATCTGATTGAGGAGGAGGAGGCATCCGAAAGCACCTCTTTTCTGAGGACCATGCGGACTACGAGGCCCTTGGTTTCAGTTGCCACCGCGGGGACCGCAGCGCAAATTGCTGAGGCCATTCCCCTGACATCGGCGGTTCGTGATCCTGGCGGGGTCCTGGCCGTTAACGTTGAGATCGTGGACTCCGATAAAGAGGTGCCGCAATGGACCCCCCTTCATGCAAATGTCCGGGATCCAGTGATCTCTCCGTCGAACCGCTACAGGGACCCTCCGAAGTTGGGGTCCGGTTCAGGCACGAAGCCCATAAACCCTGAGACTAGCGTGGAATACCTGTGTGTCCACGAGAAGGATCTCCTGCGGAGCGGAGAGATGTCGGGGTATGGGAAGATGTCCAATGTTGACAGGATTCGACACGGGCAGGCGAACATGCTGCAGGTAATATCCTTGTAGGGGATTATATATATATATATATATTTTTTTTTTTTTGAGCATATTTGGTCACGTGGATTATTTCGGATGGTTGATATATGTTACTAGTTATCAGGCCATCGGTAACCTCCTTCATATGGATAAGAGGTACGAGGGTGCGAAGGGCAGGTATGAGAGAGTGTTGAGGGAGAAAGAAAAAGTGGAGGAGAAGCTCCGGGAGTTTGTGGCTATCGTGGATTCGCAGAGGCTTATTATCGGTGAAATGTCCTCCGCTTACAAGAAGACCAAAGCTGTCTGCAGGGAGAAGCAGGCCAAGCTATGCGATTATCGTGGCCACCTGAAAAAGGCGAATTCCTCGATTCAGGGGATGAAGGATGATCTCGGAGACAACGCTGTTAACATCTTTCTGAACTCCGATGAGTACTCCGAGATCCAGGAGGGAACCTTCGACAAGGCGATCCAAGATGTTCGGACGCTATTGCTCCGGTCGTATCCCGATTTTGACTTTTCCTCTTTTGATACGGATGTCAAGAAGGCTATCGAATCCTGGGTTAGGAAGGAAAATGTCCTGGTTAGGGACAAGTCTGAAGATTTCACCGAGGAACCAATTTCGGAGGATGAACCCAAGGCGATATCTTCCGACGATGAAAGGTTCGTAGCCGGCCGCGGAGGTGGAAAGAGGGTCAGGCGCAGCTGAGCCCCTGTGGACCCCGTGATTTTTTGTTCATTTATTTTTGAATTTATCATACCGGGGGTTGTCTCGGCGATTTGGTAGGCCTTAGGCCGTGTTCTGTAACGGAGAACATATCGATATATACATATATATTCGGGGTTTATGTTTTCATGGTTATACTCACGATTACGTTTATTTATTTCGCAATTGTGATAATTCGGAGTGTGTTTTAAATTTTTTTTGTGAAAGCCAATAATATAACCTTGCATATTAGTATTAATTTTCGTGCTCCTCACCGGCTTTAGCTCAAGTATTCTGTGTCGGAGTCTTTCAGTGTCCCCGTGGGGGTGGAGACTTTTATGCTCCTTTCGGAGTCTTTCGTGCTCCCATGGGGGTGGAGACTTTTATGCTCCTTTCGGAGTCCTTTTGTTAATTAAATGAGGTTCTAGCCGAAAATTTCAAAAATGTAAGCTAACACTAAAAATTCAAAAGGCAGAAAAATTACCGAACATGTAAATTACCGAACAAGATTTCTTATGGTACATTCGGTAGGCTCACGGGTAGTACTTCTTTAGGTGGTCTGCATTCCATGGGTTCTTTAGAGGTGTGCCGTCTTCCTTTTTCAGTTTATAGGCGCCCTTCATGGATACCGAGTCAACAATGTAAGGGCCTTCCCATTTGTCCCCCAGACTACCTGAGGAAGTTGTCTTTGTTGATGACAGGATCTTTTTCAGGACAAGGTCCCCCGGATTGAACCTTCGGATTCGAGTCCTTTTGTCATGATACTTGGCTATCTTCTGCTGGTGATGAGTAGTTCGGATCCTGGCCAGGTCCCTTCTTTCTTCTAACTCTTCAAGACATGCTCGGAGTTCAGTTTCATTGTCACTCGGGGTGTAAGCTGACACTCTTCTCGTGGGAATATTGGTTTTGGTAGGTATAACTGCTTCGGTACCGAATGTTAATGAGTATGGGGTTTCCCCTGTGGCTGAGTGTGGGGTGGTACGGATGGCCCATAAAACCTCCGGGAGTTTTTCTACCCAGCAGCCCTTTCGGGCCTGCAGTTTCCTTTTGAGGAGGGTTTTTATGGTTTTGTTAACAGCTTCAACTTGACCATTACTTTGGGGATAGGATGGTGAGGCTAGTTTCAGGCTTATATTGTAATCCGAGCATACTTTCCGGAGTTTGTGATTATCGAACTGTGTCCCATGATCGGCCACCAGGGTGTGAGGTACTCCGAACCTAAAAATTATGGAGTGCTTGATGAAGTTCATTGTGTTGGCTTCGGTGATGTGTTTCAAAGCTTCCGCTTCAACCCACTTGGTGAAATAATCAATTGCAACTACCGCATATCTCTTATTGGCTGTCCCCCTAGGTAGGGGCCCGATGATATCGACCCCGATTCTGGCGAAGGGCCTGGGTGAGGACATAGGGGTTAACGTTTCTGCTGGCATACGAGGGATTGGGCCGGTCCTCTGGCAGCGGTCACATGACTCAGAATGTGCTTTCGATTCTTTGAATAGGGTCGGCCAATAATACCACTGTCTTATTATTCGGTGGCCTAGGTTTTTTTCGGCGGAATGGCTACTGCAGGTTCCACTGTGGACTTCCTGGAGGATTTGCTCCGTCTGTGGGAGGCTGACACACCTAAGGTATGGTAGGGAGAATCCTCTCCGAAAAAGCGAGCCATTAATAATGAGATACCGGGGTGCCTGTCTTCTCACCCTCTGTGCCGTTCTCTTATCTTCGGGGAGAGTACCATCGCAGAGGTAGTCCATGATTGGGGTCATCCAGGACTCACTAACGGGATCTGGGATCAGCACCCCTATTTCCTGGTCTTCTGAGAGACTGGGATTCGGTAGACGGAATACGGGTATGGTCCGTGGTAACTTCATGTCCGAGGTCGACGCGAGCTTAGCAAGTGCATCGGTTGGGAATTATGGTCTCTGGAGATTTGGATAAGCTCACAATGTATAAACTTGGACATCAGAGTTTTAACTTGCTTTAGGTACCTGACCATTTCGGGGTCTCTGGCTTGGTAGTCTTGGTTCACTTGATTGACAACCAGCTGGGAATCGCTATACACTGTTACATGCTCAGCGCCCATGTTCAAGATGATCTTTAATCTGATGAAAAGGGCTTCATATTCAGCGACATTGTTGGTCGCCCTGAAGTCAAATCGGAGTGCGGCTTGAGTGAGAGTTCCCTCGAGAGTTATAATGATTATCCCTGCACCACTACCGTGATGGTTGGAGGATCCGTCTACGAACATTTCCCACCGCTGTACACATCCGGTGGACAGATTGAACACCTCCGGGTTCGAATGCTCGACAATGAAGTCGGCTACAGCTTGGCCCTTTACGGAGGTTCTTGGTCTGAACTGGATATCGAACTCGCTGATCTCCATCGCCCATTTAGTGAGCCTTCCGGCAAGCTCCGGGTTCTGGAGGACTTGACGAAGCGGTTGATTTGTTAGGACCACTATGGGGTGTGATTGAAAGTATGGTCTGAGTTTCCGAGAGGCCACGATCAAGCTTAACGCCAACTTCTCCATGTCGGGGTACCTAGTTTCGGGCTCGGTCATGCTCTTGCTTACATAATAGACTGCCCTTTGGATGGACCCCTCTTCCTTGATTAATACCAAGCTTACTACCGCCTCGGAAAAAGCAAGGTAGAGGAATAGTGTCTCCCCAGTGGTTGGTTTGGCTAGCATCGGCGGTTTCTGGAGGTATGTCTTCAGATCGTCGAAAGTAGCTTGACATTCAGAAGTCCAACAGAAATCCCCCTTATGCTTTAGGGCTTTGAAGAACGGGAGACATCTGTCTGTCAGCTTGGATATGAATCTGGATAGGGCCACTATCATGCCATTCAATTTCTGTATATCCTTGGCTTTTCTCAGTGGTAGGAGGTCGATTACTGCTCTGATTTTGTCGGGGTTAGCTTTAATCCCCCTTTGGTGGACCATAAAACCGAGGAATTTTCCAGATGACACTCCGAATGTGCACTTCATGGGGTTTAACCGCATCTGATACTATCTCAGGAGCATGAACGTGTTCCGGAGGTTTGGCGCATGTTCTTCGGCAGTTATTGATTTGGTTAGCATATCGTCGACATACACCTCCATTGTTCTTCCTATCTCATTAGCGAATATCCGATTGACTAACCTCTGGTAGGTTACCCCGGTATTTTTAAGGCCGAAAGGCATCACCCGATAGCAGTATACGCCTCGATCCGTGATGAAGGCGGTTTTGGCCTCGTCATTCTCGTCCATTCGGATTTGGTTATATCCGGAATATGCATCCATGAAACTAAGCAACTCATGACCGGAGGTCGCGTCCACCAGCTAATCAATCCTAGGTAAGGGAAAACTGTCTTTCGGGCATGCTTTGTTCAGATCGGTGAAGTCGACGCACATCCTCCATCTTCCGTCTTTATTCTTCACTAATACCACATTCGACAACCATTCATTATAATCTAGGTTCCGAATAAATCCTGCTTTCAAGAGCTTGTCTATCTCCGTGGCTATTGCTTCATATCTTTCATTGTTGAAGGATCTTTTTTTTTGTGACACTGGTTTGAACATGGGGTCCACACTAAGGGAATGGGATATGATCGAAGGATCTATGCCTGGCATGTCGGCGTGACTCCACGCAAAGATATCCGAGAATTCTTTTAGAAGCTCCATGAGTTCAATTCTTACTCGGGGTTCCAAGTTTGCTCCAATGAGGACGGTTTTTTCTGGGTCTTCTGCACGGAGTACTACTTTCAATAGTGGTTCGGTGGGTTCTCCCGTTGGTTGCGATCCGACTTCCCGGGGATCAAGGCTAGTGACATGAATTTCATCAAACGAGGTTGTGTCCGACATTTGTGCGGTTGCTATATCTCCGATTCGTTTCTTCTTGGGCCTTCATTGTTTCGGTGCGTTTCTTCGCGGAACGGGTGCTGCACTGTAGTTTCCAATGATGAGTATAGGGTTGGATCCAATCTGGATACATCTCTTATATTCCTCTTGATCTCCGGTTACCTCCCCCGGACCGAGCTCGGTTGGAAACTTTAGTTTCAAAGAGTAGATGCTGGTTGCCGCTCTTAGGGTATAAAGTGTCGGTCTTCCGATGAGGATGTTGAAGGGGAAGGGGATGTCTATCACCTGGAAGCTGACCCATACGGTGCGGATTCGGGGCCTAGTTCCGAATCGAACAGGCAAGTCGATCTGCCCAACCGGCTTGGTACGATGCCCACCGATTCCCCTGATGCAGTATCTTGAGGCTTGAAGCTGTGGGATGGTATACCCGAGGTTTTGGAGAGGGTCCCAGTGAATGATGTCTAACGAGCTTCCGTGGTCAATCAGAGTTCTCTTGACCGTATGATTCCCAATTTTTACGGAGATAACGAGTGCATCGCAGTGGGGATATCTTATTTCGTATGAGTCTTCGGTAGAAAATGATAAGGGAACCCAATGTCTCGGTGCATCTTCTGGTGTAGTCGTCAGACAAACGGATGCTAGTGCCTTTCTAGAAGAGGTCGATCTGGGGTCTCCCGTCACGGGAACGACATCGATGAAGTTGATGGGTTCTTCATCATCTGAATCTTGCACATTAACTGGAGTTTGGTGGCTCTGGTGCTGCTGGGCCTTTGTAATCTTTTCGCTCGATTCCTGTGGTTTCACACAATCTAGGAGTTTACCATTTCGGACTAACTCCTCTACTTGATCCCTCAAATCACGGCACTTTCTGGTCTCGTGGCCATGGTCATTGTGGAACTTACAGTGAATCCTCCGATCTCTCATCTCGGGTGCAGAATATAAGGGTTTTGGTTTCCTTAGCAATTTTTCTTTGTTTGCAATTTCAAGTATTCTGTCAAGGGGGAACCTCAAAGAGGTGTACTCTTCGAATTTGTCTCTCAGGGGAAACCGGGTGTTTCGGGCTGTGTTCCCGGTGTTCACTTGCCTGGACATTTGAGGTTCTTTACCCTTGTCCCTCGTTTGTCTGCCCCACCTCCTGGGTGCCTCAAAATGTTCTGCGGAAGTGGCGTGGCTTTTGGAGTCACTGATATCCTCGGCCGTAGCATACTTTTATGCTCTTTCTATCAACTCCCTATAAGTTGTTAGGCCTTTCTTTGAGAGGGACCAGCTCAGATTGCCTTTCTGGAGGCCTTGTATGAAGGCCATGACTGCCCCGGCTTAGCTGAAGTCCTGGACTTGCCTGGCCGCTTCCATAAATCTTTTCATGTAATCTCTGATAGACTCAATTTCAAGTTATCTGATGGAGGTGAGGTGAACCATGTGCCTCCGTCTCCTTCTGCTTGCGGCAAACCCGCTACAGAACTCTTTCGAAAGTTCGTTAAACGAAGAGATACTTTGCCTCTTCAGACTCCCGTACCACGTCCGCGCATCCCCGGAGAGGGTGAGTGGAAAGACCCTACACTTCACGGCATCGGATGCCCCCTGCATGTTCATCCAATCCAGGTAGGAGTCTAAGTGGTCATCCGGATCTCCTGTACCGCTAAATCCACACATATCTTTCCGTGGCATCTTAAAATTAGTTGGAATCTCAGCGGTGGTGATTCCTTCGACAAATAGGCTCTGTCTATGAGTGACTGACCTACGGTGACCATAGTGTATCTGGTCCTGAATGTCTGCAAGTTGGTCTTGTAGCTCATGGAAGGCTTCTGGATCCGCAAGGGTATTTCTCTCAGTATCTCCCTCCTAAGGATACGATGCACCCACATTGTTTTGTCGGTAGTGCGTCCTACGAGGCACGTGCTCTTGGACCACCCTGTCGCGCTCTTCCCGGCTACAGGTCATCCCGGCAACTCTATGCGGTGCCTCTTGGTTCGCATCTTCTTCCGGCTCAGGCTCGACAAATTGAGCTGCGCGTTGTCTTCTTCTTCTCTCTCTCGGTTGGTTCCCGGCCGGGTTACCCTCGGCTTGAGAATTAGCTTCATCAGAATCTCCCTGTTGTCCGCCACCGTCCACGACATTTATTACCCGAGTGACATTCTGGACTAGAGTATCCAATCTGCTGGTAATTCCTCGGATGACCGGGTTTTCAGCCTGTGGGTGGAGCTGCTGCGGTTGTTGCTGTGCATGTATCGGTGGGTAACTCTGAGGGTAATAAGCTTGATGTGGCATTTATGGGTAGAATGGGTTCATGGGTATCGGAGGGTATTGCTGTGGTGCCCCCTGATATCCGTAAAATTGACCTTGAAACGAGTACTGCTGCTGGTAAGGGTAATACCCGTAATTCGGTTGCTGAGGCTGTTGATCCCCTGCAGGGCCCGGATAGGGTGAGACATGCTGGGGGTGTGGTTGCTGTTGATGTGGAGCTCGTGCATAATTCTAATTTCCGGGTGGTCTCAGTTCGAGGTTTACGTCCAGATACTGATCTTCCGGTTGTGGATTCATTATTCCCGCGAAGGTGCTGAATCCCACCCCCTCCTTCTAGCGCCAAATGTTGGGGTCGAAAATGAGCCTTCGGGGTATAATATTTGCGGGGTTAGAGTACTTAAATACGATTGAAAGTGAAAGAATGAAGTTAACGATAATTTTTATTAAATGACATAGAAGTAAATTCCCACTTCTAAAGAGGTTACACTATATCTTATTCTCTTGGAGGATGACAAGTAAAAATTTGAAAAGATTGCCTCTAATGGTAAAAATGAGGGCTTATATAGCCCAGCTTCTGACATCTTGGGCACGTGTCGATAGCTCAGTGGTAGGGTCTAACAGCTGTCTCTGCGCGGTCAGACATGGTTCGATCATAAATGATGACATCCGATTGTTTCTTCGGTGTTGCATAGTCGGTAGAATGCATATCCGAATGAAAACAGTATTCTCGGGTGCACTCCGCCAATAATTATCGGACTTTGTGTTCGGAGGATGAGGGAAATTATCAGAGTACGTGGAAGCTCACAATCGGGTCTAACAATCCTTGTATATATATAGCCTTTAAATTAGGGAAAAAAAATAGTTATGTCTATCTATCCCAATAAGTTGATCAAATTTTTTGGTACCTAGATAGAATTTGTCATACAATTCAATATATACACTAACGAAATTGACTTCCAATCTAGAGAACCATAATCACAAAATGCACAAAATATGAAAATGTGGGTGTTTAGATTAACAAAAGAAAAGTGAATACAATTTCATAAATACCGGTCATGTAGGTGTTTTCAAGTCGGAGGTAGGAAAGGATCTCAAGATTGGACTTTGGAGTGAGAGTTGTCATGAAGCTCGTAGTAGTCGCCCACTTTGTCGTCTCCGAACATCTCCATAACATGCACAAAATATAAATATTTTAAAGGAATTAGTAAATGAAATTTGGACAAAAAAAATTATGAGAAGTATATTTCATAGAAAAATACGATTCTATCCAAAGTTTTTTTTTTTTTTTTTTTTTCATGCAATTACTTAAAATAATCTACACTACCTATTCATTAAATTGTTGGAAAAATGGTAAACAGGTGAATGAGAAATTGATACTCAAAGTGCACCCGTTGTGTTTGGAAAAATAATGAGTCCCACATCGGTGGAAAACAGATGCCTAGTCAAGTATATATAAGATTAATTATGTAGTAGCTTGCAAGCAAGTGTAGCATAAAGGCTCTCTCTCAAAGCATAGGGGGCGTGAATCACGGACCGCAACGGTTTGAACCGTGGGTGTGCACCCGTGACTTATATATATATATATATTCTTATATTGGTTTTCCTCTTAAGAGAAGTACACAAGAATTTGGAGGTCATTCAAACAATTAGAAAAATCTCTAATCTCTTTTCTCTCTCGGCTTAGTATTTGTCATGTGTTCTTCGGTGGAAAGTTCAGATTCTAATTTGAGTTCACCGATAGTGGTGGTGTTAATACACAACCACTATGAATCGTTGTATCCTGGGAGACAAACGCCATACACATACGGTGTTGACGGTGAATTTATCTTAAGGACATCGTGTGAAACACGGGCCTCAATTCTAGGATTCTTGAGAGGACGATAGTAACTATGCCAACACGCACTATGAGAGAGAAAGTTAGAGATAGATATTCAGCTAGGTGGATTTCAGGGATAGACTATCATCCATTTTTATGGACAATCTCAACTCAAAAGTGGATCAGGTTTGCTTGTGGAGTTTATTCAAAATTTTTGGAAAGGTCGGAGATGTTTTCTTGTCAAAGGAAAAGAGTTCAAGAAGGAGTATATTTGCCTTTGTGCATTTTGAGATAGAAGAAGAAGTCATTAAGGTGGCCACGACAATGTCTGGAATGCACGTATATGGTTGGCCCATTGTCACGAGGGTGGCATCTTATGAATGGTCTCAAAGAAACTCAAAGCCGAAGCAGTAGATCCGTCCAGTCAGGACAGAAAGGGGTTGGAATGGAAGGGTTGATTTCGATCATAGAAAGGTTAATGGTAGGATGGGAAAGCAAAAGATCGTTCTTTTGCAGAAGTGGTGCAAGGTTTTAAGGAACCCAGCAACAAAGCATCAGATGTTGTAGGGGAAAAGCTTTTCTCGATGAGATGGGATTTTCAGCAGAAGGATTGCGTATGGCTGAACAAGTGTGTAGTGGGCGTTATGAAGGAGTTTTACTGATTTATCTAGGGTGAATATTCATTTAAGTTCTAAAGGAGTTGATTTCTCTTCGACTTTTTTAGGGGACAAAAACATCCTTTGGCAATTTGAGATTGAAACTCAAAAGGAAATGTTTATCAATTCCAAGGAAATGTTTATCAATTCCAAGGAATTGTGGGAGGAGTGTTTTTCGGCGATGGTTCGGTGGTCGGGATCATCTATATCTCAGTCAAGAATGGTTTGGGTTAATTGTAGGGGTGTTCCTCTGTCTTGTTGGTCCTCATCTTTTTTTTAAGAAATTAGGATGGCTGATTGGAGAGCCTTTGTTAATTGACAGGGATACACAAAACAGAACTCGCCTTAACAAAGGTAGGTTATTGATGTTGGTTCCTTAGTCCAAGCAAGTTTGCTGCAAAGTTAAAGTTACTGGTGGTTTCAAATCTTTTGAGGTGAAGGTTGAAGAAGAGGCACATCCGATGGATCTCCAATGGATTGATAGTTTCTTGTGTTTGAAATCATCTAAGTTTCAAGTTTGCTCGGAAGCCATATCAGAAAAGGAAGATTTTCAGACTAGTAGACCAACAGACCGGCAGCGGTAGGTGAGGAGCCTCCTTTGAGCCTTGTGCAAGTTGGAAAGGTAGCAGATTTCAAAATTGACTCTAGGGGTAGCGGGGGACTGATAGGACAAAACAGGTCTGTTAGAGATGCAAGGGTGTTTGTTGTGAAGGGGGTCTTTGAGAAAGGCAAAAGAAAGTGGGTGAGCAAGAAAGTCAGGAGGAAGTTATTGCCCGTTTCATATAAAAGCTGAATTTGGAAAAAAGAAGATGAAATGACAGGGTTGGCAGGGGCTGTGTCAGAAGCTCAGAAGATAGTACCTCTTCGTCGTCCGAGGTAGATGCCAGCAAAAAGGTTTTTTTGGACTCTCTTACCATGAGAAGGGAATGTTCTAAAAAGGCTGATACTTGTCCATATCTGGAAGTATTGGACTCTCCAAACTATCCAGGCCCAAGAAAGTGTCCTTTATTACCAATGATACCGAGGCCCAACTTGTAAAAGATGGGTTGGAGATTTGTGTGGACTTGGGCCATATAGAGGTTTGTTCTGCGAAAAGGGCATCTATTAAAAGGTCCAAGCCTGCTTCATTTAGTTTGGACAAGGTGGTTAATGATGATACAAATCTAGAAGCCCAATTTGTTAAAGAATCAAGTGTAGGCATTTTAGTTGGGTCTGAGTCTTCTGAAGAGGAAGATTCCAGTAAAACTGCAGCTGCGAATGAGGATTTGGTTAGAGCATCTATGGAGGTGGAATGGAATAAGGTCTTGAGTAGACTGAATCACATTTCTCAAGTTGGGTTGTTAGATGATTCAGCTTTTCTGGAAGTAAGAGATAGTGAGGAGGAGATGGTGAATGCTACTGTGGCTATTGAGAAGGAGTGTGCTGGTATCGAGAAAGATAAGGATGAGGAGATGGTGAATGATATTGTTTCTGTTGAGAAGGAGAAAGCGAGAATCGAGATTATGACGGAGGAGGTGCTTGGGCAAGCTACTAAAGCTACTGAGAAGATGAGAGCAGTAGTTCTGATGGTGGATGATGTGGTCGAGTTATCTAGCAAGAAAGGCAGGCGCAATGTGAACTCCATTTATAAGCATAGAATGGTAATGAGATTCTCCAAACACCATTGCTTAAACTTTGATCCGGTAGAGGCAGTGGTGGTTAAAGTTCTGGAAACTGGAGTAGCTATTGGTTTTGATTTCTCTAGCATTGAAAAGGAAGTGGCGGAGGCTATTGCGATGAGAGAAGAAGAGGATGATGCCAGATTCGAAGCCATGTAAGTGCCCGTGTCCCTTTTAGATGAGAAGGATGGTGGAGGTGGTGGAGTGTATTCTATCAATCTATCGAAAAAGAGGAGAGGCGACAAGAAGGTCTAATCTACAAAAATGCATAGCATGAAGACTAGGAATGCTAAACAACAAGAGAGGGAGACTCATTCGGATTTGGATAAGGTGAATCAAGTAGCAGAGGCTCACAGGGTGGTATGGAACTTGGTTTGTAAGTTGTGGGGGGATAGGAGAGAAGTAAGGAATGGTGGCAAGCTTGGTTCTGCAATTTAACTCGATCTTGTTGTTCTTTCAAGAGTTGAAGCTTGGGATCTCTTGTCAGTACTTTATTTAGGGCTCTAGGGGTTTGGTGCTGTTTTGCTTGCTTAGAAGGGTTCTAGAGTGATCGGGTTATTCTTTTTGGGGCGCTTTTTGGATTTGTCCTGCTCCTTGTTTTGTTTGTGGGTTGTCTTTGGTTTTTGTGTAGTTGGAGCTTGGTGGTTTGCACAGTGGTGCTTGGGGTTGTAGCTTTTGTGCGCTGTTTACTTTGTTTGTTTTTTGTTTTGGCTGGCTGGACTGTTTCCTTGTTAGTTTTGAGCTCTGGCTGTTGTGTGTTTCTTTTCGGCCTTGTCTGGCTTCTTGGAATAAAATTTACCGTTCAAAAAAAAAAAATTCTAGGATTCTTTGTACCAAATTTCTGTTTTCATTTGTATTTCGTTCGCATCTGTAATCTGGAATAAAAACTCTTTTAACAACTTAAGACAAATTTTTATATTCTCTACTTCTGGTTTCTTTTCCTATGATACGAATGAATTTTTTTTTGTTTTTTCTAATAAACCGGACAAGTTTGGTCTTAGAACAGTGGAACTACAATTGGAAGTTTTGTATGGATTAAATCCTTATATTTATATTATTAAGGATTGTGTTTCCAGTGTTATGACAATTTGTCAGATTCACTGGTTGATATCTTTGCAGTTGATATCGGTGGTTGTTATCAATGTTTGATAACAATAATATATCAGTTTTGATATATTAAGAGTTTGAGTGTTTGATCTTAAATATCAACATGTTCTATAAACTATATCAGGATACACGACTTGATTGATATAGAATTGCAGTCTATATGGAGTGGAATCTAATTTACTTTGGTAAATAGATTATATGATTTTATAATCTGATATACGAACAGCAGCACTTATAGTGCTAGAACAGTGTTTGATATATTAGAGCATCCACAATGGGAGCACAACTATTCAAGACCCATTTATTGCCACATCATCAAAAATGGGTCTTGAATAGTAAAAAATGGGTCTTCCCATTTGAGTCCTATTTATTTGGGTCTCATTTTTCCACAATGGTGTTCAATTGAAAAAGTAAAAGTGGATCCACTTTTTTTAACTTTTTTCCAAACAGTCATTACTCTTCTTTAAAATATTATATATATATTAACAAATTATGATTAATTTAAAATAATTTTTTCACAACCGAATTACATCAACAATAAAAATAAATATTTAGAACAACATATTGTATAAGATTAGACATGGTGCCGGTTTCAGTTCGGTTGGGTTCCGATATGGTTTCGGTTCCGATGGTTCAGGTTCAGTTTCAGTTTCGATTTTTGTTCCGATGGTTCGATTTCGGTTCCGATGGTTCGGTTCGGTTCGGTTCGGTTCGGTTCCGGTTCCGGTTCCAGTTCCGGTTCCGATTCCGGTTTCGATTTCGGTTTCGGTTTCGGTTTCGGTTTCGGTTTCAGTTCTGGCTTCGGCTTCGGCTTCGGCTTCGGCTTCAGTTTCGGTTTCGATTTCAATTTCGATTCCAGTTCCGGTTTTGAAATTAATGTTTTCATTCAAATTATTTTAATTTTATTGAACTAAAATTTTATAATTGAAATTAAATTTATTTATATTTTTTTCATTATATATATAATTATTGAAGTTAATAATCATATATTTAAATTTAAATAATTGAAATATATATATTAAATTTACTTATATTTTTTCATTATATATAATTATTAAAATTAATAGTTATATATTTTAATTTAAATTATATAAATAAATATATATATATATATATATATATATATATATATATATATATATATATATATATAAAAGCCCAACCCAATGATTGGGAAGTGTTGGGAACCCAACCCAATCATTGGGCAAGACCCAAATTGAGTTCCAAATTTGGAACCCAATTTGGGTCTACTTGGGTGGACCCCACATTTGGCTCTCTTTTTTTGGGTCTCATTTTGCACCATTGTGGAAGAATGTGATGGGTTCCAAAGTGGGTCTTGTTAAAGTGGGTCTCATTTTGGCACCATTGTGGATGCTCTTAGAGTTGATATATATCAACATTTGATCTCATTATTGGTGTTTGATATTTGTATTGTTTGATGACAATATTATATTATTATTTGTTATCAATTCTTTGGAAAGATTAGTTAATCTACCATATCTGTGTTTTAATACATCAGTTGATGATGTATTACTTGATATATACTAACACACTGGTTGTGTTTTGTTAGTATTTAATATATATTAACATACCGGTTTTGTGTTATCAGTGTTTCATATATAGTATTGTTTGATATCAATTTTGATAAAAGTGTGGGATATATCTTTGTTTGATATATTAGTTATATAAATATCAGTATATTTGTTATTGGGCAAATTACATTGCACCCCTTGAGGTTTGGGCAAGATACACTCACATAGACAGGTTTTGGTATTATACATTAACACCCCCAAGACTTAAGTTTGAAAAAGTTTGACTTTGAAGATTGCCAAAAATGCCCCTTAAAAGTTTGACTTTGGTATTATACCAACTATTAAGGACTTAGGGGTATTTTTGGCAATCTTCAAAGTCAAACTTTTTCAAGCTTAAGTCTTGGGGGTGTTAGTGTATAATACCAAAACTTGTCCATGTGAGTGTATCTTACCCAAACCTCAAGGGGTGCAGTGTAATTTGCCCTTTGTTATTTATATAGTTCAATGTTTGATATTATATCAAGTGTACGAGTTTACATATTATATGTGATATATATTAATTCAAACTGTGATTCTAAGGTTTGTGTTTGGTTTTCAATGATAATGATTATTGAAACGAAGCCTACTAGAAATTCTGCTATGAGTCAAAGTATAGCTCATGAGACTCCAGTGGTCAACCCAATTGTGGGTCAATTGAACGACCCGATGTTGAACCCTTTTGTGGGTCAAGTGAATACCTCGATGGTGAATCCATTTGTGGCTATGGTTTTGGTTCCTATGATGGACTGAATTTCAAGAGGTGGCAGTAAAAGATACTGTCCTACCATACCTCATTGAATCTTGCGAGATTCTTGATTGAGGAGGCTCCTAAGGCTAACAGTGGTGACAAGTTGGATGTAAGTCTAAAATAGTGATTATTGTCAAAATCAATTTCTTTGAAATTTAAAATTGTAATTATCAATTTAATGGTGATTTATTTCTATTAATTCCGTATTAACTGAAATATTAAATTTTAATTTCAAAACAAAACTGATTTGACTTTAACGGTGCCAATTTTAATGAGAATTAATTTTCAAATTAATTCAGTTGATTTCCTATTGATGTCACATTATGCTTGAAAATATATGAATTAAGTGTCTAAATAAACCTAGGGGGGGTGGTTGGATAGGTTTTGACCAAATTAATCGCCAACTATTTCAGTTAATCAATATTGATCTCAAACACCCCTAATGTCTAACACAAATCATCATGTAAAGTAAGTGCGGAAATAATGGTAATAACGCAATGATTTGTTTTATGTGAGAAAACCCCAAAAGGGTAAAAAAAAAAAAAAAAAAAATTTAAAAAATAAATAAATAATAGGGGGAATTACAGTTTAGTCCTTCTCTTTTAAGGAAACATCACTTTTTTACCCGACTTACGTGTATTAGGGTCTTTAGTCCTCATCTTTTTGAAAATACATCAAAAAGGTCCCTCCATCAGTCAATGGTTAGTCAAAGTTAACTGGTCCATGGGTAAAACGGTACTTTTAATAATGGAAGTGTCAGAAAGACAGTTTTACCCATAAGGATGCGAAAAGTCTGAAATGCCCCTCTAACAATTACTCTTAAACCCCATTTAAATTAAAAATACATCCATCAAGGATTGAACCTTCAACCTTGTGGATAAAAGCAATAGGCTCTAACCAGTTGAGCTACTACAACTCATTGTTGAAGGTTTATTGATTTAAATGTATATATAGTTATATAATATGTTTAAAATAATTTAAATATATTTATATAATTTAAAATAAACTCATATATATATATATTCATATATATATATATATATATATATATATATATATATATATATATATATATATATAATTTGAAATATATTTAATAATAATATATCAAAACATATTTAAGAAAAAGAAAAAGAAAATAAGAAAACAAAAGAAAAAAAAATCAAAAAAAAGGGAAATTTTTTCTTTCTTTCTTTTTATTTTATTTTATTTTATATTTTTATTTTTTTTCCCTTTTTAACTTATGATTTTTGATTTTCTGGGTTTATTTATCAAATGGAAATAAGAAAACAAAAAGAGACCCAGAAAATCAAAGCCCATAGATTTTTTTATTTTTTTTTTGAATTTTTTTCCTTTATAAAAAATATTTTATTTCAATTTGATAAAAAAAAAACCCAGAAAATCAAAGCCCATAAATTGAAAAGGGAAAAAAAATTTTAAAAAAAAAAGAATTTTTTTTTCCTTATTTTCTTTTCCATAAATCTGTTTTGATATATTATTATTAAATATGAGTTTATTTCAAATTATATATATATGAGTTTATTTTAAATTATATAAACATAATTTAAATTATTTTAAACAAATTATATAACTATATATACATTTAAATCAACATGCCTTCAACAATGAGTTGGAGTAGCTCAATTGGTTAGAGCTTGTTGCTTTTAACCATGAAGTTGAAGGTTCAATCCTTGATGGATGCATTTTTAATTTCCTAATATTAAATGGGTTTAAGAGTAATTGTTAGATGGGCATTTCAGTCTTTTCGCATTGCTTAGGGGTAAAACCGTCTTTTTGACACTTCTATTAACGTTGACTGTCAACTTTTTGGTCAGAGGGACTTTTTTGATGTATTTCCAAAAAGATGAGGACCAAAGACCCTAATAAGCATAAGTCAAGTAAAAAAGTGACGTTTCCCTAAAAGATAAGGACCAAACTGTAATTCCCCCTAAAAAATAAAACTCATATGCATAATTGCCAATCGAACCCTCAAATCCACTATTTATAGATACGATTACAATCTAGGTTGACCACATCATACCTAATGCTGTAAAAATGGACCGGACCGGTCCGGCTCAACGTAGTCCGGCCCGCCTGGACCGTTTTTGAAAATGGGCAGGACCTGGTCCGCGCCGCACCAATTGGCGGACCGGACTAGGTCCGGTCTGTTTTCGAAAATGGTGGTCCGGCACGGCACGGCACGTGGCCTGTGTCCGGCGGACTGTTCCGGCATGCCGTGCCGGACCGGACGGTGGTTCAGTTCAGCGGGCCGGACCAGGACCACAATAATGTTTTTTTTTTTTTTTTTTTAAATATTTCTTTTTCATTTTGGGTTCTAGTGAAAAATAAAATACATAATTAAAAAATAAAATACTTAATATCAATTTAACAATTGAATTATGTAAATGTAGTTAGATAGATTTATTATTTTTGGTAAAAAAATAATTCAAAAAATGAATAAAGATAAAATAGTACAAAAAATATAAA
Source organism: Acer yangbiense (assembly GCA_008009225.1). Classification (NCBI taxonomy): domain Eukaryota; kingdom Viridiplantae; phylum Streptophyta; class Magnoliopsida; order Sapindales; family Sapindaceae; genus Acer; species Acer yangbiense. The sequence goes on from CM017768.1 coordinate 43,764,055, forward strand.
ATAGATGATGTTATGAAAATATGAAATGAAGAAGTATTTATTTATTTATTACTTATGGAATTCAGTATTACATATTTACATGATTGCTGTTGTATATATAATTTCGCCAAGCAGCCACATCATCAAAGGAGTCAATAAATGCTGAGGAACAGGTTGCCACGTCACTCATTGACCAGGTCAAAGAAGAAAATGTAGACCGGTCAGCATATCAAGTCAAATAAATCAAAGGTGTGTTCGCCAGAGCTAGTCAGCTAGATATGTACTCGCCAAAGATAGAAGCATAGTCGCCAAAGGGTAAAACCCAGGAAGGGAGATGTTCGCCGCATCTGCGTGCTAGGCACAAACCGACTCGGCAGAAACACGAAAATAAACCCTAAACTCCTAGAAGACCCATGGCAACAAGGAGTCGCAGAAAAGGAAAGGGCCGAAAACACATATCCGTATCTGTTACAACATGGGAATCCTAGTACGAATCAAAAAGGAAATCCTACCTCCAACACGACAGGATCACGTAGTAACCCTAAATTATCATGTATAAATAGAACCACCTATCCCACGAGGAGGGGGTCGAAAAAACCTAAAGAGAGAAAAGCAATAATTCTAGAGATTTGAGTGTGTAATCGAAATAAGTAAACTATAGTGATATTTTCTTGTCCTCCGAGACGCCGTGGTTTTTTCCCATTCAAGGGTTTTCCACGTAAATTGGTCTTTTGCATGCATTTAATTTCTTTCTTAATTGACGATTGTTTTGATTTAATTGTTGGTTGTGTGGTAATCCAAATTTCACCGTCAACAATTGGCGCTAGAAGGAGGGGGTGATTGAACAAGAAACTTCGAAGAACCCTTGCGACTTGAAAACATGAATAGCGACAAGGATGGCAACTCCAGCGGAGATCAGATTGTTGAGACAACTGCACCAACAGGCGATGGAGCGACGACGATCAGGGAACAATCGGCGGCAACACCAAGAGCTAGGGTAACCGACCCAGGAACTCTGCAGCACTTCCAAACTGCATTGATGAATTTGATCAGCGAGGCTAACAAAATAGGACTCTCACTTCCCATAGGCCCGGGAATCTCTTCTCCCTACGAATTAGCCACACTTAGAATCCAGCCGCTTGGGAGATTATGGTCAGAAATCCACATTGCAACCCCTGATGCTCAAGTGAGGCAGACCCTCGAAGAAACTCCGCAGGATCACCCAGAAGGTTTCGAGGAAAGAAGATATGGAAAGGGAAAAGGTATGGCGAATGACGAATCCCTAGAGATGCAAGATCACGGACGGATACATGGGATAAATTCCAATGACACACACCAAAGGAGACGGCGGAGACATCGCTCTATCTCATCTGAAGACAGAAGTCCCCGACAAAGAAGAGAATTACCATCCAAAAAGGTACGGCGAAGAAGGTCTGATAGCGCGGAGGATCAGATTGGTAGGAATTTGAATGATAAAGATAACTATGAGAGAATGACAATCAAGAGCAGACTCGATCCAGCCGGAGAACCAACTGGCCATCGAGATGTCATTTTGCAAGAACTGTCGTGAAAGGTTTCAGCAATGGCACGGAGGTGTAGTCGCAACGTGTCTTCAGATGATGAGTCAGAAAGTCCATTCGTCGATCACATTGCTCGCACCCAGTTCCCAGATAGATTCAGAATGCCAACCATTGAACAGTATAAGGAAAACAGAGATCCAAATGAGCATGTTCACCGATTCCGCAATATTATGGCCCAGTATTCATCCAATGACGGACTGCTATGCCTCACCTTCCCGCAAACATTCGGCGACCTTGCCTCCAGCTGGTTTGGAAGACTTCCACCCGGAATTATAAGCAGTTTTTCAAGCCTCAGCAAAGCGTTCATAAGACAATTCATGGGGAGCGTGCAGAGAAGGAAGTCACTCGCCCATCTATCAAATCTGAAGCAGGAGCGCAATGAGTCGATCAAGAAGTATCTAGCCAGATTCAGAAAAGAGGTTGCCCAAATTGAGGACGACAGTGATGTAGCTGTTATCGCCGCTTTCACCAATGGGTTGCAAAGTGGGCGACTATCTTTTGATCTGCGAAGGGATAGGCTAAAAACTTATGAGGAGATGATGGAAATAGCTGGCGATTATGCATTGGCGGAAGAGGAAGAAGTAGCGCAAGGGGGTAGCTACGTACATGGCCACAAGCCTGACTCAAAATTAGAGCATAAGGATAACAAGAAAACGCAGTCGCGTGATCACCAGAGAGATGAAAATGGCTAAAAGGGACATCCAAGGGAAAACAAGGGAAACACCCGAGCTAGTAGGTTTCAAGGAAGGTATAACCATTACACCCCCTTAACTGGTGATCAGGAGGAAATACTTTCTGTGGTAGAAGACAAAGGACTTGCCAAATACCATCGGTATCAATCAGCTAATGCTAGGAGAGATACAACCAAATACTGCCGATTTCATAAGGATCATGGGCATGAAACTTCAAAGTGTTTCCAGTTGCGTGATCATATTGAGAGCTTGATCAGAGATGGACACCTAAAAGATTTTACTTTGAAAAGTGACAAGCAAGGTGGTCGCCAAGACAACCGCCATGGGAACAGGCAGGAAAGGAGGAGTCCGAGGAGAAACAACCCTAACACCACTATAAACACCATCTTTGGCGGGGCCCCATACTGGGAGAAGCAATCGAGAAAGGATGTCAGAAGTCCGAGAAGTAATGCAGGACAGTAGAAATATGGAGATTAATTATGTGCAAAGGAATCCCAAGAAAGGAAGAGAAGGACATTACCCCATAACATTCACAGCAGAAGACTCCGACGGAATTGATGCAAAACCTAATCATGCAATCGTAGTGGGAGTTCAAATTGCACATAGGGATGTCCTTCGGGTAATGATTGACAATGGAAGTTCAGCAGATATTTTAAGTGCTAGAGTGTACGATGAGCTGCGACTGGATAGGAAAGATCTAGAACCCTTCCATGTACCGCTAAAAGGTTTCGGGGGCGCAGAAGTAAGATCTTTGGGAACTGTGAAACTGCCGGTGAGGTTTGGTACAGCACAATGCCGGTGAACAATCCTGTTGGATTTTGTTGTAGTCGACATCCATAATTGGCTGTATAATGCTTTGCTTGGCCGACCGTTTCTTAACAAAGCCCGAGCTGTCACTTCAATCCACGCGTTGAAGGTAAAGTTCCCCATAGAATTTGGAGTCGGAGAACTGAAAGGGTCACAGGAGATGGTTCGCCGCGTCAACCTTTCAATCTTTAAAGATAAGGCAGGAATGGAGACCTTAAATATATTCGAGGTAAATAAAGAAGTACAGGAAGAAAATCTGGAAGCATTCGAATTAGACCCAAGGGACAAAGCAAGCAGAGAGAAGGAAGAGCCAATTGAGTCAATTGTTCTAAATGAAGCAGAATCGGATAAAACAGTCAGGATCAGAGCAAGGTTGGCTGAACGAGTCAAGAGAGATTTGACAAGCTTGCTAAAAGAGTACAAGGGGATTTTCGCTTGGAGCCATGAGGACATGCCGGGGATTGACAGAGGAGTTATTTCACACAACCTGGCTGTAAACGAAAAATGCAAACCGGTGGTGCAAAAAAAAAAGAAGCTTCAACCCAGAGAGAAGTGTAGCGATAAAAGAGGAGGTGTCCAAGTTGCTCGCCGCAGGGTCAATCAGAGAAGTTAAGTACCCGGAATGGGTGGCGAATGTAGTTCTAGTAAAGAAGAAGAATAGCTAATGGAGGATGTGCGTCGATTTTATCGACCTAAACAAGGCATGCCCTAAGGATAGCTTTCCGCTATCAAGAATCGACCAGTTGGTCGATTCAACAGCCAGACACGAGACATTGAGCTTCATGGATGCTTACTCAGGTTATAACCAGATAAAAATGCATAAGCCAGATAAGGAGAATATAGCATTCACCACAGACCAAGGGTTATACTGTTACACAATCATGCCGTTTGGCCTGAAAAATGCTGGAGCAACTTACCAGCGCTTAGTCAACAAAATGTTCGCCAGACAGATAGGAAGAAATATGGAGGTTTACGTTGACGACATGCTGACAAAAAGCATCACAGCATATAAACATGTAGATGACTTGAAAGAGACATTTGATGTGTTGGTTAAGTACGGAATGAAGTTGAATCCCGTAAAATACGTGTTCGGTGTACCATTAGGAAGATTTCTCAAATATCAAGTACATCAAAGAGGAATTGAGGTGAACCCCGAAAAAATCAAAGCATTGGCAAAAATGGTCTCGCCAAGAACTTTGAAGGATGTCTAGAGACTCACGGGGTGTCTGGCATCACTGAGCAGGTTTATAGCTAAATCGACGGATCGATGCCTACCATTTTTCAAAGCTCTAAAGAAGGGTAAGAGAGTCGAGTGGAGCAAAGAATGTGAAAGGGCTTTCCAGGCTTTAAAAAATTACCTCGGGCAAGCACCACTGCTATCAAAACCAGAAACGGGAGAAACACTGTATATGTACTTATCCGTTTCTGAAGCAGCCACAAGTTCCGTGCTGGTAAGACAGGAGGATGGGGCCCAGAAACCAATATACTACACCAGCAAAGCACTGTTACCAGCTGAGACCAGGTACTCGCCAGCCGAAAAAATGGCACTCGCTCTAATGACGGCAGCAAGGAAGCTAATGCCGTATTTTCAGGCTCATAAAATCGGAGTATACACCGACTGCCCACTGAAATTAATTCTACAGAAACTAGAGGTATTCGGCCGATTAACGAAGTGGGCGATTGAGTTAAGTGAATTCGATGTAGAGTATCTTCTAAGGACAGCAATTAAAGCCCAGGCAGTGGCAGACTTTGTAGCAGAGTTCACCGAGCCAAGTGTAGAAATGGAGAGAGAATGATGGTGGAGCAAAATAATAAAGTATTCAAATGGCAACTCCGCGTTGACGGATCGTCAAACACGCACGGCAGCGGGCAGGGATAATGGTGTCAACCCCAGAAGGAGATTCAGTTGAATGTGCCTTGCGTTTTGACTTCAAAGCTACTAACAACCAAGCTGAATACGAGGCACTCATAGCAGGAGTAAAGGTTTGCACAATTCTAGGAGCAGATGAGGTGGAAATCTTCAGCGACTCTCAAGTTGTTGTCAATCAGGTGCTAGATGAGTACCAGGCAAGAGATGAAAACATGATCGCTTACCTGGAATTAGCAAAGGAGCTGCTGGGAAGATTTAAAGAATACAGAATTGTCCAGATCCCCAGGGAAGAAAACGAGCAGGCCGATGCCTTGGCCAAATTGGCGTCTGCCACAATCAACATCTGGCCCAGAACTATTTCTATGATCCATCTACTACAACCGAGTATAGTCAGATTGAAGGAAGTCGGGGCAATCTTTGGCGAGAAAGGTTGCTGGATTACACCAATCAAAGAATACCTCGTCAATGATGTACTCCCAAATGATCCGTTAGAGGCAAAACGACTTATGTACAGAGCTACGAGATATTCAGTACTCAATGGAGAATTGTACAAAAAGGGGTACTCAAGGGCATTGCAGAGATGTGTCGGACCAGAAGAAGCCGAAGGTATCCTAAGGAGTATACATAGTGGAAATTATGGGAATCACGCTGGGGGTGTCAGTCTAGCCCACAAAACATTAAGGCAGGGTTTCTACTGGCCAATACTGTTCACCGATGCTAAAAGGGTGGCAGCAAGGTGTGAGGCGTGTCAAAAAATTGCAAACAATATCCGCCAACCACCTGAACTCTTGCAAAGCATTACCTCGCCTTGGCCATTCGCCATGTGGGGAATTGACTTGATCGGCCCAATGCCAACAGCATCCGGAGGAGCAAAACACGCCATTGTAGCAGTGGATTATTTTACCAAATGGGTAGAAACCGAACCATTGGTACACATAACAGAAGTAAACACTATAAGCTTTGTGAAGAAAAATATCCTGTACAGATTCGGGATACCAAACACCATCATCACTGATAATGGGACCCAATTTGATGGTAATAAATTCAGGGAGCTATGTGACAAGTATAGTATCAACAACTACTATGCCTCCCCAGCGCATCCGCAGACAAATGACCAAATTGAAGCGGTGAACAAGATCATAAAGCACAACCTGAAAGCCAAATTGGCAGTAAAGAAGGGTAGCTAGGCAGAAAAATTACCATAGGTACTTTGGGCATATCGAACCACAGAAAGAGGTTCGATAGGTGAGACCCCATATTCCATGACTTACGGAGCTGAAGCTGTCATTCCCATGGAAATATCTTTCTCTTCACCAAGAGTACAACTCTTTCAACCGGAACTCAATGTTGATATGTTAAAATACGGTCTGGATGAGTTAGAAGAGAGAAGAGAACGCGCACAGATAAGGAACACTACGTACCAACAGAGGGTAGCCAGGTATTACAATTCGCATGTGCGTGAAAGGAGGTTCGCACTCGATGACTTAGTGCTGAAAAGGGTGAACCCAGGAACCAGAGACAAAGCTGCAGGGTCACTCGCAGACAAATGGGAAGGGCCTTATCAAATCACAGGCATAGCTGGTCACGGGGCATATCGCATTACTCGAGAGGGTTTTGGCGAACTACCTCGGCCATGCAATGCGCAGTACCTGAAGATATATTACCCTTGACCTTTTTTATTGCTTCTAGGATTTAGTTCAATGTTTTTATTCTTAGGCAGTTTTTGTTTTAGCGTTTTTTCTGTGTTGCTGTTTTGACAAAAGTCGCAGGAAGTATCCAATAAAGAGTAATTTATTACTAAGAATTCGTAACTTGACTCGCCAGTCACACAAGGCATTCTCCGTCGTGTATCACGAAATACCATTGCGTAAAGACGAGTTTCATACTTACAACAATGAGAAGGAGCAACGACCCTCGAAATTAAAGCAGGCCAAAGGCGACTGCGTCGCCATAGCCCAAGCTATAAAAATTGGTGATCGCCACTGCAAGGAGAATAAAATCCCCAGAAAGAAGCGAGAAGCCCCAATCAAAAGTATAAAAATCCCAAAATCGGGGTAAAGAAAGTCAGCTGAATACAACAAAATATGCTAAAAACTTGGTGTGTGGGCGAATACACCCTGAAAAGCACCAAGTATGCCAAAACTCAGCAATGGCAGCTGAATAAATAAAAATATGTTAAACACTTGGTGTACGGTCGGATACGTCCTGACAAACACTGAGTACGCCAAAACCCAGCAATGGCAGCTGAATACAGCAAAATATGCTAAAACCTTAGTGAAACACTAAGCAAAAATTCAGAGAACAGCAGCTGAATACACAAAAGTATGCTAAAGACTTGGTGAAACACTAAGTAAAGCCGAAAACTTAGCAATGGCAGCTGAACAAAAGTAGAAACTAAAGGAGTTATAAATTAACTTATAAAAAAATCATTTACAATTAGAGCTGCAAAAAAGATATAAATATTTACAAATTAAAGACCTAATCTTAACTAGCTGCAGGAGGTCTCTCGCTGTCTTCCTCATCTTCGATCTCCTCTTCAGAAGGCCAGGTAATTTCTTCATCCCCATCCGGCATAAAAGGTCCATAATCCTTACCGGCAATAGGACCCAAATCAAGTTCAGCACCAGAACCAGAAAAGCTGCCCTTCGGACCGGAGTAGTAAGTGTTGAAGACACGCTTACTGGGAATTTCTAAATGCATAGGATGAGGCTCAGTCCTGTTATAACGGCAGTGGGCTTTCCATCGTTTTATCTTATCTGTAATCGAACCCACTCCGCTGGCCATATGCTATTGAAGAGACTTGTCAAAGCGCCTTAAAGCCTTTTCATTCGAATGATCCTTCATGGCGAAGAACTTCTTCGACTGCCTCATGCCTTGTTCAAACTCGCATAGCAAAAGCGCATCGTAGGCAGGGGATCTCTTGAAACGATCAACTGCTTCAACCTCCAGCACGGCCTTAAGGTCATTTAAGATGACTTCATGCGAGGACAACTGGTTGCGCAGGTCCAAAGCCTCACGCTCAGCTCTTTCTTTTGCCTCCTCGACTAATCGCTCAGCCTCAAAGCGTACTGCGAGCGATTCTTGATTAACGGAGAGTTGCTCTCGCAGCGAACGAATCTCTTCCTCAGCAACAGCCAATTTCTCTTCAGCAACCAGTTGGGCTGAAAGATAACCATCTGTAGATTCCCTCAACTAAGCAAGTTGCTGAGTATGGGCTTCCTCAGCAGAGAGTTTCTCAGCTGCCAAAATAGAGGCTTGTTCCCGCAGACGTTTCACATCCCTTGAAAGGAAATTCCCTTGCCTGTAGGTGTCAGTCAACTCAGACATCATCTAAAAAGAAAAACAGTCAAGTCAGGAAACACGCGAACGAAAAATATAACATGAATACCGCGAGAGACTCACCAGGGAGTGGCAATTGAAGAAAAATTCCATTTTCTTGTTACAAGACCTGCTCTTCACGTGCTCCCAACCCTCACCAACATAAATGTTGTTGTTCATTATATGTGAGCAAATCTCCGTAGCCGTGAAGTCTGAAAGGGAAACAGACCCTTCTCTCTCACCAGCTTCGGTTGAATCCACGGAAGGAACTTCACGAGCAATACCCGAACCCGACGTAGAAGCCCCGGTTTGCTTTGATGGCTCCAGTTTATCAGCTGGCCCTGGCTGACCAGACGACCCAGGTTTATTAGCAGAAGATACATTCGGCCTACCCACAGTCGCCGGAGGAGAAGCTGCACCAGTCTGGGAGGAAGCAGGAACATTCGACTTATTAACTCCTTCAGAAGGTGGAGACACCACCTCACTCATCCCACCAGCAGAAGCCTCAGGAACAGTTGTTTAAGTACAGGGAGTCTCGACGAGTACAGGTCCATTAGCACCCTCATCGTCCGAAGAAACAACATACTGCACAACTCTTGACACCCGTTTTGGAGGTTGAATAGTATGATCAGGGGTGCCCTCAGCCCAGCGTTTGCCCCTACCAGTCCTGGGAGTCAGGTCACTCGCAGGATCAAAGGGAGTTTCAGGAACATCCGCATCAAAAATAGGAATGTCACTCACTGGCCCTGAAACTCCGACTTTCTCTTTTCCTTTTTGGCTGGGGGTAGCCGCAACAGGAGTAGTTGCAGCAGTAGTCACAGCAGTTTCTGGATATACAGCGGGCTGCCCCAACTCAACACCTTCCCCAGCGATATTACCCACTTCCTCGCCATCTGATTGATCATCAACATCCGGGCTAGCAATTCCTTCTTTAGCTAAGCCCGTGGCATGTCTTTTGCTAGCTGCCTCACAATTCTTTACTACCCGGGCTTGCAAATCACAAACTGTATCAAAGTCCATCACTGTGAAAAATAACCAAATATCACTAACAAGATAAACAAAACAGTAATATAAAAAGAAGAAAAACTGGCAAAACTTACGGCGAGGAAGCCTGGCAGGTAGGCGTGTGAAAACCCGTTGGGCGATCATTTTCTCCTCATCCAAGAGGAAAGATCTACCCCTCTTATCCAAAGGAAGGAAGAATGGCTGACGCGGCTAGATGAGAGATCTCAGCATCCAACAAAGCAGGAACTGCCAGAGAAGGAGAAATGAAGTGCCTGGGGACTTTCTTTACCGAAAAATTACGGCGGCGGCTGCTCGCAGGCACATCTCTACCCCACTCGCCACTAGCAAAAAACCAGCTATTCTTCCACCTTTTATTCGAAGTGGGAAAGCCCCAAATGAAACCGTTCTTCTTCTCATCGCTAGAAACCTCCACTTGACCAGGGTTCGCCACACCCTCAGGGATCCAATTCTCCACGGGCGAAGAGAGAAGGAAATACGTGCCACCATTGCCCGCTTGTCTTAACGTATAAAAATGGCGGATCTCACGGGGCGTAGGGGGTCCATAACCCTTCAATTTCCACATCAGACACAGGCACATCAATATCCTGTAACTGTTTGGAGCGAGCTGGGCCGGTGAAATCTGGGCCTCCGCTAGAAATCTGGCGATAAAGGGCTGAAGAGGGAGCGTAACCCCGCAATTGAGCATTGTGCCATAAATGGCGACCGTATTCTAAAGAGGATTCCACACTGCTCGATCACCCGGTAGAGTCAAAGTCACAGCATCTGGAATGTCAAAGCGGCTCTTGTATTTGCGAAGTTCATCCTCGCCAACCACGTTAACCTCACAATCAAAAGAACATGGGCTATCAGTTGTGAAGTACAATCTACTCTTCTGATGATCTTCAACATCAGAATCGGCGGTGGTTGAGCATCCAGCAGAGACCTTCGAGGAGCCCTAGAAGCTCGTCGTTTACTGCCACCCGGTTTAGAAGACCTCGTCATCGTTGGAGAACTACTATCAAAAGATGAGGGAGAAGGAGTGTTAGGAACAGAATTTTCCTCAGAAGAAGGAATATAGACAGAAATTGGGGTTGGGGAATCCGGATGAAAATTACGAATCAAAGATTCAATTTTGTCTGCAATACGTTTGTCACCAAGCTCCATAGCTTGCATCATTTGATTAAAAAGAGAAGAACGTAAGGAGGGATCCATGAAAACTCACCAGAAAAACCCTAGGTTCGGAGAATGAGCAGGAGATTTGGGGACGCCAAGAAATAAGCACGATCGAGTTCAAGATGAGCTGTTCGACAATGAAATAAAATAGAAGAAATTTATGGCAGAAGTTTCTAAGGGAGAAGAATAAGAGACAATGAAGGAACTCTGTTTTGAGAGAAAGAAGAGATTAATGGAGATGTGAGAGGATAGAGGAGAAGGAGAATCGATCGGGCATTAAAAGAGGGAGTTTTGAAATTCAAAAAGAAAAAATCAGATAAAAAGATATTTAGTTAAAGTGAGTGACGGTCACAATAACTGGCCGCAACAGTCACCACCAAGTAACGGACATGTGGCACCTCGGGGATCACCGATCAATCAAAATGTGTCTTCACCTGTCAAATGGGTGGAAACGCCAGAAATTGATGGCCAAGAATGAAGGCTTGCGCCGGAAGAATCAACTAACAAATTCAACACGTGGTAAAAATGAAAAAGGGGGGAGTTATTTGCAAAACGCGCCAAAATTTTATAAGCACGGATATAAATACTACTCGCGGAGGCAAACGAATTAGAAACCCAAATCGTTCGCTCAGCTCGAAATATTTATGGGGGTATTGTTGTATATATAATTTCGCCAAGCAGCCACGTCATCAAAGGAGTCAATAAATGCTGAGGAACAGGTTGCCACGTCACTCATTGACTAGGTCAAAGAAGAAAACGTGGATCGGTCAGCATATCAAGTCAAATAAATCAAAGGTGTGTTCGCCAGAGCTAGATATGTACTCGCCAAAGATAGAAGCATGGTCGCCAAAGGGTAAAACCCAGGAGGGGAGATGTTCGCCGCATCTGCGTGCTAGGCACAAACCGACTCGGCAGAAATACGAAAATAAACCCTAAACTCCCAGAAGACCCATGGCAACAAGGAGTCGCAGAAAAGGAAAGGGCCGAAAACACATATCCGTATCTGTTACAACATGGGAATCCTAGTACGAATCAAAAAGGAAATCCTACCTCCAACACGACAGGATCACATAGTAACCATAAATTATCATGTATAAATAGAACCACCTATCCCACGAGGAGGGGGTCGAAAAAACCTAAAGAGAAAAGCAATAATTCTAGAGATTTGAGTGTGTAATCGAAATAAGTAAACTATAGTGATATTTTCTTGTCCTCCGGGACGCCGTGGTTTTTTCCCATTCAAGGGTTTTCCACGTAAATTGGTCTCTTGCATGCATTGAATTTCTTTCTTAATTGACGATTGTTTTGATTTAATTGTTGGTTGTGTGGTAATCCAAATTTCACCGTCAACAATTGCCTCGTTAAAAACCTTACCAAGAAAAACCCAGTGGGATAAAAACTTGGTAAGGGAAAAAGAGTGCAATCGTATTACAATTTACAAGTAAATGTATCAGTATAACCTAGTTCTGGAACTGGTTACTACCGGAACCGGAAGCCTCATCAACATATAGATTGCTGAAATTTTGAATAAGTTCATTATCTATAGTTTGGTTTTGCAACCTCTTTTTAGCATGCTCCCAATACCGAAGGCTTGTTAATACCTCTACCATGTCCGGAGTCAAACAGCTTCTTCTTGCTTCAATTATGCGTCCACTGGTGCTGAATGCTTGTTTTGAAGACACCGTGGACACGGGGTTAACTAGTACGTCATGTGCTAGGTGTGACAGAACCGGATATTTGAAGGTATAAGACTTCCACCATAACAACAAATCAAAATCTTCCTTGTCTTCGACAGCATCGAACTGTGCTTCAAGGTACTTATTCAGTTCGGCACAAGAAGATGGGCCAGATCTTTGGGTTGAAGAAGTACTTGCTGATTTGTCCTTTTTTCGGCGTTTGAGAATGGTCCAACTTGTTTGCTTCGGCTGTGTCTCCAGTTCTGCTGATGGTTGGGTTTCAATGCCACCAAACCTGCGCTCATAAATACGAAAAACTTCGAACAACTTGTTTCGAATGTCAGCAACCTGTTCTGAATAATCTATTTCCAAATTAGTACCAATACCCTCAAGGAAAACTTCTAAACTAGATAATTTAACCCTAGGATCTACCATAACACTCAAGGCATAAAGTAAAGGAATGGTAGTCTAATATTTTTTCAACTTTGCCTTCATGGCAACAACTGCAATGCCTAAATGTTCATCTTCCCTATAATTGTTTATAGCTTCAGACATTTCCACTATTCGATGGATTGCCTCACAAGATGTGGGGTAATAGACCCCGGAAAGAGTTACAGTGGCATCGTAACAAATCTTTAAAAATTCAACAAATACCTTTGCCACATACCAATCGTCTGGTGTAAGTGCTTGTGATTGTGGACGGCCAAGTTCGGCCAGCTTCATGTTATAAAAACCTGAAATAGTTGTATCATATGGCAAATAATTTTCCAACATTAAGTAAGTAGAGTTCCACCTTACTGGCATATCAGTTTGGAATCGTCGGGGGCGTAGATTGTTTAATGTACAATGTCTACAGAATTCTTGGAATCTAGGATTAGAGCTGCCAATCCAAGAAATGGCATCTCTGATGCGATCTACACGGTCGCTTACTTTCTTCAAACCAGCCTGTACAACTAAATTTATAATATGACATGCACACCGTTGATGGAAGAAATAACCTCCATCTTGCGGGATATTTCTGTCAACAAACAATGCAATAGAACTAGTGTTTGCAGATGCATTATCTAATGTAATAGAAAGGATGCGATTTGTGATTTCATATGTTTCTAAAATAGAAAGAATGACATTAAAAATATTTTCAGCGGTGTGTGCATAATCCATAGGACGAAAACCAAGAATTCTTTTTGTTACCTTCCAATCAGAATTTAAGTAGTGTCCAGTGACACATAAGTAGTCATGTTTCGAACATGTGTTCCAAATATCAGAGTTTAATGCAACAGAGACATTTAAACTGTGTAATTCAGCATTCAAGTCATCTCTAGCTGATCCAAACAATCTTATCAAATCATTTCTAGTGGTAGTTCTAGAAACATGTTGAAATTGGGGGCAGAATGCAGATGTGATCAACTCTTGAAAAAAAACATTGTCAGCAAAATTGATTGATTGATCAGTTTGTGCAATGAATAGTGCCAAGCAATTTCTAGCGTGTTCGGGATCGTACCGCCACGTAGTAACGGACCCATCTGGGTGCTGTTGTAGTTGTGTTTGGGTTGTAGTGTCTACCTGTCCATGTGCAGGCATGCATTTCAGCATATGCCTTCTCAAATGACCGGTTCCATTCCTACTACTGGAATAGTCCTTAGGATAAAACTTACATTTAGCTCTGGGGCCCGTCGGCCCGTCGACCCGTCTGGGAGTCTCATTTGTACTATTTGAAAACGCTGCTAAACATCTGATGTCAATCTTTTGGGACATGATGTTGGTGTACCAGTAGCGGTAGAGCAGGAAGCTCCCGTTTGGGGTTCCGTTTGTTTTGAAAGATCAAGATCATCATTCAGCATGTTAAAACCGTCTGGGAAAAAAGGATCCATTTCCTGAAATATAAATATGAACTTATTAGTAACAAAATATATTAAAATAAACTACTAAACTTACAAATCATAAATTTAGTAACTTAAAAATGTTAAATTAAACTACTACACATAAAAATCATAATTTACTAACAAAATATATTAAAATAAACTATTAAACTTACAAATCATAAATTTACTAACTTTCAAATGTTAAAATTAACTACTACACATATAATAAGATAATTTATGAACAAAATATATTAAAATAAATTACTAAACTTACAAATCATAAATTTAGTAACTTAAAAATGTTAAATTTAACTACTACACATAAAAATCATAATTTACTAACAAAATATATTAAAATAAACTACTAAACTTACAAATCATAAATTTACTAACTTAAAAATGTTAAAATTAACTACTACACATATAATAAGATAATTTACTAACAAAATATATTAAAATAAACTACTAAACTTACAAATCATAAATTTACTAACTTAAAAATGTTAAAATTAACTACTACACATATAATAAGATAATTTACTAACAAAATATATTAAAATAAACTACTAAACTTACAAATCATAAATTTACTACCTTAAAAAATGTTAAAATTAACTACTACACATATAATAAGATAATTTACTAACAAAATATATTAAAATAAATTACTAAACTTACAAATCATAAATTTACTACCTTAAAAAAATGTTAAAATTAACTACTACACATATAATAAGATAATTTACTAACAAAATATATTAAAATAAATTACTAAACTTACAAATCATAAATTTAGTAACTTAAAAATGTTAAAATTAACTACTACACATATAATAAGATAATTTACTAACAAAATATATTAAAATAAATTACTAAACTTACAAATCATAAATTTAGTAACTTAAAAATGTTAAATTTAACTACTACACATAAAAATCATAATTTACTAACAAAATGTATTAAAATAAACTACTAAACTTACAAATCATAAATTTGCTAACTTAAAAATGTTAAAATTAACTACTACACTTATAATAAGATAATTTACTAACAAAATATGTTTAAATAAACTATTAAACTTAAAAATCATAACTTACTAACTTAAAAATGTTAAAATTAACTACTACACTTATAAATCGTAATTTACTAACAAAATATATTTACATTAACTACTACACTTTAAAAATTTTATCTTACTAATTACTAACACAAAAATATTAAAATTAACTACTACACAAGTACACATAATAATGATTAATTACCTACTAAAAAAATTAAAAAAAAAATTATAAATAAACAAAAATATTTAAAAAATTAGCTAAAGTGTTTACATAACATTATAAATTTACTCACATAAAGAAATAATAACATTTAAAGAAAAATGTACCTTCAAAGTTTTGTGTGTTGGTGGAAAATTAAGAGAACAATAGATAGATAGATAATAGGAAATTAGTATAATAGTATTATAAAATGTAGAGAGAGAGAGAGAGAGAGAAACAATGAAATTGAATGAAAATGTGTAGAGATTTGGAGAATGGAGAGAGATTGAGAGAATGAGAGAAAGTGATTGAAAAATGGAATGGATGGGGTATTTATAGAAAAATTAAAATTGTGGGTGAAAATATAAAATAGAAGAGTTTAAGGGGTTTTCTATAATTTTTTTTGGCTTTAACGTTTGGATTTCAAAATCCAACCGTTGGCTGATGTCATGGCTGACGTCAGCCAACGGTTGGATTTTGAAATCCAAATGTTAGGCTGCTCAATGGTTGGAATTTTATTTTATTTTATTTTATTCAAACAGCCGGACCATTTGGGCCGACTTGCCGGACCGGACCGGTCCGGCGATTAGTCCGCCTCCTGTGACCCGCTGAATCCACGTGCCGTGGCGGGCCGATCCGACGAACCGGCATCCTATAGCCCGGTCCGCGGCACGCCACCGTGCCGGACTTGGTCCGGAACGCCTCCTCCGCGGATCAGACCTGATCTGGCCCATGCTTCTTGGCAGGCCATACGGACCGGCCCTCTTGGGCTTGGTCCATTTTTACAGCACTAATCACTCCTATATGATTACTAATTTGTCTTTGCTCTATGTTGAAGAATCACTCAACAACAAGAGACTTCCCATCTTTTGCAAGACAAATGATCTAAGTGATGCAAACACAATCAAATAGAAAAAGTAGATCATACAAACTCTATGAGCATGCAAATAGATAACTAGAATATGCTTTCAACAAACAATCACAAAGTTATCTAGAAATCTAAGCATGTGAATCAATAAGAACCAAATTAGAATAATCAATATCTCAATAAAAAATCCTAGTTCTTAGATCATGAAACTAAATCTAGAAATCAACAATCAAGCTCATCATAAAACATTTCTAGAATCAATTTCATGTGAATCAAATTAAGCTTTGAAATATGTTCAATCAAAATCACAAAAAGCTATAACTCAAAAATCAATCTAACAAGTCTAAAATTGGAATCAAAATCATTCTAAACATTTTTTCATCAATCACATAATAGGATCCATCAAGTTGATCATAAGAAGAATGCAAAGAAGATGATTACCAATAGAAAAGATGAATCACGATCTGAAATCAGTTGACAACGATAAACCTAGATCTCTTTTCACCTTGAAAATGCTGGGACTTGTTCCTCTCTTTCAATATCAACAATTTTGGCTTTCAAATCACTCAATTCGGAGTTGAGATGAGAGAGATATGACAAAAACAAAAATGCAAAAGTTGTGAGGTATTTAACATGAAATTTGAATATATAAGAAGGGAAAACAATTGGAGAAGGAGAAGGGCAAAATAGTCATTTGGCCACCAGTCAGCCTTGGTTCCCGTGGAGGCACGTGGCCACCATGGGGAGGCTGAGAGGCCTTTTTCCTGTGGTGGCCACATGCTTTCACGGGAACCAAGGGTGGTGGCATCTTGCCTCCTCTCTTCTCCTTCACTCCCTTTCGCGCACCGCGCGCATTCTTCGACCATTCTTCGGTCTTCGAACTCCGAATTCAAATCTACTTTCGGATTACGAACTGTAACTCAATGACACACGAGGACAACTACGAAACTTTAATAATTGGATATGAAATCAACTCGATACATGATGACGAAGATAATGCATTGTAAGAGAACGTAAAGTGACGTAACTTCCTCATTTGAACTCGAAGTCTAATGAGTGAATAACTGAAACGAGCGGAACTCAACAAGGAATCATATGAGAACATATTCAAGTTTAAAACAACAAAACCCAAACAAATAAACACAAGATCACACAAGTATGCCAATTTCCTAGAGATAGTTCTAGAACATGCAATTCTAAAATGTTTGTCAAAATGAGATCAATGCATGTGCATACTTCAACAAGTGTGTGAATGTGTAATTCCAAATGAGCACAATGATACAAGGACACATATGAATGCAATGTATGTGTGTGCAGTTTGTGCAACGATGCAAGGACACAAATGAATAAATTGTGTGTGTGTGTGTGTGCGCTTACGCCTTACAAGAGGAAGAAGTATCTTAATACCTTAGCATCCAAGTAAGCGTTTTTCCTTTTGAAGATGATATTTGCATGAGAATTTGTTTTTCTCCTTTGAAGCTCCTTTTAACTGATAAAAAAAAAAAAATGACACGACTTGGCAGGTGCCACATCACCAGGCCTAATTGGAACTACTTTAACTCCAAGAAATTTATGTGGTTCAAACCCTTAACCTGGATGACAATAAAAGTTACTCTTACCATTTTGCTATAACTTTATATTTAATATGTTTTGCATACAATTTATATATAAGCTATTGATATGTTTGTATACTATCTAATTAAATATATTTTTTGTATACTATTTAAATATAACTATTGAGATATTGTTTTTTAAAATAATATTTTATTCAAATATTTCCCTTATTCGATAGGAAATTACATAGTTTATCTTTAAATAGGAAACGTATATTATATCCTTATTGATTTTATTTTTTATAATCAACATTTTACTAAAAAATTATTAATTTTATTAATTAATAATTTAAACTTATTTCAGTAAAATTTGTAATTATTTTGTATGATAAACAAATAGATATTAAAAAAAAAGTTATTAGAGTTTTTTTTTTTAATAAAAAAAAAAATGGTGTCACTAAACATAATTAAAAATAACTAAATGTTCTTGTAATTACTAATAATTTTGCTATATTTTATATTTAGTTAATTTAGTATGATGTACCCACAAAGTAGACTTCTTATTAGCACCATTATTTTGTCCCTAAGGGTATGTTTGGTAGGGAGGAAAAGGGAGAGGAAAGAAAGGGGTGGAGGGAAAAGGGAGAAGAAAATGGAGAAGTGTGTTTTTGGTATGGAGAGAAAAATGGAGGGAAAGGAAAAGTGGAAGGAAAATTTTGTGCGTGGGACCCACCATTTTGTTTCCTCCCAAAAGTGGGAGGAAATGGGAGAGAAAGAAAGGGGAAAGTTTTGGGTAATTTAAAATTACAATTTTATCCAATTTTTTTTAATATATAAAATATTATATAAGGGTAAAATAGTAAAATTGATAAAAAGATCTTTTCTTTCCTTCCTGTTTACCAAACAACACGAGGTAAAATCATTTTCTTTTCCTTCCCTCATGTTTTTTATCCCTCCAAATCTTTCCATCATTCATATTTTCTTTCCTCCCTACCAAACATACCCTTAAGTCTGGTCCCTATTGCCTAATTTTCTTGCAGTGATCATCATAAATTTTAAGTTTTTTTTTTTTTTTTTAACATTATTTATGACATATTATTTGAAAAATTAATAATTTAATCAAAAAATTTGACGAAAAATTTGACAAAGTAATTTCGTTAAGAAAAAGAAAGTGATAATAAAAAAATATCACATATAGTGATACATTTAAAATAGAGTGAAATCCATTTTAGTCCCTCTAGTTTGACCTATTACGTAAACTAGTCCCCCGGTTTTCAGCTTTATCTTGACAGGTCCCATTAGTTTCCAAAAATCTGTATTTTAGTCCCTGCCATCCAATTCTGTTAGGGTTTGTAAAGATTTCGTCCAAGTGGTGAGGGTAAAATTGTAACTTATGTAATATAAAAAATGAAATAAAAATCTTATCACACCACTTCACTTCAAACCAGTGTTCGAAAAAATAGTCTAGGCGGCCGCCTAGACGCTGTACGGCGTCCTGCCGTCCCGAGTTAGCCAAATTCGGCAAAAAAAATCGGTCAACATAGAAGTCAACAGTCAACGGTTAACGGTCAATGGTCAACGTAAAAAAATCGGGCGACTCGAAAAAAAAAACGGGTGACTCGGCCTAGAACGTTTTCCCCAAATATCCCTCCTTCAATCGCAAAACCAAATTCGAACCCACCATCTCAAATTGACTTCAACTCTCTTCTCTCAAGTCTTAGTCGCCGACCAAACCAGGTTCATCTTGTCTCCGCCAGTCGCCAGAAGCAGCCTCCGTCCTCGTTCGTCGCCGCCGCGCTGTCTCTTCTCTCAAGTCTCAGTCGACTTCAACTCTCTTCTCTCAAGTCTCAGTCGAAGAGATTTCAGTAAGATTTGGGGATTTAGGGTTTCAATTGGATTCGAATTTGGGAATTGGATAGAAGAATCATAGGTTAAAGATTTGGGAATTTATTTGGGTGGGTTGCTGGCTGCTGCGTTCAAACTTCAAAGAGACTGACGAAGGAGAAGGAGAAAGCAAGGCATTTAAAGGGTTGACTCCAAACCCTATTTCAGCTTTATATTTGGGCTAATTGGATCACCATTTGGCAAACCGGGTCAAACACACAAATGGGCTGATTGGGCCGCATTGCAAATTATCAATTCCTTCAGCTTTAGATGATTTGGGTCAACAACACATTTGGGCCACTATTGCAATTGGTCTCCCATTTCAATTCTTTGGACAATTGGGCCATTATTCCAAGCCTACATCCTTAGGGAATGTAAGGAAGGGAAAATTAGGGATTAATTTAGGGATTTGGGGTGTGTCCATAATGTCAAATTAAACAAGATACTGAGTTTATTAACAATTTAACATAAAATCATTGAAATGTAAAGCTGAAAAATTCTGCAGAAAATTCAAAATTGCAAGACAAGAAAGAATGATTTGTTAATATTAATGTATTATTATTGGTTTGTGTGGATTTGGACTAGATATTGATTATTTTGATTAAATTTGGTCATAATATAAGTTTTACTATTGGTTTTATAGGTGGGAAAGACGAAAAAAAGCAACAGAAAAAAAGCAACAAAAAAAAAAAAAACAAGCCGTCTAGAAATCCGCATAGGCGCTAGGCACTGGTCCACCGCCCGACTAGCGCCTAGCGTTTACTAGAACACTCCTTAAAACACACCACCGCCCCATTAAAGCCATCTGTAAAAATCCCCTTTTTCTTTCAAACCCAAACCCAAACCCACAAATCCCTCTTTTCTTCAACCCCAACTGGGTTCGATCAAAACCTTAAAACCCATCCAAAAAAATCTTCTCACTCTCTCTCTCTCTCTCTCTCTCGATCCCTCACTCTCTCTTCATCAGATATCTCACTCTCTCAATCCCTCACTCTCTCTCTCTCTCTTGAACGGTTCACCGTTCACGGCTTCGTTCATCGTTCATGGCTCCGTTCTCCGTTCATGGCTCCGTTCTGGGTTTGGGTATTGGGAGGTTTGATGAACTGGGTTGGGTTTCTGGGTTTGGGTGTTTGGAGGTTCGATCTCTCTCTCTCTCTCAATCTATCACTTTTTGATTTCTGGGTTGAATTTCTGAGTTTGGGTGTTTGGGTTTGGGTTTGGGTTATTTGAATCCAGGTTGTGGGTTTATGATGATGGTGATTTTCATTTCTGGAAATTTTGATAAAGATGAAGAATAGATGGGTGCGGTGTGATGCATTTTTTTGAAGTGGTTGGTGGATGTGGTGAAGATGAAAAATAGATGTGATGCGTTTTTCGATCAAATTTTTTGTTTTCATTTTTTTGATGTTTATGAAGATCAAAAAACGAAAGAGAGATCTAGTGATGGTGAAGAAATGGGGTTCGATCTGGGTTTGGATTTCTTGGTTGTTGATGATGATGGTCGAAGAAAGTTCGATCCGGGTTGTTGATGATGATGGTTATGGTCAGATAAGAAACTAGATTGGTGTTGATGATTTTGTTTGTGATTGAAAATGGGTTTGGTTGTTGGGATGGTTCTAGGGTTTGGTTGAAGATGGATGATGTTTGATGAACCCAGAACAGGGTTCAAAGATAATTGTTTTTTTTTTTTTTTTTTTTTTTAATTACAATTATATTTATTTCATTATTTTTTTTTTCTTTTAATTAAAACAAAAGTCAAGGGCAGCAGGGTCATTTGACCCTCTATCCTGTCAGATTTCAATTTTTCAATGGAAAATTTAACAGAAGGACTAAATGAGGTAATTCTCAAAACCAGAGAATCAGTTTGTTTAATAGGTCAAACTAGAGGGACAAAAATGAATTTCACCCTTTAAAATATTGACCAACAAGTCACATTTTTTTGTAGTGTATAAATTATCACATACATTCCATTATAATTTATTAATTATTTTTTCCATGATAATGCTATAACAAATAATGTAGAAAATGGTATTACATTTTCGACAGCATAATAGCACTTAAAATTAATTCGAATTAAATTTTAACATTTCTGACAACACTTTTTATGCTGTCAGAAAAGTGGGTAATATTGACGGTTTATTAGACTATTCCCGACTATTGGGTACTGCTTTTTTCATTATTTCCGACGGCACTTTTAGTTTTGTTAAATTAAACTTTGTTTGCGCTTTTAGTTTTGTTAAATTAAACTTTGTTTGCGGAAGAACATGCAAAATCCTATAAAGAGTGTTGCATGTTAAATTTTTTTTTTTAATTAGTATGGGTATAGATGTAAAATTACTTCTTTTCATATAATTTTATTTTTAAAAAATAAACATATTGACAGCACATTTAGACGTGAGAAAAAACAAACAAACAAACATGTCATTCAGATTCAGGTTTCAATCACTATTCAGTTTTAAGTAAAATTCAGGACTATTTATTCTTTAGACAAAAAAAACAAACGACCCCTTAATGATTTAAATCATATCTTTGTTTATATTAAAAAATGCCACGGGTAGTTTTATTCTTTTCTTACTAGTATTTATAACCAATTACAAAAATTATATCTTAGACAATTTTTTGATTTCTCTTGTTATTATACAGAGGTCGCTTTTCTGGTTTTTATTTTTATTTTAGTGAAAGTAGTAAAAATTGAAAACTTATGAGATAGTTTGGAGATTTAATTAGGTTTTCGGTGATGTACCAAATCCTAGTAATTTTTTTCTTTTTTAAAATACCGCATGTATAGAGACTTAAACCTATGACATTATCAAACTAAATTAGTATAAATACTACAGAGATTTATGGTATGGTTATTTTATACCAGGAGCTTTCTTTTTATGATAATACTTTTCTCAGTTAACATTTAATTTAATTAATATTCTACCATATTGATATTAAATGCTATAGACAAGGATCTTTCGGACATTTTCTTAGTAATTTTTTTTTTTTTTTAAATTTACAACAACTGCCGGGACCCTACGAGATTGGACTCTACTAGCACAGTCCGGACTATTACTCCCACACAAGGGGAGAGGGCACCCACACAAGAGGAGGGACAAGGAATGAATATATATATATATATATATGTCGGACATTGAACCGTGATGGTGGAGTCTCCTCTTAGAAAGTCACACCACATTGACAAGAGGTTATTGACATTTTCTTAGTAATTATTGCTTAAGAAATCAATTAGAAGCGTTGCACAGTAAAGTATTACTTTATGATGAGGTGGCAGCATTTAAAAGGATCGACAAGAATCTTATAATGGAAACACATTTTAAAGCTTTGGATTTCGTACCAAAAAAAAAAAAAAAAAAAGGTGCTTTTGAAGATGAAGACGAACACTATAAAGTCATCTCCAAAGACTCTAACCATTCTTCAATTTTTTCTTCAATTTAAAGACTGAAAATGAAATATTCCATTTTCATAATTTTACTACTCTAACCATTCTTCATTTTACATCTTTAAACGATAAAATATTATTATTTTACTTTATAAATAATATTTCAAACTTTTTTTAATAAAATTGTTTTATCTACATTATCTTATTAGATAATAATTAAAATATAGTCAATATTATACTCGGTTGAAAGATCTCAACAAAATATTTCTAATGGTATAATTTTTATACTAATTACATTTATAAATCAAAAATTATATATGATTAATTGAACTTAATTAAAAAAGTGAAAAAGGAGATGGAAAGAGAAAATAATAATATTTTAATCAAATAATGAAATGAAGATCCAATTTTTGATCTTCAATTTTGAAGAACCAAAAGCCATCTTCATTTTGTGATCTTCATTTTGAAGAATAATTGGAGTTAATATTTTTTTCATTTTGAAGAAATGAAGGATGGTTGGAGAAGGCCTAATCAGTCTTTTTTATCCCAATCAAACACGGTTTATGCATTAAACATGTACGGTATAGTAGGAGTACAATTGATTAGGCACGTCCCGTAAGCGTTTTTAATTTGCTGTTTAAAAAAAAAAAAAAACAGTATTTTTTGTTTCAGTTTTAAAATTCAAAAACAGTCTGATATCATATACTGAAAAGCTATATTCTGAAAATAAAAACATGTCTGATAGGTTAACAGAAAAATATAAAAAATTGTAATTTTCCTATAATTTTTTCTATCGTAATTTTTTAATTTGAATAAAAAAAGGGGTCAATAATTCATCACAAATAATTATCAAATAACTCATGATTTAGAAATATATAAAAAATAAAATAAAATAAAAACTCATAATAACTCATTAACTTCCTAAACAAAAAAATATTAAAATCTTTCAAAATAAAAAAGGAAAATAAAATAAAATAAAAACCTAAAATGGTAGAACAATTTGGTTTGGGTACAAAAATTAAATAGCACTTTTTGGGGGAGGTCTTGCACAAATAGCACCACATTAATAACACTAGTTTAAATAGCACCAAAGATGGAATTTGGACAAAAATACCTCACTTTTCTGTTCTTTTCTCTTATCAGTCATTTACTTTTTTTCTTTTTCTTTTCTCAAAAACCTCCATTGATGGAGCTTCAATGGAGTTGCCGCTGCTGACTGGTGAGTTGACCGACAAAAACACCAGGAAAATATTCGTCGAGTGCCAATCGTTGTAACCAAAGTGTTCGTTTACAGTTTCGAGTTGTGTAGAGAGAGAAACGAAGCCAAACCCGAACCGTTGTCGAATCTTCATGGTTAGATCTATGACGATCCATCGTAAATATGACGAAACCGATGGCGCCAACGAACTCAGCGACGTCCGATCTTCCAGATCCAATTATCTCAAGAGTCAACTGGTGCCGTTGTCGGCTCGTAACTTTCACCATTGATGGAGGTAGAACAGAATAAGTCTCAAAAATTCATGAATTAAGTCTCGAAAACACATGACTAAGTCTTGAAAATTTGTAAGTAAGTCTCAAATAATTGTAATAAGTCTTGAAAAAGCATAAATAAGTCTCAAAAATACAGGAATAAGTTTAGCATATTCATAAATAAGTCTCGAAATGGAGCAAATAAGTATTCATAAATTAAGTCTCGAATAAGTGTAATAAGTTTCGGGTATTCATAAATTAAGTCTCGAATAAGTGTAATAAGTCTTGAGTATTCATAAACAAGTCTCAAAATGGAACCAATAAGTCTCAAAAAAAAAAAAAATTAAAAAATCACAACTTTGGCTACTATTCATCTTCTTCGATTTGACAAACCCAAACCCACCAATTCAAGATTCAAACAAACCCCCATTCAGATTCAACAAACTCACCATTCACATCAAATTCACAATAAAAACTCAAAATCAATCAAAACGAAATCAATATCACACAATCAATAAAATCAAATTTGAAAACAAAACCCTAAGAAAAGACTTTTTTCCAAAAATATTGCCTTCCATCGCAACTGTTCTATGGCCGAGAACTCTCGTCAACCCAGCCCCGTCGAAGTGTTCGTTCTTTAGACAATGAAAGATGAGAGAGAGAGAGAGAGAGAGAGAGAGAGACTACAAAAAAAAGTCTATCAGTGACAAACTATTTCCGACTGCGCTAATTGCCGTCGGAAATGGCACCATTTCCGACGGCTATTTCAGTGCCGTCGGAAATGAGTAAAAATATGATACCACATTTCCGACAGCCAAATACCGTCGAAAATAGTCGAAAAGTTGTCGGAAATAGTCTTGTTCCATTTGAAAAGTAAAAAAAGAATACACTATTTCCGACAGCCTCAATGCCGTCGGAAATAGTCTTGTTCCATTTAAAAAGAAAAAAGGAATACATTATTTCCAACGGCATTGAGGCCGTCAGAAATAGTCTTTGTTTTGTTGACCTCAATTTCATGGAATAAATAAATAATTTATTACTATAATATTAATTAATAAATTATAATGGAATGTATGTAATTTATAACACTACACAAAAAATGTGACTTGTAGGTCAATATTTTAAATGTATCACTATATGTGTTAAATGAATCCAAAATTCACTTTCAACAAAAACTCTAATAATTTTAATAAAATATTATTTTAAAAAACAATATCTCAATAGTTATATTTAAATAGAATACAAAAAAATATATTTAATTGCATAGCATACAAACATATCAATAGCTTATATATAAATAATATGCAAAATATATTAGATATAAGGTTATAGCAAAATGGTAAGGGATACCCTTACTGTCATCCAGGTCAAGGGTTCAAGTCATATGAATTTCATGGATTTAGAGTGCCACATGCTGGTTGATGTGGCGGTGACGTGGCACGTGTCGAGTGACGTGGCGACTATCAAGTCGAGTCATGTTATTTTTTTTTTTATAATTCGACTATTTCCAACGGCAATAAGCCGTCGGAAATATAAGTAATTTTGACCACCTTGAATCACTATTACCGAAGGCATTTTTATCTTTTCCGACGGCTATGGCCATCGGAAATGGTAGTATTTGTGACAGCTCGTCAGTGAATAGTTATTTCTGACAAGCGTATTTGTGATGGCCTCTGACGGCTTTTTCCCGTCGAAAAAACATATTTCCGACGGGAAATGGTCTTTTCCGACGGCATTTAGCCGTCGGAAAAGACCATTTTTTTGTAGTGAGAGAGAGAGAGTCTGAGAGCTAGAATGGGAAGAAAGAGAGGGAAATATGCATAAAAGGCATTTTGGTCTCGTCACTTACTTTGGTGCTAATAAAACAAGAGTTATTAGAGTGGTGATAGGTGTGGAAGTCAAAATTGAAAAAGTGCTCTATACCCCTATTTCCTCTTTGGTAAATAATTAGTAATTTTACTATTATAATTTGTAAATGAGGAAATAGGGGTATATAGCACTTTTTCAATTTTGACTTCCACACCTATCACCACTCTAATAACTCTTGTTTTATTAGCACCAAAGTAAGTGACGAGACCAAAATGCCTTTTATGCATATTTCCCTCTCTTTCTTCCCATTCTAGCTCTCAGACTCTCTCTCTCTCTCTCTCTCTCTCTCTCTCTCTCTCTCTCCCTACCCTCTTTCGTTGTCTAAAGAACGAACACTTCGACGAGGCTGGGTTGACGAGAGTTCTCGGCCACAGAATAGTGGCGATTAAAGGCAATATTTCTGGAAAAAAGTCTTTTCTTAGGGTTTTGTTTTCAAATTTGATTTTGTTTATTTTGTGATATTAATTTCATTTTGATTGATTTTGAGTTTTTATTGTGAATTTGTTGTCAATTTGATGTGAATGGTGAGTTTGTTGAATCTGAATAGGGGTTTGTTTGAATCTTGAATCGGTGGGTTTGGGGTTTGGGTTAGTTGAATCAGAGAAGATGAACAGTAGTCGAAGTTGAGAATTTTTTTTTTCAATTTTGAGACTTATTTGTTCCCTTTCGAGACTTATTTATGAATACTCGAGACTTATTACGCTTATTCGAGACTCAATTTATGAATACTTATTTGCTCCATTTCGAGACTTATTTATGAATACCCGAAACTTATTCATGCGATTTCAAGACTTATTTACGCTTTTTTGAGACTTATTACGATTATTTGAGACTTACTCATGAATTTTCGAGACTTATTAATGCGTTGTTGAGACTTAATTCATGAATTTCCTAGACTTATTCTGTTCGACCTCCATCAATGGTGAAAGTGACGAGTCGACAACAGCGCCAGTTGACTTCAGAGATAGTTGGATTTGGAAGATCGGACATCGTCGAGTTCGTTGGCGCCATCGATTTCATTAGATTCGCGACAGATCGTCATAGATTTGACAATGAAGATTCAACGACGGTTCAGGTTTGGCTTCATTTCTCTCTCTACACAGCTTGAAACTGTAAACGAACACTTCGATTACAATGATTGGCACTCGAAGAATATTTTCCTAGTGGTTTTTTCGGTCAACTCACCAGTCGGGGGTGGTAACTCCATTGAAGCTCCATCAACGGAGGTTAAGAGAAAAGAATAGAAGGGGGGGGGGGTGGTTATTTTTGTTCAAATTCCATCTTTGGTGCTATTTCAACTAGTGTTATTAAAGTGGTACTAATTGCGCAAATCAGTCCCCAAAAAGTGCTATATAAATTTTCAGCCCTTTGTAAATTTATCACAAATAATTATCAACTAAACTTACAATTATATTCATTTTTATTAAATATAAAATCTTTCAAAAACAAAAAGGAAAATATAAATTAAAAAAGCTAAAAAAGACACAGAGGGCAGATCGATGGATCTGCTCGGATCTGCCCCTCCAAAGCAAATGAAAAAAAAAAAAAAAAAAAGCAAATATATTTTAAAAAACAATAATAAAGGAGCCAATCTACTGGCGGATCCAACGTCGGATGAGGTGAGATCCTCCTCTATCATTGAAGAAGAATGGAGGCGAACTAGTCACGAACGAAGAAGAAAAAGAGAAGAAAATGGGGTTGACCACTAGACCAGGTTGTCGAATGAAGAAGAAGAAAAAAAATTAGGATAATTTTTTTTTTTTTGTTAAAGAAAAAAAAAAATGAAAAACAAGTTCGTGTTTTTCAATTTTAATAATGGTTTTGTTTTTCACTTTATTTTATTTTTTTGAAAACAAAATGAAAAATAGAATAAAATGAAAAACGGTTAACGGACGCATTTTCAAAATTGTATTCGGAAAATGAAAATAAAAACACTTACCGAGCAGCCCCTTAATGTAGGAGTTGCATTGCATCTCATACACTATATGCATTTCGACCATGTTTTGCCTACTGCCCTCCATTTCTCATAGGAGTTCATTTTTGCTCACTCCCCTCCCCATATGTTGACATGTGTCCATTTGTTAACCAATGGTTAACAAATTAACTCTTTTATATTTTAAATACCGTTCTACCGATCTTATCCTTGTTTCAGAAAAAGAAAAAGAAAAAGGAAATATTAAAAGCCAACATATATAATAGTTAATTGATAAGAAACTAAAATTAAACTTTTCAAAAATGAATATTAAAAGCCAACATATATAATTTTTTAAAAAAATTAAACTAAAATTAAGAGTTAGAAAATACAAATGTTTTTTAATGAGATTTTTGTATGCATCCTAAGAAAATTAAAATACACATTTGGTAAGAGTTTGGAACTTTTTTAGATTTTAGAACTATTTTTTCTTATATTTTCCTATTTTTAAATGTTTTATCTTCAAAAAAGTAAAAAAAAATTAGTTCTTGGACTCGAATTTTTTTTAATTTTTTTCCATACATGTATTTCAATGTTTTTTTATCATCCATACAAAAAATCAAACCAAGATTCAATATATTTCATGCAATTTTATCAAAGATACTTAAAGTGTGCATTATAAAAAGTCCTCATTGGAAAATAACTTTATATATATATATATAGAGGAAATTGTAGGAAATGATCAAAAAATTTATTGACTTATTGTTTTTAGCGAAAAGTTTATTTTTTATTATTCTTGTCATCTTTGTGTTTGAATTGCCAAAATTGCCCTGAATTTTGTTTTACTTGCACCAAAATTTCCCTCCCAAAAGTTGCCTCTCTCTTTACCTGATAAAACAAAAAGTCTATGTTCCACATCTTTCAAAATCAGATATTCTCTCTCTCTCTCTCTCTCTCTCTCTCTCTCTCACTCACACACACACACACATACACACACAACCTGATAACAAAAGTTCTCTCCCATTCCGTTCCACCCCATTTCGTTTCTTCTACCGAAACCGAAACCCATTTCTTCAGCAATGGACCGAAACCCAACAACAATTTTTGTCTCTCTCGCTCCGTGATGACGTAGATCTAAAACCTGACAACATTGCGTGGTCTCTTCTCTCTGTTAAAGTAGATCCGGAACCAAACTACCTTTGAAAAATATGTATCCCTTTCCCAATTGTTTTTTTACAATTATCATTATGCTTGATATGAAGATTAAGAGAGTGGTTTCGATTTTTAGTGAAACCCAGATTTTTTTATTTTCTGTACCGAAGTTACATGCCAGTTTGTTTTAATGTTACATATCAGTTTATTTTAAAGTTACATGCATGTTGTTGTAGACTTTACATGCTAGTTTATTTCTAACTTACATGTGATTTTGTAATTTTGATTTACAGTGAAATCAATCTCCTGTTGTTTTTTTACAATTATCATTATCATTATGTTTGATATGAAGATTAAGAGAGTGGTTTCGATTTTTAGTGAAACCCAGATTTTTTTATTTTCTATACTGAAGTTACATGCCAGTTTGTTTTAATGTTACATGCCAGTATTTTTTAAAGTTACATACATGTTATTGTAGACTTTACATGCTATTTTATTTATATGTTACATGTCATTTGGTAATTTCGATTTAAAGTGAAACTCAACTATTGTTTTTTTTTTTTACCAAGATTACATGCCGGCTTGTTTTAAAGTTACATGCATGTTATTGTAGACTTTTGATGAAGGACAGTTGGCTTTAGAGTTTGAAGAAGAGATGGACAGGAAATTGTCCAAAAGAGGTGCTCCAAAGAAACAGGCATAACTTTTGACTCGGTTGTTAGATTTCCTATTATAATATGTTTTCGGAAAGGGTTTTCAGAGCTCTATAACATGGCAATCGGGGTCCCCCGTTTGACATCTTTTTCATCCTCATCGGAGCTGTTTACGTTAGGTTGTCGGGCGACCGAAGTTTTTAGTGGTTTTAATTGTTTTCCGTTTTTGTTTAGTTTTGAGGATATTTTAGTAATTTTGCTTATTTTAGGGTTTTCAGATCCTATTTAAGGATCTTTTTGTTTTCAGTTTCAATTATTCAATAATATTATCAATTTTCGGTTTACATACATTCGTTCTTTGCTGGTGGATTCCAGTTTTGTTACTTTAGGGATTACGCTGGTAAACCCTAGAACTTCCGTTCTGCACCAACTTTACATGCTAGTTTATTTCTAAGTTACATATTATTATCCTCTTGTTCCATTGTATCTTACCTTCTTACCAAATGTGATTCATTTAATTACTCATAATCTTTAATTTTGTAGGTACGCGAAGAAGCATTTTCTAGATTTTTGTGGGGATTGCTACAGAACTACTAGTTGGCTTGAAGCATATTCCAGGAACATTTTCCCGGTTGGGCATCCTAGTGAATGGAATATTCCTGAAGATGTGCGATCAAAGATTGTTCATCCACCTCCTTTTCGTGCGTAAGCTGGAAGACCAAAAAAGAAGAGATTTAAATCTGCCGGGGAACATGGAAATGGAAAGAGCAGAAATTGTACGATTTGTAAAAAATTTGGTCACAACCGATAGAATTGTAAGAATGATCTACCATGTCAAGCTCCTCAACCATGTCCATCTGCAACATCTACAACATCGAAGCTACCACGTTGACCTTACAGGTGTAGGAAATGTGGAGAAGAAGACCATAATTCACAGAAATGTTCATTGGCACCGGAAGTTGGTGGTACAACTTAGGTATTATCAATGATGTTTTAATTATTATATGTATGGGTGAAATACTATATTTCGTATTGTAGACTTTATTGAATGAATATAGTTCACTGATCAAATTCTAGTATTGTTACATGCTAGTTGGTTCTGAAGTTACATGCCAGTTGGTTCTGAAGTTACATGCCAGTTTAAATTTAATTTACATGACAGTTTAAATTTAAGTTACATGCCAGTTTAATTTAAAGTTACATGTCAGTTGGTTCTGAAGTTACATGCCAATTCGTATTGAGTTTCACGGTTGAAAGACACTGATTCCAAAAAAAAAAAATTCCAGTATTGTTACATGCCAGTGTTGATTCTGAAGTTACATGCCGAGTTCAATTTGAATTCCACTATTGAATGAATTCATGCTTGCGATGTACACTGCAATATTGAATGAATTTATTTTGAAGATAAAATTCCAGTATTGTTACATGCCAATTATTTCTGAAGTTACGTGCCAGTTATTTACAAAGTTACATGCTAGTTATTTTGAATGTTACATGCTAGTTATTTCGAATGTTACATGTCAATTCCATATTTCAAAGAATGATTTGAAGATAACATTCCAGTATTATTACATGTCAGTGTTGCTTGACCTGACAAACAGGGTCACAAACAAATCAATAACCTACCATAACCATCCGAGAAAAATAAAGAAAAATATAATACTATGTTTATACATCCAAATGTGAAACTTCATAGTATGAATTCTACCAAGTATGCCAATTTAATAGGTTTTTGCTAGAATTGAAATGGGAAGATAAAAAAACATGCTTCTTGTTTCCTTTTGAATCAAAAATTTGACATGAGAGGGACATCAAACAAAGCGATAAAGAGAAATGTATAGTTTTGTAAACCTACTAACTCCTAGCAAAAACAACTAAACATATCCACCATCTGAATCCTCGAGTTGTTGCTCATCTTCAAGTTCTCTTATGTTCTTGATTATATCCTAGACTCTATCTTCAAGTTGTTGCACATTGACATTTACTTCGCTGTCTGTCATTGTTGAGCTCTATTGTCAATTCTCGTATTCTCCGATCCATTTCATCATGTAGTAACACAAATCAATATAGAAGACATATCAGGTGAAATCAACCAAAATGATCCTAGAGGCGGGCAGGGAATATACAATCAAAATAGTTGATATTTCTGGTCCTACTGATAATGAATACAAGCGTGAAAAAAAGGGGTAATTATAAATCATCCATTGATGATTTATTGTCATATCTTGTGGTTCAAAAAAATTAAAAAAAAAAAAAAAAAAAAAAAAAAAAAAGGCATCCAACATGTGTAACCCCATTGATGTGCTCAAGAGCGAAGGGCAAACTATAGACTGTTAGCGAACAAACCTTTCACTAATACGCGCGGAAGCGTTGCCGGATAGAACACAAACAAACAATCGCAAAGAAGAGATAAGATGAAGAGAAATAATTTTGCTCCAATCACACAACACAAGAATTTACGTGGAAACCCAAATCAGGGAAAAAACCACTGCCATCAGGACGACAAGAGAAAGTTCCAATATGTAGTAAATTGTTACAACCACACACTCAGGTTCTCTCTCTAAATAATACCCCAAACCCAATTACACCCAATGCTCACTTTGAGATCTCTCTAGTATTTGCTATTTTGCTCCACCACTCTCAGGTGTTTTTCACACACATAATAACCTAGTTATCATGGTCTATTTATATGTATTACAGGGAGTTTAAACTAACATGGAAATCCTACTCCTAGTCATACAAGAATACTTATTCCACATTAATACTATTTCCTATTTAATATAAGTCTTCTTGTAAAGGAGAAATCCTTTTCCCATTAGAACTTCCAGAAGCAACATATTTCCTATTCCATGAATATTTCCTGATTCGACGCATGCTTGTGATTAACTACGATTCAAGTTGCAGTTGGCCACCTGCTTCCTAAACCGTGTTGAACTTGACCACTCAGAAAACCGTGATCACTATGCATCTCACCTTGTGGACCGCTGCCGGTACCACTGCCATGACCACAGCGGTCACCGTAGCGATACATTTTGGAATCAGACCACTGCCATAGTGCTGCCAAACAATTGGTAGTGGTGTCCTACCGCTGTCATGACCGCTGCCAAAGCCACAGCGGCTTGGCAGCGGTTTTGGCTGTTCTCCGCTTCTTCAGTTCGTTTCGCCTCCAAGCCTCCCTCAATCATAACCTCATACTTCCAAACACTCTCACGTCTCCAGGAAGTCTCCGCATTGCTAAATCGAGTTTGGTAACCATTGGAGAATTCAAGCCATATCCAACAATCCTCCCTTATGGCGAGAATTCCCAAAACTTGTCCTCAGCTACGATCCTATCAAGAATCAACATACCCACCACTAGGTATAAACACTTAGGAAACAACCATCCCAAGACCGGCACATGTCAAAATTTACCTTGCTGAAAATTATGGTGCAACTCCTCACGTTAGGTTCCCAGGGAGTTCGCTTAGCCATCGACATCCTTGTCCACCACACACCTTGCATCACTTCCTAACCAATGCTCGTGCGCAATTGTGGACCCGCTATCAGCTACATCATTTTCACGGCAACTAGCGGTCATGCCATGAGGATGTTTATGCCCCTTTAGAGCACATCGCTGTAGTCGTCAAACTCAAGAGAGGCGATTGCCGGATCACCCACTTTGGAGCCCTTAGCCACACTTGTCTTCTTAATTTTGCAATCCTTCCTTATGTGTCCAGATTGTCCACATCCCCAACAAGTGTATTTCCCTTTGGAGTTCCCCTTTTTCCTGTCAACCAAAAGAACAGAGTTATCAGAAGATTTACCTTCACTCTTTAGCCTTCGTTCCTCAGAGATAAGTTTGTTCGCTACATCTTCAAAGCATATGGTTGAACTCCCATGCATCAAGATTGGCTTCATGTGCGCATAGGACGGTGGAAGGGACCAGATGAGTCTAAGACCTTTGTCTTCTTCATCAATCTTTACTCCAATCGACTATAATTCTGAAACTATCCCATTGAGCACTCCCAGATGATCAGAAATTTTTGTACCTTCAGTCATCTGCAGCATGTGAAACTGCTCCTTCAGGTAGAACTGGTTGCAGACGCTATTCGCTTGATACAATTCTTCAAGCCTCTCCCAAAGTTCTTTCGCTGAATTTGTTCCATGAATATTTGCAAGAATATTCTTGGCTAGGCACAATCGTATCGCACTCGCAGCTCTCTCATCCAAATCCTCCCAATCATCATCGCTCATCTTTGATTTTCCAGAACTAGTACTAGCCGCATCTTTACTAGAAACTCCAGAGCCTTTAGGGTTCGTAGGGGTTGACTTGCCTTTCAACGCCTTGTGTAAACCATGTTGGATTAATATATCTTTGACTTGAATTTGCCACAAGCTAAAGTTCATCTTTCCGTCGAACTTCTCAATATCGAATCTCATCATCCTTGCCATAAAGTTTGTTAAGACCACTACTAAGCAACCTAGGGCTCTGATACCAATTGTTAGCAAACAAACCTTTCACTAATATGCGCGGAAGTGTTGTCGGATAGAACACAAACAAACAATCGCAAAGAAGAGATAAGATGAAGAGAAATAATTTGCTCCAATCACACAACACAAGAATTTACGTGGAAACCCAAATCAGGGAAAAAACCACGGCAGTCAGGACAACAAGAGAAAGTTCCAATATGTAGTAAATTATTACAACCACACACTCAGGTTCTCTCTCTAAATAATACCCCAAACCCAATTACACCCAATGCTCACTTTAAGATCTCTCTAGTATTTGCTATTTTGCTCCACCACTCTCAGGTGTTTTTCACACACATAATAACCTAGTTATCATGGTATATTTATATGTATTACAGGGAGTTTAAACTAACATGGAAATCCTACTCCTAGTCATACAAGAATACTTATTCCATATAAATACTATTTCCTATGCTGGTTAATATAGACCAGAATTTGTCTTCATTTGTAATTAAAGTTGATTATGAGCATAATAACCCTGAATTCAAGCAGTCCATGAAAACTGTGAATTATTTGCGAACTTCCAGAAGCTTAACTGGATGCCGATTAAGCCTCCTCAATTGGAGGCTTCAATATGAATATTTGCCCAGATGATGCACAGATCACTCTTAGGACGCATGAAACTTGATTAGAAACAACACAACCAAAGATTCAAAAACTTCTACGATCAATCGATAATACTGAGTCATTTGTAGTTGACTCACTGGCCACTCGAACGTTGAATCAAATAGCAGTAGCGATGACCTATGAGTGTTGAAGCTCCTGACGTAGAACGACAAACAGCGAGCGACCACTCAGAAAACCATGATCACTATGCATCTCTTTTTTTTATACAATATTCTCCGCGTGGACGTGGCGAACAGGTGCCACCTTTTTTGTAGTGGTACCATTGCCATGACCACAGCGGTCACCGCAGCGATATATTCTGGAATCAGACCGCTACCGTAGCGCTGCCAAACAATTGGCAGCGGTGTCCTACCGCTGTCATGACCGCTGCCAAAGTCACAGCGGCTTGGCAGCGGTTTTGGTTGTTCTCCGCTTCTTCAGTTCGTTTCGCCTCCAAGCCTCCCTCAATCATAACCTCATACTTCCAAACGCTCTCTCGTCTCCAGGAAGTCTCCGCATTGCTAAATCGGGTTTGGTAACCATTGGAGAATTCAAGCCATATCCAACATAGACAAGCCTAGATTACAAGCTCGTTAAACAGCGATACCTAGCTTTGATCTTTGGACTTGGATCATAAAAAGTAAAAACTTAGTACTGGTTCAAGATGTGGATCTTTAACCGGTAAGAAATGCATCACACAAAAAAACAACTCTATGGAGACATTTACTATTTGACTAAACCTTATAAGTTATAATATTCTCGGCCCCTGTTTAAATACCATCTATTCTCATAATAAGGACTGCAAAACTGCAGACATATAGGTAGTGCAACTATAGACAACATAGCAGTTAAAACAAAGAGATAACTTTGTGTGAATTTGGCCCTTTTACCCCCACTGAGAAGTGCAACTCATTGTCTCTGGTCACACCAGGTACATGTACTTGCCTCAACAATGAGAAGTTCTGTCATACTATGTGTTCACTTTATATATAATGTCTCAAAAATGTATTTGTGCTTTAATTATACGCTGGTAATGTTTTAGTATAGTGTACAGATGCAGCCAACAAAGAAATTTGAAACAAGAAAATAGATTTAATTGAGAATTCCTATCGAGTTCCAAATTGTTCAATTCATTAATATTTAGCTTTCTTCAACTTTTTACAAGCTATTATTTTATATAAGAAATGAATTACAATATCCAGCAAAATCCATAAAAAAAT
Source organism: Acer yangbiense (assembly GCA_008009225.1). Taxonomy (NCBI): domain Eukaryota; kingdom Viridiplantae; phylum Streptophyta; class Magnoliopsida; order Sapindales; family Sapindaceae; genus Acer; species Acer yangbiense. The sequence goes on from CM017768.1 coordinate 43,800,357, forward strand.
TTATCCATTCAAATAAAAATAACTATGGAACTTTCTATCCTAATTCTTGCATCCAAGTACATATATTTTATATAATATTTTGAGTTTAACAGTAGAAAAGGAAATCAAAGAAAAGGAAAACAACACATATAGTTGAATTTCAACAAATCAGCAAGAACAATCAGTCATGTACAGTGCTCGACGACAAGGGCAACGACAGTAGCGGAGATGGCAGCCTTCAGCGGTGGATTCAGCGGCTTTGAGGACAATGGCAGAGATAGTAGCGGTGACGGCACTCTACAACGGTGGATTCGACGACCTAGACCGGCGGTTTCAGCGCAAGGTCCAGCAAGGTTGAGAGGTATGCGAGGTCAGGTGCGGCGACGGCAATAGGTGAAACGATGGCAGGTTCGACGACTTCCACGATAGCGATTTCCAAGAGGTCCGGCTTCTTTTTCTCTCTTTCACGATAGTGGCTTCTCATTCTCTCTTCCTTTTTTTTTTTTTTCTTTTGCCTGATTTCACTTAACCCTACCAAACAACTCAACTTTTGATTTTTAAAAAAAATTCAAATTTAGGGGTATTGTTGTCGAAAAGCGGTCAAAAGTGACAAAAATAATAAAAAATAAACTTGTCGCTAAAAACAATAAACCCATAAATTTTTTGGCTCTTTATGAATTCACCCCTTATATATAACCAGAATATATATATATATATATATATATACAAAAATTCTATTATCAGTTCGAACTGACAAAAGTTATATCAGTTCCTTGCATGTGGGCCATTGGATTTAAATACTTTGACTTTGCTGTATGCACTTGTCAGTCAAAGTCCAGTCAAAGTATTTAAATCCAGTGGCCCACATACAAAGAACTGATATAACTTTTGTCAGTTCGAACTGATAATAGAAAAACTGTATATATATATTAAAATTTTTATTTTATTTTCTCACTCTTTTCTGATAATCTAATCTATCCATCTCTCTTTCTTTCATTCGTTCCAGAAGACCATACTTCCATTGATCTTTCTCTTCGATTTCTTCTTCATCCCGTCACCGGCGATCTCTTCTTCAATCTCTCTCTCTCTCTTCGATCTCCGGTAGTGGTGGGTAATTTGGATTTTCGGGTTGATTTGTGATTTGTGATTTGGGTGGTTTGGGGTTGATTTGTGTGATGAAGGGGATATGGGATTTGTGATCTGGGATTTGTGATCTGGGTTGGGATTTGTGATCTATGTGATGATTTGTGTGATGAAAGGGATAATCGATGTAGCCATGAACTACTTGGGTGAGACTTATGAGAGAGAGAGAGAGAGAGTCTAGTTCAAATTTCAAAAGAAGAAGATGAAGGTGATTTGTCAGATTTGGGATTGGGAATTTGGGGTTAGGTTACCTGACAGGTAGAACTGTTGGAACCGGAACCTCCCTTAGGGAGGTTCCAGTTTTGGTTATGGTGACCCCGGAACTGGAACTGCCGGCTCTAAACCGGGAACCGAACCGAACTGGAATTGACACTATGTCTAGCTATAGCCAAGGATGTTTTAGACTTTTGGTGAGTCATTGCAGAAAAGAAGAATTTGAGTCAGTTATTTATATCTCAATCCCCACCCTAACTAAAGTGAAGTCATTTTTTTTGAATTAACTACAGTGAAGTCATTGTTAAATGTTAATTAATTAATCACATAAAAGGTATAAAATGAAATAATAATAATAATAATGAAGTAGATTGTGATTTAATGAATTAGGACCAACAAGAATCTTTTTTTTTTTTGTTTGAAATATTATATTATTACATAAATCGAGGTTTTTTGGAGAGGGGGAACGCGAATCTGCAATCTCGTAGTGCAGGTGTGAGAGATTTTATCACCGGACTAACCTCATCTCGTTAGGACCCACAAGAATTTTATCATGCATGGATTGGAAACACATTTAATTAATTAATAGCTTTGCATTTCGTATTTATAAACAAGTCTTTGAAGACCATGACTATCAGTCTCTTTTAGCCCCATCAAACACGGTTTAGTATGCAGTCCATTTTATTGTAGGACCTGCAATGCATGTGTTACTCACTTTTTATCACTTTGTGATGCAGCGGGAAAATTCACAAAACAACATTCGATAAAAGAAAGGGGATAAACGATTCAGATCCGTTGATTCACGCACGAATAACGGAAGCGAACCCTACTATTATGATGTTGATCCACGCACGGATACCAGGATAACAAGCTTCAAATACGTTGATCTTCACAAGATGCCGTAAATGGAAGATAAAGAGAAGCTTCTCTCATTTTTATTCATTCAACAACTTCTGATTTTTTTTTTAACCTAATACAAGCTATTAAATAAGGAAAAGCAACCTAAAACTATTAGGATTCAATATCCTGTAAATTCCTAAACAAAATAAAACAACCGAATCTCTAGAGTTCCTTATCTTCTAAAACTCCTAAATAAGAGCTCTAAAACAACTAAACTAAATCGGGAAGGAATCCCAAAATAAAGGAACAAAAACGAATTGTAAATAAAATAGGAAACAGCCATCTTGTTGCGCATGAAACTAAATGACCAAATTCGGGCCTACTGCAGCCCATTACAGAAAATGGAGTCTTCATAACAATTGTAGGGCTCGTCTGGGGCTTTCCGAAAAGATATTATAATAGCAAATCCGACCATGTTTGCTCTTTGTAGAGGCCCACGAAGTCCAGCCCAGTTTTGGGTGCTCCACGTGACGATCAAGAACGAACTCGACACCCGATCTGCATCATTCTCCACAGGCTGAAAAGAATTCGACCTCAAATTCGGTATGGTATTGGTATCACTGCTTGCTGAGTTGCAATTCATTCAATTTTTAGCTCATGATCTTTAGGCATCATTATTTATTATATAAAAAAAATGCCAAAGGTGGTTTTCTTCTCGTCTTACTATGATTTATAACCAGTTACAAAAATTACCTCTTATGATAATTTGTTAATTTCTCTTGTTATTATATATATAGGAAGCTTTTCAATTGTTTTTCCTTTATCAATTTTTTTTTTTAAATTTTAGCGATACTAGTAAAAATTGAAAAATTAGATAGTACGTACATTCAAAGATTTAATTAATTAGGTTTCGGTGGTATGTGGTGTGCCAATTAAATGTCTTCAAGAAATTAAGTTTTTTTTTTCTTTAAAAAAAAAAGTCAATCATGAATTTGAGACAATGTATTGGAATTGATCCGTTGTTATCCATGGAAGATGCATATGATCCTGTTGTGCAAGCCTTCAGAGTTCAGTGCGTATATGCATGGTCTAATTAATACGGTGCTCACAACTCTGTCATATATATCCTTTAAAAACTGGAGTTAATTTGCAAATAAATTAGTCACTTGATATTCAAATATTCAAAAATTTGACAAATGTATATAAGGGCTGTTTGGGATAGCTTTTCAGGGGCTTGGAAGCTCTTTTGAGACCCAAAAGCCACTTTTGGGGCTGTTTGGGTAAAATATGAAAATGGCTTCTTGAGCTTGGAAGCTCTTCTGGTGGAAGCACCACATGAGGTGCTTCTCCAGGAATGACTTTTGAAAACACGCGAAGCCAAAATCTGATTTGTGAACGGTTTAATGAAATTTTCATATTACCAATTTTACCCTTATCTTTCGTATATAAGAAACTGAATTTCAGACTCTTCTCTTTCACGTTTTTTTTCACATGGATGCTCTGAATCTCTGATGTTCTTCCCCAATTTCTCATTTGAACCCTAATTTCTCTAATCTCCCAAATATATGTCATCAAATCCATCATGGGCAATGTGTTTCTTGAAAGATTGAAACAAGTTTTCACTTAAAATTACTCCTCCTTGCTCTCAAAACTCCAATTTCGGAAGGATTCAAAGCTGTAATTTCTTCACCTCAGATAATCCATGGATTAAGCTACACTTATGTAAGTTATTTATTGATATGTTCTATTCCATTTCACTTGTAAAATTCTATTTCTAAGAAAACAAATCGTATATGTTCTCTTTTCTTTTTATTCAATTTTGGGGGATTTTGTGGAATGTGGTGATATTAGTTGAGTTTTGCTTGTTTGTTTGTTTTTGCTGTTTTTCTGCTGCATTCTGGGTGGTGTTGCTCTGTTTCGTGCCTTTGTTTTTGGTGGGTGTGGGTGTTATTTTTCACCTATTGCTTTTTCCTGTTGTATACCGAATAAGAAGTCAAGAGCACATTGGAGCAAGAAAGCTTGCTGGCTGATCAACCAGAGAGTCAAGAAAATTTTGTTGTTCAATTAATTTTGAATGGCCGTTTTTTCGATTACACATAACTCTCCTAAAGGTTCTTTATTAGTTGATATTATAAACCTTTTCGTTCATATGAGTTGTGTTAATTGTTTTTTCATTCCTAGAGAAGAAATCATGTAGCTCATTCTTAGGAAAATATGCTACTATAAAGACTAATGATAGGGTCTGGATAGATGATAGCCCTTCTTTCATCGGCTGATTACATTAATCAATAAATTTCTTGAGTACCCAAGACACACCTCATAATCCATAGCACAAGAAATAAACATTGACAATTGCCTATCTATAGATGAGTAAGACTTGGAGAATTATTTTTTTTTTGGCTTTTCAAGTTTGAAAAAAGACCAGCAGAAACCCACACCAAAGCTTAATTGAGATAGTTTCAAACATTCTCAAACAAAATTAGCTAATTTTTTTTAATAAATATTACAGTTTTAAGGATTCCATCGGATAGGTTAGTTAATGTCAATGCAATTCGGTTAGGAGGTTAAACGAACCACTAATAGCATGAACACTTAAATGAACAGCAGAAATAGAAGTCAACTCATATGGGTGTCTTGTCTTTGCTTGTCTTTTAATTTGATAGGAGATGGGTTTGTGGTAACACAACAACCATTGCCTTTGGACTGGAATGTTTGTGTTCTACATGGAAAAGAAGCATCTGGGTTCTTTTCTTCTTCAATTTCATGGACACCGAAATGATATATATTCGATGAAATAATGTTATTGTCCATGTTGTTGTTGTTGTTGGGGTCTGTGAAATAGAGAGTGTGTGTTTTATACTCCACATAATATATTGTCACTATTGGAAGTGTTAATATCGTCACTATAAATTTTTTTTACATGATTGTACATCACTTGATAAATAAATATGTCTTTTATATGTAATTTTGTAATTCTAAGTAGCTTACAAACTTTTAAATTTTAAAGTGGATGGCAAATGAGGGAGGACAAGGAAAAGCAAAAGCAGTATGGGATCCACGAACACATGAGGTTTGGGTTGATTTGGCTATAGATCAAGTTAGAACAAGTTTGATAAGCAAGTAACTATCGTTACTGCTTCAATGGCTTTGCATAATTTCATAAGAAGAGAAGCTATTGCAGATGTTGAATTTGAATCACATAATGAAGATGAAGATTACGTGCCTGAGGATAAAGAATCATATATGAATTTAACAATAGATGAAAGTGAGATGGGGGTTGTTGGTGATAGAATTGCTAGAGAACTCATGCTTATATAATTTGATTATTAACTTTATATGTAGGGTTTTATTTAAAATTGTCTACTTTAATCTGTAGTAAACTTATATGTATGGATGTATTAGTAATTTTAAGTGAATTTTTATTACTTTATTTCTTTTAGTTCAATTGTTTCTTGAAATATAATAGAAAAAATGGAATAATAAAAATTTATATTATTCCTTAAGAAGCAAATTTTATTAACAGCCATCAAGAGCAAACAGACCAAGAAACAGAACAGCAACCAACAAAGCTAGCAGCACAACAAAAGACAAACAGCAAAAGAAACGAAAACAGGTGCACAAACGCACGGGGTCAAACTCCCCAGTGAATGAAATAATTTTTTATTTTATATATATATATATATATATATATATATATATATTATTTACTCAACTAAGATACAAATGTAATAAAAAATAAATAAATTAATTAATTAAAAAAAAAAAGATACAAATGTTAAATTTAGAATAGATCTTTTAAAAAGTTCCAACCAAACATATTCAAAAGCTCTTTTATAAGGGTAAAAAAGTAATATCTTAATTAGAAGTTATTTTAAAAAAATTCCATCCAAACAGTCTTAAAAGCTCTTCTAAATACAAAAACTCTTCTGAAATACACTATCCAAACAGTTAATAAGAAGCTCAGGCTTTTACTTCTCTTCTTCTACTGTCAAAAGCCAAAAGTAAAAGTTATCTCAAACGAGCTCATAATACGGTGTGAGACTACCATACTGATATTAAATGCTACATACAAGGATAATTGAGACATTAATTTCCATAATAATTATTGCTTAAGGAATCAATCAGAACTTTATAAATTTGTACAGTAAAGTAGATTGTGATTGAATTACTTTCTGATCATGAGGTGGCAGCAGGTAAGAGGATCAATAAGAATCTTACTATGGAAACACATTTTAAAGCTTTGGATTTCGTACTTGAAAAAAAAAAAGAAGCTTTTGAAGACGAAGACGAAAACTATCATGAAACACGGTTTAGTTGATTATTGTAGGACCTGCATTATTGCGTCTCATACACTGCTTTTCGACCATGCTTTTGAAGACGAAGACGAAGACTACTATCAGTCTCTTTTAGCCCCATGAAACACGGTTTAGTAGTACCTGCATTATTGCGTCTCATATTTCTCATCTATATATACCAATTAAATACCATCGATCATAATGTGGTGAATTCATGGGTTGGTTAAGTAGATCATGTTGTTATCAACTTGTGTTTCTTCAACTTTTCCTCTTGCATTCTTCACTCACTCACTCAAAACTCTGCTCTAATGACCAAGCTTCTCTTTTGCTCCACTTTAAGCAACTCTTTACCTATACTAATGATTCTTTGTATCAAGATATGGAGCAGTGGAAGGAGGATACTGATTGCTGCTCATGGGATGGAGTCACTTGTGATGATATGGGCAAGGGTCATGTCACTGGCCTTGATCTCCATGAGAACGGCCTAAATGGTACCATCTCTTCCAACTCCACCCTCTTTCTCCTTCCATACCTACAAGACCTCAACTTAAGCCACAATCCCTCCCTGAAAGGATCTCTTCCAGAGGCCAACTGGAGCAATCCCCTCCAGATTTTGGATGTCTCTTACACCAGTTTCTCAGGACGATTACCTGATTCCATCGGCAATCTAAAGTCTTTGACGCAGCTGGATCTGATTGGCTGCAAATTCATTGGGTCAGTTCCTGCATCTATAGGTAACCTTACACAACTTGAACATTTGGATCTGTCATATAACAATTTCACTAGTAATATCCCGTCATCTTTTTCAAATCTTCATAATCTTAGTAAGCTTGATCTTTCAGTCAACAATTTCATTGGTGAAATTCCAGAAATTTTTGTCAACCTAACACAACTTTATTATTTAAATTTGTCAAGAAATCAGCTATCCGGTCCGATTCCTTCTTTTTTAAGTGAGCTTCGAAGTTTAAATACATTTGTATTAGCTAACAACTTTCTGAATGGGACCATACCGTCTAGCTTGTTTACTTTACCATTATTGGAAACAATTAGACTCAGTTTTAATCAACTCGAGGCAATAGACATTGATGAAAATCTGAGTTACTCGTTGCGGTCCATCAGTTTGGATAATAACAGGTTACATGGCTCGATCCCAAGTTCAATCTTTGAACTTGAGAGTCCGACAACAATCTCACTTTCTTCAAACAATTTAAGTGGCAATCTAGAGCCTTACATGTTTGCAAAGCTAACAAATCTTCAAGACCTTGATCTTTCTTCAAACAATTTAAGTGGCAATCTAGAGCCTTACCTGTTTGCAAGGCTACAATATCTTGAACACCTTGATCTTTCTTCAAACAATTTCAGTGGCAATCTAGAGCCTTATTTGTTTGCAAATTTGATTACTCTTCAAGAGCTTGATCTTTCCCATAATAGCTTATCGTTAAGTAGCACAATCAAAGTCAACTCTTCCTTCAAAGCTCCCCAAATTCTCAAGAGGCTGGACCTTTTTGACAACAAAATCCATGGTACGATTCCCAACTGGATGGGGGATATGGGGAAGGACACTTTGCGCTATCTTGATCTCTCCCACAACTTCATCAAAGGAGGCATCAACCAACTTGCCATTCAGAATAATCTTGGATTTCTTGACCTCCGTTCTAACTTGCTTCAAGGAAAACTTCCTGTCCTACCGCTTGGATTATCTACATTATTAATCTCAAAAAACCAGTTGACAGGAGAGATACCTCATTGTATCTGCAATATGAGTGACCTTATGGTGCTTGATCTTTCTAACAACAACATGAGTGGCACCATTCCAGAATGCATGGGAACCATTAGCCGCTATCTCATGGTGATCGATCTGCAGAATAATAGTTTTTCTGGCACCATCCCTGATACATTCGCACTGAACAATGATTTGGAGACCTTGAACTTCAACAACAATGATCTTGAAGGGCATGTACCCCGGTCTCTCGTCAATTGTACAGCGCTTCAAGTTCTGGATCTTGGTAATAACAAGATAAATGATACCTTTCCGCATTGGTTAGGAATCCTTCCGGACCTACAGGTTCTTGTTCTCCATTCCAATAAATTTTCTGGTTCTGTACGAGATTCTACGGCAAAGAATTCATTCTCTAAGTTGAGAATACTTGATCTCTCAAAAAACAATTTTAGCGGTTCTTTGCCGATAAAGTATTTTGGAAAGCTCAAAGCCATGATGAATGTTAGTGAAGCTGGAGGAAAGTTACAATACATGCACAGTAAAGGTTTTAGTATTCTTGCTTCTGTTAGTTGGAGTCCTGTTGAAAGGACTGGTACTAGTAGTGGTGTGAGTATTGTTATTGATTCACCTTACCAATATTCTATAGTGGTGACAATGAAAGGAGTTGATATCCACATGGAGAAAATCCTAACCATTTTCACAACCATGGATTTTTCATGCAACAAGTTTCGAGGCCAAATTCCAGATGTTGTTGGAAAATTGAAATTTCTCAAAGTCCTCAACTTTTCTCATAATGATCTAATAGGTCATATTCCGTTATCCTTTGAGAATCTGACAGAGCTAGAATCATTAGACCTTTCTTCCAATAGGCTTGAGGGAGAGATTCCTAAACAATTGACAAGTTTGACATCTCTTTCATCTTTAAACCTCTCGTACAACTAGCTCGTGGGACATATACCTCAGGGGAACCAATTTGGTACGTTTCTGAATGATAGCTATATTGGGAACTTGGGTTTGTGCGACTTTCCGTTGTCAGAAAAATGTAACAATTGTGAAGAACCAGAATGCAAACCAGATACACCAACCGTATTCCATGATGAACACAATGTTGTGAGCTGGTTTGATTGGAAAATGAGTTTGATGGGTTATGGAAGTGGATTGGTGATTGGCATTTCAATGGGGTATATTGTTTTCTCAACCGGAAAGCCAGAGTGGATTGTGAGGATGGTTGATAGAAAGTTCTCCAGAAAGGTGGGAAGGCCGACCGGAAGACGCAGAAGAAGAAATTGATTAGTAAGTGCAAGTCATTCATTTAACTGTAAAAATAAGTTACTTATATTCAGCTCATTATTTTCAAAGATATAATTTTTGCATTGTAAAAGTGTGAGTTGAGCAAAGCAATATTGTTGTAAAATCTAGAAAGGGAGTCAAGTCTCTTTAGATATATAACATGCTCCTTCATTCTAGCTTGCAGACACAAAAAGAGATGGATGGAGATGATGGTGGGGTTGATGGAACGAAAGACAGCATAGCGAGGACGTGTAGGAAGGAGTATGATGATGCTTGAGATAAACACATAGGTTTCAGTAATCTTGAATTTGATTGTGATATCGACTTATAATGATAATAGTTGCTTGGTTGTTTTCGAATTTGAACTTTTTAGTAGTTTTAGTAATATTTGGTTGTTGATTTATGATTTTTGATATTGCTATGAATACTACTTAATTGTAACATCAGACCTTTCTTGATTGTATAAACACTGTCCGAGACACTGAGCTCATAATTATGTCATCTATATATGTTCTATATAGTTGCTTAATTGTTGTTAATTTGTTTAATCTATTCTTAATCCATTTATTTTAATCCATTTATTTTTTTCTGAAGTGAGTAGATGACTATTGAGATTACATTATTTAGTTCGAACTTTTCAAGTTGCATGTCAAATTAATTGTCATATGGGTTTAAATGAAAAAATTAGCAAACAAATTTGACCGAACATTTTGCTTCTCTTTAGAAAAAATGAATTAGAATGTATCAATGGCCAGTTTGATATCTATAAATTATAGACATTTAATTAAATTTTTGCTCATAAATCAGACCGTAAAGATGGGTACAAATTGCAAGTTTAAAATACGATGCATTAATCCAGATAAAATGTGTGAATACATAAATGATAAAATTTCATCAGTGTTCCAAAGAAACTGCAATGGTCAAGTCTTTTTGTTGATGATCAAAAAAGCTTCTTCAACACACTCTAATTTTCTTTTTCAGCATACATAGTTCCTTTGCATGATCAAATAACACACCACCTCTGTAACCAAATTGATGATGATGCTTATGAACAAATTGATGAGTACTCACAAAGATGCATGTGTAAAGTATTATATTAAAAAAGATAAGACAAGAAAATGTTAAAAATTCCTTGGAAGGGGATTTAATTAAACCTTCACTCTACTGTAAAGATGTAACAATTGATCACAAAGGCAGCAGAGTGAAGATTATCTTTGTCCGTTCACTGAAGAGGACAAATACACAGGTTTTATTGTGATGTTATAATGATAATATTTACTTGGTTGTTTTCGAATTCGAACTTGCTAGCTAGTTCTTTTAGTTATATTTGGTTGTTGGATTATAATTCTTGATAGGAATACTACCTTACTATGATCCGCGCATGATTGAAGAAAAAATAATCCAGGGTACTTAAAAATCATTCAACTTTCCAAATGACCAATCAGGAAAAACAATTGCTATCTCTTCGAATAAATATCTCATGTTTCCTTGCACAAAAATCTATCAACCTACCACACGAATCGTACCATTGGCTGATGATCAACTATGCCCAGAAGCAGACGCCGGAATGATGTTTAAAGCCTTGAGTATAAAGGTATATATGAAGGCATCTTCCTGAAGCCTCTCAAATCTGCAACACCAAACTCCTGTTTGTGATTACTTATACAACAACAATATTCTTTACCAACAAAATGAGTTCAGTAAAATGGATCAAGAAACAGTGAGGGATATTCACTCTATCAAACACCGTAATAAGATAATGCCTTGATAGGACACAAATAAATGATGTATTGACAATCAACGGGAGAAGAAGCAAAGCTTGAAGAGTAGCTTACCTCCCTGACTTTGAAAAATGGCCGGCATCAAGTTCACATTTAAACAATAGTATATTGTCATCAGTCATCAATTCTCTCAGTTTCGCCACAAATTTAGCAGGTTCTGAATACATTACACGCGGATCTATTGAAGTAAATCAAGTTTTAATTAGAACGACCAAGAGGTGGTAATATTGGGACAAAATTGAAAGTAGTTGCGCTTGGAGCCTCTAACAATAAAAAAGGAGAATCAAAAGGTTAAAGTCTTTACGCCTACCATTTAAACCAGCGGTAACAAGAATGTTAGGATATTTTGAGCCTTAACCTGTGTACGAGAAAGGCAATAGGTCAAACTTTTTGAGAAATGACTCAAAGTTAATACATGAATCAAACACCACACTAAAACGGGGTCTGCCAGTGCAAAACAGAACATGGCCTCATGCAGTGGTATGTACTATGTAGTACTCACATTGTCAACAGGGGAATATGACTTCATGTAGAAGTAAAATTCTTCCTTCCGTGGATCGCCCCACTCCTACAGTAACAAAAAGAATTTGTTTTAAGGATTAAACCATCAAAATACCCACAATATTAAACGCTAATACTGATAAAAAATTAAAATCTTATGAAGGAGAAACAAAATACCTCCCACTCTGAAGTTGTTAGGGGGATAGTTGGATCAAGCATTGTAGTTACAACATCTACAAAAGGAACTCCAGCAATAGCAGCTTTGAACAGATCAGGCCTCATGTTAAGGACAGCACCAATAAGCAATCCTCCAGCACTTCTTCCATCAATACACAATTTTTCCTTTGAACAGTATTTCTTTTCTATTAAATACTCTGCTGAAGCAATAAAATCAGTGAAAGTATTTCTTTTCTTTAACAATTTCCCATTCTCATACCACTGCCTCCCCATCTCACCACCGCCACGAATGTGAGCTATTGCAAAGATGAATCCGCGATCTAGCAAAGAAAGCCGAGATGCTTTGAAACTAGGATCTATGCATATCTATTGAAAACGCAAAAGTTAACATCAAGAAAGATTCATTTACACAACTCAAGAGACAGGAATGACCTTATGATTCGGACTAACCTAAACCAAACACACAATTAGAAACAACAAACAAACACATTAATTAAAACTCATTAGCGAAACCAGAGCAGCAAAATCTCCAAACCTTGAAAGCACCATTGTTGTAAAAAGAATGATCACGAGCCTTAACATTCTCATCCAAGATAACACGCTCCGGAGGAGCATCTAGTCCGGTGCGCATTGTATCATGCACAGAAGCTGGACTCTCACTAGTGGGAACAAGTCTCCTACAAATCTACAATACTGAACATACTCCTTTCCTTCCAAATACCTCTTGTAGTAGTAATACTCCCCTCTACGAATCGGAGCGGAAATATCATCCTCCTTCACTCTCCCTTTAATCTCACCAAACAACTCATCCTCAAATTTCTTAGTTCCTAAAAAATAACATTTCAAATTCAATCACATGTATTCAAAACCCAGAAATCCCATCTCAACCCCGCAAAACAAATCACCAAAAACCAATAAAAATTGCAGCTTCAAGTTAAAATCATAAATTTAAATGTAAAACACAATTGACAACACAACACAATAATTTAAAACCTCTGGATTCTCTTCTAATATGAAAAAACAAGAGCGGATCTTTTTAGATTGAAAAAGAAACAAATAACATACCAGACATGACGGAGTCGGCGTAGTTGTTTTCGAGGTTGAGGTGGAGAGGATCTCAGGGTCAGAGCAAGAGTCGTCGCGAAGCCAGTCGTAGTTGTTAACTCTGACATCTCCAAAAATCTCAAGCACGTGCTCCACCTTCTTCGCCACCGGCGGCGACGGCGACTGTGACAGTGAATGAGAGCTCATAGTGGGTTTAGAGAAATGTGAAAATGTGGGTGGTGAGTAGAGAAGACGAGGATGACAGAGCAAGCTTATATGATTGCAAAACAGCCGCCGAAGAAGCATTTTTATTATTTATTTTTTTGAATAAAGCTATTGGACCTAAAAAAACCAACCCACATTTCCAACCTAATCCAATGTGGCAACATCACATGAGATCTTAAAAAGAGTGACGTAGGCCCATGTTGTGTGTGATGTTGCCGTATGACATTTGGGTGGAAAAATTGGGTCCAATAGCATTACTTTTTTTTTTTTTTTTTTTTTTTTTTTGTATATAGTTTATCAATTTTATAAATCATTCTTTTTCAACCCCATCAAAATTAATTAATTATATATTGTGTTTGGAGGTATTATAAAATTTAATTATATAAAACTTTGTAACAATCTTTAAACCTTTTTTTTTAACACTAACCAACTCTTGTTAAAATAAATGTTATGCATTGGTTAAAAAAATAAAATAAATGTTATATGTACATGGTATATATATTTTTTTTGAAGGAATATAGATGGTAATTGGTATGTTACAATACTTTCTATGTTAGTTATTTGGTTACAATGAAATATTATAAATTGGCGAAATTACCCCATTTGGCCTGAGATTTAAGATTGTAAATAAAAAATATACGTTTTCACAAAGTATTCCTTTTTTATATGAGAGATTTTCCTTACAATCCAATATTTTTTTTTTTACGTTTCATTTCTAAAGACACTCTATTCTAAAAATTTAAAGTTATAAAAGTTCTAAAAGTTCTAAAAACTCTTTTTTTTTTTTTTTTTTCTAAAATTATACCTTTTATCTTTTGGTATTCATATTCTAAAGACACTCCATTTAAAAAAAAAAAAAAATTCTAAAAACAATTCATTTTATTTTAATATTTTACCCGTTACGAATAACTATCTTTAGAAAATTTGGAATGGGAAATGGAAAAGAGACATGAAATAATCAAATGAAAATAGAACAGAGAATAAAAAACAGAACATAGCTGAACTGTAAGTTTTTCCTTGTTATTAGGCCAAAGAAACTGCAATGGTCAAGTGTTTTTGTTGATGATCAAAAAAGCTTCTTCAACTCATTCTAAATTCTAATCTTCCACACCATTTGTCCCATCATCTTCTTCTTCTGCCTCAGTCAACTGCTTTTCTTTTCAGCATACATAGTTCCTTTGCATGATCACATCTGTAACCGTTGATAAATCATGATGCTGATGAACAAATTGATGAGTACTCACAAAGATGTATGTGTAAAGTATTATAATAAAAAAGATGGAGTTTTTACAATTTGGTCACAATCTAATTGGGAAGCATCACGTTTTTACTTGTAAATTCAAAATACATCAAATTGGTCATAATATAATTCAAAATACATCAAATTGGTCCTAAGGTTAGTCAAACTAACGGTCAACCTTTATAATATCAGTAGAAAGACAAGTTTACCCTATAATTAAACTTTTCTCTCTCTCACGTGTTCATCATCACCAAACCCTAATAATTTTTTTTGCTCTATCTCTCTCACTCCATCATCAACCAATCCACATCGATCGACTACCACTTCTACCAAATCCACGCCGATCGACCACCACCACCACCGATCAACAACCAAATCAACCGAATTTCTGTCTCATTGCCGCCTCTCTCTCTCTCTCTCTCTCTCTCACCATCGTCTGTCTCTGTGAGCTAGTGTGAGTCGATTTTGTATGGTTTTATGGCGGTGTTGAGGTTGTTGTTAGGCTCCGATTTGGTGTGAGTTGTGGCAGTTAGGGTTCAGTTTTTGTGGTGTTTGTGACGGTGAGGGTTTGTGGATGTTTCGGGGTGGTTTCGGCGAGGATGGTTGATGATGAAGAAGATTATGTGATGGTGGCGGATTTTGTTTTGTTTTTTTTTTTTTTTTACTTTGTTTACAATCTCGAATTTGTGTTGATGTTGGCGGATTTTGTTTTGACGATTATTGGTTTAGTGATGGTGATGATTCAAGGTCTAGATCATGGTTATATTATGTGGGTTTTGAAGATTCTATAGATGCACTGAGTTTTATTATGTGTTGATTTTGTGTTTTGAAAATTAGGTTTGTGTGGTTTTTTATTGATGACTAATGGTTGAGAAATTTGATTTTTTTGTTTTTTTTTTGTTTTTTTGTTTTTTTTTTTTGTGATTTTGCTGGTGGCTAGGATTTGAGGTTGGGTATGATGATCAAATCTGGGTTGGGGTTGGGGTTGGGGATGATGATCAAATCTGGGTTCTGGGTTTGTTCCAAAGTTCAATCTGGTAGGATTGATTTTGATTTATGGATTTGATGATGATGATGATGGGTTTTAATTTATTTATTATATAATTCTTTAAATATGGAACAAAAAAATTTGAACAAATCTAGAACAAAAAATTTGAACAAAACCAAAGATCAAAGTTTGAATTATTTATTTATATTTTTTAATTTTATTATTGTTTTGTTCTTTGTTCTTTGATGGAGATCCAGATTGGATCTTCACCGTCCATCTCATGAGATTGACAGTGGAGATCTGGATCTTTACCAAAGATCAAAGTTTGAATTTAATTTTTTTTTTATAATTTTATTATTATTTTATTTCTATTTTTTAATTGGAAATAGACGTAATGACTTTTCTACCCTCCTAAACATTAGTTGACCGTTAGTTTGACTAACCTTATGTCCAATTTGATGTATTTTGAATTAACAAGTAAAAAAGTGATGTTTCCCAATTAGATTGGGATCAAATTGTAAAAACCCCTAAAAAAGATAAGAGACAAGAAAATGTTAAAACTCCTTGGAAGGGGATTTAATTAAACCTTCACTCTACTGCAAAGATGTAACACTTGATCTCAATCGTTCACAAGTTTCAAGGGATGAATTCCATATGTAGTTGGAAAATCGAAATTCCTCAAAGTCCTCATCTTTTCTCGTAATAATATAATAGTTGTCTTTGAACTATTTCTCATTGTAGGAAAGAGTTACCTTTTGCCTACAAGCACTTGGTCAGGTAATTAATTAACTAGCTCATAATTAAGGAACTTAAAATCGATAGTAATGTATGCATAAATTCGCCAACCTGACACGTCATCAAAAAGAGTCAATAAAGATTGCCACGTCACTCATTGACCGGGTTAATGAAGGAAATGTGACAAGTCAATGTCAAAGTACCTCGAAACCAAAAAGGTCAAAAACATGCTCGCCGAAACTGGATATGTACTCGCCAAATCTAGATATACGGTCGCCGAAGAAACGAAACCCAGAAATAAATGTACTCGCTGCACCAGTATACTGGGCCTGAACCGACT
Source organism: Acer yangbiense (assembly GCA_008009225.1). Classification (NCBI taxonomy): domain Eukaryota; kingdom Viridiplantae; phylum Streptophyta; class Magnoliopsida; order Sapindales; family Sapindaceae; genus Acer; species Acer yangbiense. Next base: position 43,816,868 of record CM017768.1, read on the forward strand.
CGGCAGAAACACGGAAATAAACCCTACACTTTAGAAAACCCATAACAGCAAGGAATCAAGGGGGGAAAAGGAGAAGACCTATCTGTATCCGCAGCAACGTAGGATTCCCAGTACAAATCTAAAAGGAAATCCTACTATGAGTAGGACTAAAATCAAGGGAAAACCCTAAATATCATGTATAAATAGAACCACCTATCCCACGAGAAAGGGGTTCAGAAATTGAGAGAGAGGAGAGCAATTGTAAGAGAGATCTAAGCATGTAACAAGGCAACGAAAACCTAGTATTATTTTTTTGCCCTCAGGGGCGCCGTGGTTTTTTCTCATTCAAGGGTTTTCCACGTAAAATCTATCTTTTGCATGCGTTCTTAATTTTCTTGTTTTATATTAAATTGATATAATTGTTGAGTGCGTGGCAATCCAAATTTCACCGTCAACAATTGGCGCTAGAAGAAGGGGGATCTTTGAACAAAAACTTCGAGGGACCCTTGCGAATCAAACAACATGAACAATGATAGCGACAGAGATGGTAACTCCAGCGGAGATCTAGTTGTTGAACCAACCACGCAGACGGGAGACAGGGCAGCGACAATCGGGGAACAATCAGCGGTAACACCAGGAACTAGGGCAGCTGATCCCGGGATTCTGCAGCACTTCCAAGATGCATTGGTAAACTTAATCAGCGAAGCCAGCAAAATAGGACTTTCGCTCCCCATAGGGTTGGGGGTTTCATCTCCTTATGAGTTAACCACTCCTGGAATCCATCCACCCGGAAGGCTACGGTCAGAAGTTCACATTGCAATTCCCGATACTCAAGCAAGACAATACACTGAGGACTTCGAGGGGAGAAAACAAAGGAAGGGAAAATGTGTGATGAATGAAGAATCCAGGGAGGAACGAGACCAGGTGCGAACACATGGGGTCAATTCCAGCGATACGTACCAACGAAACCGGCGGGGACACCGTTCCATCTCATCTGAAGATAAGAGTCCTCGTCCACAAAGGGAATTACGATCCAGAAGAGCAAAGCGAAGAAGATCCGAGAGCACTGAAGATCGAAGAAGCCCGGACGAGAGAGGCAATCATGGTAGAATGACAATCAAAAGTAGACTCGATCCAGCAGGAGAACCAACTGGTCAGCGAGATGTCACTCTGCAAGAGCTATCAAGAAAGGTTTCAGCAATGGCGCGAAGGTATGGTCGCAATGTATCTTCGGATGATGAGTCAGATAGCCCATTCATCGAAACCATTGCTCGTACCCAATTTCCAGACAGATTTAGAATGCCAACTATCGAGCAGTACAAGGAGAATAGGGATCCGAAGGAGCACGTTCACCGATTCCGTAACATTATGGCCCAGTACTCATCCAACGATGGGTTGTTATGCCTTACCTTCCCGCAAACATTCGGCGACCTTGCATCTAGATGGTTTGGAAGACTTCCTCCCGGAAGTGTAAGCAGCTTCTCCAATCTCAGCAAAGCGTTCATAAGGCAATTTATGAGGAGTGTCCAGAGAAGAAAGTCACTCGCTCATCTGTCCAATTTGAAACAGGAACATAACGAGTCAATCAAGAAGTATCTAGCGAGATTTGGGAAGGAGGTTGCTCAAATTGAAGACGCCAGTGATGTAGCTGTAATCGCCGCATTCACCAATGGGTTACAAAGTGGGCGATTATCCTTTGACCTACGAAGGGAGAGACCAAAAACTTATAAGGAGATGATGGAAATAGCTGGCGACTACGCACTGGCAGAAGAAGAAGAAGTAGCGCAAGGGGGTAGCTATGTGCATGGACACAATCCTGGCTCAAAACCAGACCATAAGGATGACAAAAAGACGCAGTCACGTGATCGCCAAAGAGATGAGAAGGGCCAAAAGGGACATTCGAGAGAAAGCAAAGGAAATCCTCGAGCCAGTAGGTTTCGAGGAAGGTACAACTATTACACCCCTTTGACCGGCGATCAAGAGGAGATACTTTCTGTGGTGGAAGACAAAGGGCTCGCTAAATACCCTCGGCAGCAATCAGCAAATGCTAACAGATACAACAAAGTACTGCCGATTCCACAAAGACCATGGGCATGAAACCTCAAAGTGTTTTCAGCTGCGCGATCACATTGAAAGTTTGATCAGAGATGGGCACCTGAAGGACTTTGCTCTGAAGGGAGACAAATATAGTGGTCGCCAGGATAGCCGCCAAGGAAACGCGCAGGAAAGAAAGAGTCCAAGGAGAAACAGCCCTAGCGCCGCCATAAACACCATCTTTGGCGGACCTCATACTGGGAGAAGCAATCGAGGAAGGATGTCGGAAGTCCGGGAAGTAATGTATGAAAGTAGAAGCATGGAGGTCAATTCTGTGCAAAGAAACCCCAAGAAGGGAAGAGAGGGACACGATCCTATAGTATTTACAGCAGAAGACTCAGATGGAATTGATGCAAAACCTAACGATGCAATCGTCGTGGGGGTTCAAATAGCTCATAGGGATGTCCTTCGGGTGATGATTGACAACGGAAGTTCAGCTGATATTTTAAGTGCCAGAGTATACGATGAGTTGCAACTGGATAGGAAAGATCTTGAGCCTTTCCATGTACCGTTGAAAGGTTTCGGTGGTGCAGAAGTAAGATCGTTAGGGACTGTGAAACTGCCAGTAAGGTTTGGTACAGCACCATGCCGGCGAACAATCCTGCTGGACTTTGTTGTAGTCGATATCCATAATTGGCCGTATAATGCTTTACTTGGCCGACCATTCCTTAACAAAGCACGAGCTGTAACTTCAACCCATGCACTGAAAATAAAGTTCCCTACAGAATTTGGTGTCGGAGAATTGAGAGGGTCACAGGAGATGGCTCGTCGCGCCAACCTATCAATCTTCAAAGATAAAACAGGGGTGGAAACCATGAACATATTCGAGATAGACAGTGAAGTACAGGAAGAATATCCGGAAAACTTCGAACTTGACCCAAGGGACAAAACGAGCAGAGAAAAAGAAGAGCCGACTGAGTCAGTTGTTCTAGATGAAGCGGAGCCAGATAAAACGGTAAAGATCGGGGTAAGACTGACTGAACGAATCAAGAAAGATGTGACAAGTTTATTGAAAGAATATAAAGAGATTTTCGCTTGGTGCCACGAAGACATGCCAGGGATTGACAGAAGCGTAATTTCACACAATTTGGCTGTGAATGAAACCTGCAAACCAGTCGTACAGAAAAGGAGAAGTTTTAACCCAGAAAGAAGTGCAGCCATAAAAGAGGAAGTATCAAAGCTACTCGCCGCAAGGTCAATTAGAGAAGTTAAGTATCCGGAATGGGTGGCGAATGTGGTCCTGGTGAAAAAGAAGAACAATCAATAGAGGATGTGCGTTGACTTCACCGATATGAACAAAGCCTGCCCCAAGGATAGCTTCCCTCTACCAAGGATTGACCAGTTAGTCGATGCAACTGCCGGACATGAGACATTGAGCTTCATGGATACATATTCAGGATACAACCAGATAAAGATGCACAAGCCAGACGAGGAGAAGACAGCATTCACCACAGACCAGGGGTTGTATTGTTACACAGTCATGCCATTCGGCCTGAAGAACGCTGGAGCAACTTACCAGCGCCTTGTCAACAAAATGTTCGCCAGGCAAATAGGGAGAAATATAGAGGTTTACGTTGACGATATGCTGACAAAAAGCATCACAGCAGATAGACATGCAGATGACCTGAGGGAAACATTCGATGTGCTGGTCAAGTATGGAATGAAGTTGAACCCAGCAAAATGTGTATTTGGCGTACCATCTGGGAGGTTCCTCGGGTATCAAGTACACCAAAGAGGAATAGAAGTGAACCCTGAAAAAATCCAAGCATTAGCAAGAATGGTCTCGCCGAGAACTTTGAAGGACGTCCAAAAACTTACAGGGTGCCTAGCGTCACTGAACAGGTTCATAGCCAAGTCAACAGACCGATGCCTACCATTTTTCAAAGCTCTAAAGAAAGGAAAGGGAGTCGAATGGAATGAGGATTGTGAAAAAGCTTTCCAGGCCTTGAAAGACTACCTTGGACAGGCACCGCTACTATCAAAACCAGAAATAGGAGAAACATTATACATATACTTGTCCATCTCTAAAGCAGCCACAAGTTCTGTGCTAGTAAGACAGGAAGATGGGATCCAGAAACCAGTATACTACACCAGCAAAGCACTGTTACCAGCCGAAACAAGGTATTCACTGGCTGAAAAAATGGCACTCGCTCTAATAACAGCAGCAAGGAAGCTAATGCCATATTTCCAGGCTCATATAATCGGAGTGTACACCAACTGCCCACTGAAATTAATCCTGTAAAAACCAGAAGTATCCGGGCGATTAACAAAGTGGGCGATCGAATTAAGTGAATTCGATGTAGAGTATCTCCCAAGAACAGCAATTAAAGCCCAGGCAGTAGCAGACTTTGTAGCAGAATTCACCGAGCCAAGTATAGAGGTGGCGAGAATGATGGTGGAGCAAAATAAGAAAACATTCAAATGGCAACTTCGTGTTGATGGCTCGTCAAACACGCACGGCAGCGGGGCAGGGGTAGTGGTGTCAACCCCAGAAGGAGATTCAGTCGAATGTGCCTTGCGTTTTGACTTTAAAGCTACTAACAATCAAGCTGAATACGAGGCACTCATAGCAGGATTAAAAGTTTGCACAATCCTAGGAGCAGATGAGGTAGAAATATTCAGTGACTCTCAAGTCGTGGTCAATCAGGTGTTAGACGAGTACCAGGCGAGAGATGAAAGCATGATCACCTACCTGGAATTAGCAAAGGAACTTTTAGGAAGATTTAAAGAATACAGGATTGTTCACATCCCCCGAGAAGAAAATGAAAAGGCTGATGCCTTAGCCAAGTTGGCATCTGCCACAATCAACACCTGGCCCAAAAATATCTCTATGATCCACCTATCGCAGCCGAGTATAGTTAAAACAAAGGAAGTTGGGGCAGTCTTTGGCGAAAGGGACAGCTGGATCACACCAATCAAAGAATATCTCGTTAATGATGTACTTCCAAGTGACCCATTAGAAGCAAAGCGGCTGAAGTACAAAGCTACAAGATACTCAGTACTCAATGGAGAACTATACAAAAGGGGGTACTCGAGGGCGTTGCAGAGATGTGTCGGACCTAAAGAAACAGAAGGTATCCTGAGAAGCATACACAGCGGAAATTGTGGGAACCACGCAGGGGGTGCCAGCCTAGCCCACAAAACATTAAGGCAGGGTTTTTACTGGCCAACACTGTTCGCTGACTCCAAAAGGGTGGCAGCGAGATGTGAGGCGTGTCAGAAGATTGCCAATAATATCCGACAGCCACCTGAACTCTTGCAAAGTATTACCTCGCCTTGGCCATTCGCCATGTGGGGAATTGACTTGATCGGCCCAATGCCAACAGCAACTGGAGGAGCGAAGCATGCCATAGTAGCAGTGGATTATTTTACAAAATGGGTAGAGGCTGAGCTGTTGGTACATATAACAGAAACAAACACCATAAGCTTTGTGAAGAAAAACATCCTGTACAGATTCGGGATACCAAATACCATCATCACAGACAATGGGACCCAATTCGATGGCAAGAAATTTAGGGAGCTATGTGATAAGTATGGCATCAACAACTACTACTACGCCTCTCCAGCACATCTACAGACAAATGGCCAGACTGAGGCAGTGAACAAAATCATAAAACATAACTTAAAGGCTAAATTGGCAGCAAAAAAGGGTAGCTGGGGAGATGAATTACCACAGGTACTTTGGGCATACCGAACCACGGAAAGGAGTTCGACAGGCGAGACCCCATATTCCATGGCGTATGGAGTTGAGGCTGTCATCCCCGTGGAAACATCTTTTTCTTCACCTAGGGTACAACTTTTTCAGCCAGAAATCAACATTGATATGCTAAAGTGCGGCCTAGATGAGTTAGAAGAAAGAAGAGAGCGCGCGCAAATAAGGAATGCTGCGTACCAACAGAGGGTAGCTAGATATTACAACTCACATGTGCGTGAAAGAAGGTTCTCGCTGGGCGACTTAGTGCTGAAAAGGGTGAACCCAGGAACAAGAGACAAAGCTGCAGGGTCACTCGCGGACAAATGGGAAGGGCCTTATCAGATTACAGGCATAGCTGGCCACGGGGCATATCGCACCACTCGAGAAGGTTTTGGCGAACTACCCCGTCCATGCAATGCGCAGTACTTGAAGACATATTATCCTTAACTTGGGGGTCAAGTTAAGGATTTTTTGTGAGCCTTTTATTTTTTACTTAGAATAGTTTTCGTTTTAGCATTTTCTTTATGACAGTATTAACAAAGTTGCAGGAAGTATTCAATAAAGAGTAATTTATTACTGAGAAATTATCGATTTCACTCGCCAAATACAAAAGGGCATTCGCCATCACACATTGCTATCATCACATAAAGATGAGTTTTATGCTCGTTGCAGCAAGAGCTAGTGAAGAATGAAATCTAAAGTTATAGAAATTGGCAATCGCCATCATGGGAAAACAGAATCCTTATGAACGAGTGAGCCAACTAAAAACAACAAGGGGAGACGTCCCAATAAAAAGCCAAAACTCAGCAATGGCAGCTGAACAAACAAAAAGTATATTAAAAACTCGGTGCATGGTCGGATAAATCCTGACAAACACTGAGTACGCCAAAATACAGCAATGGCAGCTGAATAAAAAATATAAGATATGCTAAAAAACTTGGTGCATGGTCGGATACGTCCTGACAAGCACTGAGTATGCCAAAAATACAGCAAAGGCAGCTGAATAGAGATATAAAATATGCTGAAAAAACTTGGTGAAAAACTAAAGCAAAGGGAGCTGAACAAAAAATAAAAGAATTTTATAACTTCTGTCATTTACAGTTGGAGGAACAAGAGAAATAAAAACCTACAGTCCTAGACAGTAAAGAAAGACCTAAAGCTCAACTAGCTGCAGGAGGACCCTCGCTGTCTTCCTCATCCTCCATTTCTTCTTCTGAAGGCCAGGTGACTTCCTCATCCCCTTCTGGCATAAACGGTTCATAGTTCCTTTCGGCAACAGGACCCAAGTCAGGTTCAGCGCCAGAACCAGAAAAACTGCCTTTCCGACCCGAGTAGTAAGTATTGAAGGCACGCTTACTGGGAATCTCCAAATGCATGGGATGAGGTTCAGTCCTATTATAACGGCAGTGGGCTCTCCATCATTTTATCTGCTCTTTAATCGAGTCCACACCGGTGGCCATATGCTGCTGAAGAGACCTGTCGAAGCGCTTCAAAGCTTTTTCGTTCGAATGATCCTTCATGGCGAAGAACTTTTTCGCCTGCCTCATGCCTTTCTCAAACTCACGCAATAAAAGCGCATCATAGGCAGGGGATCTCTTGAAACGGTCAACCGCTTCAACCTCCAACACAGCCTTGAGGTCATTCAAAATAATGTCATGTGAGGCTAACTGGTTGCGCAAGTCCAAAGCCTCACGCTCAGCTTTTTCCTTCGCCTCCTCAACTAGTCGCTCAGTCTCGAAACGTGCTGCGAGTGATTCTTGATTAGCAGAGAGTTGCTCTCGCAGCAAACGGATTTCCTCCTCAGCAGCACCTAGTTTCTCTTCAGCAGCCAGTTGAGCCGAAAGGTACCCATCTGCCGATTCTCTTAGCTGTGCAAGTTGCTGAAAGTGGTTTTCCTCAGCCAAAAGCTTCTCAGCTTCCAAAAGAGAGGCTTGTTCTCGCAGGCGCTTCAAATCCCTTGACAAATAATTTCCTTGCCTGTAGTTATCAGCCAACTCAGACAGCATCTGAAAAGAAGAGAAAAACAGAAGTCAGGAAACGCACAAAACAAAAATACATAAGTACAGCGAGAGGCTCACCAGAGAATGGCAGTTGAAAAAGAACTCCATTTTCTTGTTGCAGGATCCCTTCTTCATCTGCTCCCAACTCTCACCAACATAAATATTGTTGTTCATTATATGAGAACAAATCTCAGCAGCCGTGAAATCCGAGAGGGAGACAGACTCAACTCCCTCACCAGTTTCAGTTGGATCAGTGGGAGGATCTCCATGAGCAACACCAGAACTGGATGCAGAAGCCCCATCCTGTCTGGACGACCCCGGTCTATCAGTTGGCCCTTGTCGACCAGATGACCCAGGCTGACCAACAAAAGAAGTGTCCGGCTCATTCACGGCCGCCGGAAGAGGAGTCGCACCAATTGGGGAAATGGTAGGAGCGCCAAAATTGTTTACCCCCTCCGGAAGGGGAGACTCAGCTAAGACTGGTTCCTCGACAGAAGCCCCGGGGGCAGCAGTTTCAGTGGGAATCTCAGCGATCACAGGCTCTTCAGCGACCTCCTCATCTGAAGAAACAACGTATTGCACGACCCTTGACGCCCGCTTTGAGGGCCGTGCAGCATGTTCAGGTGTACTCCCTGCTGGGCGTTTTCCTCTGCCAGTTCTAGGGGCAAGATCGCTCGTTGGATCAAGAGGAACCTCAGGGACATCAACGTCAAAAGTAGGAATATCACTGACTCCCCCTGAAGCACCAACCTTTTCTTTACCCTTACGACTGGGGGTAGCTGCAGCAAGAGTAGTCGCAGGAGTAGTCGCAGCAGTCGCCGCAGTAGTCGTAACAGCAGGTGCAGTGGGAGTATTCACAGCAGCTTCTGCGCGCATTGATGGCCGCCCCGACTCAACGCCTCCCACTAAAATCTCCTCGGCATCCTCGGCGTCAGAGGGATCATCACCATCCGGGCTGGCAATCCCTTCCTTGGCCAAACCAGCAGCATGCCTTTTGCTGGCGGCCTCGGAATTCTTTACCGCCCTGGCTTGCAAGTCACAAACGGTGTCAAAATCGCACACTGCAAGAAAAATAAACAAAGTGTCAACTAACAGAATAAAATGAAACAGTAAAACAAAGAAGGAATGGACAAAGACTTACAGCGAGGAAGCCTTGCATGTAGGCGTGTGAAAATCCCCTCGGAAATCATTTTTTCCTCATCCAAGAGGAAGGACCTATCCCTTTTTCTCAAAGGGAGGATAGCTGCTGCGGCGAGGTGAGAAATCTCTCTATCTAGTAAAACAGGGGCCGCCTTCAACCAAGCTTCAGGCGATGTGAAGTGCCTGGGAACCTTCTTCACCGAGAAATTATGGCGACTACTGGTAGGCACATCACGATCCCACTCGCCGCCAACGAAAACCAGCTGTTCTTCCACCTCTTGTTCGAAGTGGGAAAGCCCCAGATGAACCCTTTTTTCTTCTCATCGCTGGAGATTTCTACTTGGCCGGGGTTCGCCACACCCTTAGGGATCCAGCTCTCCATGGGCGAAAAGATAAGGAAATACGTACCACCATGGCCCGTCTGCCTTAGCGTATAAAAATGGTGGATTTCACGAGGAGTAGGGAGCCCGTAACCCTTCAACTTCCACATAAGGCACAGGCACATCAATATTCTATAGCTATTTTGAGCGAGCTGTGCCGGCGCAATTTGAGCTTCCGTAAGAAATCTGGCGATGAAAGGCTGAAGAAGGAGAGTTACCCCATAGCTAAGCATGGCCCCGTAAATAGCGACTGCATTTTCGGGAGGATTCCACACAGCCCGGTCGCCAGGTAACATAAGATTCACTGAATCTGGCAGGTCAAAACGACTCTTGTATTTGCGAAGCTCAACCTCGCTGACCACATTTACCTCCGTATCAAAAGAACACGGACGGTTTGGAGAGAAGCGTAGCCTATCCCTCTAATGGTCTTCAACATCAGAGTCAACAATCGTCTGCGCATCCAGCAGAGATTCACGTGGAACCCTAGAAGCGCGTCGTCTCCTGCTTGTTGGTCTAGAAGATTTCGGCATTGTTGGAGAACCGCTGTTAGAAGATGAAGGAGAGATGTTAGGGATAAAAATATCTTCAGAAGACGGAACATAAACAAAAATTGGGACCGGAGAATCCGGACGAAAATTACGAATCAGAGATTCGATTTTGTCCGCAGTACTTTTATCACCAAGCTCCATGGCTTGCATCATCCGATTAAAAAGAGAAGAGCGTAAAGAAGGGTCCATAAGAACTCACCAGAAAACCCTAGATTCGCGAAAGGTTCGTAGAGGGCAGGAATAATCGATTCCTGTGAGCCGTCTGATAATAGAAAGCACAGGGAAAGGACTGTAGCAAGTACTCGAAGGAATAAGGTAGATAAAAACGAAAAATCAAACTGATCTTTTCTGCTCTGAGAAAACCAGTGGAGAAATAAATGGAAAGAATGAAATGGAGAAAAGGAAACGATCGGGCCTTAAAAAGAGGGAGTTTCAAAATTCAAAAAAGAAAATCAAGTAAAAAGATATGCAATTAATGAGAATGACAGCCACAGTGACCAGCCGCAATAGTCACCATCAGAAAACAGACATGTGGCATCTCGGGGAAAGCCAAGCGATCAAAATGTCTCTTCGACTGTCAGGTAAATGGAAGCGTCAGCAATTATGTGGACCAAGTTGAAAGTTTACACCGGAAGAATCAATTAATCAATACAGCGCGTGACAAAAAGGAAAGAGGGGGTTATTACAAAATGCGTCGAAATCTTGTAAGTATAAATATAAATACTACTCACAGAGACAAACGAAGCGAGAAGAACAAATCATTCACCCAGCTCGGAGTATTTATGGGGGTATTGTTGTATGCATAAATTCGCCAACCTGACACGTCATCAAAAAGAGTCAATAAAGATTGCCACGTCACTCATTGACCGGGTCAATGAAGGAAATGTGACAAGTCAATGTCAAAGTACCTTGAAACCAAAAAGGTCAAAAACATGCTCGCCGAAACTGGATATGTACTCGCCAAATCTAGATATACGGTCACCGAAGAAACGAAACCCAGAAATAAATGTACTCGTTGTACCAGCATACTGGGCCTGAACCGACTCGGCAGAAACACGGAAATAAACCCTACACTTTAGAAAACCCATAACAGCAAGGAATCAAGGGGGAAAAAGGAGAAGACCTATCTGTATCCGCAGCAACGTAGGATTCCCAGTACAAATCTGAAAGGAAATTCTACTATGAGCAGGACTAAAATCAAGGGAAAACCCTAAATATCATGTATAAATAGAACCACCTATCCCACGAGGAAGGGGTTCAGAAATTGAGAGAGAAGAGAGCAATTGTAAGAGAGATCTAAGCGTGTAACAAGGTAACGAAAACCTAGTATTTTTTTTTTGCCCTCAGGGGTGCCGTGGTTTTTTCCCATTCAAGGGTTTTCCATGTAAAATCTATCTTTTGCATGCGTTCTTAATTTTCTTGTTTTATATTAAATTGATATAATTGTTGAGTGCGTGGCAATCCAAATTTCACCGTCAACAGATAGATATACCGAAATATCCACCGATATATCCGTATTTTGGAGGGACCGATATTGAAACAAGCAAATATCTAATATCCTGCAGAATATCAGGCCAATTTCGAAATATCCGTAAAAATCTCCCAATATTCCCGAAATATCTCGAAATTCTCAAAATTTCACGAATTTCACCCTGAAAGTCAATTGATATTTTGCATATTATTAATATAATTTTTTTTAATCATAAACAATTTAATTATTGTTAAAATAATTTAGATTAATCTAAATTATTTTAGAAGAACATTAACAAATTTATAAAAATTTCCTACATAATAGTCAATAGTAAAATTATTGAGGACTTGAAGTAAAATTAGATAAAGAACCAAAGAGTGGACGTGTAAAATATGTAAAATTTTGTGAAAGCAATCTGAAAAAAAAAAACAAAAAATTTGTTTGTGACTCAAATGTGTAAGCTTGGATCCAAATGTAAAATTGTAACCACATTTGCTTTAATCCACACAAAACAAAAGAACCATCTTGCCTATTTTAAACTTGAACAACTTGTTTATTGTTATTATAATATGAAGTTGAAACTTAGGGATATGGCAGCTGAAAAAGATAAAGTAAATGAAACTGATTTTATGGATCTACTTCAAGTAGCTACTGAATCAAGAAACGATAATGAGAATCCTATTTTTAACTGGGTTAACCTGCCTCCTTGGATGATGACGAGGGAAATCCTGATTCACATATTGTTTCTCATGCTCGAGACATGGGAATAAATGTTGAACAAGTGATTAGAGATGAAGTTGGTGTAGATCGTGGAGTTATTGTTACCAGTTCTTCCGATGACTAACATGCCTCTGATGTAAATAGTGGAGGAAAAGATGATGGAGATGATGGAGATGGTGGGGATGAGCGACACGCCCAAACCGGTTCTAATTAAATTACACTTAATGAGGATGACTAAAGCTAAACGGATCCTAGGTTAAGGATGCTAAGCAACTAAACTACAACAGGATTTAAAAGGGCGCGTGGGTGGTTCACCCATCTCAAGTGTACAAGTCGTACGAGTAGTAAAGGGTACACTAGTAAGAGTGGTCGTTCCCACGAGGAGGTGGATTAGCTAACAAGTAGGCTCTAGGTTATCATTGATTATCGGTTTCTAATTTCTAAACAAGTTCACTATTTAATGCTATCTAGATCAATTATACTAAGCTTGCAATGAACTAAGGATTAAGCTAGATTAAAAGATGTTAGGGGATTGATTCATTCAAGTAACAACCATTTCATCAACCAATCATTCATTAAGCACATTCACAACCATTCTAAGGCATGCATTTCATTATCAATAATGTAAAGTACCAAATCCATCATCTTACACATAATCTAAAATCATAGATAAGTGATCAAGAGAGAATTTCGGAATAGTGATGTAGAGATTCTCTAATTAACCAAAGTTATGCATTACTTAGAGAAATCTCTATAAAAGGATAGTGAAAGGTTCATACACATTGTTGTACACTTTATGCATGAAATCAACTACCAAGTGTGTACAAATAGATGTATATGAAAGACATATCATCCATATATCATCCACATATCATTATAGTTCATAATACACACATACAAAGCCTTAGAGAGTGAAATAATAAATGGATAAATGAGATCATACTTGGAACAAAACTGTTTCGAAGAGTGTGTATACAAGTAGAAACAAAAACCCTCAAAATATAAACGCTAAGGCTCTAAATCTTACATGGGTAGTCTCCACCATTGGTTCTAGCAATCTTGTGATAAGTCTTATTCACTAAGCAAAAGAGAAAGGAACTAATACGCAATGCACAATGCAATCTCGGAAGGAAATCTATTGGCTAAAACTTAGCAATTAACACAAGTAATGCATTTCTTCATAACACATACATTCTAGCATCAAAATAGACAAATTGTCAAGTTTGGCTAAATCACAATAAAAACGAAAATTTTTACACAAAACACAAAAACACAATTTTTAACAAAAATATACAACAAAACGTGACAAAGTGTTAACGTGTCCACACCCCCAAACCTAAACTCTACATTGTCCTCAATGTTTGAACAGTTACGAACAAGAATGCGAGTTCCGTGATTTGGTTGTTTGGGCATCAAACAACTTTGCAAACAAACACAAAAATAATCTAAAACAACTACACATGGTATTTCAATTCGTCCAAAATTCTTATTTAATCAAAAATGGCCTAATCCACTAGCATAAAAGTTTTCCCCCAATGAGGAACATGGCAATTCCATTAGTATCATCCTAGGCACTAATCAATCACACCAACATAACCACACTTAAACTAAACAAAAGAACAATGCAATTAAACTTGCAAAATTTAAATTACGTATAAATAATAACTAAAACGAATGTAAAATTGTTGCCTTGGGTTGGTAGGTTTGTTCCCGCGGATCTTCTCCGCGGCTTCATTGTCGCAAGACAGAGGGACTAAACTCGTGGGATCTTTGGCAGTTTCACCAAGATTTTCTCAGCGAGTTCTGTGGTTTTAGGCTAGCGGGATTAATCCCGCGGAATGAAGTCACTGAGCTCTCCAGAGCTATCTCACGGCTTTGTTCTTGTTGTTCCATAGGAATTGTCTCGCGGGCATGAAGTCGTGGGCTCTTAGTATGCTCAAAATGAGTTCAAAATTTCCCCAAACTTCATGTAACTTGTTGCAAACCTAAAACCCTGCAAATGGCACAGAAACAAACAAACAAAAATACACACAATTGCAACTAACACATAATGCAATGTGTTTGGAGTCCAAACCCCCAAACCTATCTCTTTCACTCCTATCATCATACATGAGTCTCTTGAGTACCAAGGTTGAATTGAGATAGATAAGGTGTCTAAAAACCAAATACAAAACATCTATACTAAATAATTAACAGTACATGAAAGAGTTCGTAAATATACAAAACAAGTGCAACTCAAATGAATGAGTGCACCACAAGTGTCCACTAAGTGCTTTTTGATCCTCAATTTCCTGCACACTTAACAAACATATCAAAAGTTTCACAAGGATCAACCGCCACCCATGATAGGTGGTTTAATAACAATGTACCAATTATCTTTCTTTTTGACCCAAATGGGTCTTTCCCTAACAAGTCCCTCCAATTTGGACTTGTCAATCCATATGGACTTGACAACCAATTTGTTCACACGTTGCCATTTTTGCTTTGGGAAATAAGGCCAATTTTGGCCTAAATTATGGCAATGGCAACAAGTAGGGGTTAAAGATTGAGATGTACCTAATGTTGTTGGTGAAGAGTTGAAATTCTTCTTGTTCCTTCTTTACTTGGTTTGGGATTCGGGGCTTGAACAATATGAGCGCTCTCCTAATTCCGTAAGGAATGTAGGATTTATTGTTCATTAGAGAATCAATGGTACTTAAAGGACAGATATAATTAGAGGGGTATAATGGACATTATGACCCAGCTCTAATTATAAACTACTTGTGGAGGATTATACCATATGTAATAGCTATATCGATGGACATCAAAAGTTATTGGCTTGTGTAAAAACGTTTACAGTTGAGAGAGTGCAGCTTCGGGTTTTTAATGGAATAACACCGAAGTTAATATCTTGAAATGTTAATAAAAGAGTTTAATTAATTATTTCTAGGGATTATTGAAGCTCAAAATACTGTGGGTTCATTAGGTCCCCTTGCTAGCTCAATCGATTTAGGTAACAAGGGTCACGGTTAATTAATTGGATTGTCCAATTAATTGTGTTACGAAAGTAACGCGTATCAATTCGGGAATTAATTGAATAATGAGATTATTTAATTTTAATGATTATGACAATTAAATAATAAGATTATTTAATTATGTAATTAATTATTGATGGAGGGTATTAGTTGATATTTATATTTGAAAAATGGGATAATTTGATTATTTTATTTTTATTCAATTAAA
This sequence comes from Acer yangbiense, assembly GCA_008009225.1. Lineage (NCBI taxonomy): Eukaryota > Viridiplantae > Streptophyta > Magnoliopsida > Sapindales > Sapindaceae > Acer > Acer yangbiense. The sequence goes on from CM017768.1 coordinate 43,832,116, forward strand.
TATCAAATTTGAATTTAAAAAAGTTTAAATTCAAAGTTATTAATTATCCTTATAGATATTAGATATTTTAAAGGATTAATTAATTAAAGTAATCAGTTTATATATATATATATCTCTGATATATATTAAGAAACTGATTAACACAATTAGATACAAAAACTAACACGCAAAAAAAAGAGGAAGAAATAGCAAGAGAAACAGGTGGTGCGGCCATCAAAAGAAAAAAAAAGTTTTTTTTATTTTAATTTTAAGGGTTAGTATTAAAACCCCCCTCTAGTTTGAGTTTTTGGCCTAAAACCACCCTCTAGTTTCATTATTGGCCAAAAACCACCCTCTAGTTTCATTTAATAGCTAAAAACCACCTTACTGTTATCTTTCCATCAAAATTTCTGTTAAGTTACAAGGGTAAGATAGTAAATGGCAATTAATGAATTAAAAATTTAATATTAATCGAATATAAAAATATAAAAAATATAAGAAAATCAAATACATTTTTTTCTCTCTCTTTTTTGATCAGGCCCACATTCTCTCTCTCTAGAAATTTATTTAATAATTTTTAATTAAAAAAATTCAAAAACAATAAAAAAATTTTTGAATTGTATTACGGTGGAGATCCAAATCTATATCTTTTTTTTTTCAAAATTTTTGTTATTTTGTTATTTGTATTACGGTGGAGATATTTTTGTTAATTAAATTTTTTGAAATGTTTCTTTTTATTTAATTAAATTTGAATACAAGGGTAAAATGGTATATTTGTAAGAAATATTAACATAAGTTAATGGAAGGTGGTTTTTGACTAATAAATCAAACTAGATGGTGGTTTTTGGCCAATAATGAAACTATATGGTGGTTTTTGACCAAAAACCTAAACTAGAGGGGGGTTTTTAATAGTATCCCTAATTTTAATTCAAGGTTTGGCCAATTCCTCCGTACACAAAGTAAGAGTTGTTTTGTGTTGTTTCTTCAACCTCCATACAGGTTCCTGAGTACCGTGACGTGCCCACACGCTGTTACCAATCCCGGGTCATAGCGATGAAGATCCTATTGGTTCAGATCAAGAGCAGATCGAATTAAAGAAAAAGGAGCCTCCAACGCTTGTATGAAATCGTTTCACCTTCTTTGTTGTTTTCGATTATTACTGTACAATTAGGTTTACTTGATGATTGCATAAAAAAATTTAAAAACCCTTCCGCTGCGCAATCTGTAACCCTAGGTTCCTACAGCAATCTATTTGATTATCATTCTTCACAAATGCCATATGCAGTACTTATGCATGCAGATCAACAATATCCACCAAGTTGGGTAAATCCAAACTATCCAATTCATGGATCAGTTGGAAGATATCAAGTAACATATGTGTGGCATATTAATAACTACATTGAAAACTATGCAAGCACGTTTTCTTGGAAAAATTATTGTTCGAATCAAGATAGAAATGTATCTTATGTATTTGAACCGGCAAGGAATTCATTTTGGTTTTAAATTTCAGACATGCAATGTATTATTATGTATGAATTATAATTTATGATAGAATCTTGGAAATCGAATTCCTTCGCTGATATGTTAGCTAAAAGGGGTGCTCGTAATGCGGGTGATTTTATTCGTTTTGGTTGAGTGCTTGTTTCTTCCCCTCGTTTTCTTTGCCATGTGTTCTGTCGGGCTTCTTTTGTTTTTGTGCGCTGTTTGGGCTTGGTCTTTGGCTCTTGTGCTGGCCAGCTCCTCTTGTTGGTTGGTGCCTTTTCTTGGCTTTTTAATGTGATTTAGCTGTTCAAAAAAAAAATTTTGATAGAATCTTGGAAGTGTGTTGTCACGTCATTTGGGCACCAGATTTGGGCACCAAATTTGGGCAAAGTAGCATTACTTATATATATATATATATACATTCTAAATGAATGGACGAGAGTGTTGTCAGGTCATTTGAACACCAGATTTGTGCACCAAATTTGGGCAAAGTAGCATTACTCATATATATATATATATATATATATATATATATATACATTAATGATAATTTTGTTTATTAAATATTTAATCTCTTTATATTGTATATAATATTGTAAAAGTGAAACAAAATATTATTCTATTAAATACTCAATTTTAAAAATTATATACAGACTCTAGTTATGTTATAATTTATAATAAACTTATAACCATGCTAATTTATCGTTGAAATATGATTTATTTGATGTATAATTACTTGTTTAAGCTTGTCCTAAAATTTCACAAAAAAAAATCTAACTTTAGATGTAAATATACATCATTTTTTTAATTTTTGATAGAATATCCACCGATATCGATAATATATCCGAAATATCCGTAAATTTAGAAGGCCGATATTGACACAAATACGAGTTCATTTTTGCTCACCCCCTTTAACTGGGGGTGAGCATTACCCCCCACCCAACTGAATGCCAAGTGTCCCTGGGTTAACCCATGGTTAACAAATATACACACTAATAAAAATTTCATTAAATAAATGAGGGTAATTAGGTAAACTTGATAAAAAAAAACCTAAATTAATTTTTTATTAACAACTATTAAGATTAAAAAGGTAAAATTAAAAAAAATTAAAAAACTTTAAAAAACAAAAATCAGAAATAAGAAATCCTCTTCTCATCGTCTTCCTCTTCACATCGTCTCCAGCAGTTTCTCTCCGGCGATCTTCTCCAGCGCAACTCCGACAGTCTCCTCCATCGACGATCTTCTGTCGGTACTCCGCCGTCTTCTTCGGCTGTCACAATCTGCTCTCTAGCGGCGTCAATCTCTTCGGCGGCCAGAGGTTGGATTTGGGTGGCTTCTGGTGTGGATTTGATTTATGGTATGGTTGTTGATAGTGGGGTGGTGGTGGTCGTGTGGGTGTGGGCGTTGGAGTGGGTTTGATTTCTGGTGGTGTGGGGTGGGTTTGATTTCTGGTGGTGATGGTGTGTGATTGATGATTTATGGAGATGATGATGTGGGTGTTGATGGTGATGAACGGATGATGGTGTGGGTGATAATTTCTGGAGAAGATAATTTTTTCAATTTTGTTTTTAGATGATGGTGTGGGAACAGAGTGGCGGCCGCTGGATTTGTAAATTTTTCGAGTGGTGGGTGGAGGTGAGTTAGGTTTTGAGTGGTGGTGATGGTGTTTTGAGATGGATGGTTAGATGATTTTCTGGGTTGTGTTTTTTTTTTTTTTTTTTTTTTTTATGGTTCTTGTTTTGATGGTGATGAGAGTTATTTGCATATTGTGTCAGATTGGTTTGTTTAGCATAATAATTAATAAAAACCTGATTTTAAATGGGGGTAGATCATGGAGACTTGTGGTAGTATTTCCAGGCAGATTGGTGCTGATACAGGTGTGATCTAGGGATGGAAAGCTGGGATCTTTTAAGCTTAATGTTGATGAAGTTATGGATCCTGGTAATGGCAGATTTAGTGCAGAATTGGTTGTGAGAGATGACAAGGGTTTGGACGTTTGGTTGTTGCTGCAGCTATGGTGTTTATTTAGGGACTCTTGTTTTTTTTGATACTGCAGAATTTTGTTGATGCTGCAGAATTTTTAGGGACAATGGCAACTTTGTTGATGCTGCAGATTTTTTATTTTTTATTTTTTTCAATTTCTGGTTGTTTTTTTTTAACCTCAGAGTTTGGTGTTGTTAAGAAAAATTAAAAATAAAAACAGGGGCAAAATAGGTAGAACAATATTGTTAACCCTTGGTTTATTTAGGGACACTTGGCATTCAGTTGGGTGGGGGGTAATGCTCACCCCCAGTTAAGGGGGGTGAGCAAAAATGAACTCCACAAATACTGATATTAAGTTCCTTGCTCATAATTGCTTACTATTGTTGGATCGATAATTGGGTTAGGTATGGTTCTCCATGACTTTTGAAGATCCATTTCTCTTTTTCCTTTTCCCTCCGTTGGTAGGGTAAGCTTCATTATGGTTTTTGTATATGCTAAAGATTTATGAATGACGTTATTATATTTATTTTAGATATCAGTTATATCTTATGAAAACTGGAACCGGCCCTTTTGGGCTTCTTGCAACTTGCTCAAGTGTTTCCATTAACCAGGCTTGCCTTTTGTTGCAAATCATTAGCTGTTTACCCACTTACCCTCACTACCATTGCTAGAACAGTCGTCATAATTGTGGTCCTACTCCTTTTTCAGTTAAAAATCCCGAAAGATATACATTTATAGATAATAAAAATAAGTTTATTATTATTAATTTAACTAGTTTGTCAACCCGGCGGTGCACGGGCTTTGTTAAAAAAAATTATTTAAAATTCATTGGGTAATAAAAATTTTACCAAAAAAAATAAAATAGACTCTTTTCTTGTTATAGTAAAATATTAACTCAAATTCACTCATGTAATATGATCCATCTCTTTCCTCCAAAAATGACAAATAAGATATTTTCTATGGGAGACATTAGTAATTTCTTATCTATTTCTTTTATTTTTCTAATCATGTGACTAACCATATGTTTGATATTAAGATATTAATATATATCCAAAAAATTATAAAAGATATTGTCATACATAGAGTTAATCATAAATTAGGAGGAAAAATAAATATAAAACATTTGAGTTGTGAGAAGATGTTCTCCATATCTTCAGAAAAAAATAATTAATAGTTAATTAATAGATTTTATATGGATTAATAGATGGTCATTTATTTCATGAAAGAAATTACGAGAGGCTTTATATATATATATTATTACAATTAATAGCTAATTAATAAATATTATATAGATTAATGGATGATTATTTATTATATGAAAGAAATATGAAGCATTTGAGTTCGGAGAAGAAGAGACTTTTCATCTTTTTAGAAAAAAATATTATATATTATTACAATTAATAGCTAATTAATATATGCTATATTTATTATCAATTATCAAACTGACATTGATTGTAAGAAGATGAGGTGATTAATGCATTGAAATATGTTAAAGTCATGCAGGTCGATGGTTCTTTAAAAAAAAAAAAAAAAAAGTGTTTGGTTTTCCTAAATTAATTAGAGAAATTATTTACAAAAAATTCAATTTGACCAACATAATTCCACTTAATATTTTTATTCATTTTCTAAGGTATCCTAATATGATGCAATCATCACATCACCTACTGAGAAACTAAATTAGCAATATTAAAATAGATTAAAAAGGAAAAGAAAAAAGTAAACAATAATATTTTATATAAAATGAAAGCCAAAGTAGAACCAAAATATTAAGGATACATCAAAATTGATAATCAAACAAATTAAACATTTAAATTCCGTTCATCCTCTGTTCTCTATATTGTTGTGTTGAGAACAAAATTTTTTCATCAAAAGTTATAGCTCCTGCAAATTACATATTAAAACTAATAAATTTAATAAATAAAATCAGTTTAAAATAAGGTAAATTTAAAAAAAAAATACGGAACTAATTTAAATAAAATATTTCATAAAAGTTTTAAGAAATTATTGGATATTTAAGAAATCATCAATTAATAAAATATATAAGAAAAAAAATAATAGCAACCAATAAAACAAATGAAGAGAACTTGGTACTGTACATACCTTTTATATAAATTGGGTTACCCACAACTAATTTTTCACCATAACAATGAGCAGGCAAAAACTTTCTTAAATCTTTACTGGGTTTGCTTTGCTATCTATATTTGGTACCAAACAAAAATGAAACTCCAAATTATATAATAAAATTATTTTTTTGAAACATATATAAAATTATTTAAAGCATAAATAAGTGGTATGTACTAAACAAAATTGAAACCTAAAATTATTGCAAGCATGTATAACACAAACCTATAATATACGATTAGCTAGTCCATTTAAACACACATATAAAGAAAAACAAAATAGATGAGAGAATTACATATCTTGCCAACTGCCATTAACTCCTGCAACAACAAAAGTTATATTATCATTAGAGAGATGATAAAAAGAAGAAAATATAATAGAAACTTCACTTTCACCATGTAAAGATAAAAAAACAAAACAAAACTCTAATAGATACTTCACTTTCAACCGAATAAAAGCTGTTTAAAAAAAAAAAAAAAAGTTCAATGAAGGAAAAAAAAATAATATTCATCTCTGTGTGACTGAATACACAAGACATATAAATAAGAAGACATATACCTATTGAAAAATTGAAAAAATAAATAAATTAATTGATGACTTTTGAACTTACTAAGAAAATTAATTAATTAATTAATGATTATGATATGCTAATTTACTAATATGATTAATTAATTAATTAATATCCTTGTAACTTATCAAGGAAATTAATTGATTAGTTAATATAATAATATGATGATTAATTAGATAATGTCTTTTGAACTTATCAATGAATTTAATTAATTATTTAATTAATGGTTAATAAGATAATATGATAACTTAGTATTATTTTATTTTTAAAATATTATGATAATATACTAATATGATTAATTAATTAATGTCTTTGTAACTTACCAAGTAATTTAATTAATTAGTTAATACGATAATATGATGAATTAATTATATAATATCTTTCTTTTGTTTTAATTATATCTTTTTTTTGTAGCATTTGAATTCAAAACTCTCTTACGCTGACATGTGGCACTTTGAAACTTTATTATTATATATATACTAGTCTTTTTATAGTAGCAAGATACTCTATTTCTCTCTCAAAGGTCTAACAAAAGTCCAATCCTTAACTCTTCTTAAGTTGGGGTATTTATAGAGTGTCATGAAAGTGGTAGGTGATGGGGATCCTCCTATGTGAGAGTCTTTGACATGATTTTCACCGCTCCTTTGCTCTGGGCCCACCATGGCACACGCCTTGGAGGGTTGTTGATACTCACTTTTTCCGTCGTTAAGAAATTGCAAGGATCAAAATATTATTTCATTTAAAAAGGGGTTTCCTACGCAATGTGCTCTAAACTAGCAAAAGACTAGTAAAGCGGCAAGCGAGGGTATCGTTCCGCAGGGAGGTGTGATTCGTCAACCATATCAAGTTCTAGAGTTTATTGTAAGCATGTAAATAGAATGCGGAAAGGTAAGAATGATGTGTGTGAAATGTATGTATAATGCCGTGTGTGTGTGTGTAGAGAATAAAAATAAAAATAAATAAAAATAAAGAGAATATGGAAGGGTGAGAATGGTGTTTAAAGCGATAAATAAAATGGTGGATAAGAGAGATGCAAGAAAATGGTCACACAAGGTTCAACAAGTTCACCATACATAAGTGCACAAATAGTTGGTTGTTAGACATTAAGTACATCCAATTTTAGTTAAGGGTTCGTTCTTGCCTCAATCCGATTTATACCCATTCATAGAGCTAACGGTTGAAGAGTGTGTTGAGAGCCTCTCAAACATGAAACCGCAACCAACATATGTGAACCGATTCTACAAATAAAACTACATTGAGCCCCAATAATAGCTTCGTAATGTAAAATGGCAACGTGAAAGTCTAATGAATGTGGAAAGAGTGATTGTATCTCCGACCATAACTCACCTAGAGCCCCTAGAGTGAGAAATAGCTAAAGTCCAATTGTTTACAAGAACAATGAACCAAACCCTTATAATATGACAATTTATAGGTTCACCCACTCTTCCTAGTTAATTAGCCAAAACTATGCCCGGAGAGCCCCTCCTAAAGCACAATCCTAACTCTAATTCACTCAAACCAATTCATGACATGCAATTTCGACCTTCCAAAGACATACATACACAAATGAGATGTTTGATTACAACTACTTCTACAATTAAGTTAATCTACTCCTAATCCCATCCATGAACACATATCAATTTCCAATCATCCACAAACATGCATTTCAAGATAAGAGATATACTCAATAACAATCAAGAATGAATCAAAACACAAATTGGATATAAAAACAACCATATATATATTGAGCACAAAATAGGTTTACAAATATTCCCAAGTGGGGATTACACATTCAAGAAAACAAGAAATACATAGAGAGTGAGAAATAGATACAACCCTTGAAGAAAACCTCCTCCAAGAGCTCCTTCCTTTGCTAGCTCGAAATTGACCAAAGCCCACTCCTATCTTTATGCAATCTACTCCTAAATGTGGTGGAAGATGTGTAGAAGGTGAGATGGGGAGCATCCATGGAGGAAAAACCTCCATGGATGCTCTTAGAAGCTTCTCTCTCTCTTATTTGGTGAAGAAAATGAAGAAGAAGAAGAAGAGGAAGTTTGTGAGGAGTGTGTTCTGATGGTTGAGAAGAGAATAAGGTGTTTATATAGTGTTGGGAGGTTAGGGCACGAATTGGGGATGAAAGGACGAAACTGTCCCTGAAATTCACCCAAAAAACTACTTTCTGGAGTGATTCGGCGGTTTTATTCGGCGGCCTGGCCGCCGTTTTAAGTAGCCATTTAGACCTGACAGCCTTTCAGCATTTTCAGCATCGCGCACCGTTACGGAAATAGGCATAACTTCCTGCAGAAAGCTCGGAATCACAATCCGTAAAATGTTATGGAAACTAGACTTCCGGGGCTTTCTGAATATATAAAGATATCCATGTGGTTCGATCTGAGAAGGAAGATATGATCTCCGCAAGTTGTACATTCTGCACGCGTATATACAATTTCAGCTCTTTTTGCTCCATTTTGCCTCCCAAACTAATCTTTAAGCTCAAAACCTTATTATAAGGAATATGTACCTATACAAAGCTCAAACAAAACATTATATACAAAAATACGCTCGAAAACGAGACAAACGATCGGAAATGGGGGACCTCAAATAGGTATAAAATAGTTCGATCAGTTGTGATTGCCCTAGCTATGCCATAGTGTTGACCTAGTGATCGAATAGGTAGGTGGAAGACCTCTCTTTTAGGCGGGATAAGCGTTAGGAAATCTCCATCGTTTATCTGCATCAGGCATAGGCATGACACGCGCCTTGGATGACTCAGATGGTCCCAACTATGCCCTAGTGTCCATATGGATGTTTCGTCAGCAGTTATGTGGTGCCTCCCTCGATTCTGGTTGACTAAAGGTGCTTGAGCTGGCTGGACATGTCGTTTTCATAAGTAGAGCTCGCTGGGGGGACAGTGCCAGCGTCTGTCACACGGCCATTGTCAGACGCTTTCTCCCATTGTTTCCTTTTTTTGCCTTGGTACTTTTTGCATTCCTTCTATCTGCTGGAGCTCAAGTTCCTTCTTTGGTGATGATTGAGGTTGACCTTTAGTAGGACTGAGCTGGACCACAATCGGGCCGTTGGTGTTGGTCGACGAAGCGTGATCGAGACCGTCGATTCCTTATCTTTCCCTTTCTTTGTCAACTGATTGAAGTTAATGCCCACACCCCCCTAATCTCTGCTGGGTTTCTTCCATATCAAATCATATTGTATCTGATATGGTAACATTGACTATTTATTATATATGATAATGATTACTTGATATCGGCTTTTTGAAAGTTTAGAAAAACTTCTATCATAATAGAATTATTATTCATATACTAGTTTTCTAACCCGAGCGTTGCACGAGCTTTGTATAAAAAATTGTTTGTAAAACATTGTGTTGTTTATACCGAATTTTTGATGCAAACATGTTTAAACCTAATGGACATGTAGTTTTTCCTTTCAATAAAGCATCAGTCATCAAATAACAGGAAAAAATAAAACACACCAACATTGATGATATAAATAGATCCTTAAATTAAGGAGAAATGTTAAAAGATTTTATTTGTTTATCATAGAAGTTGACATGTCTGTTGACTTCCCCAAGAAATAATGTTCATTGAATTGTAATGTTAAATTCATTAATGATTAAATTATTGATATTATTAATAAATAACTAATTATATTATGATAAAAAAAAACTAATTATAAAACAACAAAGCAAGATGAACCGATTCTTAAGTAGTTAATGAATCTGATTTTAATTAAATCATTGTCAATTATAATAATGGTTATTGTCTCTAATAATCCATTAATGAAACTCTTAGGTCTCCAATATCATTAATAAACAGAGACTCTCCATTTCTATCACTATTATTTCAGTTTAGATGAACAGATTCCTTAAGGATTATTTAATTAATTATATAGGTTAATTAAAAATTATTTTTTGTATTAATTGAAAAGCTCTCTATCTCTTTAGCAATATATATATATATATATATTATAACAAATTATTAATTTTTGTTATGTTATCATTAATATATTCCCATTGATATGCTTTTAAAATTTACCATTAATTCCATAAAAAAAAAGAAAAACATATTACCATTGATTTGGTAATACAATTACTATTTTAATTTTCTTTGTAAAATATTTATTTATTGCCATTTATAAGAATAGTTAAAATTCAAAAACTTCATTTTTAGAAATAATCATACTGTATTTAATGCATAGTTAATACATTCTAAACAATCTAAAAGAAAAGAAAACAAAAAGGTAAAAAATAAAAAAGAATTATAAATATTTATAATTATATATAATTAAATAACTATTGAGATTAGCTATTTACAATGCATTTTTTTTTTCATATTTATTTTCTTAAGAGATTTCATTTTATAAATTAAAATTTTGAAACCTCTAAATACACCCCAATTTACTCGAAAATACTAAATATATATATTATAAAAATGCTCATTCTAGAAATACTTGTAGAAATATTAATTTTTTTATAAAAAGAAAAAAAAAACTCTATGGAGGATATTGTCAAACCAAGTGATAAATTAATTTATTTTTCCACACTTTTTTTTTAAAAAAACATTCTATTTTTTTAATAAATTCTTGATTAGATTTTTTTTAAGCATCTATCTCATAGATGATTCAATAAAAAAAAAATAAAAGGTGAAGAATTTTATGGAGATGTAAATAGTAGTAGGAGTTATTTTTTATTTATTACCATATATATATAAATTAAGAGTGAATTTCATATATTTAGAAAATGAATCTATTGAATTGAATGTAATAATTAATGTTTATAATGTGTTTCCATTAATAATTGATCAAAAACTATTATTTTAATTTTTTTTTAAACCATTATTTTAATTATTTGTTATGTTATCATAATATCGTTAATATCTTACAATTAATAAGTTTTTAGAATTTATCATTAATTCTTAAAAAAAAAAAACGGATTACAATTAATTTGGTATTACAATTGGTGTTTTGAAAAATATTTTTTTATTATCATTTATATGGATAATTAAAAATTCAAAAACAGTTATTTTTGGAATAATAATCTTGTATCCAATGCATAATTAATACATTCTAAAAAACCAAAAAGAAAAGATAACAAAAAGGTTAAAAAAATATAAAGAAAAAAACTGCCAAAACAAAATTATAAATTACCTTAAAAAAATCCTGGGAAAATTCGGGTACTTGATACCCAAAATCGGAGTAGATACAATATTTTTTTTTTAAGAGACTATACAGTGTTACGGTTAGAACCAAGAATATAACCCTAATATTTATCTATAGTGATAGTATGTCTATCGAATCTATCTTTCATAAGTACAAAGCACATCATAAATCTCGACCGGTTTATTGATTTTCTGCATTGGTGGTTATGAGCAGGATGATAGTCTTACCGGATGGTTCCATAACAAACACCTCAGTTGACAGTTAATTGAAAATCCAAGACCGTTAAAATTAAAATTCCATGATTAATCCAAAATTACATTTTTAACTACTAAAGCGTTTCCTACAAAAAAAACAAAAAACAATAAAAAAATTACTCAATCAAATATTAAAACAAAATCCGTAGAAATTACTCTCACCACCCAACGCCATCAAATTCCTCACCGCTGGTTTTGAGTTTGCTCGTGAGGGAGAGTCAATAGGCTGAGATGGAAAAAAAATGTGAGATTTAAAAAAAAAATCTAAAACTAACACTAAAAGATTAAAATTATTCAACCAAATATTAAAAATAAAAATAAAAATCTATAGAAATTCCTCTTACCACTCAATGACATCCAATTCTCCACCGCTTGTTTTGAGTTTGCTAAGAAAGTCAATGGAATGAGATGGAAAAAAAAAATGAGATTTTGGATGGTTTTTATAGAGAAAATTGAGGGAGATGAGAGGGCATAAATGGTTTAGAGAGAGAGAGAGAGGATGGTTTAAATAATTGAGTCTACAAAACCACCATTGTCATTAATAAAATAAAAATAATTGTTTTAATTCCTTGAATTTAGCTTGGTAGTTTAAGAATCCAACATATTCTGCGTTAAGGTTGAATAGGAAAGGGTTATTATTTATTTGCTTTTATTATTATTATTATTATTATTATTGTTATTATTATTATTATTTACTAAATTGATTTAATTGTAGTATTTATTTCTTTATTATTTTGAAGAAAGGAAAAAAACATTTAATAATTGATTACATTTAATTCCAAAGCTCTCATACAGTGACATGTGGCGCTGTGAAACTCTATTATATATATATATACAGTCTTTCTATTATCAGTTCGAACTGACAAAAATTATATCAGTTCTTCGTATGTGAGCCACTGGATTTAAATACTTTGACTGACAAGTGCATACAGCCAAGTCAAAGTATTTAAATCCAGTGGCCCACATGCAAGGCATTGATATAACTTTTGTCAGTTCGAACTGATAATAGAATTTCTGTATATATATATAATATGATATGATATATTATTATTTAGGTCAGGAATGGAGGTTTATTGGAACAGACTGAGGTAGGGCTGAATATCCATTATCCGAGTACAGGCACTTCTTGTGTTTTAGAATGCCCAAAATCATCATCGTCTATATTTATTTTGCTATGCAGATTCTTGATGGGATTTAATTAATAAAACATTATTAACTAGTCTCAAAAGTTAATCATGAAATTTCTGTAAAATTTGTAGGAACTCCTTACACCCAGCAGTCCTATAAAGTGAGTGAATCTTTTCCATTTAAGTGGATAAATAAGAAGTGGAAAGAAGGGTTTCATGTCACAGCCATGACAACCGCTAACAATCGGCAATCGCTGGGGTGTGTCTGGATATTCTGAACAGGTATAATCTTCTCTTAAATATTTAAGTTTTCTGCATTTGTCAAAATACACCTTTTCTTTCTTCCCTACTAGAGTAGCTGATTTCACCCTCTTTTCTACTTGATTAATACAAGGTGGTGGAGCTGGACTTTCTATACCATCGACGATGGGAGAGTGGTTATAGGATAACAGCTATGGCTTCCACTGCTGATCAATCAGCCTTTATACTGAGTGTACCAAAACGTAAAATAGTGGATGAAACACAAGAAACTCTGCGGACTTCTGCCTTCCCAAGCACCCATGTAAAGGTAGGAATTAAGATTGTTTTTTCCACCCACTCTCTCTCCTTGCAGCTATGGCTTTCTCGAAAATGAGAACCATACTTAACCATACCTAGCCATACCATACCTCTCCGAGAAAATTCCCAAAGACATTTCATGCAGGATGCAAATAAATGGAGACCTGCACAACCATGAATAGGAAGTCCATACAACATCTCCGGTCTCTTTTTACTAGTCAAACTCTGTTCAGTTCCAGTCTCTTTAATTTCTTGTGAATTTACTAATAGTCATTTTGTTTTATAAAATTTTGGAAAATGTTGGTTTCAGGATTCTGCAGATGGCTCCTGCATTGCCGGATTTCACTTTGTCCTTGAATCCTGATGATTACCAGCTTCCTTCAGTGGATTCCTCATGGATTGACAATTGAAAAGAATCAAAGATAAAAATAAAAAAATAAAAAAAATAAAAGAAAAATAGCTGTCCATCTGGTGAACTTAGAAGTTGTAAAATTATTCTTAAACATCAGAGAAAACAATCGATACAATGATACCTGTAGATTAAGTTGTGTCCGTATCTATATGTTACAATCTCAGTAGTAATTGCTTTCTTTCTGCATATCTGTTTTCAAAATTTTGTTCAGTATTTCTACATGATAATCAAAAGTATAGATCAAAAAATGTCCTTGGCCTGCATCTTCGATGGTTCGTTGTTCAGAGCCTTGAGTATGAAAGTATATGTGAAGGCATCTTCTTGGAGCTTCTCAAACCTGCAACAACACTTAACAATTATGGATAGGGGTGATTGCAAAAATGGCCTTCCTTGAAGATGAAAGAGCAAATATGTCCACTTTGTGAAAATCTTGTAAAAATGGCCTTACTTGAACTTACTTTTGCATGGAATAGCCCCTGAAGGACCAAAATACCCTTTCCAATTAAATATTACAAAATGACCGAACTGTCCATTCATATTTCTAATGGACCAAACTACCCTTTCACACTTGCAATCCAATCTACCCAGGTCGTTCATTTGTCTCTCCATTGTAAACCTAACCTAACGATCCTCTAACAAAGTAGCAGACATCAAAGAGCGAAATTCAATTGCAGGTTGAAAATCGGTGAGAGTAATTGACAACGATGAAAGTGGCGGTGGATGAGAATGACCTGAAAGCAGTCGGCGCCCAACCGTTACCCGATGGACGCCGAGGACTGCGAATTCACGATTGGGAGGTCGAATCTCACAAAGGTACTATTCTAAAATCCTTCACTTTTGAAGAGTACACACACTCTCTCGTCTCTTGTCTCTCGAGTGTATTTCAACAATTTTAATTATTGTTTTGCAATCGAAGTTTAACTATATGTTTAATCTATCAATCAATAATCAAAAAATCACTTTTAACAAAAATTGATTGTAGGTATTGTTAGTTTAGGATCATTGATAGTTAACATTGGGTGCAGGTGGGAGGGGAAGCTGGACACGACGCATTTGCCGGAGATGGTATTCAGTGAGAGTGGTTTAGTTCTTGAACATGATAAAACTAGTACTAAGATTCATATTAATGCATTTGATGCTCTTGGTGGCTGGAAGAAGGAAGGTTTGCCGTCCATTGAAGTTCTTGTAGCCGCGCAATGGAAATTTAGAAGGTAATTGACATAAACATATAACAAAAATCTTTTATCAGAGTGTTATGATGATGGTTTGTGATAGGCGTAGTATTGTTCTTGTAAGTAATGTTTAGAACGTGAATTATGGGACCTTTATTTATAATTTTCGGCTTTTCAATTAATTTTAAGAATTGTGCTAAATTTTGGTTAATAGTTATTATGTGCTCACTTGATTGGGTGGGTGGAAAACCCATCATGAAGTTTGTATTGTTTTGTACTGGGAAACTTGTAGTTGGTCCAAACTCCAATGAGCACTGTGATGTTCTTTTTAGGGTTTGACTGTTTGAGAGTGAAGATAGACATATGTGAAAACAAGGGAAACCGAGGGCCATAAAGTTATGGGGTGGGTCTCTTTACTTTTAAAGACATTGTATGCAAATGATGATTAGTGCATGCCACTTTCTTTCCTCTCTATCTTGTCTTGTAATTATATGTCCTCCTCTTCTATTACTGGAAGTCATTTTTCTGTCTTGCAACTTGTTTTTTCGTTCTCATAAATGGATTTAAAACATTACTCGAAGCTAGGTAGAGGATCTGTTTCGTTGTGCAACGGCTTATGTTGATGGTATGGATATTGTTGCAATTTAAGTTTATTGGCTAGAGCTCTACCTAATGAGCAGTAGGTTCAAACTCGTTATACCATGCACCAACTAAACGATGCTTTCCTCTTAATGTACAATTATATCATCAATAGAAGAGTGATGAAAAGTCAGTGCTCGATTAAAATTTATGCATATGGATTTCACATACTCTTAATGTGCTTTACCAATCAATCTTTAGTTTATTAAAAAGGACTAGGTACTTGTTTCTGCACCATCCAATGTGGTATATGTATCAATATGGGAACATGTAATTGGAAGGATGTCTTTTCTTCTTTTAAAAATCTTTTTGTCATATAGTGTTTGAAGTTCTTTTGTAACTTAGCCAACTGCAACTCTTTCGCTGATATGCTAGCTAAAAAGGGGTCTGGTATGGAAGGGGTTAGTCTGATCTGGGAGGTTCACTGAGCTTTGCTTAGCTTAGTTGTTGTGTTTTGTTTGCCGGCTTGTTTTGCTTCTCGTCGTTTGCTCTGTTTTAATGGCTCTCTGTTTTGCCTGGTCTTTTTGTCTCTCTTGGCTGTTTTTTGTTTGTTTGGATGTTGCCTGTTTTTGGCTTCTGTTCTTGGCTTGGTGGGTTTCCCGCCTGTGTTTGTGTTTTGTTTTTTGGCCTTTTGAGGTTGATCAATAATATAGCCATTCAAAAAAAAAAAAAAAAAAAAAAAAAAGAGTCAAAGAACTCTTTTCACTTTGGAAATTGTTATGATTCTTGACTCTTTTCACTTTGGAAATTGTTATGATTTGTATAGTTTGTCTTCGCCGTCATCTGTGTAAACATTACTTATTACAATTGCTAAATATGGTTCACTGTTAAGATACTTGTTTGACTTCATCTCAAGAGTCAAGATTAACTTCATTCCAAGATTATTTGAGGAGGCACAATTGGTGTGTGTGTGTATATATATATCTTATAACTTGTTATTAATTGCTTATGGATAGATTTCTCCATTTCATTGATAATTTTCTTATCAAATTATTTTCAATTTTTTTATGGCTTGCATTCTTTGGTAGGTTTCTCTGATACTTAAAGATATCAGCACGTGGCATTGAAAAGACCCCAGTTCTTGCCCTTAAAAGAAAAGCTCTTATGTTGAAGCGTGAAGGAAAGCTTGCAGAAGCCAAGGAAAACTTATCTTGGACAGTTAATTTGAGTTTGTAGCATATTAATATCCATTTGTGAAGATATATGAAGTTTATTTGATGTACACATTATAACTGTTTTGAGGAGGTTCTGTCTTGTATTGTTAGCATGAGTTTGTAGCACATTGATTTTTTTTATTTTTTATTTTTTAAAGAAAAATAATTTCAAAATATAATTCTTCATTTCTGAAACCCGGGAATCCTTACTTCGAAACACGGGAAATAGTTTTTGAGCCATGGGAATCGTGAAATATCAGGCCTCAAAGAATCCCTTTTTCATTTAATTACAATTTTTTCAGATTTTTAATAATTATTCGGGCACCAAAAATGGTAATTACAAGCGGCGACCATTCCATTGGAAAATGATCCCGGTCCCGAAACCTACATCAAAAGACCATGTCCTTGGTAGGTTGGGACTTGGGATTGGAGGTGAGAGTAGAAGGTTTTAGTTGGAAGATGGAATGGTGAAGTGTGGGTGTAATTGTGTTTTTAGTGATTGTTAGAATATGGTTGCAAAAATAATAAATAAATGAAAGGAAATTGGTATGGTGAAGTTTACAACTTCTTAATATTATTTAAAAAATCAAGAAAAATATTTTAAAAATAAAATTGTCCATTTCCAAAGCCTAGGATTCCTTACTTTGAAGCATGTGGATCATATTTGAAGCACGGGAATCGTCAAATACCGGGCTTCAAAGAAACCCTTTTCCATTTAATTACATTTTTCAAGATTTTTATTTATTATTCGGCCATCAGAAATGGTGACTGCATGCGACAGCCTTTCCAACGGACATGGATCCCGGTCCCGAAACCTACTTCAAAAGACCATGTCCTTGGTAGGTTGGGATTGGAGGTGAGAATGGAAGGTTTTAGTTGGAAGATAGAATGGTGAAGTGTGGGTGTAATTGTGTTTTTAGTGTTTGTTAGAATATGGTTGCAAAAATAATAAATAAATGAAGGGAAATTGGTATGGTGAAGTTTCCCACTTTTTAATATTTTTTTTAAAATCAAGAAAAATATTTTAAAAATAAAATTGTCCATTTCCAAAGCCCGGGATTCCTTACTTTGAAGCACGGGAATCGTCAAATACCGGGCTTCAAAGAAACCCTTTTCCATTTAATTACATTTTTCAAGATTTTTATTTATTATTCGGCCACCAAAAATGGTGACTGCATGCGGCGGCCTTTCCAACGGACATGGATCCCGGTCCCGAAACCTACTTCAAAAGACCATGTCCTTGGTAGGTTGGGATTGAAGGTGAGAATGGAAGGTTTTAGTTGGAAGATGGAATGGTGAAGTGTGGGTGTAATTGTGTTTTTAGTGTTTGTTAGAATATGGTTGCAAAACTAATAAATAAATGAAGGGAAATTGGTATGGTGAAGTTTCCCACTTTTAATATTTTTTAAAAAATCAAGAAAAATATTTTAAAAATAAAATTGTCCATTTTCGAAGCCCGGGATTCTATACATTGAGTTTCTGTAAATGTGATTTGAAAAATAAAGTAAATGTGATTTGAGTTTCTGTAAGTGTATGGCTGCAAAACTAGTAACAAAAGGGAGGGAAACCGGTATGGTGAAGTTTAACACTTATTTAATTTTTTTTTTTTAAATATGGAAAAATATTTTTAAAATAATATAGTCCATACCTGAAGCCCGGGATTCCTTACTTTGAGGCACAGGAATCGTTAGAAACCAGGCCTCAAGGAAACAAATTTTCATTTAATTACATTTTTTAAAGATTTTTATTAATTATTTGCCCACCAAAAATGGGTGACAACATGCTGTGGCCTTCCGTTGGACATGGATCCAGGTCCCGAAACCAACGTCAAAAGACCATGTCCTTGGTAGGCTAGGAATGTGGGTGAGAGTGGAGGGTTTTAGTTGGAAAGTGGAATGGTGGAGTGTGGGTGTAAATGTGATTTGAGTTTCTGTAAGTGTATGGCTGCAAAACAAGTAACGAAAGGGAGGGAAACCGGTATGGTGAAGTTTAACACTTGTTTACTTATTTTAAAAAAAATAAGGAAAAATATTTTTAAAATAATATAGTCCATACCTGAAGCCCGGGATTCCTTACTTTGAGGCACGGGAATCGTCAGATACCGGGCCTCAAGGAAACAAATTTTCATTTAATTACATTTTTCAAGATTGTTATTAATTATTTGCCCACCAAAAATGGGTGACAACATGCTGTGGCCTTCCGTTGGACATGGATCCAGGTCTTGAAACCAACGTCAAAAGTCCATGTCCTTGGTAGGCTAGGAATGTGGGTGAGAGTGGAGGGTTTTAGTTGGAATGTGGAAGGTGGAGTGTGGGTGTAAATGTAATTTGAGTTCCTGTAAGTGTATGGCTGCAAAACTAGTAACGAAAGGGAGGGAAACCGGTATGGTGAAGTTTAACACTTGTTTAATTTTTTAAAAAAATAAGGAATTTTTTTTTTAAAATAATATAGTCCATACCCGAAGCCCGGGATTCCTTACTTTGAGGCACGGGAATCGTCAGATACCAGGTGTTGAGGAAACAAATTTTCATTTAATTACATTTTTTCAAGATTTTTATTAATTATTTGCCCACCAAAAATGGGTGACAACATGTTGTGGCCTTCCGTTGGACATGGATCCAGGTCTTGAAACCAACGTCAAAAGTCCATGTCCTTGGTAGGCTAGGAATGTGGGTGAGTGTGGGTGTAAATGTGATTTGAGTTTCTGTAAGTGTATGGCTGCAAAACTAATAACGAAAGGGAGGGAAACCGGTATGGTGAAGTTTAACACTTGTTTAATTTTTTTTTTTTAAAAGGAAAAATATTTTTAAAATAATATAGTCCATACCCGAAGCCCGGGATTCCTTACTTTAAGGCACGTGAATCGTCAGATATGGGCCTCGAGGAAACAAATTTTCATTTAACTACATTTTTTAAAGATTTTTATTAATTATTTGCCCACCAAAAATGGGTGACAACATGCTGTGGCCTTCCGTTGGACATGGATCCAGGTCTTGAAACCAACGTCAAAAGACCATGTGCTTGGTAGGCTAGGAATGTGGGTGAGAGTGGAGGGTTTTAGTTGGAAAGTGGAATGGTGGAGTGTGGGTGTAAATGTGATTTGAGTTTTTGTAAGTGTATGGCTGCAAAACTAATAACGAAAGGGAGGGAAACCGGTATGGTGAAGTTTAACACTTGTTTATTTATTTTTTTTAAATAAGGAAAAATATTTTTAAATAATATAGTCCATTCATGAAGCCCGGGATTCCTTACTTTGAGGCACGGGAATCATGTTTTGAAGCACGGGAATCATTAGATACCGGGCCTCAAGGAAATAAATTTTCATTTAATTACATTTTTTCAAGATTTTTATTAATTATTCGGCCACCAAAAATGGGTGACTACATGATGTGGCCTTCCGTTGGACATGGATCCAGGTCCCGAAACCAACGTCAAAAGACCATGTCCTTGTTAGGCTAGGATTGGGGGTGAGAGTGGAGGGTTTTAATTGGAAAGTGGAATGGTAGAGTGTGGATGTAAATGTGATTTGAGTTTTTTGTAAGTGTATGGCTGCAAAACTAATAACGAAAAGGAGGGAAACCGGTATGGTGAAGTTTAACACTTGTTTATATTTTTTATAAAAATATGGAAAAATATTTTTAAAATAATATAGTCCATTCATGAAGCCCGGGATTCCTTACTTTGAGGCATGGGAATTATGTTTTGAAGCACGGGAATCGTCAGATACCGGGCCTCAAGGAAACAAATTTTCATTTAATTACATTTTTTCAAGATTTTTATTAATTATTCGCCAACAAAAAATGGGTGACAACATGCTGCGGCCATCCTTGGACATGGATCCAGGTCTCGAAACCAACGTCAAAAGACCATGTCCTTGGTAGGCTAGGAATGTGGGTGAGAGTGGAGGGTTTTAGTTGGAATGTGGAATGGTGGAGTGTGGGTGTAAATATGATTTGAGTTTTTGTAAGTGTATGGCTGCAAAACTAGTAACAAATGGGAGGGAAACTGGTATGGTGAAGTTTATTGTTTATTTTTTTAAAAAAAATAAGGAAAAATATCGTTAAAATAATATAGTCCATTCACGAAGCCCGGGATTCCTTACTTTGAGGCACGAGAATCATGTTTTGAAGCATGGGAATTGTCGGATACCGGGCCTCAAGGAAACAAATTTTCATTTAATTACGTTTTTTCAAGATTTTTATTAATTATCTAGCCATCAAAAATGGGTGACTACATGTTGTGGCCATCCATTGGACATGGATCCAGGTCCTGAAACCAACGTCAAAAGTCCATGTCCTTGGTAGGCTAGGAATGTGGGTGAGAGTGGAGGGTTTTAGTTGGAATGTGGAATGGTGGAGTGTCGGTGTAAATGTGACTTGAGTTTATGTAAGAGTATGGCTGCAAAACTAATAACGAAAGGGAGGGAAACCGGTATGGTGAAGTTTAACACTTGATTATATTTTTTATAAAAATATGGAAAAACATTTTAAAAATAATATAGTCCATTCATGAAGCCCATGATTTCTTACTTTGAGGCACGGGAATCATGTTTTGAAGCACGGGAATCGTCAGATACCGGGCCTCAAGGAAACAAATTTTCATTTAATTACGTTTTTTCAAGGTTTTTATTTATTATTCGCCAACCAAAAATGGGTGACAATATGCTGCGGCCATCCTTGGACATGGATCCAGGTCTCGAAACCAACGTCAAAAGACCATGTCCTTGGTAGGCTAGGAATGTGGGTGAGAGTGGAGGGTTTTAGTTGGAATGTGGAATGGTGGAGTGTGGGTGTAAATATGATTTGAGTTTTTGTAAGTGTATGGCTGCAAAACTAGTAACAAATGGGAGGGAAACTGGTATGGTGAAGTTTAACACTTGTTTATTTTTTTTTTTAAAATAAGGAAAAATATTTTTAAAATAATATAGTCCATTCACGAAGCCCGGGATTCCTTATTTTGAGGCACGGGAATCATGTTTTGAAGCACGGGAATTGTCGGCAACTTTTCGGCGGACATATTTATTATTCGGCCACCAAAAATGGTGACTACATGCGGCGACTTTGCATTGGACATGGATCCCGGTTTCGAAACCTACTTCAAAAGACCATGTCCTTGGTAGGTTAGGATTGGAGGTGAAAATGGAAGGTTTTAGTTGGAGGATGGAATGGTGAAGTGTGGGTGTAATTGTGATTTCAGTTTTTGTAAGAATATAGCTGCACAAATAATAAATAAATGAAGCAAAATTGGTATAGTGAAGTTTCCCACTTCTTAATATTTTTTAAGAAATCAAGAAAAATATTTTAAAAATAATATTGTCCATTTGCGAAGCTCGAGATTCCTTACTTTGAAGCACGGGGATCATATTTTGAAGCATGAGAATCAGAAAATACCGGGCTTTACAAAATCCCCTTTTCATTTAATTACATTTTTTCAAGATTTTTATTTATTATTCGGCCACAAAAAATGGTGACTACATGCGGCGGCCTTTCATTGGACATGGGTCCCTGTCCCATAACCTGCCTCAAAAGACCATGTCCTTGGTAGGTTGGTATTGGAGATAAGAGTGAAAGGTTTTAGTTGGAAGATGGAATGGTGAAGTGTGGGTGTAATTGTGTTTTAAGTGTTTGTAAGAATATGGCTGCAAAAATAATAAATAAATGAAAGGAAATTTTTGGGTGAAGTTTCCCACTTCTTCATTTTATTTTAAAAATTCAGAAAAATATTTTAAAAATAATATTGTCCATTTTCGAAGCCCGGGATTCCTTACTTTGAAGCACGGGAATCGTCAAATACCGAGCTTCAAAGAACCCCTTTTTCATTTAATTACATTTTTTCAATATTTTTATTTATTATCCGGCCACCTAAAATGGTAATTATATGAGGTGGCCTTCCATTGCATATGGATCCCGATCCCGAAACCTACTTCAAAAGATCATGTCCTTGGTATGTTGAGAGATCGAGACAACAACCCCAGTTTAGAAGATGGAATGGTTAAGTTTCCCACTTCTTCATTTTTTTTAATAAATTCAGGAAAAATATTTAAAAAATAATATTGTCAATTTCCGAAGCCCGAGATTCCTTACTTTGAAGCATGGGGATCAGATTTTGAAGCATGGGAATCGTCAAATACAGGGCTTCTAAGAGCCCCTTTTTCATTTAATTATATTTTTTCAAGATTTTTATTTATTATTCTGCCACACAAAATGGTGACTACATGCAGCGGCCTTCCATTGGACATAGGTCCCGGTTCTGAAACCTATTTCAAAAGACCATGTCCTTGGTAGGTTGGGATTGGAGGTGAGAGTGGAAGGTTTTAGTTGGAAGATGGAATGGTGAAGTGTGGGTGTAATTGCGTTTTTAGTGTTTGTTAGAATATGTTTGGAAAAATTATAAATAAAGGAAGGGAAATTGGTATGGTGAAGTTTCCTACTTCTTAATATTTTTTAAAAAAACCAAGAATTTTTTTTTTTTTTTTTTAAATTGTCCATTTCCGAAGCCCTGGATTCCTTACTTTGAAACACGTGGATCATATTTTGAAGAACGGGAATCGTCAAATGCCGGGCTTCACATAAATCCTTTTCCATTTAATTACATTTTTTCAAGATTTTTATTTATTATTCGGCCACCAAAAATGGTGACTACATGCGGTGGCCTTTCCATTGGACATGGATCCCGATCCCGAAACCTACTTTAAAAGACCATGTCCTTGGTCGGTTGGGATTAGAGGTGGGAGTGGAAGGTTTTAGTTGGAAAATGGAATGGTGAAGTGTGGGTGTAATTGTGTTTTAAGTGTTTGTAAGAATATGGCTGCAAATATAATAAATAAATGAAGGAAAATCGGTATGGTGAAGTTTCCCACTTGTTGATATTTTTTTAAAAAAAAAAATTTCTTGATTTTTAAAATAATATAGTCAATTTCCGAAGCCCGGGATTCCTTACTTTGAAGCACGGGGATCATTTTTTGAAGCATGGGAATCATGAATTACCGGGCTTCACAGAACCCTTTTTTCCATTTAATTATATTTTTTCAAGATTTTTATTTATTATTCGGCCACCAAAAATGGTGACTACATGCGGCGGCCTTCCGTTGGACATGGGTCCCAATCTTGAAACCTATTTCAAAAGACCATGTCATTCGTAGTTTGGGATTGGAGGTGAGAGTGGAAGGTTTTAGTTGGAGGTTGGAATGGTGAAGTGTGGGTGTAATTGTGATTTCAGTTTTTGTAAGAGTATAGTATAGCTGCAAGACTAATAAACAAATGAAGGGAAATCGGTATGGTGAAGTTTCCCACTTGTCAATATTTAAATGAAAAAGTCAGGAAAAACATTATAAAAATAATATAGTCCAATTCCGAAGCCCGGGATTCCTTACTTTGAAGCACAAGGATCATGTTTTGAAGCACGGGAAACAATTTTCGAGCACGGGAAATGTGAATTACCGGGCTTCAAAAATAAAAATAAAAATGAAAAGAAATTGATATGGGCTTATGAAATTAATCATTCCATTATGAAATTAATCATGAAAATAACAAAATGAAGTCTCACAACTAACGTCATATGATAAAAACTAACAAAAAAATTTGAGAACGACAACCAAAGCATAAACTAAAAATGATCATGGGTGGCCACAATCTATGGTCCGGGAATCGCCAGAGTTTTCCGTTTGGATTAACAGGCATCTGTTTAATAACAAAAAAAAAAAAATTAAAAAACATCAATACTTAAGGTGCAAATTTTTATATCATAAATGTAAAGAGAAAAAGAGACAATTGAATAGGAAAACTAAGTATTCATATTTATACAAGCTATACAAAAGAAGAATACCACAATGACAATAATTATTTGCAAGTCATTATATATTTTAAATATCTCTATAAACATGCTAGCAAACAACAATATATGCACTTTCCAAACTCAGCCAAGTTAAGAAAATACTAGATAAAAACAACCAATTTTAAATCCCCGGAATAAGATTCCAAGCTCGGGAATCCTTACTTTCCTGCCCAGGAATTATAATTCAAGCCTGGGAATTATATTTCCAACCCAGGATTCCTTACTTTCACGCCCGGGAATTGGACTTCCATGCCTTACTTTCAAGCCTGGGAATTGGACTTCAAAGAACGGGAATTTTACTTTTAGGCACGAGAATTTTACTTTCATTCCCGGGAATTGAAAATCATGTTAATGTAACATGACAACATAACGATAATTCAAACCAAAATAGAGCTTCCCAGTTCCCCACATCCCTACTAAAAAACATAGTAATGGGGAAACAACATTCAAAAACAATCATCTAGCTCCCAAACACCTCTATTTCAAACAAATGGCTGATATCCAAATGGTCAAAGTTTTACATCTATCATGTGAAAAGATGTTCAAAGTTTCATATCTATCATGTAAAAGATGTTCCGAGTTTCCTATCTATCATGCAAAAGGATGTTCGAAGTTGGAAGATTAATTCCTCTGATTTCTAGATTGTAGAATTTTGACATAATCAACTAATTCATACAAGATTCTACTAATATTAAACAAACCATATATAACCATCAAGTCTCACGACAATATATGCATAAACAAGCAATTACATGAACAAGGATTTCAAGCCATATACAGAGATGATTTCAGGCCATGTCTAGTAATGTGAATAAGCAACATAAAATGACATTGACAATGCAACATGTAACATGACAACACAACAACAATACAACCTCATCAATAGACATTTTGCTTAAAATTAAGCTTAAGTAAACTTTTTCTTTTATTCTTAAGACCACGACATCATAATTTCAAAACAAAATCCACCTTGACCAAAATTAAAATCAAAATATAACTAAAAAGGCAATAGTTTTAAAGTTTTGGTCCCCTAAAATTTAGTTAATTAGACTTTAAAGCCCAGTAATTTTACTTTCAATCTCGGCATTCTCGGGAATTGGTTCAAAGCCCGGGAATTTTACTTTCAAGCCAGGGAATTGGATTTCAAGCTTGAGAATTGTATTTCAAGCCTAGGAATTGGACTTGAAAACCCGGAAATTTTACTTTCAAGCTATGGAATTGGAAATCATGCTAATGTAAAATGACAACACAACGACAATGCAACCCCAAAACAACGCTTCATCCCCACCAAAAAACATGAGAAACAAAAGAACATTCAACAATAATTATCTAGCTCAAACACCTCTACTTCAAACAAATAGTCAAAGTTTTCCATCTATCTTGTAAAAGATGTTCCAAGTTTCCTATCTATCATGCAAAGTCACTAGCACAAAACATAAATGATCAAAAAGGTGATACAATGTATAGTCCAAATATTCTTATAACTTTTGACAAAAAGTCATTACTTTTGCAATAGAATTGTTTTTTATTTATTAATTATTACAAACACACAATATTTTCAGACCAAAACAAAACCACTAAGGCTCACAAACAAATGCATTGATTCAACTTTATGTTCATAAATAATTATTGAAAAGGATCAGGACAAAAAAAATATAAATAAAAACTATATGATTGATCAATTTATTCAACAAACAAAGATCAAGTTACTTTTAAAATATAAATAAAAACTATATGATTGATCAATTTATGCAACAAACAAAGATCAAGTTACTTTTAACAGCTCACTCCACTGATGTGATTACATCTTCTTCAAGGTAATTGCATCCATTAAAGTATCAAAGCTATAATTCCCCATATATATATATATATATATATATATATATATATATATATATATATATATTATAAACCTTAACGTAAAGCTACCAATTGACTGCTGAAAACTTATTTCTACCACGAAAGAGAATCCACAAAACTCCTTAATGGCAACTATTATACAACATTTATTAATTTCCCAAGTTTCCAAACAACCAGCCTTGTTGTCCCAAACACAAACAATCCAACCACATGCTAATTCCATATCCCGATAGAAAATTAAGATCAAAATCCTATAATCTTCAATAACCCCGAAAAAAGTCATTGTCCCTTTGAAATTTAAAAAATAAAACATAAATATCAAATACACATTACATATATGCTATGACTAAACAATCCATTTACCCATGCAATGACTTTAGGCTATTAAGATTGCATTGATGACTTCAAAAGTGTAAAATGTACCATATGAACAACTCCTTATACCAATAACAAAGCAATTACTTATATAATCGTACAAGTTGAAATAAAACTTCACTTTTATAGTAAATATATTTTAGAGTTGACAAGTCATGTACTTGATCACTTCTAAAATTCAATTGCTAAAATAATAATAAATAAAAAGTGTAAATTCCATTCTCTTAGATGTTGAACACAACATCATGTGCCCAGGAAAAAATATTTGATCAAATATTATAAAATTTTATCAATCAGTACAATTTCAACACAATGACATATTGACATGAACAAAAATCTCAAGCATGAAGCAAAGCGGAATTGAAAAGCAATAAGAATCCATTTACATCCATACAAACCAATTACTTAAATCACAACAAAAACAACTCAAATCTATGCAGAAGACTACACATCACTGTTAACAACAAAACAAACCCTAAACTAACAAATCGAATATCAACACCCAAAACTAAAGTGATTTTGGTTCGTTATTGGGTTTTCAACAAAAATATAAAGTGAAACCCTTATATATGCATGTAGTAACACATTCAACCTTAGAAAACTACAATGATAGTCCAGAAGCAGTAGTGAATCAAAGTATTGAACAAAAATAGGGATAGAACAGAAGAAGTACCTAGCCTTATTCGACAGATTCGGATTTGGCTATCATCTTTGGTGGGTCTTCTGCATTTCTTCTTCGACTTCTTCAGCGTTCTTCTTCGACTGATTCAGATTCCTCTTCGGCGTTCTTCTTCGACTGATTCAGATTCTTCTTCGAAGGATTCTTCTTCGACTGCTCTGGGTTTGGGTTTTGGATTCTTCTTCGACGGCTCTTCTTCAATTGATTAAGTTTCTTTGCTGTTTTGGGTTTTGGATTTTGGATTCTTCTTCTTCGGTTTCCTTTGTATATTGTTTTGGGTTAGGGTTTTGGGGTTTATGTTTTGACTTGTCATTGGTGGTAAATAGAAGGACGAGGGGTAAATGGGTAATATTGCTTAAAATCAGATAAATGATGGAAAATCATTTTTAAGGGCTCTTTGGTAACTTCATCTCATTTTTGGACATTTTTGCTCTTTTTTCAGAAAGTTGACATTTTTGCTCTTTTGCTCTTTGGAGAGACTATTTTCTCCTATTCCCACTTATGGATATTAATGAACGTTTCTGTATCTAAAACACACTTGTCATAAAAGATATATAGTAGCTTAATTAATTACCTCCCTGACTTTGAAGAATGACCAGCACAAAATTCACATTTAAACAACAATATGTTGTCATCAGTTTTCATATCCCTTAGTTTTGCCACAAACTTAGCTGGTTCCCAATACATAACTAGTGAATCTGTTATAGCAAACCGGAGCTTAGATTACTTGGTAAGAGAACAGATATGAGGCTCATTTCACAGCATTTTCCATTAAATGTTAAGAAATCATCAATGTAGTTGCTAAAATTAATTTAAGAGCCAATCTTCATATGTTTCAGATGGGAGCCATAAAGTAGATGCAACACATTGATGCATTTTTCTTCGACAACAACCTGTTAGGGTGCTATGCTGAAAAAATTATAAATAGTTATGTATGTTCTGACAATTAAAAATCGGTGGTATGCTAACGACACGTCGTTGCAGTGTCCCAATCAAAAGATGAACAATTAAGTTCGACCTCGCTAGCGTACAAGTCAAGAGACTAGTATAGCATGCAAGCAAGGGTATCGTTCCGCAGGGAGGTGGAATCCGCCAACATTACACTAGTTTAGCCAAACACGGAAATAGGCGTGTGTGTTATTGTGTGCAGTAAATGTAAATAAAGCAATAAAACATAAATTATATACAATATATGTACATGGATAGAATGGAATGGAGAGATATGGAATGTAAATGGCTACATTAAGTAAATGATTCCACCATAGCAATCACACAATTTCATACAAACATGCATAGTCAATGTTGAATGTCGTGCTCACTTAATCCTCGCCAATTGTCCTCACTCCAGCAACAATGGTTATACCGACATGCACCAACAACCTATCTCTCGATGGTTGCCCGAACTGCACTCGAGTTCCTTAAGAACTATGAGACACACATAGCGACAATACATGCAAAATCGCGCGCTGGCTCTACATATAGTGGCCAATCTACTAGTGCACGTTGAGTGCTTCACCTCTCGGTCCTTCACACAACAACCTAAGTTCATTCAAATGGTGGCTAACCACTCGAAAGCTTTAAGCACTTCAAAGGACCACTCAACCATCAACAAGCATATGCAACAAAAAAGGCAACAATGCTAGGTTTATATCAATTCCCTAATGAATGAAAGTACACATCGAATAAGAGATAACGATACAAAGAAAGAAATACAAAATGGATAGAAAGGAGACCCCTCATCCGTAACCAGGAATCGAACACCGGGTCTTCTCGGGTGTCAATCCGAGATGTCCTCACCACTGGACGACTATGGCGTTCTCCAATCTCATGAATGCACAACCCTCTCAATCAAAGAGAAAGCTCTCTCCTTATCTCTCTAAACTCCCTAAGATGGATGGCTTAAAATGGAAATAAGCTTACCAACAACTATATGCATCAATGTTGATTGTTAAACATAAAGAACATTCAATTGAATTAAGGGTTCATTCTCTTGATTAAAGCATTCACCAAAATCAATTCATCACCCAAACCGGCCAAGGAT
The DNA here is from genome assembly GCA_008009225.1 of Acer yangbiense. NCBI lineage: Eukaryota > Viridiplantae > Streptophyta > Magnoliopsida > Sapindales > Sapindaceae > Acer > Acer yangbiense. The sequence continues at coordinate 43,861,525 of CM017768.1, forward strand.
GAGCAATTGTGTCTTGATAAGACCCATTAAGCACAAGGATTTGAACCAAGGCCAATTTATCACCTAAATGCATGAACTAAGCCTTTCCCACTCTTTGGAGCTAAATCTCTAACACTCCAATTACTCTAAACATGACATTTTGGTCATCCATCAATCAATCAATAATCATGGGATGCTAAATTACACTACTCCTACATTAAATTACTCTACTCCTAATCTCAATCATGGACACATATCAATTTAGGACAACTACACACATGGATATTGCAATTAGAGCTTAAAACATGTAATTAGCAAAGAGTAAAACAAAACCCACATGAATTTAAGAACAAACAACATATATAACACAAGTGTAGGGTTTACAATATTCCCCAAATCGGAGTTATACATCAAAGAAACAGAAAATACAAATAAATGAGCAAATAAAAGCAAACCCTTGAAGACAAGTCCTCCAAATATGCTCCAAACCTTCCTAGCTCGGATTTGGTCTGAAAACCACTCCTATTTCCTTGCAAACTACTCTAAAATGGATGGATGAGGTGTGAAAATGGTGGTGGAGGTGTGTTGTTAGCTCCCATGGAGGAAAAACATCCATGGGAGCTTGGGTTCTCTCCTTATTTGGTGGAGAAGGTGACGAAGATGAAGAAAATGGAAGAAGAAGTGTGTGGGGCGGAAGAGAGAGAGAGGGAGTGAAGGGATTCTCTAAAAACTGAGAGAAAGGGGGATATTTATAGTGGGAAGAGGCTTAGGGCAGAAATGAAGGTGAAAGGAAGAGAATGCCTTTCATAAGTGGCTGATTTGGGGGGCTTCGTGGGTGAGTTTCCAGCAGCGCGCACTGTTACGGAAATGGGCATAACTTTCTCTAAAAACATCGGAATCGTGTTCTTGAAGAATCGTTGGAAAGAAGACTTCTGGGGCTTTCCAACCATAGGTAGCACGAAACCCAGTTCATTTTGAGAAGAGAGATATGGGCCCCGCAAGTTAGATGTTCTGCACAAGCATTTTCCATTTCAGCCCTTTTAACTTCCAAAACCCATCAATTTAGCTCAAATATCTTATTTATGGTAAATAACCTACAAAAAGCTCACAAAACACATTATATACAAAAATACACTCGAAAAAGAGTACAAAAAATAGGAAATGGGGAGCTCAAATGGGTGTAAATATGGTCCGATCAATGCTTACCATTCAAGCCAGCCGTGACAAGAATGTTTGGATAATTTTGGGCCTTAACCTGTTTAAAAGAAGTCATAGATCAACCACAAACATAATATCAAACTCTCAAACTTGACTAAAATACATGATCAGACAAACACCACATTATATAGAGCAAAAATATTTGCCATTCTAGCTATATGGTTAATAGGAATAGTGATCAAGAATTAAGGAAATAATGTATAGTTATATAGGAAATAATGTATAGTTATATAGGACTCACGTTATCAAAAGGAGAATATGATTTCATGTAGAAGTAAAATTCTTTCTTATGAGGGTCTCCAAATTCCTACAACAAAAAGCAATTGTTTAGAAGCACATGCCTGCAATAGCACTTGAAGAATACCAATAGTTAAAAAGCAATGCACTCCCCAGGATGTATTTCAATGTATGAATAATGGTCCACATCAACCAGTGACGTTCACTTGTATTGCATCTGTGTTTGTTTTTCCTGGATATAAATGTTAACATCAGTACAAATTTTAGAGTTTTACAAGGGGAAATAGAGCACCTCCCACTCTGTTGTTGTAAGAGGAATGGTTGGATCAAGCAATGAAGTCACAACATCCACAAACGGGACTCCAGCGACAGCAGCCTTGAACAAATCAGGCCTCATGTTAAGGACAGCACCTATAAGCACGCCCCCGGCACTTCTTCCCTCAATACATAGTTTTTCCTTTGAACAGTATTGGTTTTCTATTAAATACTCAGCACAATAAATGAAATCTGTGAAGGTATTTTTTTTCTTTAACAACTTCCCATTCTCGTTCCACTGCCCCCCCATTTCACCACCCCCTCGAATGTGAGCAATTGCATAGATGAAGCCACGATCTAGTAGAGAAAGTTGAGATGTCTTGAAACCAGGATCTATGCATATCTATTCACAACACAAGATCTAGCATTAAGAAGCTCAAATAAATCAATATATCCAATTTTTTCAATAAGGTCTAAAAATAACAATAAGAGGACAAATTCAATATCTAATCAGAATTTGGTGACTAGAATAATCATCTGCAATTTTATATAAAAACTAGGATGCAACAGTGAACGGCCAGAGCACAATTCAATATCAAATCAGAATTTGCTAGCAGATGACAAAGTTATGCATCAGTATAGAATTACAGCAATGTTTGAACAAAAACATTAAATGCATCATGTGAGCCATAGCATAAATTTCCATCATACCTCATATGAACCATAGCCGTAGAGTAGTAATGGATCAGACCCGTCAAGCTTCACAAGATTCTTCCAGTAAACAATGGATATAGGAATCTAGGTGCCATCTGAAGCATTTGCCCACTTTCTTTCGGTGACATAATTCGATGAATTAAAACCTCCCAACACCTGAATGATATAGTGTGGACAATAGTTCTCAGTGTGAGACACAGGACAATGAAAAACATTCTATTGTATTGAAAAGCTAGATTGAGAAAACAATGATATATGAATAGCTGAAGTGTATCAAAACCAGAAATCCTGCGGACTTCTTTCATTTAACTTACAGTTTCGATCTTCTTCAAAACGGAAATCCCTGTGTTCATATCATGATCATATACGGAGGGCGGCGTCTTCATTGAGCTATAAGAAAACCGTAAAATGCCGGAAGAAAATTGGCGATTCTGATGGCTCAATTGAGTATATAGGGTCAACAAAATCAACAGTCTGGCCACCTTGAAGACTTTTGAGTGGCTCTCAAACAGGCGGAAGGCGATAAGTGGTTATTTTTGGCAGACCATTTTCACGCTCATACACTGCAAGATGCTCCATAAATAGTTGTTTGCCCTGAATTTTTACACTGGATGAAAAAAAAGAACCTTCGTAAGTATGATTTCCATGGCAAGGAGGATCATGTAAGACTATTGAGAGGTGGGGATGCATTCATATATCCTTTTAAACTATTAACATGAAAATGCATTTCAAGTGATTTTAAACTGGAATTCGCATAAGGAATGACAAGAAGGCATGGTGTGTCATCAACAATAACAAATCCACAAATCCTCTTAGATCATTGTTACCTTTCTTTGTGAGGAATTAGAACTGTAGTTTCAGATGTATTCTCCACAAGACATGCAAGCAGCTTTGAATTGAAGAACTCGTCAGTTCTCCGCCTTATAAAGAAATGATTTCCGCGATGGCTGACTGATGTATCAGCACCTACAACGCGAGGTGTTAAGACCCTAAGGTCTTCAGGCTTAGCAACATCAAGATAGAAGATGGACCTTGTAATTTTGCTTCGAGATCCAACAAACAAAAATTTCTTGCTCTCTGAAGCTTCAAGATCAATTGAAAATATATGATCCTTCTCGTGATAAAGGCAGATGTCAATCGACTGGTCATTTCCCAACTTATGTAACCACACCTGTTATTAGTCATCAAAGAAACCATAACTATAACTAACAAGACGGAGAACTAAGGGTTAGCTAACAAGAAGAGTTGTAGGAATCTGTTTATGAAAATTATAACAACTAGACTAAATGATTTCACTTTGCGCATTCAAACACACGAAATTATGACTTGGGAGGAAGGAGCATGTCTATGGACAAAAACACTTGTTGTATAGGCAAATCCATTAATTAGTATTCAATGGTAGATTATCCAACTTTAGAGTTACCTTATCCGGTCGAAGAATCTCATCCATTGTGATGTAAACCAAAGCTTCATCACCAGCCCATTCAAGATATGGAGTTAGACTCACTAGAGGCTTATCCACAAGAGCTCCAGTCTTGGCATCAATGACATAAACAGTATATATCTCATCTCCTCTAGTGTCCTCAGCATATGCAACCAACTTATTATTTGGACTAACCTAAATCAAACCAAACCAAACACACAAAATCACAATTAGAAACAGCAAACACATTAATCAAAACTCATAAGCGAACAAATCTCAGTAGCTAAATCAGCTAACCTTGAAAGCACCGATGCTGTAAAAAGAATGATTTTGAGATGGAGCCTTGACATTCTCATCAATATTACATGCTCAGGAGGAGCATCCGATCCGGTTGGCATTGTATCATACAAAGAAGGTGCAGTGTCATTGCTGGGAATAAGTCTCCTACAATACTGAACATACTCCTTCCCCTGTAAATACTTCATGTAGTAGTAATACTTACCTCTCCGAATCGGAGCGGAAGTATAATCCTCCTTCACTCTCCCTTTAATCTCACCAAACAACTCATCCTCAAACTTCTTAGTTCCTAAAAAACAACATTTCAATCACATGCATTCAAAATCCCATATCAACCCCACAAAACAAATCACAAAAATCAAAGAAAAATTGCAGCTTCAAGTCAAAATCAAACATGCAAATGTAAAACACAGCTGTTACTTGTTAGCACAAAACACTAATGTAAAAAAGCTGATCTTTTTAGATTGAATAAGAAACATATAAGATAACAGACATGACGGAGTCGGTGTAGGTGTTTTCGAGGTTGAGGTGGGAGAGGATCTCAGGGTCGGAGCGAGAGTCGTCGCGAAGCCAGTAGTAGTTGTCGACTCTGACATCTCCAAACATCTCCAGAACGTGCTCCACCTTTTTCGCCACCAGCGGCGACGGTGACTGTGACAGTGAGTGAGAGCTCTTGGTGGGTGAAAATGATGTTGGTGAGTAGAGAAGACGAGGAAGGCAGAGCAAGCTTACATGATTGCAAAACTGCCGCCGAAGAAGCATTTTTTTTCTTCTCAATTTTCTTAATGATAATTTTTTTTTTTTTGGTTGAAAAGAAACTATAAACTTGATTACTGAACTAGAGCCATAAACGGTCCTCTAAAGAGGAGACAGCTATGGAAGGCAGAGTGAACATTATCAATTTTATAACCTTCCAAATAGGGGCCGGCTACCATGCAGTTAAAGAAAATCACTTCATGGTGCAAGCAAAAAAAAACAGGGTTTAGGCATGAATAGTTCAGGTTTCAAACCTGCTATTGCCATTATCCCATTAAAATAATAATATATAGGGGTAATTACCACCAAATGGGGAAATGGCCACCAAATGGGGAAATGGATGAAAATGGCCATTTTTGGCAAACATTGTTACAATAATGGCCATTCCATCTATTTCCATCCAATTTCATCCAATGAATGGCATTTTGGTAAATAAGAGGATGACATTAATTAATTTATTTTATATGTTTTTTGGAAATCATTTTTTCTTTTGTTTTTTGAAACAAATAATTATATTTAGTGTGTATATACGTATAGCATATCTCAAACATATATATATATATATGTATTTCTTTTTTGAGAAGATTAAGGATACAAAATCTAAAAATTCTAAACAATATATTTGAGATAAGTTGAAAAAAAATTGTTATAGGTAAAAATCGTCATAAAGGACACGTCATCCCCATAAAGAAGCCACGTAAGCAGAAGTCAGTAAAAGTCAACTCGAAAAGGGGAAATCCCCCAAGTAACCCACTCGGCTGAAACCAAAGCGACCCGATCACAAACAGAGAGAGCCAGCTCAGGCAACATCACCTACTCGGGCATACTCGGGGATCAACAAGAAGAGATGGTTACGGAAACTCACTTCCCAAATGCATGGAAGGAATCGGCAGTGAGCACCTCCACAATACGTTACAGTGCAACCCTTCAGAGTTTAACAAGGAAACAAGAAGGTCTCCCGTGAATAAAGGAGAAAGAATCTGGCTCAAACTCGGACTCAGCCAAAACAGGAAACATATCACGCCCAAGAAGGAAACGGAATTCGACTAGGACTGGGAAACCGCTTAAGACTTGGGCGCCACAATACCAAACCCTAGCGGTATCCCCAAACCCTAGAAACAACATGTATAAATACCCTTTGTAACGCATAAGGGAGAGGGACCTTTTTTTTAGAATAAGAGATACCAGAGCGTATTTTTGTAATCAATTTTATATAGTGGATTTTGGCTTTGTTGCTTAGGTAACAACCCGTGGACGTTTCTCCGGTTATCGAAGTTTTACCACGTATCTTTTGCTCATTATTTTTACGGTATTAAGATTCAACTATTATCACCCACAAACGTGATCTCAAATCATCGATTGAGTGTTGACGAAAAATCACCGTCAACAATTGGCGCTAGAAGAAGGGGCGATCGAAGCACTTGTGAAGCAATGGCCGGCGAGGGAGATGGTAGCGATTCCAGGTATAGTCACGGATTACCTACTAATGAGTTGGAGAATGACGCCACTCCCGACACTACGGATGCAACCTTAGCAACTGCAGATCAATCAACTGCCCTAGCTGGCATCCAGCGCTTCCCCCCAACTAATGAAGAAATCGTGCAAAGATTCCGTGCTTCTCTACAGCAACTCATGTCGGACGCAGCAAGGTAGGGAGTTGACCTTTCCACCATGGAGGGTTTGATGTCACCTCACAATCTTTCCGCCCCAAATCAGCAGGCAACAAGATTGCGTTCCACGGTGGTGGTACCAACGCCGGATGCACCCATAAAGGCGAGCCGAGGTCCTACAGACAGGCCAACAATCTTGTCTGAAAGGTTAGCCAGGGATAGAAGGGATAGCAGGGAGAGGAGAATGATTTTGACAGAAGGCATGATCAGGATCGGATGGCCAAGGATCGAGATCGCCCCAGGAGACATACTCATCGGAGAGCCCCGGTCATCATCCTCAGGAGAGAGTGAGCAGAGTTATCATCGCAAGCGCCAAAGGGGCACAGTTCAGTTGCATGGCCTAAACCGAGAACATAGAGAGTTGAATCCAGAGGAAAGGGGCCAAAAGCTAATCGTAAGTCAGAATTTCAATGCGATAGGAGAACCGGAAGGAGACAGGGACATACTCATACAGAGTTTGACCCGGGAAGTTCAGAATAATCATCGACAGATGGATGCTTTAGTCAGGCGATATGGGTGTAATGAATTGTCGGATGACGAGTCCGGAAGCCCTTTCACCAATGAAGTCCTGAGGACACCCTTCTCAGAGAGATTCAGGATGCCTCACGTAGAGCAATTCAAAAAGGACACTGATCCGAAGGAACACGTCAGAAGGTATAAGAGTGCCATGGCCCAGTATGTCTACAATGACGCCTTGCTGTGTTTGAATTTCCCTCAAACTCTCGGGGATTTAGGCTTCAGGTGGTTCGGCAGGTTACCAGCAGCGAGTATAGGCAATTTCAGCGAGCTGAGTAAAGCCTTCTCAAGGCAATTCCTCGGTAATGTACATAGGAAGAAGTCGGTAGCCCACTTGTCCCAGCTAAAACAGGGAAAAGACGAGTCGCTGAAGAAATATTTGGGGAGGTTCGGTCAGGAAGTGTCCAAAATTGGGAGTGCAAATGACGAAGCCATAATTGCCGCGTTCATCAACAACCTTCAGAACGGCCAATTATCATTTGACCTTCGAAGAGCTCAACTAACCAGTTATGCCGATATGATGGACATGGCCGGGGGTTACGCCCTGGTTGAGGAGGAAGAAGTTGCCACAGGAGGTTACTTCGTACATGGCGGTCGCCCAGAAGGATCTAAAACCAAAGACCAAGCAAAGCACCTGATACCAAAGGTGACAAGCAGAAGAATAAGGCGCGGGATGGTCGGGATGGACGTTGAGCGTATGACCCAAAAACCGATCAGTCGCGGTAGAGGTTCCAGGGCAGATATACAAACTATACCCCGTTGAAAAAGGATCAAGAGGAAATTTTGGCAATCCTAGAAGAAAAGAACATGACTAAAGAACCGCCTAAACAGTCAACGTATGCTCAGAGGGACACCACCAAGTATTGCAGGTTCCACAAGGAGAATGGGCACGAGACATCTAAGTGTTTCCAGCTAAGGGACCACATCGAACGGAAGCAGAAGAATCTGAACGGCCGAGTATCAACACGAACGGAAGCAGAAGAATCTGACTGAGCTTCAGGCTGATAAGAGTCAGGCTGATAAGAGTCAAGCTGCGATGAATTCAAAGAAACGAAGGGAATTTCTGAAGTAAGAGGAACTTCAGAAGTAGCAGGTCCTTCACGAAAAAGCCCCGAAACGTCGGCGTCTAAATATTAAGGTTGATCAGGGAGAAGGTCTCCTAGCAACCTGTGGACAACCGTGGCAAGAAAAACATCACATTGTTCAATAGCAATCATACCAACAGTAAAAAGACGATGCTTAGCAGCAGGATCCATAAGAACTAACCTTGATATATCAGAAAACTGAAGCCACGCGAACTGTAAAGGAAATCTTCAGAGAAGGAGGAATGGTCTTCAAGAAAAGATCCGGGGTTTGAAGTTGAGGATCTTGGCAAGACTAAGAAACGAGCGTCTAATCCCAAATAACTCAAAGAAAAGTAACAGATGCAGGTGAACTTCTATCAGAAAGAGAAAAGAAAAATGGCAGGAGATTTTTTGCAGAGAAATAGGGATTTTTCCCCACGAAGCGTCAAGTTGATATATATATAGGCGGTACCGGATTAAAAAAAAATCGAAACCCTAGAGAGGGTAGGTGAAGAAGCGGGAAAATAGATAGGCGGGGGGAGTGACGTAGGCTACGCACGAACGAACAGAAGGGTCGTGTCCCATTAATGCATCCTACCACAACCAAGCAAAAGGAGACAGGTGGCAAGCAGAGAGAGCCTTGAGCCGTCAGGAAGTCAGTGTGTCACCATCAAAAGATTTCTGAATAGTGGGTGGATCAAGCATGTGCGGACATAACTGAGACACGTCAATAATACTTCGAATCAAACAAGGATACTAAAAACCAACATTAATATGGAAGACGACAAATGAAAACAAGTCGTGAGAAACGAAGCAAATAGGGGTTAAATATTTGTCCAGAGCAAGCAGTATTCGGCTCAAATATTTAAGGGGGTATTGTTATAGGTAAAAATCGTCATAAAGAACACGTCATCCCCATAAAGAAGCCACGTAAGCAGGAGTCAGGAAAAGTCAACTCGAAAGGGGGAAATCCCCCAAGTAACCCACTCGGCTGAAACCAAAGTGACCCGATCACAAACAGAGAGAGCCAGCTCGGGCAACATCACCTACTCGGGCATACTCGGGCATACTCGGGGATCAACAAGAAGAGATGGTTACGGAAACTCACTTCCCAAATGCATGGAAGGAATCAGCAGTGAGCACCTCCACAATACGTAGTAGTGCAACCCTTCAGAGTTTAACAAGGAAACAAGAAGGTTTCCCGCGAATAAAGGAGAAAGAATCTGGCCCAAACTCGGACTCAGCCAAAACAGGAAGCATATCACGCCCAAGAAAGAAACAGAATCCGACTAGGACTAGGAAACCGTTTAAGACTTGGGCGCCACGACACCAAACCCTAGCGGTATCCCCAAACCCTAGAAACAACATGTATAAATACCCTTTGTAACGTATAAGGGAGAGGGACCTTTTTTTTAGAATAAGAGAGACCAGAGCGTATTTTTGTAATCAATTTTATATAGTTGATTTTGGCTTCGTTGCTTAGGCAACAACCCGTGGACGTTTCTCCGATCATCGGAGTTTTACCACGTATCTCTTGCTCATTATTTTTACGGTATTAAGATTCAACTATTATCACCCACAAACGTGATCTTAAATCATCGATTGAGTATTGACGAAAAATCACCGTCAACAGATATATATATATATATATTTTTTCTTTTTTGAGAAGATTAAGGCTATAAAATCAAAAAATTCTAAAAAACATATTTGAGATAAGTTGAAAAGATTAAGGTTACAAAATCTAAGAATTCTAAAAAATATATTTGAGATAAGTTGAAAAGAAATATATATGTATACACACACACACACACACACACACACACACACACACACACATATATATATATATATATATATATATATATATATATATATATACAGAAATTCTATTATCAGTTCGAACTGACAAAAGTTATATCAGTTCCTTGCATGTGGGCCACTGGATTTAAATACTTTGACTTGGCTGTATGCACTTGTCAGTCAAAGTATTTAAATCCAGTGGCCCACATACAAGGAACTGATATAACTTTTGTCAGTTCGAACTGATAATAGAAAGACTGTATATATATATATATATATCTCATATATACATACACATATATATATATATATATATATATATATATGTTTGAGATATGCTATATGTATATGTAGACACTAAATATAATTATTTGTTTCAAAAAACAAAAGAAAAAATTGATTTTCAAAAAATATCTAAACTAAATTAATGTTATCCTCATATTTACCAAAATGCCACTTATTGGATGGAATTTGATGGAAATGGATGGAATTGGATGGAATGGCCATTAGTGTAACAATGTTTGCCAAAAATGGCCATTTTCCATCCATTTCCCCATTTGGTGGCCATTTCGATAGTGGTGGCAAGAGTTGATGGCCATTAGGGTACTTACCCCTAATATATATTCATTGATTTGACATTATTAATAATAAAAATACATAAAAAAAAAAGATAAAATAATAATAATAAATTATTTAATCTTAAAAAAATTAAAAATATATATATATCTTATTAGAATAAATTATAATATTTTGGTTTTTTGTTGGTAACTACTTTTAGAGCATCAGTAACTACTTCTACGGCCATAGTAACTACTTAAGGGTTTCTTCCCAAAATTTAGCTTGTAACTACTTTTACGACATCTGTAACTACTTTTACGTCTTTAGTAATTAGTTTCACGCATGTGGTAACTACTTAAGGGTTACTACCACAAAATTAGCTTGTAACTACTTTTAGGGCATTGGTAACTACTTTTACAACATCGGTAACTACTTTTACGGGTCTGGTAACTACTTAAGGGTTTTTCCAAAAAAAATAGCTTGTAACTACTTTAATGGCACTGGTAACTACTTTTACGGTAGAGGTAACTTCTTTCTCGGGTCTGGTAACTACTTAAAGGTTTTTCCAAAATTTTAGCTTGTAACTACTTTTATGGCATTGGTAACTACTTTAATGGTTCTGGTAACTACTTAAGGGTTTTTGCAAAAAGATAGCTTGTAACTACTTTTACAGCTGTGGTAATTACTTTTACGGAATCTGTACCTACTTTTACGGCTTGGTAACTACTTCAGGGTTTTTCCAAAAAATTAGCTTGTAACTATTTTTACGGCTCTGGTAACTACTTTTGCGGCGGCGGTAACTACTTTCACGGGTCTGGTAACTACTTAAGGGTTTTCCTAAAAAATTAGCTTGTAACTACTTTTACGGCAATGGTAACTACTTTTAGGGCATTGGTAACTACTTTTACGGTATCGGTAACTACTCTAACGGTTCTGGTAACTACTTAAGGGTTTTTTCAAAAAATCAGCTTGTAACTACTTTTACGGCACTGGTAACTACTTTTACGGCGGCAGTAACTTCTTTCACGGGTCTGGTAACTATTTAAGGGTTTTCTCAAAAAATTAGCTTGTAACTACTTTTACGGTAACGGTAACTAGTTTCACAGGTCTGGTAACTACTTAAGGCTTTTTCCAAAAATTTAGCTTGTAACTATTTTTAGAGCATTGGTAACTACTTTTACAGTAATGGTAACTAGTATCACGGGTCTGGTAACTACTTAAGGCTTTTTTCAAAAATTTAGCTTGTAACTACTATTAGGGCATTGGTAACTACTTTTACGGCATCGGTAACTACTTTAACGGTTCTGGTAACTACTTAAGGGTTTTTCCAAAAAATTAGCTTGTAACTATTTTTACGGCTCTGGTAACTACCTTTACGGCATCGGTAACTACCTTTACGGCATCGGTAACTACTTTAACGGTTCTGGTAACTACTTAAGGATTTTTCCAAAAAATTAGCTTGTAACTACTTTTACGGCTCTGGTAACTACGTTTACGACAGCAGTAACTACTTCTACGGGTCTGGTAACTACTTAAGGGTTTTTCCAAAAAATTAGCTTATAACTACTTTTACGGCTGTGGTAACTAATTGTACGGCAGTGGTAACTACTTTTACGGGTTTGGTAACTACTTAAGGGTTATTCCAAAAAAATTAGCCTGTAGTGGAATTGCATTGCTTCTTTATGTGGCTTTTTTACGCTGCTTTATACCCGCGGTAGAAAGTCACCCAAGTTACGACTATTTCTCCGTGGCTTCATCATCTCTTTAGTGCAAGTTCATTCTCGGGATACGAAGTTACGGTGGTCTTCCAATGAATATTTTGCCAATGTTTGCTCACTTTAGGTACAGACACCTTCCTTGAGGGACATTTGCTTGCACTAGGCTAAAACACAAGTTATATACACAAAAACGCTTGAAAACGAGAACAACATATAGGTAAAGAGATCTCTAAATGTGAACATTTGTAGAGCGATCATTGGTCAGACATACCCCGTGTATTTTCAATTGGTATCAGAGCGGGTTCCTAGACATACTTTCGTGATCCTTGCTCTTATCTTTAGTGTCTTGCATTTGTTACTCTCACTTGTATACATTCATTTGCATACATTGACCCAAACACTATAAGTTGTTTTGGGATAAGTAAAGAGGGAGTGTCAAGCATGTTAGTGTTTCAGTAGACAGGGAAGAACCTAGTAAGAAGGATTTTGATACCCAAGTAGGGATATGAACAAGCAGAGAATCGGAGGTAGGTCAAAAAGACACCTCCAGAATACACAAATCTCTGAACCCTTATGTACCCCCAATTTCATTTCCAAGGAGGCTTCAAAACTCAAAGTTGGACCAAAACTTCAGGGAAATTTATGACATACTATCGAAGGTGAATGTGAGCCTTCCCCTACTTGAAGTCATTAAAAAGATACCGGCATACGCTAAGTTCTTCAAGGAACTTAATTCGAAGGCACGAAAGAAGGAATTTTTGGAGAAGATAGTGATCTCTAAGGAAGCAAGTGCAGCCATGGAAATAGCATTGCCACCGAAGATGAAGGATCCAGGAAGTTTCCTCATTACCATATCAGTTAGTGAAACTCGGAAGGAAAAGGCAATGTTGGACCTAGGAGCTTCAATCAACCTAATGCCTTACGCATTGTTCAAGGACTTAGGCTTAGAAGGATTGAAGCCAACTACCATGGAGTTGATATTAGCAGACCGCTCAGCACGACATCCAACAGGAGTGGTCGAGGATGTTTTGGTCAGGGAGGGAGAATTGATCATCCTAGCTGACTTTGTTATTTTGGAGATGGAGAGTGATTCATCTAAGGCTAGGGAGACGCCGATATTGATAGGGCGACCTTTTATGTCAACCGCCAAGGCAATCATAGATGTCCACAAGGGACGGCTCTCTATGACAGTGTTAGGTCAAACAGTAAAATTTGAAGTGTTTGAAAGCATGAAGAACCTGGTCTTGGGTCATGAGTGTTTCAACGTTGGGACAACTGATAATGAGAATGACCCCCACTCCATTTTCGGGGAATACATAGCACTCGCTCATGGCGAGGTGACTAACAAAACCCCGCTCTTAAAGCATGACTCATCGAGCTACAAAGACACCATAGCTCAACTCAAAGAGGAGAACAGGGAATTGTTGGAAAAGAACTTTAAGTTGACTACCAAGCTTGATAAGGCTTTGGAGGAAAAATATGCCCTCTAAAATAAAATAGAGGATGATTTCTCCCTAGTGAAAGATGAATTCGGAGAAAGGAATGAGTCTCTGAGTAAGTAATTCGAAGGCAAGATGAAGGTTATGGAGGAAGAGATCAAATCTAGGGACAAGGCTCTAGAGATCTTGAGAGGAAAGAATAAGGAGAATCAAGTTGAACTTGCTATGCCAAAGATAGGCACTGAGGTCAAGTCCAAGGATGTGGTAAAGCCACCTCCAAGGAAGACAAAGCATGTATCACATGAGGAGCCCAAGACTTTTGCTCCAAAACCAAGGCGGAGACCAAAAAGGAAGAACAACATTCAACCTCCAAAGACTACATTGGGAGGTACATCTTCTACTTTCATTCCCACTTGTCATTACTACCATAGAATAGGCCACATTAGGCCTAATTGCCCAAACAAAAGATGGCAAGTTAGAAAAAGCACCACCCCAATTCCCAAAACAAGTGTAAAGTCCATTTGGGTTAAGAAATCTAAGTTGAAGGGAGTTGGTGGAAATGGACCTCTTTGGGTAAAAAAGAAAGACAAGGGGCATGTTGTTATTGAGCCACCTATTCTAGATAGGGCTTGGAGGTGGTGAATGGTTTTTATGTTTGCTTAAGTGTGCATAGGTTGTCAATCAAAGACATGCTTAGCAAACATTTGTGCTTGCACTTATTCTTGAGATGCAATGCCTTACATTGTACATATTTTGAATTGTGAATAAGTCGTTTTGTTTCAATGGTGTAATGTAGGATGTTGAACACCTAAATCTAGCTCTTGTTTGCCCGAAGAGCATTAAAATTCATCTTTAATTAGTCAGGTGGACAGAAGAAAAGTTTGGGGGTTTGAAGTCCTAGTTATACCTTACGTTTTTTTTTTAGTATAAAGTAATTGTTGACGGTGATTTTTCGTCAACACTCAATCGATGATTTGAGATCATGTTTGTGGGTGATAATAGTTGAATCTTAATACCGTAAAAATAATGAGCAAGAGATACGTGGTAAAACTCCGATGACCGGAGAAACGTCCACGGGTTGTTGCCTAAGCAACGAAGCCAAAATCCACTATATAAAATTGATTACAAAAATACGCTTTGGTCTCTCTTATTCTAAAAAAAAGGTCCTTCTCCCTTATGCGTTACAAAGGGTATTTATACATGTTGTTTCTAGGGTTTGGGGATACCGCTAGGGTTTGGTGTCGTGGCGCCCAAGTCTTAAGCGGTTTCCCAGTCCTAGTCGGATTCTGTTTCCTTCTTGGGCGTGATATATTTCCTGTTTTGGCTGAGTCTGAGTTTGGGCTAGATTCTTTCTCCTTTATTCGCGGGAGACCTTCTTGTTTCCTTGTTAAACTCTGAAGGGTTGCACTGCTACGTATTGTGGAGGTGCTCACTGCCGATTCCTTCCATGCATTTGGGAAGTGAGTTTCCGTAACCATCTCTTCTTGTTGATCCCCGAGTATGCCCGAGTATGCCCGAGTAGGTGATGTTGCCCGAGCTGGCTCTCTCTGTTTGTGATCGAGTCGCTTTGGTTTCAGCCGAGTGGGTTACTTGGGGGATTTCCCCCTTTCGAGTTGACTTTTCCTGACTCCTGCTTACGTGGCTTCTTTATGGGGATGACATGTCCTTTATGACGATTTTTACCTATAACAGTAATCAATGTAGGAAATATGCGTTGTATTTTGTGTGTTTGTTGTGTCATGTTATGCAGGTGATAGGAAATTGAAGAAAGGAAGCACAATGGAATGAAAATGGAGCGAATCCATGTCCGCGAGTTTCACCTGCGGAAATGTTCCTGCGGACCTAAAGGAATGAAACTGCGTAAGGAAAGCTGAAGAAATTCAGCGAGCTCAAGTCAGCAAGAAATTGCTTGCCAGCTAGAAGTAGGTAAAGTCGCGGAGAAATAAGAAGAAAATCAGCGGACTCGGTTCCGCTGGATTTTTCCCACCAGCCAGAAGCAGGTGAAGTTGCGGGAGAAACTTCAAGAAGTCAGCGAGTTCAATTCCGTGAACATTTGCCCGCGGACTAGAAAGAACTGAACCCGCGGGAATTTGAAAGGATAAAAGGGAATTCATGTGAGTTTGTTTTCCACGGAAATAGTCCCGCGGACCAGAAAGAAGGAAGTCGCTAAAATGGGGTAGCATCCCACGGTTTCCATCCACGGAAATAAACCCGCCAAACACAAATTCGCAGCAAGCTCTATCAAGTAAAACGCACCGTTTTTGACCCAAATTCAGGACCCAGCGGGTTTGTTCAGCGGAAATATTCCCACGAGACTCCACCCACTATAAATAGGCCTGTCGTTTTCACGAGTGCCTTTACCCTTTTTCAAATTTCTCTCAACTTCCCGTGCCAAATCACAAAACTTCTCCTTCAATCTTGCTCTAATCCACTCTAATCAACAAGGCAAAGGTACGTAATCTCAATTCCCTCTACTTTAATCACAAAATCATGTCAAATTCTTCTAGAACGTTCAAAAAGCGCGACAGTTAGGGTTTTTACAAATTTATGATTTTAAAGTGAGTTGTCTTGAATTGATGGATGTAATATGTGTTATAGATACATGCTAGGACCAATTTCGACCAACATCTCCCTAGAATTGATTCAATTTCGCAAACTTTTAGTGTTAAGGATTGTTTTGGCCAAAAAAATTTGTGTTAGTACTATGCCCACTGTTAGATTGATTGAGATATTGTGCAAATATTGAATACTCCTTAGTGAAATGATGCATGTATATGGGATTGATGATGCAAAATGTTGTACAATTCACATAGAACACTTATTTTGGACAAATGGAACCTATAACTTGCACAAATCAAGCACATGTTGTTGATTGAATTGTGTATGCAATGTTTAGACAAATTGGTTACAATAGGAATATATGTGACACTACTACAAAAAATGCAAAAGAAATCGGTTATTTTACATGGAAGAAATCGGTTTTTGAAAATTTTAAAACCGATGTCTATTTGAGTGATTTAGAAAAAAAACGCAAAAGACATCGGTTTTTAACCGATGTAAAACAAGAGAAAAGACATCGGTTTTACTTAAAACCGATTTAAAAACCCAGGAGAAAAGACATCGGTTTTAGTTAAAACCGATTTAAAAACCCTGATGTAAAATTGATGTATTACAAAAATTAATCCCACCGTCGCCACCTTGCTCCAAGGTCCGACCACACCTCTGATAATAATGAAATTGTCATTATTAGGAATCGAACTTGCAACCTCAAAGTCAAAGTGGTAAGGCTTTACCGCTTGACTACAAGATTGAATGTGATAACAATTCCACAATATTTATATATAACCTATATGAGTTGTTAGAAATAAAAAAGAAATTAAAAATTAAAAATTAAAAAAACTTGTTTGATAAATTTAAATTTACTCAACTAATCAAAATTCTAATTTCTACTACAAACATATATATATTAAATAAATATTATTGGTAGGTTTATTTTTCATTTCATTTTTTATTGTGTGGTTTTGTGTTCTGCTGGAGATATTTTTGTGCAAACTTTTTCCCTAAAATTGTATCTTTTGGCAACGAAATAAATTTTTTCATCTATGCTGGATTCTGTGATTTTTTGATACGAATCCAACGGTACAAAGAACGTAAAATTCTGGGCGGTATTTTGAAAGTTATGATCAATTATTCAGTCAAAGGTCAGAAGCGATTGGAGATATTTTTGTGCAAACTTTTTCCTTAAAACTGTATCTTTTGGCAATGAAATAATTTTTTTCATCCATGGTGGAATCTTTGATTTTTTTATACGAATCCAACGGTATAAAGAACGTAAAATTCCGGGCGTTATTTTGAAAGTTATGATCAATTATTCATGAGTACTCAAAGGTCAAGCGATTAGAGATATTTTTGTGTAAACGTTTTCCTTAAAACTATATCTTTTGGCAAGGAAATAATTTTTTTCGTCCATGTTGCATTCTTCAATTTTTCGATATGAATCCAACGGTATAAAGAATGTAAAATTCCGGGTGGTATTTTGAAAGTTATGATCAATTATTCAGTCAAAGGTCAGAATTGAAGCCATTGGAGATATTTTTGTGCAAACTCTTTCCTTAAAACTGTATCTTTTGGCAAAGAAATAAATGTTTTTGTCCATGTTGGGTTCTTCAATTTTTTGATACGAATCTAACGGTATATAGAACATAAAATTCTAGGTGGTATTTTGAAAGTTATGATCAATTATTCAGTCAAAGGTCAGAATTGAAGCGATTGGAGATATTTTTGTGCAAACTCTTTCCTTAAAACTGTATCTTTTGGCAAGGAAATAATTTTTTTTGTCTACGTTAGGTTCTTCAATATTTCGATACGAATCCAACGGTATAAAGAACGTAAAATTCTGGGCGGTATTTTGAAAGTTATGATCAATTATTCAGTCAAAGGTCAGAAGTGATTCACGAATCCGCGAGTGAGCTGTTTTCATCGCTCATTTTCACACTTTTCCAAATCTATTTTTGGAATATTTTCTGATTTAAAAGTGTTTGTTTGCATGTCTACTTTCTTGTGTCAAAAGTTGAGCAAATAACATTGAGTATTTTTAGAGATGCGCACTTGAATGTGGACATAGGTCAGATTTGCATTACAGAATTTTGCTTTTGAATCCACATCGGTTTTTATAAAAACCGATGTCTAAACGCTTGTTTTTAATATCGGTTTTTATAAAAACTGTTGTCTTTTCAACGTAAAATTTAAGACATCGGTTTTTATAAAAACCAATGTCTAAACGTTTTTTTTTTAATATCGGTTTTCTTAAAAACCGTTGTCTTTTGAAACTGTAATTTTTAAGACATCGGTTTTTATAAAAACCGATGTCTAAAAGCTTTTTTTAAATCGGTTACCAAAAACCGATTTCTTTTAGTGATTTCTAGTGATGTCTTTTAACATTTTTGTAATAGTGTGAATTGTTGCGCGAAGTGTGAATTGAATAGTTGGTATGTTAAGCAATGTGATATGCATATGTTTGATGTAAGTTGTTGATAGAAGAAGAAGTGTATGTCAAGTTGTTGAAGTGGATATGAGTAATTGAATTAGGCAAACATGTGAAGCTTATTGAATTAGACACAAGCACACCACATACATATTTTTAGGATGTTAATATATAGTCTTGAATTATCAGGTTCACTAACCCAATTACTAACGTTTGTGGAGTATTGTTGTGCCTATTATTGTTCTAACCACATATGGCCCCAAGGAGAAAGGCCATCCAATCGATGGAGGATAGTGATGCGGCCCGACAAAGAAAGGGAAAAGGGACCTCAATCCTAGAGCCTACTCCAAAGGAGATTTTCAAAATGAGACTTGATGGCACCTCTAAGCGGACCATGATCATCGAGAGGGACATTAGCTTCGACGAATTGGGCCAGACGATCATTTTTGATAAGGTTCTCTGAAGAAGGTGGGAGGCATACGTCTCATTTCCGAAAAGAGCCAACCGAAAGATAGTCCAAGAGTTCTACGCCGCCATAGACCCAGACGCATTTGAAATGGGAGCTCCGGTAATGGTCCATAAGAAGCTGATTTCCATGATTGTAGAGCAAATCCACAAGTACCTGATGACTCCAGATTACCTGCAGTGGGAGGATGGGTACGAGCCCAATGCCATCTTCCAGACTTACGATCAGTAGTTCGGGATCGCTTTCACAAGGATTGCAGACCTACCCTGGGAAGGCAAGGACCGTAAGGTTCACCAGAGAGAGCTAAGATTTGAGGAGCACTTCTGAAATATCTACTTCAGCTATTCCCTCATGCCAAGCCAACACCGAACGGCCATTAACAAAGAAGTGGCAATCATGTTATACCAGATGAAGAATAGGTTAGAGTTCGATATTGGGAGGACGATAGTGAAGAGGATAGCGGAGTCGGGTAGGAAGAGCAATCTGAGTCTTTTCTTCCCGTGTTTGATCATGCATTTTACGTTGGAGGCAGGACTTAGGGTAGACAAGCCATCTGATGGGATTTTAACTCCAAAGGGAGATATAGGCAAGAGAGCCTACAATGAGGCTACAAAAGGAAAGGAAGGAGTAGAGAGACTCATTAGTGCAAAGGAGTTGAAAGAACAAAGGCTAGCTCAGCGTCGATCGATCCCTAGGAGAAAGTATGAGAGATTAGAGGCTGAAGCTCGAGAGGAGGAGTTTGACATGGGAGAGGATGAAGAGATGTCAGATCAGTCAGTGGCAGAGGAGAGTGCGCCAGCTTGGGCGCAAAGCATGATCCAATCCCACAAGGATATGGTGGAGTCTAATGCCACTTTGGCTAGGATAGTTAGCCACCTTGCCAAGCAAGTGAGAAAACTGGATAGAGTGGTCGCACGTTTGACAGGATACCAGAAAGAGGAGCCCATAGGGGATACCTCTGAGGAGATTGAACAAACTGGTGAGCAGGATCAGGAGCGCCGCCAGAAGCGCAGACATAAGGAGACACCAGCAGCATTTGAGCCACCGACCACAACACTTGATGAACCAGCAGTTCCTTCTGCACTAGAGTCAGGTATACCTTATCCTTATCTGTATTTTTTCACTGACATTGATGATGTATTTCTCAATCCTATGGCCTAAACGGACCCATATGATCAAGATTTCTACTTCATGGACTTACTTTATGATGAGTAGCAAAATTTCGAACAGTGTCCACAGATAGTGAGAGAACCGTTTCCAGAGATGATAGGGGAGTGGAAGCCAGTGCCGGAGCAAATGCCGAGAAGAGAGCAGAATGATTGGTCGTATATGGTGAGCATATAGCTTTTATCGGAGGGATCGGAGAGTACGAGTGCATAACTGATGGAGTATATTGTGGAGGAGCCCAAATCACCGACTAGCATAGTTCCATACATTGGGCCACCTCCTCCGTCTGAGTCTTATTTTCGTTACTCTATCAGAGGTTGTAAGGATTCCTTTTAATTGATTGGCTTATTTCGTGGGCAAACCACATGTTGGGGTTTGGTTGTAAGGGTAGTCTAGGTGATTTGTTGAAGATCAAAGACCCTTTCCAAGACCTCAAGAGGACAAGCACCAAAGGTATATCTAGTGCTTACTTTGGCTTGAAGAGATATAGTTGCACACACACACAACATGCATAACTCTTATTCTTGAATGTTGTGTTTATATTTTGTGTGCATTGTGCTTTATTGAATTATTCAATATCTCTTCTTGCATGTTGAATTGATTGCGTCTTGTTATATGATAATGCCATGACATGATAGGCATTAGGATGCATTCAATACCCACACTTGCACTTCATGCATGATTAGCTTTTACTGTGGAGAAATTTATTTCCCGAAGGTTGTTCGGAAACGTCCGCGCGTGCACGTTGATGTGCTTTGTTTTGCGCGATGATCGCCGATGGAGATGCCTTTGGCTTCTCCTTGGTTTCACCATTTTTGGTGAAACGGCGGTTACGTTCGGTGGCCTGGCCGCCGTTCGAAACCGCCGAATGAGACCTGATTGAAATATATCTCTCGGGTCCAAAACGGCGGTTATGATCGGCGGTTTAGAAATCGCCGAACGAAGTCGCCGATGTTCCCCTGTTCCGCTCGGGAGCCATTCGGCGGTTCAATTCGGCGGCCTAGCCACCGAATGAAACCGCCGATCGTGAGATTTCAGGGGCAAAATTGTCTTTTCACTTGCCCTGTTCTTGATGTCTATAAATATCACACTTTCTCATTATCTGAATTAGTTCTTTGACTCTTAAGAACCCTAAACTTCAAAGATAGATTTTGAGAGAAAATCAAATCAAGAACTCACCTTTAACCACTCAAATCAAACCCCTTTTGCATCAATTTTCATATTGCATCTCCTATGTCTATATAGAGTGCATCCATGTATGGGTTTGCATCATCACAACTTGCTTGGTAAGATTTTGATTAATTTCATCTTATTTTAGTATTTTAAATACCAAGCCATCTCTTTTAAATTACTTGTATGTTTTAGATCATATGCTAAATACAAGAAAAGAGATTAATTGTGATGAATTGATTGAGTGTTGTTTTTGATAGATATCTAGGTTTTTATAATCTATGATTATCTATGCTATGTGACATGTCATTTAGCAATTAATATCTAGGATTGATTTAAATTGATTATCTCATCATCCTAGATAAGCATCTAAGGTTACCTAGCCTTGTTTGTTATTTGAATATTCATATATATTCACATAGGTTGTTTCTCTTCATTGAGAAGTAAGTCTTAGGGCTAAGAGTGCTTAGGCCTCAAGCAAATTGGAATAGGGTTGCTAATAAAGGCCCGCTGGGTAGAAGTGAGGGGTTACAGACCGGAGTGTTAGACGAGGTCTACATAGGTTGTAAACTTCATTTCAATTAGTGATTTCGAGTTCCGAGTGTGGCGCACTATACAGCCCATGGTTTTTCCCAGTGGTTGGGTTTCCACGTATATATCAAGTGTTATTTAAACTCCGTATCTTATTACACTTGTATGTATTTTTGACTAGTAGGGGCATTTTCATAAAATTGACTTGCATGCGAAAATTTGGTAATAATAGTTAAAATCTATTCACCCCCCCCCCCCCCCCCCCCCCCCCCCCCCTACCCTCTAGTCTTATTTAGAACACACCGAGTATTCTTTTCAGAGGTGTTCAGTTCACGCCATTAGATCCCACACCAGTGACAGCTCTAGCAGCACCAGTTACCCCAGTGATGGCAGTGGACCGATATAGGCGGATTGGTACTCCGTAGATTTTTTGTAGTCGGAGCATTATTCCGCATTTTTGTATACTTGGTACCCTTTTTGGTTTGGGTGTATTTACGGTACTTTCGTTATTATTATTATTATTATATTATCTATGTTATATTTACTTGCATATAATTTTAGTTAGTTAGTTAAATGCTTAGATCTAAGTGTGGAATTTTGTTTGGTTGATTGATAGTGCCTAGGATAATACTATCTCGTAGACTAGGATATTTTGAAGTATCATGGATGGATGTGATATCATGTCATTGTATATATGTGTTCATTTTTGTAGGGATTGGGAAGTTGTGTGTTGGCCAAAAAACCAAACCAAAGAATTCTTTGTATTGTCTTCCGTGTGCGAACATTGGGGACAATGTCGAGTTTAGGTTTGGGGGTGTGGGCACATTAACACTTGTCCAATCGTTCACATGATTGTACATATTGTATATAGTGTTTTAATGTCGTGTTGCGATTTTGTAAAAAAAAATGAATTTTTTTTTCGATTGAGCCAATGGAACACGTGTTGTTTAAATAAGATGCTAAGATGTATGGGTTGTTAAGGAATAGGTGCATGCGTTAATTACTAAAATGTTCCTATCATGATAGCATTTCGAGAAGACATTGCGCATTGCGTAATAGTACCTTTCTCTTGTGCTTGGTGAATAGAACTTAGCAGGAGATGGCTTGAACCAATAATGGAGACTACACGTAAGAACAGTGCCTAAATTTCAGCTTTTTGAGGGTAAACACTATTCTAATCGACATATGATCTCATTTGCATAATTGAATGCAATGAACATGAAAATTGTGGACTACTTGCTAGACTTGTATTCCCCCGTTAGACAGACTTTCGGATATGATTCTAGGCATGCGTGTGCTTAACTAATATATTTTACCCAAACACTGTCCATGATTGTTATGTGTGCTCCAATTGCCAATTTGCGGCCAAACACAAATCGTTCACTTCATCACCATAAATATCCATATACACACTTGGAATTTTGTAGTATGTGATCACGGATTACGCATGAGTTATGAATGCGAAGGTGTAGCTCAAAATTGTTGTAAATAGCGTGTACTCAGGCGATTATAGATAGTTGTGCAATTTTTTGGCTATTGAAAAGTATCAAAAGAAAAACACGTAAGCTATAGTCCTTAATTGAAAAGTACTCAAATCAGAGTACCAATTAGCACAAAAGAAAAGAGATCTTAGCCTAGACGCTTGTAGACATCTTTGTAATTAGCTATGAGTATTTATTGGAAAAGTTGATTGATAAACTTTAGAATTACAATGAAAATTCACCCCATATCACCATTTTGGCCCCAATACAACCAAGGAAAGCCCTAGTTGATCTTTTAGGAAGTCTAGTTGGGGAATGCGAGTCAAAGCATGTTCTTTCCACGTTCGTGCATTTCAATTCATTCATGAAATAGTTTCCATAAGTTGTGCGTTAATTTTGATTGCATATGTGTTACATTTGATTCTTATATATATATACTCTTACTCGCATATGCTATTTGAGAGTAACTTAGGTTCTGAGAGAAAATTCGACTGAAATTCGGTGAGAATAAAGTCAATGCGAATTGAGTTCTTGCCTTTTGAGTGCTTTGTTTTTGAAGCAGAGTATTGAGAGTGTGGGATTCGCTTTGTCGCGTGTTTTTAAGGGTTGTGATTGTGCTAGTGTCTAACCAGAGGTTTTGGCATGCTTTATTCTTGAATCATCTCATCTTATAGCATCTTGGTGATTTGGCTCTTGGAAATGTTTTAGTGTGCGTTGTATATATTTCATACATAGTAGAATTTTGTTTTTAATTTGATTTTTAGCATTTGTAGTTTGCTAGAGGACGAGCAAAAGTCAGGTTTAGGGGTTTGATCGCGCTCCAAATGATTACATTTAGTGCCCTTTTACTTGGTTTTTGTAACCGTTTTCTAAGCATTTTAGGTATTTAACATTATAAATAAGTGTTTTCAGGTAACTTAGGCGTTTCGAAGGCATTTGGGTCCGAAATGACGAAAAGAAGGAAAAGAAGGCAGAAAAATAGAGGATGCCTTGTTCCCGCGGGTTCACACGGAAAACCCCAAGGGAAAGAACCAGCGGAGCAAAGCCGCGGATTAGAGTACAACAAGCCAGCGGGCTCTTGTCCCCTATTCAGCAGGAATAATCCCGCTGCATGAAACCGCAAGGCACTTATTGTATCCCAGCGAGTTCAGGCTTTCTGGCTTGCTAGAATAAAGCCGCTGAAGGAAGCCGCTGGAATTCACTTCAACACCCGGCGAGTTCACACTCCCTGCCCAGCAAGAAAGAAGCTGCCGAACAAAACCGTGACAACCTCTGGCGGGATCATACCGCGGGAATGAAGCCGCGGAACAAACCCGCGGAAGAATCCAATGAGCTATAAGTGGATTGAATCTAGTCCAAAACCAGTCATTTCAAGACCTTTTCACACACACTTTTCACTTTGAGCCGAAACGATAGACAAAAAAGACCCTCACTTGTCTTTGGGAGGCCTCCCCTTTTTGTGCACAATCCATCCAACTTACCTATCTATCAATGACCTCAACCAAGAAATAGATATAGAGAATAAAAGATAGATATTATTTTCTCTTAGAAAGAAAGAACCAAGTAAGTTTTTTTGGGACTTTCTAGGCAACCAAACACCCAATTTGGCACCTTAGCTTAGTTTACTTCATGTTTCCATAGAAGAAGTTGTTACTTGGATTGCAAAGAGGAACATTTCCACTTCACAAGAGTTACCAACTGGTGATGTTTCCTTCATTTGTACTCCTTAGTTGCTTTGATTCTATGTGTAACTAAATCATCTCACTACAAAAAAAAGGGCTATTGAGACGATTTTTTTTTGTCCCAATAGCCCAAAAATCGTCCCAATAGGTCTATTGGGACGAATAAAATTCGTCCCTTAAAACTACCTATAGGGACGATTTTTGTTCGTCCCAATTGATAATGTATAGGGACGAATTGTATTTACGTCCCCTTTGACAACCTGTAGGGACGAAATATCCCATACACTCCCGCCCCACCTGCGCACACCCACCAGCCATCCCCCACAAATCGAAATTAATTAGTGTTCTCATGGTGAATTGAACCCTGCCCACACACACCCACCCATACATGCCCAGCCACCTTGCTACTCCTTTGATTATGATAACAAAACCATAATTTTAATATATAACCTCTACTTGTTATTAATTTTTTATTGATTATTTTTCAATCAAAATTTTATTTGTAGATTGATTTTAGTCATTTAAATTTTATTTTTATATGATAAACAAATTGTTATTAAAAAATATTTATTATAACATTTAATTAAACTATTTTGTTCAAATCATATATTGTCAGATCAAAGGGTCAATCGTTAATCGTACTCGGAATTAGACATGACCCCGGTTCCAATTCTCGATTCTTGATTCAGAACCAGCGGTTTCGATTTCCGATTCGGGTTTACAAAATACTTGAAGAATAAAATGAAAAGGCTCAACAATGGAAGATTCAAAACCAAAAAAATCTCCGTAGCGCCACTAAACTAATTATCCAAATATGTTCAACCTCCATTAGAGGTCTGTTAAACAGACCTCTATGAAGGAGATGAAAGAATAATAAAAAAATATATAAAAAAATAAAAACTTCAAAGTAAGAGAATGTATATAAAGTAAGGGCATTTTTGCCCGTTCACCATAATAGGTGTCTTTTAAACTTAAGTTATAAAAGTGGTGACTTTCTTACAAAACCACTTTAAAAAGGTGATATTTTCCACTATTTGCACGTTTCAGTTTTTGATTCGAAACCAACAGTTTCGGTTTCGATTTTGGTTTCGGTTCCGACAGTTCGGTTCTGGTTTCAACGGTTCAATTCCTTTTTTAAAAAATAATAGAAAATCTTTCAAGACTAATAGTTATTGATCCTTATGAAGAACTTATTGGGAAAAAACAAAATTCATCTCGATAGAGACTACTTTGGACGAACAAAATGATTCATATTGCATCATTTTCTAATTTATATGGTAATTTAATTATTAATCTATCTTTAAGGAAAAAACTTCAAAAAAATGAATCAAGAATTTTCAACAAAATAAATTAATTATTATAATTTTAAATAAAAAGAAAACCTATTGGGACGAAAATAATTTGTCCCAATAGACAGTCTATTGGGACGAATTATATATTTCGTCCCAATAGATGCCCTATTTGGGACGCAAATAATTCGTTCCTAAAGGTCAACAAAATTAATTAATTATTATAATTTTAAATAAAAAGAAAACCTATTGGGACGAAATAAATTTCATCCCAATAGGCAGTCTATTGGGACGAATTATGTATTTCGTCCCAATAGATGTTCTATTGGGACAAAAGAAATTCGTCCTTAAAGGTCAACAAAATTTATTAACTATTATAATTTAAAATAAAAGGAAAACCTACCGGGACGAAATAAATTCGTCCCAATAGGCAGTCTATTGGGACAAAATAAATATTCATCCCAATAGAATGTCTATTGGGACAAATTTTGTCCAAAGTGGTAAGATCTTTAGGGACGAACTTTTTTTTGTCCCAATAGGATGTCTATTGGGATGAAATATAGAATTCGTCCCAATAGACCTCCTATTGGGACAAAAAAAAAAGCGTCCCAATAGATTTTCGTCCCAATAGGCCTTTTTTCTTGTAGTGCCTTTTTTAGGGGATTAGATGTAATTCTTGTAATTAACCTTATTATATAATCAATCATGTTTATTTCACCTTCTCAATTTATGTATGTGCTAATTACTCCATTTATGAGTGGTGGTTGCAACCACCAATCTATCATTGAATGCACAATAAACTTGATAAACCTATATGCATTAAAGATCATTTGTGCATGTGCCTCTTATGCCATCTATGTTGTAAAGAGTTACTAACTTGTGAATCTTTAGTAACACTCTTGAGTAAACCTCCTTTAATCACTCTTCTAATCTTAGGTTGTGATGAAAGTTGAGGATTTAATGCCTTATAATTTGACATGAATAGATGCATGTTAGGGTCTTTGTGATTGAGCTTAATGAATGATTGATTAGCTATTAGGTTGTGACTTGAATATATATTTATATAATATACTTTTATATTTTATTATTATTATCCATAATATATCGTTATTATGAATCTCTCTCTCTCTCTCTTTCTCGATCTCTCTCTTCTTTCTTGATCTCTCTCTCCTTTCTCGATCTATCTCTGACCTCCATGAAAACCAAGAAGAAGCTACTCGAATCCATTTTGTGTTGATCTGGGTTCATTTTGGCTGGGGAGGTTTCTAGGTTCGATGAAGCTAGGTGGGCGGCGGCGGCGGAGCTGGGTTGGTAGGCGATCGGTTTGAGTCAGAGCTGGGTTCAATTTTGTCTGGGTTTGATTTTGCTTTTCGTGTTATCTCCTCTCGCAACTTCTGTTAATTGTTATAGTTATATACGAGTATCGAAACTCATGCCAAATCACACTTAATTGTTTCAAAATTGAACTGATATCTGATTAATAACATGTAGTGTTGTTTTGGATGTTGTTAGGTTGACTTGATTTTTGATATCACTGAAAAAATAAAATCGAAACAATGTCAAATACAAGCTTCAAGTTTTTATCTTTTTGGGGGGTTTTTTTTTGGGTGCATGTCTTGAATTGAGCTTGAGTTAGTGAAGAAGGGAATGTGTTTTTTTTTTTTTTGTTTTTGTGGAAGTTAAATTGATATTAGTTGGTTTGTTGATCATTTGTGTTTGGCTGTTTTCGAGATTGATTATCTGAAAAAGTTTAGGTTGTTTATTTTTGGATGCTATGTGAAGAATCTGTGCCCCTTTTGGCGAAATTGTGAATGTGATTATCTTCAAATTTGTATCTGTAGTAGTTTAGCTGTTGAATTGGAGTACATTTTTAAGGAATTTGATAGTTTATGTGGCAGAAATGAGATTGGTGCTTGGTTTTTTGGTATGGTTTCAGATTGGTGCTGTTGTTTGAGATTGTTGTTGTTGATGATGATGATGATGATGAACTGGGATGGATTTTTGGTGTTGAGGATGAATTTTACTGAAATTAGGATTTTTTTTTTCCGGTAATGATGATGATAAGCTAGGGATTGATTTGTGTGGTTTGATGTTAATATGCAACTCTGCAAGTGTATTTTTTTTTTAAATTCTTTAATTTTTTATTTTTTTTTGTGATTTAAAAATAAAATAAATGTATAGGGGTAAAATAGCCATTCAATGTTTTCTGTGACGGTTGACCGTCAAAATTCTGGTCAGAGGGACCAAATTGAGTGGTTTTTTTAAAACATATGGACCAATCCCGTGAAAAATGAATAAGTGAATAAAAAATATATAATTCAAAAAAACATAGGGACTCCAATGATAATATCCCAATATAATATAATAATAATTTAAATTTCGATTACTTATTAGTTAAACTTATTGGTCAAAATACAGTTTTTAAGGCATTTATCTAGATTTAATTCTTTGTCATCTCCGATATCCAACCTGCATAATATGTTAATTTGAGAAGCCGAGTAACCTACACTAATTTTCAATATTTAATAAGTAAAATTGAATACAACATTAGTAAATTTGGCTCGCTCTTATTGTATCAAATGATAAGGGTACAACTTTTTGAAAGGTCCTAGAACACATATAGTTATGACTATATTTAGTGAATAAATTCATGCTTGTTTCAGTACATGAATGCTAATTGATGTCCATTCTCTCCTCCAAGAGTTGGGGAAACTTCATTTTATACATTATAGAAACAACTTTATCATTAGTTGACACTCACTTCCGCTGCTATTAGGATTTGAATGTTAAGAGTGAGAGTTGACCGTTAAAAATGTTAAAAGACAAACATACCCATGATACACCAAAATTAAAAAATAGAAAAAATCTAAAAAAGAAAAAACTCAAAATCTATTTATTAAAAAGAAAAATAAATACTTTTTAAAGAAATTGATTTTGTTTATATATATATAGTGGTTCTCTAGTAAGGACGTCTTGAAATTTATAAGTTAAGGACGTCTAACTACAATCATACATTCATATTAGGTATAGGTATTTGTTAATGTAGAACTGTGATCCCACTGTGAATTATAAGTTAAGGACGTCTAACTACAATCATACATTATAAGGTTATAGCCATGGTTGGACGTCCTGAAATTATAAAATCAGGACAGTGGAGAAGTATTATATATATATAAATATATATATATATTTATATAATAAATAAAAATTAGGCCTCGTTTGTTTGGCCGTATTATATTGTATTAGACAATTAAAATGTACTAAAATAATACAATACAGTGTTTGGGATATTGATAAAATATTTGTTACGTAGTTAATATTTGTTTTATAATTTCAAAATACATAGGAAAATTTTATTTAAATTTTTGGTTTCAATTAAAATAAATACTATATAACCTTTTGTTAAAATAAATAAATTATTATTATTATTTTAATTACAATATTCATTTATATCACCGGTTAAGAGAGTGATTCTCTTCGAGTGCAATTTTGCTCACCCACCTTAACTAGGGGTAACCATTACCTCCCTCCCCAAATGTTACCACATGTCCCTAATCTTTAGTTAACTTTGGGTTAAGTTTGGGACACGTGGCAACATTTGGGGAGGGAGGTAATGGTTACCTCTAGTTAAAGTGGGTGAGCAAAATTACACTCATTCTCTTCTCCCAATATTGCAATGACCCAGGCTAAAGCTGGGTCAGCCTTTTGTTAAAATAAATAAATTATTATTATTATTTTAATTACAATATTCATTTATATCACCGGTTAAGAGAGTGATTCTCTTCGAGTGCAATTTTGCTCACCCACCTTAACTAGCGGTAACCATTACCTCCCTCCCCAAATGTTACCAAATGTCCCTAATCTTTAGTTAACTTTGGGTTAACTTTAGACTTTGGGTTAAGTTTGGGACACGTGGCAACATTTGGGGAGGGAGGTAATGGTTACCTCTAGTTAAGGTGGGTGAGCAAAATTACACTCATTCTCTTCTCCCAATATTGCAATGTCAATCCATGTCAGATATGTGGTGTCTCAAACATAAATCCATTCTCTCTTTTTTTTCCCTCTCTCCCATGTCCCAATTCTCTAATTCTCTCTCTACATGAATCACGAACCAATTCTTCTCCCTTTCCAATTAATTAATAATTCTTTTCGTCCTTCGAAATTTGTAATTACAAAATTTAATATAAAAAACAATAATGATTCATACCCCACTCAAAATTCCAATTTTTTCATTGTAACCGTGTTGCAGTTGAAATGTTAAATTATGAATGGAAACACACTAATAATAATTTATCTCATTTACCACATATATCTACTCACCATTTAATATCTCAATTGCCACATTAATTGAGATAAAAGTTGAGATTTTAGGTGGGATAACTAGCATTTTTCATAAATTAAAAAAAAAAATCATTAATACTAGATAACCCAAAAAATTAGTCCAAAAATCAACCCAAGTAACAATTGATTTGTTCATTGACCACATCATCCTTTAATTTGTGTAATGATGACAGCTTACTTGCTACATTATTTGAGTTGAATTTTGGTTAATTATTTTGGTTGTATAGTATTACTTTAAAATATATATATATCAATCTTCAATTATTTTTCTTTAAAATATATATATATATATATATATATATATATATAGATTAAACAAAATACATTAAAATTATGAATAACAACTCAAACCACTAACTTGTTAATTAGAAAAAATAAATTTTAACTAAGAAAAATAATTAAAGATTGATATTTTTTCTAATTAACAAGTTAGTGGTTTGAGTTGTTATTCATAATTTTAATGTATTTTGTTTAATCTATATATATATATATATATATATATATATATATATATATATATATATATTAGAGAAAAAACCAAAATTAGCCATCCAAAATATTAGAATTTCGTTTCTAACCACATATGAAATTTTAATTGTTAATAACCACATTTTTAAGAAATTACTTGAATGTCCTCATATAAAAACCATCCCTAAGCACACTCTCTCTCTCTTTCTCTCTCTCTTCTTTCTATCCTATCAAAATCTTCACTTGGTTCTCATATAAAAACCATCCCCAAGCACACACACTCTCTCTCTTTCTCTCTCTCCCCTCTCCTCTCTCTCTCTCTCTTCTTTCTATCTCATCAAAATCTTCACTTGGTTCATGATCGAATTCCGATCATTGTTCCTGCAAATCGAACACCAATGATCGAATTTCAATGGTTCTTCTTACTTCTCTATTCGTTCTTCCTCTTGCTTATCTGTTTGTTCTTCATGATCGAATTCCAATCGTTGTTCCAATTTGCTTTAAATCGGTTTAAGTTGTGTAAATATCATTCATTTGTTCATTAATTGAGTTATAAACAGTTACTTTAACATGGTTTTAGCGTTATTGGATTACTTTTGTGTATTTTTATGAAGAATCGATTTTAAAAAAGTTTGCAGATTTTTCCAGAAGATTTCATGTTTCACGGGTTCGAAAACTTGAAATCCTCTGTTAAAACTCGATATGTTGACAAAACTTGAAATCTTCTATAAAAACTCAAAATGTTGACAAAACTTGAAATCTTCTATAAAAACTTGAAATCTTGATGAAAAACTTGAAATTTTGAAACTTGAAATGTCGATCACGAACCATGAGAGTTTCAACATTTCAAGTTTGAAAATTTCAAGTTTGAAAATTTCAAGTTTTTTTGTCAAAATTTCAAGTTTCTATTGAAGATTTCAAGTTTTGTCAATAAGTTTTAACAGAAGATTTCAAGTTTTCGAACCTGTGAAACTTGAAATCTTCTGGAAAAATCTGCAAACTTTTTTTAAAACGATTCTTCACATAAACACACATAATTGATGCATTAAAGCTAAAACCATGTTAAAGTAACTGTTTGCAACTCAATTAATGAACAAACGAATGATATTTATCGATTTAGAGCAAATCGGAAAAGTTTTTCTCATTCACTTCGTGAAATTTACAATAAGATTATGAAGAACAGAGAAGAACGATGATGAAGAATAGAGAAGAACGAAATCTTCAACAATGGTGCGGCCATTGGTGTTTGATTTGTAGGAAGGTGATGAAGAACAAATACAATGATGAAGAATAGAGAAGCAAGAAGAAGACAGTGAGAAAAATAAACAAAAAAAAATAGAAATATTAATTTGGGGGCATCTTGGTAATTTATGGACACCCACAGAATTTTTTTTTTCAAAACATGGTTATTAACAATTAAAGTTTCGTATGTGGTTAAAAACGAATTTCCCATATTTAGAGTGGTTATTTTTAGCAATTTCCACTATATATTAGGTTAAGACTCATTGTGTCCCTCTATTTAGGTGCATTTTTGTTTTTCAATTAATGAAATTTTCTAGTAATGTCGAAGTTCACTTAATCTTATTTAGATTGTTTCATTAGTTTAGTTCATGTTTTTTAATTTTTTAATTTTATTTTTATTTTTTAAAATTTTTTTTACCTTCGATTTAGGCCTACATGCCTATTTAGTTTATTGTTTTAGGGTTTGCATGCCCTTCTACTTCTTTTCTTTTCCCTCTCTTGTTTCCTTTTTTTTTTTTAATTTTTTTTAATTTTTTAATTTTTTTTATCTATATGTATTGTTATATCTAGGGTTTTGCAACATATGATCATATGTGATTTTTTTTGTCAATCCGATTTTATCTAATATAAATATATTGTTTTGTTTTAGTCTACCCTAACAAAAAATCCTAGGTACGCCCCTGGTTGTGAACCATATTTCCAAAGTGATAAAAAGTGAGTCACACGCACGTCCTACAATACAATGGACTACCTACTAAACAGTGTTTGATGGGGCGAAAAGAGACTAATAGTCATGGTCTTAAAACACTTGTTTATAAATATGAAATGCAAAGCTTTTAATTAAATGTGCTTCCAATCCATGTATGATAAGATTCTTGTTGGTCCTGACGAGATGAGGTTGGTCTGGTGGTAAAATCTTTCACACCTGTACCACGAGGTTGCGGTGATAATTAGATTCTTGTTGGTCCTGACTTCATTGTAGTTAGGGTGAGGATTGAGATATAAATAACTTTGACTCAAATTCTTCTTTTTGCAATGACTCACCAAAAGTCTGAAACATCCTTGGCTGTAGCCTCACGTTAAATTAGACCGGGCACAAATACTCAAACTCACTCACAAAAAATGGTGAACCAAGCACAAGGCTAGTCAAAGGAGTTCTTTCTGTTCTAGAATTAGCTTTCAATTGTCAACAAAGCTGCTTCATTTTTTTTTTTTTTTGTCAATACACCAATGAAATCCTGTACTCAGTTCTCATCTCTTTGAAACAATTAATGATAATAAAAAGATATTAGTTCAGGCCGGAGAGATAAGAAAAGGATATGATATATAATTGAAGATAATAATATACAAAATTATATATATAAAAAACAAAGACAAGTGAGAAATTAATAAAGACATTATAGTGTTTGTGAAGCTGGAATGGGCCATTGAATAAGAAATTAGTTCATTGAATAAGACTCTATGAGTGCCCAAATTCATTGCTTAATTAACGGCACTAGTTTAAAGAGATTTACTTTTAGACGTAGGATGTCCTTAATTTCTACTTCTGGTTGGCTAGGAGAAAGCTAGATGTCAATGCGTCTTCACCAACACACTCACACTTGGCTTAAAAAAAAAAAAAAAAAACTCACTCTTTAAATCAACAATTTTTTTTTTTTTTGGTTTACACCATCCGGTTTCCGGGTGGGGCGGATCCACCATACGGTGCAATCAGCCCAGACCACACCTCGACTAATCCGGACTCGCACCGGGTCGGCCCACTAAGGGGTAAAGTGCTCCCAATATGTGTAGTTCCGTTCACAAGGGGAGTTGAACCCATGACCTTGCTTAAGGGATGAGAGCGCCGAACCACTCACACTAACACATGATTGGTTAAATCAACATTTTTATTACAAGTATTGCTTGCTATGACTTATGAGACAAAATTAGTTCAATATCTATTTATTTATTACAAAAAAGATTATGTGTGTTTATATATAGTAATTATATTTAGATTCTCTTCTAAAAATAATTTTATTATTTTTTCATGGACAATATAAGGTTCGTTGTTGGAGCTAAAAAAAAAAATTAAGGTGAAAATGAGATGAAAAAAAGATCATGTATTATGAATATACAATACTAGTAACGGTTAGATTAAAAAAAACCCCTTAAATTATTAAGTTATGACTCAAGAATAATATTTAAAATAAAACTAAATTGAATTTTTTGTAAATCAGTACATTCGAACTTGACAAAATATATATAATGCTATTCTCTTTAGACAAAAATATAGTATTGGAACAGTTCATTTTAACTCCTACCCACCCATATGAGAAGAAGTTGAGAATTACAAGTATCGTTGAATTATTCACCAAAACCCTCGGGCGTGTCGTGAAAATACATGGGCCGTGTCTAAACAACTTAGAGGGAGATGAATGGGTTGTTAATCGATTAATTATCAACTTTTTCGATTAGTCAATATTAACAAATCACCAAAGTATAACAAGCAAGCAATCAACGATTTAAAGGTGCGAAAAATAATAAAAACACGATGAATTGATTTACGTGAGAAATCCTTCAACTGGGAAAAACTCACGGGTTAGCCACCTAGCCACTCCGGTCCTCAAATCCACTATATGTAATGATGTTTACAACCTAGGTTGACTTCTAGTCACACCATCCTCGGAACATAACACACCACTACTACCCGCTGGCCTTTTATAGTGATTCTAGACTAATTGTTTGTGCACTAACACACTTAGTCACAAGACTTGACTCAATGAAGAGATAAAAAGGCCTAAGTGAATATATGAATATTCTAAATGCAATAGAAAGCAAGGCAAGACACTATAGCTTAATTAGATGTTAAGATGCAAACCTAATAACCTAATTATCAAACAAGCCTACATATGCATAAATGTAGTTTCAATTAGATGAAGAATGATTTTTGCAATCTAATTGTCAAATAACATCACTACAAGAAAATAATGTATTTGTTGACAGTTAAAAACTGTCAAGAATTTAACTATCAAGAAAAGAATTCTTGACAGTTTTTAAAGCTGTCAAAAACTGTCTACAATGCTAATGTCAAGGAAAGTCTTGACAGTTTTTATTTTATTATTATTATTTTTTTCTTGACAGTTTTTAATTGTCAAGATATTTTTGTATTTTTTTTTAAATTTTCATTATTTCATATTTAATTATAATATTTAA
Source organism: Acer yangbiense (assembly GCA_008009225.1). Classification (NCBI taxonomy): domain Eukaryota; kingdom Viridiplantae; phylum Streptophyta; class Magnoliopsida; order Sapindales; family Sapindaceae; genus Acer; species Acer yangbiense. Next base: position 43,897,182 of record CM017768.1, read on the forward strand.
TTAAATAACATTTTTTTTTTTTTATACACCACCAGCCCGCTATCGCTGTCGGATCACCACCGCTGTCGTCTGGCCAGCCCTCTTCTGATAATAATGAAAGTTGTAAGCCTTTACCACTTGACTATAACATTTGATGTGTTAACAATTGAACAATATTTATATATAACCTATATGAGTTAATAGAAATATAAAAAATAAAAAAAAAACCTTGTTAGATAAATTTAAATTTATTCAACTAATCAAAATTCTAATTTCTACGACAAACATATATTAAAAAATATTTATTGAAACTTTTAATAAAATTATATTTTTTAAAACATATATAGTCGAGTTATTGGTCAATACTCTATGGTCACGTTTGGTTACATGGTGGAATGAGAATGGGAATGAAAATGAGAATGGAAAGGAAAGAAAAACTAAGTTATTTGTTTGGTTAGAACTTTAGAATTAGTCTCTGAATCAGTATTATTTTGCTTGATTACTAAAGGAATGGAATGAGGTTAACTGTATTTTGATCAAAATACCCCTAATGGTTTTAGGTTTCGAGAAAGAGAAAGAGATGATTGAATTTGGTGTTGAGGTGGGTTTGGTGTTTGAGTGGTGGTGTTTGACGGTGAGTGTGGTTTGGGTTTGGATTTGGATTGTGGTAGCCTGGTAGGAGTTTATGGGTTTCATTGATGAAAAAGATGAACTGATGAAGTTTGTACAGTAAATTTAAAAGATATATTTTGATTAGGTCGTCCATCACAAAAAAAATTTCTTTAAATTTAATTACTTTTTTGTTTTTTTTTTGTTTTTTGTTTTTTAAAAAATAAAGATAAAAATATTTTGACTAGGTCGTCCATCTCTTTCTTTCTTTATTTATATTTTATATTTTATTTTCTTTTTTTTATTATTACACGTGGCACACAAATGTCAGACAATCGAGAAATGACGGAAATAACCCTCCTTTTGTTAAGTTGGACTAACGCCACACTCACAGAATGACTCATTTGAGTGGTTTTTGAAAACATAGGGTCCAAACCCGTGAAAAATGAATAAGTGACTAGAAAATAGATAATTCAAAAAAACATAAGGACTAAAATGATAATATCCCTATTATATTTTGCGATGCAAAATAGTGTTGTGTTGAAATGAGAGAGAGTGAACGCGTTAATTAAGAAGAGGGGAATTCTATCTACATTTTCCATTTGCCTTTTCCATTTGTCTTTCCCACTCACTCATTGCTTGACACGTATACATTTTTTCATTTAATAAAAAGCTCCCACTTTTTACTGCAAAACTTGTTTATATTTTCACTCCTTATTAATGAAATGATAGAAACAGCCATCAGGGGTAAAGATGTAAACAAGTTTTGCACCAAAAAGCGAGAGCTTTTTATTAAATGAAAAAGTGTATACGTGTCTATCAATGAGTGGGAAATGCAAATGGGAAAGGTAGATAGCATTCCCCTTAAGAAGAATATAATGTGATAATAGAATAATGATCGGGTACTGAACGGTCCTACCAAAAAAATTGACTTGGGAGTATAGCACGTCACCCAATTTATGAGATAAATGTAAAAAATAATAGAAAAAAAAAACTACGTGTTACACTCCCATTGGTGGAGTCAGTATTTTAGATACTGACCGGACAGAATCCAAACATTATTCGTAATAATATACTGTATTGACACATTAATCGAGAAATAAAGTCAAATGGTGGGGTAAATGATGGGGTAAATGATGGTGGTGCTGTCACCAAAAAAGAAATTAAAAATTATATTATATTAAAGCTAAGATTAAGAAGCTAGCCTTTGAGGATGAAGACGAAGACTTCATCGGTCTCTTACCTTAACCCCTACCAAACACGGTTTATAGTCTAGCTGATTGTAGGACCTACCTGTTAATTTATAGTCAGTTTGCCTAAACCCCATCAAACAAGGTTAATTTATAGTCTAGTTGATTGTAGGACCTACCTGTATGCATGACTCACTTTTTATTACTTTGGAAATCTACACAAAGTCAAGTAAAATCTGTAATGCGAAGATTATCGCTCTCTTTAATTTAGCTACATTGATTGTAGTAGGGATGGGCAGGGAGGTCTATTGGGACGGAGGGTTTGATGGTCAACCCTTCACACTTACACTACGAGATTGCGGGTTTGAGTTCTTTCCCTTCCTAAAAAATCCCAAATTTATATAATAGCTACATCTTAATGATCTTTAGGCATCATTATTTATATATATAAAAAAATGCCAAAGGTGATTTTATTATTGTCTTACTATAATTTGTAGCCAATTACAAAAATTACCTCTTATGATAATTTGTTAATTTCTCTTCTTTTTTTTTGATGTTACAACAACTGCCGGGACCAACGAGATTAGACTCCAAAGCACGGCCCGGAACACTGCTCCCACTATCGGGGAGAAAGCACCCACACTCAAGGTGGGACAAATAATGTATATATATACATACCAAGGCCAAGGTTTGAACCTTGATGGTGGAGCACCCTTTGGGAGGCTCCAGCCACCAAAGCAATGAGCCATTGTAATTATATAGAGGAAGCTTTTCAATTGTTTTCCTGTTTCCTTTTTTTTTTTGGCTAATTGGCACAGATGCCCCCTGAACTCTTCAAAAAGTTGCACATTGCCCCCTGAACTTTTTTTTTCGGCAGTAAACCCCCTAAACTAACGGAAATTTGCAAAAACTAACGGAATGGCAACAGAAGCCACATTCCGTCTGTTTTCTAGTCACATGCGCGTCACGTGACAAGAACTAATTACACCAACCTCCTGAGGTTTGCCCTAATACTTTTTTTAAAAAGAAAAATAAATATTTTTTAAGAGGATATAATATATATATTTTTAATTATTTTCAATAAATAGATTTTTTTTTTTAAAGAAAGAAAAATTGATCTCCACCGTCCATCACCATGATGGACAATGGAGATCAAATTAATTTAGAAAAAAATGAATAATTTTTTTTATAAAAAAATCATATTATATATATTAGATTAAATTATGGATTTTTTTATATATATATTAGATAAATTATATATATATATATATATTAGTTTTTTTTTTTTAGATAATTTTTTTTTAAAATGAACAAAAACTCTAACCACCACTCATTATCATCATCTCCAGTCAACCACCACCACACTGATCACTCATCATCATTATCATCTTCCACCAACACCAACACCCAAACCTTAGCCACCACCACCATTCAAAAGCCGCCGGGTCTTCTCTGTCCCTCTTCACATCTAGTTCGTCGCGCTCTCTCTCTCTCTTTACGGATCTGGTCCGCCGCCGCAGCCGCCGCGTCTTCACGGCCCAGTCGAGCTGGATCTCCTTCAACCGTCGCCGCATCGCTTTACGGGTCTGGTTCCAGCTGCCGCTCGATCTCCTTTATCGCTCTCTCTCTCTCTCTTCGCGAATCCATCTCCATCAATTTCCTCCATTTTCGATCTCCGAGAAAGAAGAAGAAGAAGAGATCAGTGAGGAGAAGCGGGAGAAAGAAAAAGAGAAGAAGAGAATCGGGGATAGAGAAAGATAAGAAGAGAAAGAAGAGAATAGGGAGATCGGCGTGAGAGAGAGGGATTTGTGTTCTTTGTGTTCATCTGGGCATGAATCAATTTAATGTATTTTATTTCATTTAATAATATTAAATTGTTTGTTCATCTGGGCAATGCATCAATTTGATCTGTGTTCACAGATTCCATATGAAATAATTAAATTGTTTTTGATTTTTTTATATTTATTATTAAATGCAATAATAATAAAAAAAATCTAGATTATTATTATCATTTATTTTGTTTTTGGAGTTGATTGAAGAAGATGAGATTTGTGGATTTTATTTTTGTGATTTCATATTGGAATTGATTGAAGAAGAAGGAAGAAAATATGAATTATTGAATGAGATTTGTGGATTTTTATTTATTTATTTATTTATTTTTATTTTTGTAATTGATTTGTGAATTTTTGTTGTTGGAATGATTGAATTATATGAATTATTGAAGAATATATGATATGATCTCCACCGTCCATGGTGATTGATGGACGGTGGAGATTAATCTTTCTTTTTTCAAAAAAATATATTTATTGAAATAAATTAAAAATTTTAATTATATTCTCTAAAAAAATATTTATTTTTCTTTTTAAAAAAAGTATTAGGGCAAACCTCAGGGGAGGTTGGTGCAATTAGTTCTTATCACGTGACGCGCATGTGACTAGAAAACAGACGGAATGTGGCTTCCGTTGCCATTCCGTCAGTTTTTGTAAATTTCCGTTAGTTTAGGGGGTTTACTGCCCAAAAAAAAGGTTCAGGGGGCAATGTGCAAAATTTTGAAGAGTTTAGGGGGCATATGTGCCAATTAGCCTCTTTTTTTTTCTTTTTTCTTTTTAACCAAACTAGTAATAATTGAAAAATTAGATAGTACATTTAGATATTTAAATAGTAGATCTAGAGATTTAATATGGTTTCGGTGGTGTACCAATTAAATGTCTTCAAGGGATATTACATACGGTCATCTTTCTATAACATTAAGAGTCATTATTAGATTTTAATTTAACGGTCCACAAAAATTAATTTAACAGTCATCATGAATTTGAGACATGTATTGGAATTGATCGGGCATTATCCATGGAAGATGTATATAATCGAAAAGAGACATATTCCATTGGATGATGGATTTGAATACAAAATGGACATTTCTGTTGTGCATATATGCATGGTCTAATTAATACGGTGCTCACAACTCATGTCAAATCCTTTAAAAAACTGGAGTTAATTTTGAAATAAATTAGTCATTTGATATTCAAATATTAAAAATTTTGACAGATGTATATAATACGGTGTGAGACTACCATATTGATATTACATGCTACAGACAAGGATGATTCAGACATTAATTTCCTTGGTAATTATTATTGCTTAAGGAATCAATCAGAACTCTATAAATTTGTATAGTAAAGTAGATTGTGATTGAATTACTTTCTGATCATGAGGTGGCAGCAGGTAAGACTTAACTTAAGAGGATCAATAAGAATCTTACTGTGCAAACACATTTTAAAGCTTTGGATTTCGTACTTGAAAAAAAAGAAGCTTTAGAAGACGAAGACGAAGACTATCATGAAACAGTAAAACAGGGTCTAGTTGATTATTGTAGGACCTGCATTATTGCGTCTCATATACTAATATACTATGCATTTCGACCATGCTTTTGAACACGAAGACGAAGACTTCTATCAGCCTCTTTTAGCCCCATGAAACACGGTTTAGTAGTACCTGCATTATTGCGTCTCATATTTCTCATCTATGGTTTTTATTCTATATATACCAAATACCATCTAATTAGATTGTGAATTAATGTGGTGAATTCATGGGTTGGTTAAGTAGATCGTGTTGTTATCAACTTGTCTTTCTTCAACTTGTCCTCTTGCATTCTTCACTCACTCACTCAAAACTCTGCTCTAATGACCAAGCTTCTCTTTTACTCCACTTTAAGCAACTCTTTACCGATATGGATTATTGGAAGGAGGATACTGATTGCTGCTCATGGGATGGAGTCACTTGTGATGATATGGGCAAGGGTCATGTCACTGGCCTTCATCTCCAATGGAACGGCCTAAATGGTACCATCCCTTCCAACTCCACCCTCTTTCTCCTTCCTTACCTACAAGTCCTCGACTTAAGCCATAATCCCCTCTTGAAAGGATCTCTTCCGGAGGCTAACTGGAGCAATCCCCTCCATATGTTGGATGTCTCTTACACCAACTTCTCAGGACGATTACCTGATTCCATCGGCAATCTAAAGTCTTTGACGCGTTTGGATCTGAGACACTGCAAATTCATTGGGTTAGTTCCTGCAAATTCATTGGGTAACCTTACACGACTTAGATATTTGGATCTGTCAGTCAACAATTTCACAGGTAATATCCTGTCATCTATTTCAAATCTTCATAATCTTAGTTTGCTTAATCTTTCAATCAACAATTTCACTGGCAATATCCCGTTATCTCTTTCAAATCTTCATAATCTTAGTTGGCTCGATCTTTCAGTCAACAATTTCATTGGAGAAATTCCAGAAAATTTGGTCAACTTAACACAACTTGAATATTTATATTTGTCAAGAAATCAGCTCTCCGGTCCGATTCCTTCTTTTTTAAGTGAGCTTCAAAGTTTAAAAGAAATTGATTTAACTAACAACTTTCTAAATGGGACCATACCGTCTAGCTTGTTTACTCTACCATTATTGGAAAGAATTACACTCAGCTTTAATCAACTCGAGGCAATAGACATAGGTGAAAATCTGAGTAACTCATTGCAGTACATCAGTTTGGATAATAACATGTTACATGGCTCGATCCCAAGTTCAATATTTGAACTTGAGCATCTGGAAGAAATCTCACTTTCTTCAAACAATTTAAGTGGCATTCTAGAGCCTTTCATGTTTCCAAAAAAACTGGTAAATCTTACAGTTCTTGATCTTTCCCATAATAATTTATCATCATTCAAATTAGTCAACTCATCTTCCTTTGATGCTCCACCCAATCTAAGGTGGCTGGACCTTTCTGACAACAAAATCCATGGTAAGATTCCCAACTGGATGGGGGATATGGGGAAGGACACTTTGTACTATCTTAATTTGTCCCACAACTTCCTCACAGGCGTCATCGACCAACTTCCCTTTCAGAATAATCTTTTTATTCTTGACCTCCATTCTAACTTGCTTCAAGGAAAACTTCCTGTCCTACCACTTGGATTATATACATTATTAATCTCAAACAATCAGTTGACAGGAGAGATACCTCATTGTATCTGCAATATGAGTGAACTTCAGGTGCTTGATCTTTCTAACAACAACATGAGTGGCACCATTCCAGAATGCATGGGAAACATTAGTAGCTCTCTTAAAGTGATCGATCTGCAGCATAATAGTTTTTCTGGCACCATCCCTGATACATTTGCAGAGGGCAATGATTTGGAGACCTTGAACTTCAACAACAATGATCTTGAAGGGCCTGTACCCCGGTCTCTCATCAATTGTACAGCGCTCCAACTTCTAGATCTCGGTAATAACAAGATAAATGATACCTTTCCGCATTGGTTGGGAACCCTTCCAGAACTACAGGTTCTTGTTCTCCGTTCCAATAAATTTTATGGTTCTGTACGAGATTCTAAGGCAAAAAGCTCCTTCTCTAAGTTGAGAATACTTGATCTCTCAAAAAACAATTTTAGTGGTTCTTTGCCGATAGAGTATTTCGGAAAGCTCAAAGCCATGATGGATGTTAGTGAAGCTGGAGGAAAGTCGCGATACATGTACATTAAAGGTACTGGTATTGTTTCACCTTACCGATATTCTTTAGTGGTGACAATGAAAGGAGTTGAAATCCATATGGAGAAAATCCTAACCATTTTCACAACTATGGATTTTTCATGCAACAAGTTTCGAGGCCAAATTCCAGATGTGGTTAGAAAATTGAAATTTCTCAAACTCCTCAACTTTTCTCATAATGATCTAATAGGTCATATTCCGTTATCCTTTGAGAATTTGACAGAGCTAGAATCATTAGACCTTTCTTCCAATAGGCTTGAGGGAGAGATTCCTAATCAATTGACAAAGTTGACATCTCTTTCGGTTCTAAACCTCTCGTACAACCAACTCGTGGGACAAATACCACAAGGGAACCAATTTGGTACGTTTCTGAATGATAGCTATATTGGGAACTTGGGTTTGTGCGACTTTCCGTTGTCAGAAAAATGTAACAATTGTGAAGAACCAGAATGCAAACCAGATACACCAACCGTATTCCATGATGAACACAATGTTGTGAGCTGGTTTGATTGGAAAATGAGTTTGATGGGTTATGGAAGTGGATTGGTGATTGGCATTTCAATGGGGTATATTGTTTTCTCAACCGGAAAGCCAGAGTGGATTGTGAGGATGGTTGATAGAAAGTTCTCCAGAAAGGTGGGAAGGCCGACCGGAAGACGCAGAAGAAGAAATTGATTAGTAAGTGCAAGTCATTCATTTAACTGTAAAAATAAGTTACTTATATTCAGCTCATTATTTTCAAAGATATAATTTTTGCATTGTAAAAGTGTGAGTTGAGCAAAGCAATATTGTTGTAAAATCTAGAAAGGGAGTCAAGTCTCTTTAGATATATAACATGCTCCTTCATTCTAGCTTGCAGACACAAAAAGAGATGGATGGAGATGATGGTGGGGTTGATGGAACGAAAGACAGCATAGCGAGGACGTGTAGGAAGGAGTATGATGATGCTTGAGATAAACACATAGGTTTCAGTAATCTTGAATTTGATTGTGATATCGACTTATAATGATAATAGTTGCTTGGTTGTTTTCGAATTTGAACTTTTTAGTAGTTTTAGTAATATTTGGTTGTTGATTTATGATTTTTGATATTGCTATGAATACTACTTAATTGTAACATCAGACCTTTCTTGATTGTATAAACACTGTCCGAGACACTGAGCTCATAATTATGTCATCTATATATGTTCTATATAGTTGCTTAATTGTTGTTAATTTGTTTAATCTATTCTTAATCCATTTATTTTAATCCATTTATTTTTTTCTGAAGTGAGTAGATGAATATTGAGATTACATTATTTAGTTCGAACTTTTCAAGTTGCATGTCAAATTAATTGTCATATGGGTTTAAATGAAAAAATTAGCAAACAAATTTGACCGAACATTTTGCTTCTCTTTAGAAAAAATGAATTAGAATGTATCAATGGCCAGTTTGATATCTATAAATTATAGACATTTAATTAAATTTTTGCTCATAAATCAGACCGTAAAGATGGGTACAAATTGCAAGTTTAAAATACGATGCATTAATCCAGATAAAATGTGTGAATACATAAATGATAAAATTTCATCAGTGTTCCAAAGAAACTGCAATGGTCAAGTCTTTTTGTTGATGATCAAAAAAGCTTCTTCAACACACTCTAATTTTCTTTTTCAGCATACATAGTTCCTTTGCATGATCAAATAACACACCACCTCTGTAACCAAATTGATGATGATGCTTATGAACAAATTGATGAGTACTCACAAAGATGCATGTGTAAAGTATTATATTAAAAAAGATAAGACAAGAAAATGTTAAAAATTCCTTGGAAGGGGATTTAATTAAACCTTCACTCTACTGTAAAGATGTAACAATTGATCACAAAGGCAGCAGAGTGAAGATTATCTTTGTCCGTTCACTGAAGAGGACAAATACACAGGTTTTATTGTGATGTTATAATGATAATATTTACTTGGTTGTTTTCGAATTCGAACTTGCTAGCTAGTTCTTTTAGTTATATTTGGTTGTTGGATTATAATTCTTGATAGGAATACTACCTTACTATGATCCGCGCATGATTGAAGAAAAAATAATCCAGGGTACTTAAAAATCATTCAACTTTCCAAATGACCAATCAGGAAAAACAATTGCTATCTCTTCGAATAAATATCTCATGTTTCCTTGCACAAAAATCTATCAACCTACCACACGAATCGTACCATTGGCTGATGATCAACTATGCCCAGAAGCAGACGCCGGAATGATGTTTAAAGCCTTGAGTATAAAGGTATATATGAAGGCATCTTCCTGAAGCCTCTCAAATCTGCAACACCAAACTCCTGTTTGTGATTACTTATACAACAACAATATTCTTTACCAACAAAATGAGTTCAGTAAAATGGATCAAGAAACAGTGAGGGATATTCACTCTATCAAACACCGTAATAAGATAATGCCTTGATAGGACACAAATAAATGATGTATTGACAATCAACGGGAGAAGAAGCAAAGCTTGAAGAGTAGCTTACCTCCCTGACTTTGAAAAATGGCCGGCATCAAGTTCACATTTAAACAATAGTATATTGTCATCAGTCATCAATTCTCTCAGTTTCGCCACAAATTTAGCAGGTTCTGAATACATTACACGCGGATCTATTGAAGTAAATCAAGTTTTAATTAGAACGACCAAGAGGTGGTAATATTGGGACAAAATTGAAAGTAGTTGCGCTTGGAGCCTCTAACAATAAAAAAGGAGAATCAAAAGGTTAAAGTCTTTACGCCTACCATTTAAACCAGCGGTAACAAGAATGTTAGGATATTTTGAGCCTTAACCTGTGTACGAGAAAGGCAATAGGTCAAACTTTTTGAGAAATGACTCAAAGTTAATACATGAATCAAACACCACACTAAAACGGGGTCTGCCAGTGCAAAACAGAACATGGCCTCATGCAGTGGTATGTACTATGTAGTACTCACATTGTCAACAGGGGAATATGACTTCATGTAGAAGTAAAATTCTTCCTTCCGTGGATCGCCCCACTCCTACAGTAACAAAAAGAATTTGTTTTAAGGATTAAACCATCAAAATACCCACAATATTAAACGCTAATACTGATAAAAAATTAAAATCTTATGAAGGAGAAACAAAATACCTCCCACTCTGAAGTTGTTAGGGGGATAGTTGGATCAAGCATTGTAGTTACAACATCTACAAAAGGAACTCCAGCAATAGCAGCTTTGAACAGATCAGGCCTCATGTTAAGGACAGCACCAATAAGCAATCCTCCAGCACTTCTTCCATCAATACACAATTTTTCCTTTGAACAGTATTTCTTTTCTATTAAATACTCTGCTGAAGCAATAAAATCAGTGAAAGTATTTCTTTTCTTTAACAATTTCCCATTCTCATACCACTGCCTCCCCATCTCACCACCGCCACGAATGTGAGCTATTGCAAAGATGAATCCGCGATCTAGCAAAGAAAGCCGAGATGCTTTGAAACTAGGATCTATGCATATCTATTGAAAACACAAAAGTTAACATCAAGAAAGATTCATTTACACAACTCAAGAGACTTGCATGAAGTTTGATTACAATAAAAGAATGAAAGGGCAATCCCTCTACACGATAGGAATGGCCAATCAACTTTGAATCTCTCAAATTGATGATGGCTTAAAAAAAAAAACCAAAAAGGTTAAAAGACGATTTGAATAACTTTGACAACAAAATCATAGACAAAATTGTGTGAATAAGGGAAGAAACGGGTTTAAATACAGAACTTCAACAAATTTGGCAATGTTTTAACTGATTTCATGATTGGTTTAATGTGACATCTCATCATGTCATTCATTTTATTTTAATAAGAACTATTAAAAAAATTGTAGACATCAACTTCAGAGATAAAAAAAATTTAGCGACTTGGATTATCATTTATAATTTACAATTGCAACAATCTAGCATAGTGATTGGAAAAGCCAAAGCACGTTACTCAATCTTCCAAGTAGAATTTGCTGGCAAACTAACATTAAGGTAATGTTTCAAAAACTATTTTACAGCTTAATATGTAACAGATCAGACCCATCAAGCTTCACAAGATTCTTCCGGTAAACAATGGATATAGGAATCTGGGTGCCATCTGAAGCAGTGGCCCACTTCCTTTCAGTAACATAATTAGATGCATCAAAACCTCCCAACACCTGAATGAAATAGTTGACAACAGTGCTTAACGACAGATACATCGGACATCGAAAACAAAGTTCAACAAATTTAATTGAAATTGCAGTGTTCATATTGAGGATCAGTATAAGAGAAACATATTGATAGATCTGGAAACAGCATTTGAAATTTCTAAATCTTACTAAAATTCATTTGTATGAGCACTAGGCTAGTTAATATTTAATTATATAATAAGAATACACAAAAATAGACCAAAAAAGAAAAGAAAAAAAAAATGATACATGAAAAAATCAAAATTTAGAATATAAGATAGTACTGGACTTTTTTCATGTAACTTACGGTTTCAATTTTCTTCAAAACGGAAATCCCTGTGTTCATATCATAATCATACACAGAGGGTGGCGTCCTCATTGAGTTGTAATGAAACCGCAAAATACTAGAAGAAAACTGTGCTTCTGAAGGATCAACCGAGTATACAGGGTCAATAAAATCAACAGATTGGCCACTTTGCAGGCTTTTAAGTGGCTCCCAAACAGCCAGAAGGCGATAAGTGATAATTTTGGGTAGACCATTTTCACGCTCATACACAACAAGGTGATCGGTAAACAGATGTACATCCTGAATTTTTACACTGACCAAGAATGAAAAAAACGTATGTATTATTTCACTGAAAGTGGATCTTGTAGAAATAGTAATACTGAAGAAGGAAAGCACAAAACACAACACATACCTTTTCTGAAAATAAACATGGAAACCACTTAAGTTGCAAGGATCAAATTGCTCAAAATACTTCACAATCAATTACAAGTCAAATGTGCAAACACTTCATTGTTATACTTATAAGTCAAATGGATACATTTGTGAAATAAGCACACATATATTTTGTTTAACCATATACAGTTACTAAAGCACAAACAGACAATATAATTGCAATTTTCAATAACAAATAAAAAATAAAATAAAATAAAATAAAATAAAAACGCAAATACAAGTAATGATATGAATCAGGCTTGCATGCATCACTTGGACAAATACAAGTGGCTAAAGGGTTGCGCACGAAGAGACCAAGTCTGGTTGTTTTGCTTTATGTTTCAGTATTTACAATTTTACATTCCAAAGAATTAGTCAATTCATAATCGGGTTGTTAAGATAAGTGGAGGCTAAATGCTCTCCTTATTTTCAGTCCACTACTAGGATTTGCTGCTTTCATGCGATTTCATATTGTAACGGATGTGGCCTATTTAGGTCCACTTTGAATGGGAAATAAGTTATCAGATTATTAACAAAACTTCTCAAACCTCTGTTCTTCTTTTTTCTCCTCTCTTCTCTCTTCTCTCTTTCCCTAAATTCCTTCTTATCAAGTAACTCCATATGTTTAAGTATGATATATAACCACCTATATCAGGAGAGAAGGATTTTATACAACTTATTTCAATAGATAATTAATCACAATAGATTATTATTATTCATTATGTACCATACTTCACGACGAATATGCCAAGTCCACATATCAAAAATTCTTCAAAACACCACCATTACAATTCCCAATAAACAATGTCATTAGTCTATCGCTATGTCTAAGGCATAATCAGGTTATTTACAAGCACATTCAACCTTAACAACCGTCTGTTAATTTATACTACAAGAACCTAAACACCCTTCTATTTTAAACCAAAATTTACATAAAACTCAACAAAAATTCAGCATATTCTAACAGAAATTAAAGGCCAACAAAATCTAAGATTAATATAAGTTTGTTACCAATTGCAAAGACTTTTAATTTCATTATTACCTTTCTCTATTTGAAATAAGAACAGTAGTTTCAGATGTAAAAACATGGTTTAGCCTTTTCCCTACGGGCATCACTGTTTTATCATAAGAATGGACTTAAGGGTAACCCCCCATAATGATCCAACTAAGTCTCACAACTTGGTTGTCCCATTGAACCTAGATCTTGGGATCTCCAATCAACTAGGTTGGGTGTCCATTGTGTCGACTTTCTATCTCATGGGCTTTAGTCTCATTCCTCTTGATGATGTCTCAACTAATTCTCTGTTTAACCATTTGGTTAGTGGATCTGCAATGTTATCTTTTGACCTTACATAGTTAATGGTGATAACCCCATTTGAGATCAGTTGTCTAATGGTATTATGTCTTCGACGTATATGTCTAGACTTCCCATTATACATATTGCTCTGTGCTCTTCCTATTGTTGATTGACTATCACAGTGGATGCAAATCACCGGCACAGGCTTTGGCCATCTTGGAATATCCTCTAGGAATTGGCATACACATTTATTTAATGCTATAAACTCAGATTCCATGGTGAATCTGGCTATACAAGTTTGTTTGGAGGATTTCCAAGATACCACCGCACCTCCTAGCGTGAACACATACCCACAAGTGGATTTTGAATCTTTCATATCAGATATCTAGTTGGCATCAGTGTATCCTTCTAGGACAGCAGGATATCTGGTATAATGCAGTCCATGATTACGAGTGAATCGTAAGTACTTCAGTAATCTTATTATTCCTTTCCAGTGATCAGTTCCTGGATTACTCGTGTTTTTGCTTAATTTGATGACTGCATTAGCTATGTCTGATCTTGTACAACTTGTTAAGTACATCAGACTTCCTATCACTCGAGAATATTTTAGTTGAGAGACGTTTTCACCCTTATTCTTGGATAGGTGTAGATGTGTATCTACTGGCGTTCTGGAAATTCCAAAATCATTTTTGTTGAATTTTTCAAGAATCATGTCAACATAGTGTGATTGACTTAGTATGAGACTGTTAGATGTCCTTGAGATTTTCATTTCCAACATTACATCAGCCGGTCCCATATCTTTCATATCAAATCTTGATTTCAACATATCCTTGGTAGATTTGATCATTTTATCATCACTACTAACAATGAGCATGTCATCAACGTAAAGGCACACAATGACATAACCATTTTCTGTGTCCTTGACATAAACACATTTGTCACATTCGTTGATTTTAAAACCATTTGACATCATAGCATTGTCAAATTTCTTATGCCATTGTTTTGGTGCTTGCTTTAAACCATATAAAGACTTCATCAATTTACAGACTTTCTTTCCTTGTCCTGGAGCAGAAATACCCTCAGGTTGTTCCATGTAGATTTCTTCATCTAGATCTCCATTTAAGAAAGCTGTTTCCACATCCATTTGATGTACTTCAAGATTTCGTAAAACTGCGATTGCAAGTATCATCCTAATGGAGGTTATTCTCGTCACGGGAGAATATGTATCAAAGTAGTCTAGGCCTTCTCGTTGATTGTAACCTTTAATTACAAGTCTGGCCTTATACTAATCAGTTGATCCATCTACTTTCATCTTTCTCTTGAAAATCCATTTGGATCCTAGCGGTTTACATCCCAGAGGAAAATCCACTAATTCCCAAGTATGATTTTGAAGGATGGAATCAATTTCACTCTTAATAACCTCTTTCCACAAGAGTCCTTTTGAAGAGCTTACTGCTTCTTTAAAAGTTCAAGGTTCACCTTCTAGCAAATAGGTCATAAAATCTGGACCAAAAGACGTTTCTGTCCTTGCTTTTTTGCTACGTCTAGGTTCATCATCAACTTCATTTTCTTGTTCTTGGTCCTCACACCTATCAACATGTGTTCATTTTGACGAACTTGCTTCATCATTGGATTTACATGGAAATACATGTTCAAAAAACGTTGCATTTCTAGATTCCATTATAGTGTTTTTGTGTATATCTGGTATGTCAGACTTATAGACCAGGAATCGATGAGCGCTACTGTTTTGTGCATATCCAATGAAAATGCAGTCAATAGTTTTCGGATCTATTTTCACCTCCTTAAGTATAGGCGCAGCCATTTTGGCAAGACACCCCCACATTCGTAAGAATTTATAGGAAAACTTTCTTCCTTTCCATAGCTTATATGGGGTCTTGTCTTCTTTCTTCTTGGGTACCTTATTTAAAAGGTAATTGCTAGACAATATAGATTCACCCCACATGTTCTGAGGCAATCCAGAACTTATCAACATTGTATATTTCTTTCAAGGAATGATTTTTCCATTCAGCAACTCCATTTTGCTAAGGGAAATATGGCGCAGTGGTTTGATGTATGATTCCATGTTATGCATATAATTCATCAAATGGTGCTTCATACTCACCACCTCAGACGCTTCTCAATGATATCAGTCACCTGGAAGGTTTCACTTGGGGTTATGCTTTCTCATGTAGAATCACCTAAAGCTCTTAGAGTCCCTCATCTTGTTATCAAGAAACCGACTCACAACAAACCTTTTGGATCTGACATCCTCAATCTTGTATTTTTGGTCTAACGACTCTTACAGTTCTTTTGGCTGTTGTCTTTGAAAGTATACACTATACAGCGAATCTAACAGCCCGTTCAGTATGTAGTTTCAACATGAAAATTCTGAACGGTTCCATGCATCAATGGCATTCATATCTGAACATCTCGCTCTTAACCACTATTGGGTTTAAGAGCATCTTTAGTTAAGAACCTAACAAGATTTAGTGTGGTTAATTAGAACAACATCTTCTGCTTCCACCACTCAAGGTTCACATGACTCACATACTGGCTCATTACCGGATCTCCCATGTTTCTCACGAATGAGTTGATGGTCAGAGTCGATGTTGCCACACTTGGCCCCAAAATAGGCACATCTCTCACAAGCACTGAATTAACAATTGAAGTGTCTAGTCCGACAGTTGGATTAGCACTAGGAGTTTCAAGTGGAACACTTGTTTTCACGTTTGATTTATCCACCACAATATCAGGAGGAAATCAACTGAATTAATTTTGAAATTAATTCTCATTAAAATAGGCAATATTAAAGTCAAATCGGTTTTGTTTTGAATTCTAAATTTAACGTTTCTATTAATCCAGAATTAATAGAAATAAATCATCATTAAATTGATAATTACAATTTTGAAGTTCAAAAATTGATTTTGACACTAATCACCATTTTACACATCCAATTCGTTACCACGGTTGGTCTTAGGAGCCTCACGAGTTAAGAATCTCGAAGATTCAAGATTTAACATTTTTCATTGCCATCTCTTGAAATTCAGACCATTGAATTTCTCTGGTTTCTCCATATGGTTCATAAGAACCGAAATCGGAGATACATACGAATTCACCATCGTGGTATTTATTTGACCCACAAAAGGGTTCACCATCGGGTCGGTCAACTTACCCACAATTGGGTTGACCATCAGAGTCTCTTGAGCCACGCTCAGGTTCACAGTTGATTCGGCAGTTATCTTTCACAAACCAAATCAAATACTAATATATATCACAAAGATACATACAACGATATATCAACCACTGATATATCAAAATAGTATGTTGATATATATCAATTATAATATATTAACACACCAACATAAATTCAACTTTTGAAATATAAATAACTAGTACGTATACTGCTATTTATATAACTGTAGCTAATATATCAAACAGAGATATATCACACACCGATATAATTAATATTGTTTATCAAAGCTGGTATCAAATAATACCATACAGTGAACACTGGTAAAACAAAACTGGTATGTCCACTTATATTAAACATTGATAAGGGAAAACCAATGTTAATATATATCCACCGTATACACCGATATATTTAACATATATCTAACGATGATATCAATCGGTATACTATACACCAATATGTCAGATATTTTATATAATGTATTAAACATTATCATAGCACTTCAAATATAATATCCGTATCTGGAAACAAGTGCTGCACTTGGCGTCAACAATCACTTTTGATATCAAACAATAATACTGTCTTTTGGTTCACCAAACTTTGTATTATTTAGTTCCACACATATCGGTACACCATACTGATAAATCAGTCGACCTTGTAAGTTAATATATATGAACAATATATATAGCACATACAGGTTAATCAATACCATGATTTAAAAACCAGTATATATATAAACTGGTTTGTTCTAGATTATATAAACATATAATTCTTTGAACAGACTGGTTTGTATCGGATTATATAAACATATAATCTTTTATCCCGGTTGTTCCAAATATAGACTACAATTCTATATCTCTGAAATATCAAATATTTACACAATTTGTGTGTACAACTGATATACTTTTTGAATCACGAAATTATCATATATATTATATGACAGTACCGATATCAATCCGGTGAATCAATAATTGATTCCAGATTTCACACTTGAAATCACAATCAGTGTCTAAAAACATACCCAATTTCCACTGTCACAAACCAAATTAAAATGTGATGTTTGAATAAACACAGTGTGTTAAACCAATCCATTTTAAGGTCCATAAACCAGAAAGTTTAAAGTAGAAGAAAACATTTAAAAGGAATAAGTTAAGAAAATCGTCTTAAGATTGTTATTTGTAAATTAACAATCTGGTCAAGACCTGTAGAAACAGAAAGCAAAACAATACAAACCAACACGTTAGAAAAATCGGTTTAGGGAAAATCGAGACCCGTGTTTCACATGGTGTCCTTAAGACGATTTCGTCGTATATTACACAATATGTGTATAGTGATCGTCTCCTAGGATACAACGGTTTAATAGTGGAAGTGCGAAGCACAAGCCATTCTCAGCGAACTCAAACCGAGCTCAAACTTACCAAGAACAGAGAAGAGAAGAAAGTATTTCGGTTGCTATGTGTATTCTTGGATGATTGATATGAAAAAGAACACTAGGGTATTTATAGGCAAAACCAAAGAACAAATACACTTTAATCTTCCATTTTCATGGAAGTAATCATACTCAATTTGTGCTCTTAAGTCAAGAGTTCATCACAAAATTTCCAACAGTATGCACATGCATTGATCTCATATTGACAAACTTTGTAAAATTGCATGTTCTAGGACTATCTCTAGGAAATGGCATACTTGTGCGACATTGTGTTTATTTGTTTGTATTTCTTTTGTTTTGGAATTGAACATGATCTCATATGAATCCTTATCGAGTTCCGGTCATTTCGGTTACTCACTCATTAGGTTTCGAGTCTAAACTAGGAAGTTACGCTACTTTAAGTTCTCCAACGTTATGTTGTCTTCGTCATCGTGTATCGAGTCGAATTCTCAACCTTTTTGTAAAGTTTCATAGTCCTCCTTGTGCATGAGGGAGTCATGGTTTATAATTTGAAAACGGATTTGAATTCAAAGTTCGGATGCCCAAATACGGTTGAAGAACGCGTGAGGAGCGCAAGGGAGGCAAGCATTGGCCAAAGGCCATTTTGGGAGGCATCTCGTGAGGAGGCCATGAGCTTCACGGCCCACACATCCCTCTGCCGAGGCTCACGCACCTCTCACAGGGAGAGTGATGTGTCCTCCTCTGATTGGGCATTGAAACTCCCTCCTTCTTTCTTTTAAATATTCTCCTCCTTCCCTCCCGAACACATGTGAAGAAAAATTAAAAAATAGAGAGCAGAAAATTTCTTCCAATTTTTGATTTTTTGTTTTGATCATAACTCTCTCATTTGAACTCGAAATCGAGTGATTCAAAGCCAAAAATGTTTGTCCTGAAGACAGGAACAAATCCCAAGCATTTTTAAAGCCAAATGATTTCGTTATTTTTTGCAGTAAGCTGATTTCAGTCCGAGACTCATCATTTGTAGGTGAAACATCTTCTTCTTACTTTCTCTTTTGATCATCTCATTTAATCTTCTTTTTTGATAGATGAAATGTGTTAAGAATGATGTTAGTTCATACTTTAGGTTTGTTTGATCGATTGATTGTTGAGTTTTAGCTTTGTGATCTCATTTGAACATATTTTAGTTAAACTTGATTAACTTGAAATTGATTCTAGAAATGACTCGTATGATGTGCTTCATGATGATTTCTAGGTTTAATTTCATGATCTAAGAACTAGGATTTTTTGAGTGATATATTGAATATTCTAATCTTGTTCTTATTGATTCACATGCTTTGATTTCTAGATACATTTGTGGTTGTTTGTTGAAAGCATATTCTAGATTATCACTAAGCATATTCATAGAGCTTGATTGATCATCTTGCTTATTTGATTGTGTTTTGCATCACCTTGATCAAAGCCTTGTATTAGGTGGAAGCCTCTTTTAAAGTGGGTGAAGCTTTGATTAGAGCAAGAAGTCTTGACTAGGACATGTGGTTTGGATAGCCAAGCAAAAAACTTAGCTAGGAGTGTGGTACTCTAGATGGTTGAGCTAGGGGAGCTTGACTAGGATCTTTGTAATCTGGATAGCTAAGCACGAAATCTACCTAGAGGCTTGAGAGTCTTGGATAAGAAGTTGCTTTCTAGAGGTATAGGATACACCTTGGATAGGGAGCAGGTTAGGTGGTTCACTAGGCCCGAGGGTATACTAGGAGTTGATAGCTTAAGGTGGATATCATGTGTTGAGAGCCTTGAGTGTGTAAGTCCTTTTCATTATAGTGAATTGATTTGCCTGTGGTTGTGGTATCAACCCGTTGACGTTTCCTCTTTGAGGTTTTACCACGTAAAAACAAAAGTTTCATTTTTATGTTTTCATTATCTTCCATATATTGTATTGATTGCATCACTTGTATATTAATTTCAGCATGTGTTGATTAAAGCAAATCATTTGTTAAGACACATCTAGTGTGCATTTCATTATTGTATTCCGCAAAATTTGAATTTGGAAGAATTTGGGCCTATCCCTATTCACCCCCTAGGTATATATTACACTATATTGCTTAAGGGAATTTCATCTTTATAATGTTCTTGGAATTGCATCTTTTATGATCAACTTAATTTCCGTGAGTCGTCTCACTCGATCATTAAAATGCTCATTAAAACTTAAATTACTAAGTTATGACTCAAGAATAATATTTAAAATAAAACTAAATTGATTTTTTTTTTGTAAATCAGTACATTCGAACTTGAAAAAAAAATATATATAATGCTATTCTCTTTAGACAAAAAAAAGTATTGAAACAGTTCATTTTAACTCCAACCCACCCATATGAGAAGAAGTTGAGAATGACAAGTATCGTCGAATTATTCACCAAAACCCTCGGGCGTGTCATGAAAATACACGGGCCGTGTCTAAACAACTTAGAGGGGGGATGAATAGGTTGTTAATCGATTAATTACCAACTTTTTTGCTTAGTCAATATTAACAAATCACCCAAGTATAACAAGTGAGCAATCAACGATTTAAAGGTGTAGAAAAGAATAAAAACACGATGAATTGATTTACATGAGAAACCCTTTAACTGAGCAAAACTCACGGGCTAGCCACCTAGCCACTCTGGTCCTCAAATCAACTATATGTAATGATGTTTACAACCAAGGTTGACCTCTAGTCACACTATTCTCAGAACATAACACACCACTACTACCCGTGAACCTTTTATAATGATTCTAGACTAATTGCTTGTGCACTAACACTCTTAGTCACAAGACTTGACTCAATGAAGAGATAAAAATGTCTAAGTGAATATATGAATATTCTAAATGCAATAGAGTGCAAGGCAAGACACTATATGCTTAATTAGATGTTAAGATGCAAATCTAACAACGTAATTATCAAACAAGCCTACATGTGCATACATGTGGTCTCAATTAGATGAAGAATGATTATAGCAATCTAATTGTCAAATAACATCCATATAAACATTCATGAATTAGACTAGATGAACAAAGCCAACCTAATCATAAACTAAGCGTACATGAATATTTATAGATTAACAATTTAGGCAAAATCAACATAATGATGCAAGCTATCACAAACAAAACCCAATCATATAATAGAACTCATGAATAGAGGCAATAAAGAGAGTCCAAGCATTTAATCAACTAATAAATGCAATAAAAAAACAATCTTGGAAAGTTTGAACAATTAACAAAGATGGAGTGTTTGTTCAACTTACCAAGTTAGCTAATGAAGAAGACCCATGCCTTAGAGATGCTTAATGATGCATGAAGAAGATGGGTTTTTGGATTAGATAGATAAAAGGGTTATCTTGGAACTTCTCTCACAAGAAAACTTGTTTCTCACTCTTAGATAAGATATTTTGAAGTTCTAATTCGGCCAAGAGAAAGAGAAGAACAATATATATGAAGCCCTAGTCAAAACTCACCGTTTTGGAAAAATAGGCGCAGCCTCAGTACAAGCGTTGTACGTAGGGCGACTGTACAGAGGTTGACCTAGTAAAGATTAACAAACTTTCCAGAAAAGCGCCCTACGAAGGGTAACAAGGCAGCAACCCAACATCGGTTGCTCTCGAGTCTAAACCCGCTGTTCAGGCACTGTACGAAGGGCGACACACCAGAGACTCAACAACGGTGACAACGGTCAACCAAAAAACAATCAGGTGAGCCTTTGTACGAATAGCGGTTCACAGTGGTTGTATAGCGGTCCTTTCTTTAAGGGGGATTCAAAGGCTCTAATGCAACATGACAAAGACCAAACAAAAAGCAAGAATAATGAACATGCTGATCGGTCATTTATTGTATATGTTTTTAATCCCTATTTCTCTAGTCAATTGTTTGTTTCTCGAGTCTTTTAGGGTTTTAATTTGTGTGTTTGAGCATTTTTAGATTTTTGGATCAAAATGTGGTGTTTGGAGAATTTCAGACGAAAAGTACAATTTATGCAAGTTTGAGGGGCTTTTCAGCAACTTCCGGTTTTGTGCTCTCTAGGCCGCTTTGAATTTTGAGAGCGGTAGCCAGAGCGTTTAAAGTTCAGAGGAGGCCGCTCTCATGGTTGCCTTGTATTTCCGCAGCGGTAGCTAGAGCGTTTCAAGATCAGAGGATACTGCTTTCAAGACCGCTCTGTGTGGCGCTTCCAAAGCCACATCGATGTGCCAAGAATCGAAGACCACTCTCATGACCGCTCTGGCTTTTAGAGCTGTAGAGACAGCAGTCAGGCGATTCCGCGCGTAAGTAGGTTTTCCAAATACGTTCTGAAGTGAGATAAATATAAATAGATGAGGATTTTAGGGTAAAGGGGGTCGATCTCTGGCTCTCTCGCTCACCTTTTTGGAGACACAGACAACTCATCACACAATTCTCTCATCCATCTTTATACATAGAAGATTCAAAGACATCGAAGATTTCAACATCGAAGATTTGAAGAAATTCATTGAAGGCTTCAATGGGTTTTATCTTTTCTATCTCTTGTCTTTTTATTTCCGCTATGTGTAACTCACTCCATAATAGGAAATCAATGTGAACCTCTATGAATACTCTTTGTTAGAATTGACTATATTTTCTTAATTCAAGTTTTGATTTATTTAATTCATCCTATGTCATAATTCTTTATTCTTGTGAGCGCTGGTTTATGCTCGGCAGGAATTTAGGGTTTTGATAATTTAAACGGTTGAGATAAGTGTGGCGTTTCACCATTCTCAACCAATCTTTAATTGAATAAATAAAATTAATTGCAGTAGGGTTTTGCTCGGAAGTTTTGGTTCACTTGTTCATTCACTTAATGGGTTTTCGGTTGTAGTTTATTCATCAGGGTTTTGAGATAAATTATAATTGGGAATACTTGATTCACTCCAGGACCATACGGTAACAATCATACTTAAATTATGAACGAACCCTTAACTTGATTTACATCTTTTATCAAAGTCAATTCGAAGCATTGAGTAAACGTAGTTGGGGAGCATTGATGACCTAGTCCTCTCACCTCTTGATCACATTCACATATTCTTGTTAAATTGCTTAATCTAGTGTTAATCAAATCAATCATCAAACAAACTCTCTTGGTTACTTTTAATTGCTTAGCTTTAATTAGGATTAGTTATAATTGATAAATCACTTTTCCTCATGGGAACGATCCTTACTTGTCGCTGTACTTATCTCACGATTCTTGAACTTGCGAGTTAGGTTTTTATAACACGATTTTACACATCACATGCATGAAGAGAGTTGTAACATGAATTTACACCTTCAAGAAACAAACAAAATACAAGAGATATAGAAATGCATGAAATTTGTGTGTGTGTAACTAGATCTCTTTAAAGAGTCAAGGACAAGTGATACACCTCTGAAGTGCTCTTGAGCTTAAGGTCTTAGGAATGCCATTGAAGATTGATCACGAACAATGAAGAGCCTAATCTACCCTTACAAATTAAACCCAATGTGGTTTGTCATGAAATAAGCCAATCATAAAATAGAGGTCCTTACAATCTCCTCATTTGACTATTTCATGACAAAATCACCACTCATAAAATAATCCTCACAAATAAACAAGATAATGGTTAACAAATGTTTTTCTACATTATATAGAGATACCTAAATTCTAGATCTTCAAGTCTTCAATGTAGAATAAACAACCCTACAAAACAAGGCAACTACACTTTTCCAAGACAAGTGTATGTGAGGTGATCAAGGGAAAAAAAATAAAAGCATTTTCACTAAAGAAAAGCAACATGATGCAATGAAGTGCAATGCAATGCTCCCCCTAAATGGCTTACTCCCCTTCAAAACATAATTCTCTTACAAGAAACAACATCCCAAAACTCCCTTATCTTTCAACATAACTCTCCCCCTTTTTGTCTTATGATAGACAAAGGAGTATCTCTAACCGGGTTGCTTTAGCAAAGAGAGTTATTAGCACAAATGATATTTGCATAATCATATACAAGAACTTTATGCAACTTAAATAATTGAGAGAGAATCAAGGAGATTTATTTTAAGAAGAATGTGTGAAGTTGTTGCTTTGGATGTAAGACATATAACATCAAAGTTCAAGTAATGGTATTTGGTAAAGCAAACATCAAAAGAGTTTCCATACGAATTCAAACCAATTTGTAACCTTTTGTCATAAACAAACAAGATATAGTTTCCAAAAATTTGTAACAAACAAGCAACTATATCAATCCTTAAAGGTAAACCAAGACATGGATACAAAGATCCCGTTTGATTTTTCTGGATGAAATATATGTATGATAGTAGTCATGTTTACACCGATAAGAGGAGAGACAAGACTAAATTGGATGTAACATCTTTATTGATTGAATGGATACAAGATCATTATTGATTTTAGTCTTGTCACTTGCTTTCACACACATTTGCATTCAAAGAGAGCAATCAAAAAAAATATCATGCATATCAATTCAAGCATTTCATAATTAAGTTCGCATGTCATGAAGATAAATTATAGGTCATTTAAGTGTACTTCCCAGTTAATTCTCCTAGTCCAAAAATGCATTATTGGACATAAAAGTGACATGGATTACAAACAAAGTAACGGTGCACATTTATTGAATAAAATACCATATAAGCATACATGTGCAACCAAGTTTCTTAAGCAATTAATGAAGATAAAGTTGAACACATTTTTGCACATTACAAGAATGAAAGTTCACTCTCTTTGCTTAAGTTCCCCTCATGGGGTTAAAACCAAATCAAATCAATGTAAGGCATGAGCCCCTTATAGACCTACCAAGTCCATTAGACCTAGTTGAATCTATAGGTGACATTTTAGCACAATAGCATGCCGGTTCATCTTTTCTAATCCACCTAGGTGACACATTTTCATTCCTAGTGGTCATAGTCAACATGTTACTTGATTTTCTAGGATCATTGACTCTATATTTCTTAGGCACACGCATATTGGCTCTTCTAAATTTATTTCTTTCCATCATGTTCTTAACCTTACATTTCTTAATGTATCTAAAGCAATTTGGCATAATATGCCCATCAACACCACAAAAATGACTAGTAGGTATAAAATGAGGAATTATACCATATCCTTGTGAGGTCATTCGACACTTGTCATGAATTTGATATCTCCTTTGGTGTTGAACTAGTTCTCTCCTTCTTTGCTGTTGAACCAGATTGGAAGCTTCCTTGGTTGAATCGAGTTGGCTTGCCTTCTTGGTTGGTTAAACCTTGGTTGAGGAAAGCTTGGGTGTAGAGCTCTTGGTAATTGAGGTTGAGCTCCACTCTTTGTTGGCATCTTCACTTGGCCACTCTTGGATGACTCTCCAAATTCAATCTTCCTTCTAGAAGTAAATTGGACCATCATTAAAAGAGGATTTGATTCCAAAAATAATATGATTTTTATTTTTTATAAATTGGGTGTGATAATAATTTAAGAGTGTTTATAAATAATATGTATTAAAATGAATATATTTATTTCAATGAGAGTATTATTGGCACTAGGATGGGTGCTTATAGTAATAATTTTATTTTTTAAATTTTAGACATGGGATGGTATTATGACAGCTATCAAGGAGCTTGAAAAATCAGTGGAAGATCTTCTTGATAGTTAATGATTATTCTGGAAGCAGCGTTCTAGGGTGGAATGGTTAGAAGTGGGAGACAGAAATTCAAAGTTTTTCCATGCCAGGGCTACAGCAAGAAAGAAGAAAAATTCTATTCAGAGGTTATTAAACAGTGAGGGTCGGTTTGAAGATACAGATGAAGGTATGACTCGGGTGATTCAAGAATATTTTCATTCTCTTTTCAAGACTTCAAATCCCTCCCCTACTGATATTAGTAAAGCTTCTGAGTCTATTAGTTCTTGTTTTAGTTCATCCCAGAGAGAAGTGTTGAATGCGGAATTTACTGCTGAAGACGTTAGGTTAGCCATGTTTGATTTAAGTCCTACTAAAGCACCTGGTCCAGATGGGTATCATGCAATTTTTTTTTTAGAAATTCTGGAATATATTGAGTGCTGATTTTACTAGAGTTTGTTTAAGTGTGCTGAATGGAAATTCTTCTATTAGGGATTTCAATAATAATGCTTTTGTTTTAATACCAAAAATAAAAAATCCTACCTCCTCTAAGGATTTTCGGCCAATCTCATTGTGTAGTGTGGTGTATAAGATTATTTCTAAGATTATTGCCTATAGACTAAAACCTTACCTTCAAGATATTATCTCCCCTAATCAATTGACTTTTGTTCCCAGTAGACAAATATTTGATAATGTTTTAGTTGCTTTCGAAACTCTTCATTCGATAACTCGGAAAAAGTCAAGTAAAAAAGGGTTGATGGCTCTCAAATTGGATATAAGTAAGGCGTATGATAGGGTCGAATGGAATTTCTTAGAAGCGGTTATAATTAAGCTGAATTTTCCTTCTAGGTTGATAGAGCTTATTATGGATTGCATCTATACTACTTCTTTTAGTTTTCTGCTTAATGGTAATCCTATTTGCAATGTGACGCCTACTAAAGGGCTTAGACAGGGGTGTCCTCTTTCCCCCTATCTTTTTATTCGATGTGCTGAGGCTTTATCATGTTTGATTACACAAGCGGAAAATAATGGCAGGGGTCTGGGTGTAAGATGTGGAAGGGGAGGTCCTCTTATTAGTCATATGTTTTTTGCGAATGATAGCATACTTTTTAATAGGGCTTCGAGTGACTGTAGTTCTAGTATCCGGGAGATTCTGAAAGTGTATGCAAGTGGTTCTGGTCAACAAATTAACTTCCAAAAAAGCAAGGTGACGTACAGTTCAAATGTTGTTGATAGTACTAAAGAAGAGATTCATAATTTACTAGGCATAGAGGATCATAATAATCAGGATCAATATCTTGGGCTTCCAACTATGGTGGGTAGAAATTAGAGAATATTATTCAATGATATTGTGGAAAGAGTTTGGAAGAAACTCAGAGGTTGGAAAGACAGTTACTTTTCTTTTGATGGTAAGGAGGTCTTGATTAGGGCAGTGGCTCAAGCTATTCCGAACTATGCTATGAGTATTTTCCAGCTTCCGGTTGGTCATTGCAAGGAGTTAAGTTCTATGTTCTCAAAATTTTGGTGGGGTTCCAGAGAGGGTAAAAGAAAGATTAGTTGAGTGAAATGGGTAATGTAAGTGCCTCATTTTTTATTGGCGTATTTCGTTGGCAAAATCACAATGGGGTTCTATATGTAAGGATAGCTTAGGATGGAAGAAAACCTCATTGCATGATCAAGAGCTTCAAGGAAGGTAGATTTCTTGACTTACTCTACTTTGAAGAGATGTAGTTGCACACACACACAACACTTGCATAACTCTTACTTGTATGTTGTGTTTGCAGTTTTTGTGCATCATTGGGTATTTAAATCTCTCTTCTTACATCTTGTGATTATAATGGCATATCTAGTTAGGCTTAGGATGCATTTCTTTTGACCCTTGCACTTTTGTTTGTGTGCTTAAGGGAGTGTGTGCGCTGGTCGTCACCAGCGCAAGCTGACCAGCGCAACTAGTCCAGTGGACTACCGCTGGTCGTGCGCTGGTCTGCACCGGCGCTCTCCTCCAGCGCAACTCCTCCAGTAGGTTGTCGCTGTTGGTGCGCTGGTCGTCACCAACCAAGCACCACCAGCGCATCTCGTCCAGAATGTTGCCGCTGGTCTTGCGCCCTTGAGGCGCGCCACTCGTCGAGCGCTCTTGCCAGTTAAAGGGCGTGCGCTGGTGAGTTGCGCTGGTCGTCCAGCGCTGCACCAGCGCAGCTGACGGGAATCTGAAGCCTTTTTTTCAAAAACGATGTCACTTCACTTGGATCCCATTTATATATGTCTTGATAGTCTTGGCTCGGTTTCAAGAGCAAAAATTACACTTTTGAGAGCATGGTTGAGTATCTTCAAGCCAAGGTATCAAGACTTCATCTTTAAGCTTCCAAATCACAAAACCCTTCATATTGCATCTTTCATTTATCATCTAGCATAATTCTAGGTTGATTTCATCTAGGGTTTTTAGTTTTGCTCACATGACTTGTATCTAGAACATCATTCTCATATCTATATGTTCTTGCTTTACAAGATAGCTTCTTTATCACTTGAATTGATTCAAGATTGCATCTTTATGACTTGACTTAGTTTCAAGATTGTTTTATTGTGGTTTGTGAGTTGTATTGTGATAGATAATGCATATAGGATTTTGGTTGCTTATTTAGTGTTGGTTTATGCATGTCATCTAGTAATATGATATCTAGGATTGTCTAACATGTTCATCCTTGCCTAGATAAGCTTAAAATGTCTAACCTTGCATTTTTAGCATCTTGAGTATTTCACATATTCACCTTAGGTTGTGCTATCTCTTCACTTTAGAGACAAGTCTTGTATTTACCTCTTAGGTAGTTTGCAAGCAAGGGACTAGAGTCACTATTAAAGGCCCGCGGGTAGCAAAGACGGATTAGTAAATTTAGGTGTGATGTGGTCAACCTAATTTGTAATCGTATTTGCAAATAGTGGATTCGAGGTTCTCGTGTGGCGCACATAACAGCCCGTGGTTTTTCCCCGTGTGGGTTTCCACGTAAATATTGTGTGTCCTCAAATTTCCGCACTTGTATGTTTTTTGTATATTGACTAGATTGGGGCTTTTTCGTAATTTGGACTAATCTCGAAAAATTGGGTAAAATTGTTTAAAATCTATTCACCCCCCCTCTAGATTACTTTAGGACACGTTTATTATTTATTTTCAGGTAACTCTTTGCAAACCAAAAAGCAAAGGTGGGTTGAATTTTAAAGATCTCATCTCCTTTAATCAATCTCTTTTAGCCAAGCAAGCTTGGAGGCTTATGAAAAATCCTGGCTCGTTGATTGCGCAGTTGCTGAAGGCGAAATATTTCAAGAATGAGGAGTTTTTGCAAGTTTCTGTTAAGAATGGCAGCTCTCATTTATGGAGAAGTATCTTGTGGGGGAGAGCTTTACTTTCTAAAGGTCTGAAATGGGTGATAGGGGATGGAAAATAGATTAGAGTGTTTAAAGACAGGTGGATTCCTTGTCCCATTTCTTTTATAACTATTTCGCCGGATCCTGGGATTGATATCCGAGTGGTTGATCTTTTTTATCGTAATCGTCGTTGGTGAGATATATATAAGCTGAATAGAATTCTGTTGGCAAGGAATAAGGAAATTGTGCTTTCCATTTCGATTAGCTGGTGAGGAGGAGAAGATTATCTTGTATGGCATTTTGAAAAGAATGGTGAGTATTCTGTCAAAAGTGGTTATCAACTGGCTATTTCTCAAAAAATTAATGATTCTGGTTCTAATTCGGATATGATGCAGCGATGGTAGTATAAGATGTGGAGCCTAAATTTGCCACGAAAAGTAAAAAATTTTGTTTGGCGTGCATGCTGGAATGCTTTCCCTTCTTTACAAAATCTTTGGAAAAGAAATGTGGTGAATTCTCCAAGGTGTAATAGATGCTCAAACCCTGTGGAAACTTCTGCCCATGCTATTTTCTGGTGTAAAGAGGCAAAAAAATGTTGGAGATTTTCTGATTTTGTTTGTCCTTTTGAAGAAGTGAATCAGCTCCCTGCTTTAGATGTGTTTATGTACGTTTCTTCTCTTCTCTCTGTTGAGGATTTGTGTAGTTTTTGTATGACAGCTTGGTCAATATGGAACAACATAAATTTTCTCTTTAATAATGGGAAAGGAAAGCCTCCAGAGCTAGTGTATTCGGGTGCTATGTCTCTTTTGTCAAAATTTCAGAAATCAAAGATTGCCTTCTCTTCCCAGCGTGCCTCAGTTGCTTCCAGGTGTAGTCCGGATTGGTTAGCCCCTCCTCCTGGCAGATTTAAACTAAATACGGTAGTGGCGAATCGAAAGAATGGTATGACTATTGGTGTAGGAGCAGCTATTAGAGATGATAAGGGCTTGGTGTTAGCTGCCAGATCAAACCAGCTTCCAGGTATTTTAAACGTAGAGAATGGTGAGCTGATTGCTCTTAGGGAATGTCTGCTTCTAGCCCATTTCTATAATCTGAAAGTTGATTATGCTGAGGTGATTTCTCCCTCTGTGGTTTCTATATTCAACGATTCCATTCCTCTTGTAGGGGAATCTAAGTTCTTGATGAACGATATTAAAGCGCTGTTCTTAGATGTAGGCATTATTAAGTGTTCTGCTGTTTCCAAATCTGGAAATTCCTTAGCATTTAAGCTTGCACTTTCAGCTTTTTCTTCCTTTAGAGAGCAACTTTGGCTGGACAATAGTTCTCCCATTTGTGCCTATACTTTGTAATGCTTTCTGTGTTTTTATCTATAAAAAAAAAAAAAAAGTTTTATGTCCACACCTTAATTTTGATGGGGTTGAAAAATGAATAATGATGGTTTATAAACCGATAAACTACGTAGTATATAGAATGTATGGAGATTATAAAATTGATAATGATCACAAATGGTGGCTTTTGTTATGGAATCTATGCATTCCTCCCAAAATCAAGATCTTTATTTGGAAGGTTTGCCATGAAGCAGTCCCATCTTTATTCGGAAAGCTATATGTTGGCCCATACTTTGCCTTCCATAGCTGTCTCCTCTTTAGAGGACCGTTTATGGCTCAATGTCGACTCCAGTTCAGTAATCAAGTTTATAGTTTCTTTTCAACCAGAAAAAAAAAAAATTATCATAAATAAAATTGAGAAAAAAAATATGCTTCTTCGGCGGCAGTTTTGCAATCATGTAAGTTTGCTCTGCCTTCCTCGTCTTCTCTACTCACCACCATCATGTTCACCCACCAAGAGCTCTCACTCACTGTCACAGTCGCCGTCGCCGCCGGTGGTGAAGGAGGTGGAGCACGTTCTGGAGATGTTTGGAGATGTCAGAGTCGACGACTACTACTGGCTTCGCGATGACTCTCGCTCCGACCCTGAGATCCTCTCCCACCTCAACCTCGAAAACAACTACACCGACTCCGTCATGTCTGGTATCTTATATGTTTCTTATTCAATCTAAAAAGATCAACTGTTTTGTTTTTGTTTTTCATATTAGAAGAGAATTCTAAGATTTTACCTTAGTGTGTTGTGCGAACAAGTAACAACTGTGTTTTGCATTTGCATGTATGTTTTTGACTTGAAGCTGCAATTTTTATTTGATTTTTGTGATTTGTTTTGTAGGGTTGATATGGGATTTTGAATGCATGTGATTGAAATGCTGTTTTTTAGGAACTAAGAAGTTTGAGGAATATGAGTTGTTTGGTGAGATTAAAGGGAGAGTGAAGGAGGATGATACTTCCGCTCCGATTCGGAGAGGTCAGTATTACTACTACATGAAGTATTTACAGGGGAAGGAGTATGTTCAGTATTGTAGGAGACTTATTCCCAGTAATGACACTGCACCATCTTTGCATGATACAATGCCCACCGGATCGGATGCTCCTCCTGAGCATGTAATATTGGATGAGAATGTCAAGGCTCAATCTCAAAATCATTCTTTTTATAGCATCGGTGCTTTCAAGGTTAGCTGATTTAGCTACTGAGATTTGTTCGCTTATGAGTTTTGATTAATGTGGTTGCTGGGATTTGTATTTTTATTTTGATTTAGCTACTAAGATTTGTTCGCTTATATGAGGGAGTTGTTTTATTTTTTTATTTTTTTTTCAAATCCTTAATTTTTATACACCCTTAAATTTAAATCTAAAAACTGGAAACCGTCAAACCCCCTCCGAACATTATATATAATTAATTTTGGGGTGCCGATATTGACACCCATAAAACTTATTAGTACACCTATATTTTATTAAAAAAATTAATTACAAAAATATCTCAATAGAAATTTACCAATAAGGACAAATTACTTTAATTAAAAATAAACTAAGAGGTCGTTTGTTTTTTTGCTGAAGACTAGACAGTCCTGAATTTTTTTAAAGATTGAATAGGGACTGAAATCTGAACTTGAATGACATGTTTGTTTTTTTTTTTTTTTCCTCACATCTAAATGTATTGTCAATACGTTTGTTTTTTAAAAGTAAAATTGTTTGAAAATAAGTAATTTTACATTTATACCCATGTTAAACAATTACACATATAATATGGAATAAAAACAATCCAAAAATAATAATTATATATGATCACATATGATCATGATCTTCTCTTCGATTACAAACAAACATCATTTTTACTAAGAAAAGAAAATGTTTTTTTTTTTTTTTTCAAAAAACAAAAGGGGCAGTAGGAAAACTCACACAAAACACTCTAAAAATAATAATATATAAATGCATCACCCTAATATCATAATAAAGCATTGATATTAAACACCAATATGAAAAGTGATTAGGGTTCTTTTTTTATTTTTAAAGCTATTTAAAATAAGAAATATATTAAAATAAAGATTTCTATACCATATATAATTATGATGAAATTGGAAATATGTTATATATGGGGGATAGTATCAGAAGAAAATATTGGATTGCATTCAATGCAATTTAGTGATTTGCGATTAAGTGAAAAGTCATGATTTTTTACTTTTAATTTTAAGTTGTTTTTTGGTGTTTTTAATTTGTTTGACCACTTACAAAAACAAACAAAACAACTTAATAATTATGATTCAGACCCATTAAGTTTAAAGTGGAAAAAATAAACGACCACTAAATACTATATAAACTCATAATTACACTCATATCTTCAACTATATTTCTTAATTAAAATAAAAAAAATAAAAAAATAAAAATAAAAATAAAAATAAAAAAAACTTATGTTAAACCCTAACATATGATAAACCCTAATTTTTATGATAAACCATAAGTAAACTCTAAGGGCCTGTTTGATTTTCCCACTTAACACTTAATGGCACTTAATGTGTTCTATTAAGTTGTTTTGTTTGATTTTTAACTGATAAAACCACTTAAACAACTCCTAAAATCACTTATTTATAAAAGTGAATTTTTTTTGCTTTTCACTTAATTAAAAAACAATTGATTGATATTAATTTTATAATTCCAAATCTATCCTCTCACAAATCTAATATATTTCCAATTTTGTCTTCTTCTACAACCCTAACCATATTAATTTTGTTGGGTGACTCTATTGCCACCCATGAAATGTCTCCCACACCTATTTTTTTTCTTTTAAAAATTTATTACTTAAATAAGCTATAACAAAATTATTTCTATACCCAAAATTTAAACTTCGACATGTTTTTTTTATTTTTTAATTTTATTTTTTTAATTTTTTTCTATTCAAAACTAAGGGATATGAAAACTGATGACAACATATTGTTGTTTAAATGTGAATTTTGTGCTGGTCATTCTTCAAAGTCAGGGAGGTAATTAAGCTACCATATATCTTTTATGACAAGTGTGTTTTAAATACAGAAACTATCATTAGTGAAAATTTAAGATAATTTGTATAATTTGCATGATACCGTTATCTTGGATGAGAATGTTAAGTCTCGTGATCATTCTTTTTACAGCATTGGCGCTTTCAAGGTTTGGAGATTTTGCTGCTCTGGTTTCGCTTATGAGTTTTAATTAATGTGTTTGTTTGTTGTTTCTAATTGTTTGTTTGGTTTATGTTAGTCCGAATAATAAGTTTGTGGCATATGCTGAGGACACTAAAGGAGATGAGATATATACTGTTTATGTCATTGATGCCAAGACTGGAGTTTCTGTGGGGAAGCCTCTAGTGAGTCTAACTTCGTATCTTGAGTGGGCTGGGGATGAAGCTTTGGTTTATGTCACAATGGATGAGATTCTTTGGCCGGATAAGGTATATGATTATTCTTGTTACTGTCCTGTGTTTGAGACCAAATTTACTTAGATTGCTTCTCCTTTTGAAGCAAAGTCACTCTCTATTAATCTTTGTTATATATTGGAATTCATATCTGGGTTGAGAATTTGACCATTGGTTCACTTTCTTTTCTTTCTTGCTCTTTTACATGGCCCAATGAGTATTTTTTCCCTTTTAAGGTTCAAGACATGAGCAGAGTATGTACACTCAATTATGTGCTTCTGGCCCTGTATTCTTATTTTTGATTCCGCTGATTATGATTTCCGGCAATGTCCTTTGAACATAGTTTTTATATTATTTTATGAAATCTGCCTAAAGTCATTGTGTTCTTGGTAGTGCTTTGTTCATTGATTCATTGGATTCCTGGGACTCTTATGTTAAGCTATGATTGTCTTTCTTGTAACCCTGGGATCTGCTATCTTTATGGTTCTAATAAATTACATTTACGGATTAAAATTGTTTCCTTTTTTCTTTTACCCCCACCATGATTATATTGATATGGTCTATATATACATTTTTTCAGCCAGTTTCAGTATGAGTTGACCTTTTGCATTGATCCCAGAGATACTCTCTTTGGTTCTAACTGTGCTGAAACAACATATATTCTTGATTTCTTCATTTTATTAATAGAATACTGTAACTCTTATAGTAATGGTTTTAGTTAATATCTAATTTTTTTTTTGATAAGGTTGTTGGGAACCAGCCCAACATTTTATTAAATAAAAAAGAAAGAGAACAAAAGAGAATGGAAAACAAAAAAAGAAAACAAATTAACAAAACCTAAAAGAAGGTCTGCAACAAAAATCATTGAAAATAAAAGGACTGCAAAAACTCGGAGCAGTCCACCACCATGTAGGAGAGATGATACTGGGGCTCCTGGAAGCTAAACTATCTGCAACTTGGTTACCTCCCCGATAAATATGAGAGACAGCAAAGTTCATTTGAGAGATTAAGCTCAAACACCTATCCCAAGCGGGGCGCCAACGCCAAGAAACCTTACGAGACCTAGAACGAAGGATATTCACTACAAAAGTTGAATCGCTCTCCAACCATAACCGACTCCAGCCAAAAGTCCAAGCATAATCAATAGCGTGAACGGCAGCGGCCAATTCAGCTTCAAAAGCAAAGCAGACACCAAGAGGAATATCAAAACAACCTTTAACGAAACCCCTGCATGTGCGGAAAACCCCTGCACAACCAGCAAGACCAGGACTACCAAAAGCAGCCCCGTTCGTGTTAATCTTAAGACAACCCAGTGGGGGAGGGCGCCAATTAACCTCTAAAATGCGAGGAGCCTTGGGAGGACGACTAGAGACATGAAGCCGATGAAGAGTCTGAAGCTCATCCACTGAATTCTTCATAGTACCAGACTGAAGGGAGTCGGCCTCGCGAACGGAACGCCAAATCAAGGAAAGAGCATCGGTAAAAACAGGCTTGCCACCCTCAAAAGTAGCTTGATTCCGGAGGAACCACACCACCCAGAAAACCATGATGATAGAAACCCGCCAGAGAGCTTTCATTTGAGTGCTAAAGACAATCCTCATAGCCTCTTGCCAAAGGTCTAAACAAGTACCATCCAACTTAAGCTTATGGCCAAAAGTAGAGGAAACAACTTCCCACAACCCACAAACAAAAGGACAGTCAAGAAACAGATGCCTTAAGTCTTCTTCTGCAGCACAGCAAAACCGACAACGAGAAAGAGAAATAAAGCCTCTGGCACGCAACGCAATGTCCATGGGAATCTTACCATGAAATAATCGCCAAATGAAGACAGAGCGAGAAGGAGGAATAAAAGACGCCCAAATTTGCTTACCCTAAAAAACAGGACTCTTAACCTTAGAAAGAGAATCATAAGCAGATTTATAAGAAACAATATCATCCAAGGAACATGTCCAAACTAACGAATCTGGGTCAGTGCTTACCACCACCTTCTCAATCTCAAAAGCAACAACTGGATGAGAAGCTTTAAAAGAAGCGGGAATATCTCAACCCGTAGTATCTGAGTAAATATCACCCACAACAGAATCCAGCGAAGGCTGTAACGAAGACCTATCTTCAACCAAGTCAATCAACGGATCTCCCAACCAGTTATCCGTCCAAAAACGAACCTTAGAGTGACGACCAACCAACCACCTAGACTCAATCATCAGAGGAGTATAATGCAATTTTAGGCCTGGCCAAACAGAAGAAACAACATACCATGTTCTAGGTCTGTGATCCTGAGTGAAAAACCGAGCCCGAAGATATGTGAATACGAAGGACTCCTTAGTCAACAACCTCCAAGTGAACTTCTTAAGCATGGCCTTGTTAAGAATACCAAGGTCTTTAACACCAATGCCACCACCATCCTTAGGCCTGCAGCAAGAATTCCAAGCAACTTGGACAGATTTACGACCATCGGTCGAACCAGTCCAAAAAAAAAATTGAATAGCAGCATTTAAATCTTTCAAAAGAAACGAAGGCCAACGTTAAACTTGAAATGAATGCAAGAAGGAACCCGTAATCATTGAATTAATAAGACATAACCTACCTGCCATTGAAAGAGAGAAACCCTTCCATGATTCCAACTTACTTTTAATTTTATCAGCCTATGGGATCAACCATCGATGTTTAGGCGCACCAATGAAAAGAGGGACCCCTAGATAAGTCATTGAATCACCACCCTTACGCATCCTAGACATTGAGAGAAAATTAGTAATTCGAGGCCCAGAGATGTTTTTGCCAAAAAATATGGAAGATTTTTCCCAATTAACTCGCTGACCCGAGAGAGAGCCATAGAGAGCAAAAGTATCTAAAATCACTCGTAAATTCTGAGGAGAAGCCCGGCAAAAGAGGATAACATCATCCGCATAAAGAAAATGCGAAGGGGCACGCATCCCAACCGGAGAAGAGATAGAAGTCATAGATCCCGAGTCTACTAAATGCGTAAGGTATCTGCTCAAAAAAATCTTCCGCCAAACAAAAAAGTAGGGGGGTAATATCTAATAACAGGTGTGGTTACATAAGCTGGGAGCAGATCAATCTAGTGACACCTGCCTTTATCATGAGAAGGATGACATGTTTTCTCTTGTTCTTGAAGCTTCAGAAAGCAAAATTTTTTTGTTTGTTTCATGATTTCATCTGAAAGTAAAATTACAAGGTTCGTCTTCTATCTTGAGGTTTCTAAGCCTGAAGAGCTTAGGGTTTTGACACCTCGTGTAGTAGGCATTGACACATCAGTCAGCCATCGTGTCTCTATTGACTTGCTCTTCAGATCACCGTAACCCTTTTCTTGTAATTTATTTTTCTTTTATTACATACGATTTTCAAATTTTATTTGATCAGAAATTTAAATTGACGAAAGAAAAAATATCCAAAAAAGATTGAGAGGTTTCGATTTGAAATAATTTTTGCTAAGATTGTTTTCATTTAATCTTAAGCCCTATATTCTTGTTTGTATAAATATGCTTATTCGACTTCAAATAGAATTTTATTGAACAAGCAAAACATCTTTATGTCTCAGTTGTTAATTTTGGAGTTTAAGTAATTACCTCTGTATACAAACCAAACATTTGTATAGCGGACATGAACTATTGAAAACTACAGCATACCAAACTGGCACTAAATTTGCACCAGCTTTCATAACAAACAAATTTTCAACAGATTACAAAAAAATACCATTAGCAAACTACGCACAACGCCAATTCTCTAATACGTACAACAATACTGAATAACAAGATAAAAAACCTGCAAGACACCCAGAACAAATTATAGAGCAACTTGATGTCATTCCATCTATAATTCAGATTGGAATTTGCCGTGATACGCATACTAATTTCTGCATGTACATGGAATAGAAAGAAATACAAAGGAACTTGAAAAAAAAAATGCAAGTAAGAATAATCAATAAACAAATAGTGTACACATTTAAGAGAGATTACATGGTTCTTCAATACCCATAATCAAAGCAGTCCAGTGAAAATAATTGGACAAGCATGTCGCGAGCACGACTGGACGGCAAATGTGTGTCACTAACTTAGAACATCTAATTTCATTCTCTATTGCCCATTTAGTTTGTCGATCGCCTTTTCCTAAGGACAAACATGTGCTCACAGAAAGGCTCCTACTCCTACTCCTACTACTAATTCACTAATTTACAAAACAAATAACCTAAAAAAAAAAAAAAAAAGATAAAGAGAGAAAAAAGAAACAAGAGAGCTCCCAACTAGGAAGGTTGGTGTCCTAGAAATAATAATAATCAAAACATGTATCTATCTAAATGAATTTCTTCTAATGGGGGCTGCTGCTACAGAGTTCCATTTCCATACGATGACTACGATTTACTGCCTATAACCTTGTTTCTCATCTCCAATATCCTCTTGTGCGAATTTGAGTGCACTGCTGGAACAAAGGTAGGATTGCAGCTGGTCGGTACTCAGGAAGAAGGCGGCCAGAACTGTAACGAACTCCACATGCATTGATAGAGTTCATAACAAAATAAATAAATAAATACGTACCTCCGTATGATCAGAGTCATCTGGAAATTCTTTTTCCATTATTTTGTTATATGATAATGGGAGATTTTAATACTTGAAATAAAATTAGGGTTTAATTAGGGTTTAGTTTTTTTTTTTTTTTTTTTTTTTTTTATAAAGTGATATAGTTGAATATATGAGTGTAATTAATAAGTGTACATAGCATTTGGTTTATTTTTAATTAAATTAATTTTTCCTTATTGGTAAATTGCTATTGGGATATTTTTGTAATTAATTTTTTTTATTAAAATATAGATGAGAGCTTCTTTTGACAATCCAATTTTTTCTTTTCACACTTCTTTTCTAAAAACACTCTATTCTCAAAATTTAAATTTAAAAAAATTCTAAAGACACTTCATTTTGTTACAAGATTATTCTTTTATCTTTTTTTGAATTAAATTATTAAAAAAAGAAATTATCCTTCCTAAATCATTAGATTAATTATTACATATTAAATGCTCTCTCCTAAATTTTTAATTACCATATTAAACTCTCTCTCCTCCAATACATATCTCTAATTTTAGAAGAAAAAAAAACTTACTAATAAGCTTGATTTTCAGGAACCGTATGTATGTATATATTAAAAAAAATAAAAAAAAATAAAAAAACTCAAAAAAAAGTACCTTTTTTTTTTTTTTAAATCGAAATATGAAAATATTTTTTGTTACTCTTGTAGGTATGTGATTGCCTATATTCTTTCATTAGTCTTAGAAATTCTGAGTTTAATCGAATCTAGTTGCAACAATTCAAGCTTTTATATATCCCTTTTTTTTTTTTAAATTGACTTTTTAATATATATATATATATATATTAATATTACTTTAGTAAAAAATTAAAATATTCATAAGTTTTTTTTTTTTTGAAAAATGGAGAGAGATTAATTAGGAGAGAATGTTTAATATGGTAATAACAGATTTAGAAGAGAGAGTTGAATACATAATATTTAATCTAATGATTTATGAGAGAGAATTTCTTTTTTTAATAATTTAATTAGTTTGGAGTGTCTTTAAATTTTTTTTGTCTTGTTTAGTAATTTTAATTTAGGTTAAAATTGTCATTAATAAAAAAAAAAAATTAAATTGGAGTATGAATAGATAATTTTCTGGATTGTAAGGAGAAGCTCTCAATATATATATATATATATGCTTATCATATTTAAGGGTGTCAATATCGACACCCTTAATTAAAAGATTTGCATTTCGTACTTTTGAAGACCATGACTATCAGTCTCTTTTCGCCCCATCAAACACTGTTTAGTATATAGTCCATTGTATTGTAGGACATGCATTGCATGTGTGACTAACTTTTTATCACTTTGGAAATATGGTTCACGGCTAGCTGTGCTTAGAGTTGATATAACACATTAATTGTTAATTAATATATGTATATATATATATATATATATATATATATAAATGTTCAAGTCAATACGTACTGATATAAATATATGATGACATTGAATGTGAGCCACTCATTTTTCATGCTTTGACTTAGTATTGAAATTCCCTTAAACGTAGTGTATTATATACCTAGGGGGGTGAACAGGAATAGGTCCAATTTCTTCCTTATTCAAAAAATTTACGGATAACAAGAATTAAAAGTACACTTAATATGATTTAATCAATGGTATAGTATGATTCAATACATATGAAAATCAATATACAAGATATGCAATCAATACATGAAGTGGAAGATAATGAAAAGTAAAGCGAAAATAAACACAAGTATTTTAATGTGGTAAAACCTCAAAGAAGAAACGTCCATGGGTTGATACCACAACCATCGGTAAAGCAATCCACTATA
This sequence comes from Acer yangbiense, assembly GCA_008009225.1. Taxonomy (NCBI): domain Eukaryota; kingdom Viridiplantae; phylum Streptophyta; class Magnoliopsida; order Sapindales; family Sapindaceae; genus Acer; species Acer yangbiense. The sequence continues at coordinate 43,937,389 of CM017768.1, forward strand.
TGAAAAGGTCTTACACATAAAAGGCTATCAACAAGAGATATACACTCTAAGCTATCACCACCTAATCTACCCTTGAAAGTTCTCAAAATACTCGAGGCGTGTTCTTTATAAAGCTAGAGGGGGGGGTGAATAGATTTTAACTAATATTACCCAATTTTCGCATGCAAGTCAATTTTACGAAAATGCCCCTACTAGTCAAAAATACATACAAGTGTAATATAGTGCGGAATTTAAATAACACTTGATGTATACGTGGAAACCCAACCACTGGGAAAAACCACGGGCTGTATAGTGCGCCACACTCGGAACTCGAAATCACTAATTGAAATGAAGTTTACAACCTATGTAGACCTCGTCTAACACTCCGGTCTGTAACCCCTCACTTCTACCCAGCGGGCCTTTATTAGCAACCCTATTCCAATTTGCTTGAGGCCTAAGCACTCTTAGCCTCAAGACTTACTTCTCAATGAAGAGAAACAACCTATATGAATATAAATGAATATTCAAATAACAAACAAGGCTAGGTAACCTTAGATGCTTATCTAGGATGATGATATAATCAATTTAATCAACCCTAGATATCAATTGCTAAATGACATGTCAAATAGCTTAGCTAATCAAGATTAATTAAAAACCTAATTAGCTATCACAAACAACACTCAATTAATTTTCATCACAAATAATCTCTAACTTGTATCTAGCATATAATCAAAAGCATACAAGTAATAAAGAGATGTTATTAATATGAAAAACACTAAAGTAATATGAAATTAGTGAAGAACATACCAATAAGATGTGATGATTCAAAACCATGCATGGATCAATTCTATGAAGGCATAGAAGATCAAATATGAAATTTGATGCAAAAGGGTTTGATTTGAGTGTTTTAAAGATAGGTTCTTGATTTGATTTTTTCTCAAAAATCTCTCTTGAAAGTTTAGGGTTCTAATTGCTCAAGAAGCTTATTCAGAGATTGAGAAAACAAGATATTTATAGACATCAAGAATTGGGCATGTGAAAAGACACTCTTGCCCCTGAAACGCACCGTTCGGCGGTTTCAATCGGCGGCCAGGCCGCCGATGACGACCGCCGAATTGAGCTCGTGAAGAACAGAGCATTAACGGCGGTTTCATTCGGCGGTTTCGTGACCGCCGATACAACCGCCGAATCAAACCCGAGAGATTAAAATCGATCAGGTATGAACGGCGGTTTCGAACGGCGGTCGTGACCGCCGATCTTGACCGCATTAGTGCTTCAGACCAATCTGGACTGAAACGGCGGTTTCATTCGGCGGCCAGGCAGCCGATCATAACCGCCGATCACCAACAATGGTGAAAACCAGGGAGAAGCCAAGGGCATTCTCCATAGGCGGTCTTCGCGCGAAACCAAGCACTCATTAGTGCAAGCGCGGACGTTTCCGAACAATGTCGGGAAACGAATTATAAGGCACATATACACACAACAAGATATATCAACCAAAGTGCTAGTGTGTAAAGTGACATGTGAAGAGATGCACATAAAAATAAGCAAGTATGCAATCATAGCAAGAATGCTAAGTGTGTGTGTGCTACTAAATCTCTTCAAAGAAAAACAAGCACAAGAGATTATACCTTTGGCGTGCTTGAATCTTGAGGTCATGGAAGGGCCTTTGATCTTCAATCATTAAACACTTAGACTACCCTTACATTCAAAACCCCAACATGTGGTTTGACCACGAAATAAGCCAATCAACAAAACGGGAATCCTTACAACCCTCAAGGCCAAGTGAACTACCTAGCCTACTCTTTATCCAAGGTGTGTCTTACACCTCTAGAGAGCAACTCCCTATCCAAGACTAAAAAGCCTCTAGGAAGATTTCCATGCTTAGCTATCTAGATCACTAGGATCCTAGTCAAGTTTCCCTAACTCAACTATCCAGAGAACAACTCTCCTAGCTAAGACTTTTGCTTGGCTATCCGGAACACTTTCCTAGCCAAGACTTCTTGCTCAAATTGAAGGCTTCACTCACCTTAATAAGAGGCTTTAATCCTTTTCACAAGGCAATGATCTAAGTGATGCAAATGATGCAAATCACAAACAAATAAAGCAAGATGATCAATCAAGCTCTATGTACATGCTTAGATATGTTCTAGGATATGCTTTCAACAAACAATCACAAAAGTACCTAGAAATCAAAGCATGTATATCACTAAGAACAAGATATGAATATTCAATATATCACACAAAAATCTTAGTTCTTAGATCATGAAATTAAACCTAGAAAATGTCATGATGAGGCACATTATATATGTTATTTCTAGAATCAATTTCAAGATAAGGATTATGGTAGATTTGAAGGATTGAATTGGGTTTGGGATGTAAGAATGAGAAGACAATTGTTTGATTGGGAAAAGGATCAATGGAGATGTTTTGTGGTAGTTTTAGACAGCTTATGCATCAGAAAGGATATCCTGGATGCATTGGCTTGGTCTTTTTGTCCTAATGGCTGTTTCACAGTTAGTTCTTTCAGGAGATGTCTCGAAAGTGGTGGGGGTATGAGCAGTTCGGTGGCTTGTCCTTTCTTGTGGCAAGGTATTTGCCCCCCAAAAGTTGAGATTTTCTTGTGGCAATTGTTCAAAGGTAGGGTTTTGGTTAGAAGTGTTCTCAGCAGATTCGGAATGTCTCAACTAGTTAGTCTGGAATGTCCTCTGTGTGGTAAAGATACTGAATCAATAGATCATCTCTTTTTACTTTGTGACTGGTCTTGGGAATTATGGATGTCGGTTATGGGTTGGTGGGGTGTCTTCTCCTACTGTAATGCTTCGGTTTTGTCTTGGATGGAGGGTTGGGCAGGTTTGTGTCCCTCCAAGCCCTCTAGTAGAGCTTGGAATTTATTGTTTTGTGCTGTGATGTGGACCATATGGGAGCTTCGTAATAATTGTGTGTTTGGAGGGAGGTCTGCTAATCTAGCTATGGCCCTTGATTCAATCAAATTTAGGGTGGCTTGGTGGGTCAAAAATTTTGGTATTGGAAGCTCTGAAGATATCACACTGCTTCTTTTGGATATTGAGGGGAGATGTGTTGATAGGAAACCTGTCAAGGTCTCCAGGGTGTGTACATGGTCTCCTCCTTTGAATAATGACCTCATCTTCAACGTGGATGGTTCTGCGAGAGGAAATCCGAGTATGGCTGGCATTGGTGGAGTCATTCGAGATGCAAAAGGTCAGATTTTATGCCTCTTTTCGTCTTCTATAGGAGCTGCGGATTCTATTCTGGCTGAAGTCCTAGCTATCCATAGAGCGTGTGCGTTGGTTTCGACTAGTCAGATTTTAGAAGATAGAAATATTACAATTATGAGTGATTGTAAAGCTGCTGTTTCTTGGATTAATGGTGAGGGTTTTGGTAATTTAAGTCATGTTAAACTGGTGTATGACATCAGACAGCTCCTTTTGTCAAGAAACAATATTTCCGTTGTGTTTACGTCTAGGAATTCAAATTCCTTAGCTGATAGCTTGGCTAAAGCTGGCTCTCATTCAAATGGGGACAGACTGGAATGGGGTGTTGGATAGTATCTGCTGCTCTCGTGCTTTCAAGTCTTGAGTCATTATTCCCCAGGCACTCTGTCGTACATGGTCTGGTGTGTTTTGCTGTTTGGTGAGTGGTGATGTTTTTTGGTTCTTATTGCTGTGCAGCTCTTGTATTGGGTTTGCCTATGAGGAGGGGTTCGTTTGGGGGAGGAGTTTTCACCGGTGGAGAAATGTGTCTTGGAGTTTCAGTTTTGGGTTCATTTTGTAATTTGTTTCGCTCTGCTCCTGCGCTGTTGCCTGGTATAGGGCTGTTTTGTTTTTTTGGCTGTTGTTGTGCTTGCTTGGGCAAGTTTATTGGTGTTTTTTTAGGACTCTAGCTTGGTCCTTTCTTGGTTGCTGCTTGTTTTTCTGGGTTAATCCCTTTTCTTAATAAAGTGTATCTTTTTTGTTTTCTTTTTCTGTTAAACTGTCACATCAGCATTAATTTTTTGTTAAAATTACTAATTTAACCCTTTTACACTTAATTATAACAATATGTATTCCCAAAAAATATATCGTTGGAAAGATCTCGTTGAGATCTTTAAAATGATACCAACTTTAATATATATATTACGTCATTAAAATTATTAAATATTGTATAAATTAACTAATCGTTGAGTTGCCTCTGAACTCCGATTTCGAATCTATTTTCAGATTATGAATCGTGACTCCTTCACGCACAACGACGACTACAAAACTTTGACAAATGGTTGAGAATTCATCTCGGAAAACAACGACGAAGACAACTCAACGAATGAGAACGCAAAGTAGCATAGCTATATCGTTTGGACTCGAAACCTAATGAATGAGTAACTGAAACGACCGGAACTCAATAAGGAATCATATGAGATCATGTTCAAGTCCAAAATACAAGAAACACAAACATATAAACACAAACATATAAACACAATATCACATAAGTATGTCATATCTACGTGATAGTCATAAAACATGCAATTCTACAATGTTTGTCTATAAAAGACCAATGCATGTGCATACTTAAATGTGTGTAAATGTGTTATACTAAATGTTGCACAACGATGCAGGGACACACATGTATGAGTTGTGTGTGCACGCGTTAACGCCTTGCAAGAGGATAGAAGTCTAAGAGCATCTCCAATGAACACACTATAAACACCAAATACACCAATTTCGAAGCTACAATATTCTTGGGAATACCAACTTTTTTTGATGGAGCAACGGTGCGCACCAAACCTGGTGGGCACTGTAGCTCCACCAAATATCTTTTTTTTTTCTTTTTCTGTTAAACCGTCACATTAGCATTAATTTTTTGTTAAAATTACTAATTTAACCCTTTTGCACTTAATTATAACAATATGTATTCCCAAAAAATATACCGTTGAAAAGATCTCGTTGAGATCTTTAAAATGATACACATTTTAATATATATATATTACGTCATTAAAATTATTAAATATTGTATAAATTAACTAATATAAATTAATTGGTATTGTATAAATATTTATTGGAAAAATATTCTTCAAAGATACTCTTTTGGTGTGAAATTTGATGTATATACATTGGAGTGAAAAAAAAATTGGTGTAAGCAAGATGCTCTTTTTATGACAAGTTGGTGTATTGGGTTGGAGATGCTCTAAGTATACCTTTGACGCTTTCACCTTTTGAAGACGATATTTGCATTAGACGTTGTTATTCACCTTTAAAGCTTCTTTTCTCCAAGAACCACCTAAGCAACAACTATTATAAATATAGAATGTTTTGCAATGGAATTAAGCTAATACAAATCATGGACCTTACAAGTATGTATGCACTTGTCAAAACTTCTCCATAATGAGTGGTTCACATTCAATGTACTTGTATATTTACATCGGTGCGCACTAATATATATATATATATATATATACAATCTTTATACTGTTAGTTCATTCTGATATAAAATATATCAGGATGAAAAATATGGACCATAAATTATGGAGAAGTTTTGACAAGTTTATACGCTTTGAGTCAAAGTATGTAAATCTAATGGTCTACATTCTTCGTCCTAATGTATTTTATATTAGGACGAACTGACAATAAAAAAATTGTATATATATATGAACAAAAATCAAATTTTTTTTTTTAAATTTGAGGTGGGGTCTTAAGGTGGATCCACCCCTGAGTCAAATATAGTTAGACTAGATGAGTCAACTTGAGTAATTAATCGATCATGTAGGGAATTTTGTAGCTATTTAATTGGTTGGTGAGTCCTGTTGTTATGGTTTTACCCGTTGGGTGGTTTCCAAGTAAAAAATCTTTGTGTACACTTGGTTGTGTTGTATGTTTGCCAAAATTGTTGTTAATCGAAAATCGGTAATAATATAGATAAACAATCTATTCACTCCTCTAGGTTAATAGTAATCGTATAGACACACTTTCATTGTTCAATTAGATCAGTTAACATATATAGCTTCAGAATTATTTTATTTTATTTATATATAAAAAAATTAAAAAAAAATTTAGAACTAGGCAAATTTTTACTTGTCTAGCATGGTATTGGTATCACTACTTCCAGAGTTGCAATTCATTCAATTTTTAGCTACATCTTAATGATCTTTAAGCATTCTTATTTATATATAAATAAAAAATAAAAAATAAAAGCCAAAGGTGGAATTTTATTCTCGTCTTACATACTATGATTTATAACCGGTTACAAAAATTACCTCTTATGATAATTTGTTATGATTTATAACCGGTTACAAAAATTACCTCTTATGATAATTTGTTAATTTCTCTTTATATATATATATATAGAAGAAGCTTTTCAATAGTTTTTTCTTTAACATTTTTTTTAAAATTTAGTGAAACTAGTAAAAATTGAAAAATTAGACAGTACATTCAGAGATTTAATTAGGTTTTGGTGGTGTGCCAATTAAATTTCTTCAAAGGATATTACATATGGTCGTCTTACTATAACATTACTAGTCATGATTAGATTTTAATTTAACAGTCCACAAAAATTAAGATTTTCTTTTTCTAAAAAAATAAACGAAGGTCAATCATGAATTTGAGACATGTATTGGAATTGATCGGGCGTTAACCATGGAAGATGTATATATATAATTGGAAAGACGAGACATATTCCGATGGAGGATGGATTTGAGAACAAAATGGACATTCCTGTTGTGCATATATGCAAGGTCTAATTAATACGGTGCTCACAAACTCTGTCAAATCCTTTAAAAAACTTGAGTTAATTTGCAAATAAATTAGTCACTTGATATTCAAATATTCAAAAATTTGACAGATGTATATAATAGTATAATACGGTGTGAGACTACCATATTGATATTAAATGCTACATACAAGGATGATTGAGACATTAATTTCCATATTAATTAATAGCTTAAGGAATCAATCAGAACTTTATAAATTTGTACAGTAATTAAAGTAGATTGTGATTGAATTACTTTCTGATTATGAGGTGGCACATTTTAAAGCTTTGGATTTCATACCTAAAAAAAGAAGCTTCCGCATTACTTTCTGATGATGAGGTGGCACACTTTATGCATTGACCATGCTCTGCCCTCTATATTTCTCATCTATATATACCAAATACCATCTATTAGGGGTGGGTGCGGTTCGGTTCGGTTCGGTTTTGGACAAAACCGAATTGAACCAAAATATTTTCGGTTCATTCAAAATTGAACCGGTTTGAACCGAATAAGATATGGTAACCGAACTGAACCGAACTGATTTTAATCGGTTCGGTTCGGTTCGGTTCATTTCGGTTTTGGGCTTAGTGGGCCTTATGAGCTAAATCAATTTTGTAATATATTTTTAAATTTGATGGGTTGTGACCCAAAAAAATTACTGCACAGTTTACTAATCCCTTGTAGGATTCTAATTGTGGGCTGCAAAATTTAATAGTCCAAGCCCAAAAAAAACTGAATCAAACCTTACTAATAATAAATAAATAGACATTATCAAATTTAATAGACATTATCAGTGTATCACAGTAAATTCAATTTTGAAAGACCGACCACATACAGTCTACAGACATACAGTACAGACCACATACAGTTCAATTTTCACAATTAAAAACTCTAAATCCAAATCTAAACTTCAAATAAAAATTACAATCCAAATCCAAAGTCCAAATCAAAATTACAACTAAAATAAAAACTCTAACTCACTTAATTAGTAATGACAGTAAAATAATTCCCACTTCCTGCATTCATAAATAAAAATGGTAATTAGTAATGAGATTTCAAGTGTGATACAAATAATAACTGTCAATGTTTATTGAAAACTGAAAACTGATGCCTATAAACATTGTATTGACTCAACACTGTCAATGTACACTCACAATTAAATCAATTTTTGTTTAAATATTTATGGGTTTCTTTACTCTGCCAAAACATTAATTTATGATCAGTAGTTCAGTACTTACAATCAGAAGAAAGAAAAAACATGAAAGTAGATTGTGTTAATTTTTAAACTCATCAAAGTAATTATTTACATAATTTATGGAGGGTTTAACAATGAACCAGAGCACTATTAAACACTTAAACATGAACGATGGGTATCAATGATTCATTAAGAAAAGGTTAGACATTGAGACAAAAGGAAGATGAAACTTGAACCAGAGCGGTTGAACAATGAACCAGAGCTAACAAGGCATAATCAAGCACTTTTAAAAATTATTGAAACTTGAAAACCACAAATACGTTTTATTGTACACAGATACATCATACATACAAAACAGAAACAGAAACACATACATACAAATCAAGACTCAAGAGCATCGACTTATTGTACACATAATTATTTCTACTAATAAAAAATTAAAAATATTCAAAACCAACCTTTGAAGCTTTGTCTTCTACTCTTGTTGAAGCAGATCGTATGAGTTGAAGAAGAGAAGATCAAACAAGCTGAAGCAAGGTTGAAGAAGATCGATCGAACGAACGAGCTGAGTGCCTGAGCATTTCAGATGACAGACGACCAGATCGGAGGTGAGTGAAACAAAAAAAGAAGACAAGAAAATTAGAAAAAGAAGAAAAGAATTAGAAAAACAAGAACAGAGAGGCGTTGAGTCATTGACAAACCTTGAGAATGTGAAGACTCGGAACTGAGAAAAGTCAAAGGTTGAGCAGCAAGCGCCGGAGCAGAACGGAGGTTGAGAGCAGAGTTGAGTTGAGGAAGAAATGAGATTTGAGAGAACTCTTAACTCTGAGAGAAGAGAAGAGAAGAGAAGTCACGATCGGCGGCACATAGTCAAAGAATGAAAGTTAGGTTGTAGTGTAGACTGTTAGGGTTTTTTTTTTTACTTATATAGCCGGTTTATTCGGTTTAATCCGATTTTAGAAAAGCAAAACCGGTTTAAACCGAAAAAATTTCGGTTTGCATTAATTTAAACCGGTTTAAACCGTTTTCTTTCTATGAACCGAACTGAACACCCTTTTTCGGTTCGATTCGGTTCGGTTTCGAACTTAGTGCCCACCCCTACCATCTATGATCATAATTTGTGAATTAATGTGGTGAAAAATGGGTTGGTTAAGTAAATCATGTTGTTATCAACTTGTCTTTCTTCAACTTTTCCTCTTGCATTCACTCACTCAAAACTCTGCTCTAATGACCAAGCTTCTCTTTTACTCCAATTTAAGCAGCTCTTTACCTATACTATAATTATCGACTATTATCCTCGTCATTATATGAAGCAGTAAAAGGAGGATACCGATTGCTGCTCATGGGATAGAGTCACTTGTGATGATATGGGCAAGGGTCATGTCACTGGCCTTGATCTCAACTTGAACGGCCTAAATGGTACCATCCCTTCCAACTCCACCCTCTTTCTCCTTCCATACCTACAAGTCCTCCACTTAAGCAGCAATCACCACTTGAAAGGATCTTTTCCAGAGACTAACTGGAGCAATCCCCTCCAGATTTTGAATGTCTTTTACACCAGCTTCTCGGGACGATTACCTGATTCAATTGGTAATCTAAGGTCTTTGACATATTTGGATGTCTCTGAAACCAGCTTCTCAGGACGATTACCTGATTCCATTGGCAATCTAAAGTCTTTGACGCGTTTGAATCTGTACAATTGCAAATTTATTGGGTCAGTTCCTGCATCTATAGGTAACCTTACACAACTTGAATATTTGGATGTGTCATTTAACAATTTCACCGGCAATATCCCGTCATCTCTTTCAAATCTTCATCATCTTATTGAGCTTCATCTTTCAGTCAACAATTTCATTGGTGAAATTCCAGAAATTTTTGTCAACCTAACACAACTTGATTCTCTACATTTGTTTAATAATCAGCTCTCCGGTCCGATTCCTTCTTTTTTAAGTGAGCTTCGAAGTTTAAAAGATTTTCATCTAAGTCAGAACATTCTAAATGGGACCATACCGTCTAGCTTGTTTACTCTACCATTATTGGAAACAATTACACTCAGCTTTAATCAACTCGAGACAATAGACATTGGTGAAAATCCGAGTAACTCATTGCACTACATCTATTTGGATAATAACTGGTTTCATGGCTTGATCCCAAGTTCAATCTTTGAACTTGAGAATCTGATAGAAATCTCACTTTCCCATAATAATTTATCATCATTGAAATTAGTCAACTCATCTTCCTTTGAAGCTCCACCCAATCTCGAGAGGCTGGACCTTTCTGACAACAAAATCCATGGTACGATTCCCAACTGGATGTGGGATATGGGGAAGGACACTTTGCGCTATCTTAATCTGTCCCACAACTTCCTCACAGGAGGCATCAAGCAACTTCCCATTCAGAATAATCTTGATATTCTTGACCTCAGTTCCAACTTGCTTCAAGGAAAACTTCCTGTCCTACCGCTTGGATTATTTACATTATTAATCTCAAAGAATCAGTTGACAGGAACTTCAGGTGCTTGATCTTTCTAACAACAACATGAGTGGCACCATTCCAGAGTGCATGGGAAACATTACCAGCTATCTCATTGTGCTGGATCTACAGAATAATAGTTTTTCTGGCACCATCCCTGATACATTTGCACAGTGCAATGATTTGGAGAACCTAAACTTCAACGACAATGATCTTGAAGGGCTTGTACCGTGATCTCTCGTCAATTGTAAAAGGCTTAAACTTCTTGATCTTGGTAATAACAGGATTAATGATACCTTTCCACATTGGTTGGGAACTCTTCCGGAGCTGCAGGTTCTTGTTCTCCGTTCCAATAGATTTTCTGGTTCTGTAAGACATTCCAAGACAAATAATTCATTCTCTTAGTTGAGAATAATTGATCTTTCAAAAAACAATTTTAGCGGTTCTTTGCCGATAAAGTATTTTGGAAAGCTCAAAGCCATGATGAATGCTAGTGAAGCTGGAGGAAAGTTGCAATACATGGACACTAACGTTATTGGTATTTGTTGGAAATCTAGACCATTAAACATCTATAAATACCATCCATACCATCAATAAACATCAATAACCATCAATAAAATTAATCTCAGTTGAGAGAAGAAATACAGAGAGTTCACACAATGTTTTTGTTGAAAAACTTCAATTAATTTCCATTACTTTCGTACATTACAATCTTCTTATCAGATAACACTGACAAAAGGTATATATACAAAATACAGGGGAAAGTGCAACCATAAGATCGCACACCATCATTGCCATCCAACGGACAATGTGCTACAATAAACTGGCACTCTGCCAGACATGAACTACTGACACAAGGACTGGCACAGCCGCCCAATACATCATTACAACCAAAAAGTAAATCTAACATATATCAAAGCAATCTAAAAAGTATACTAAATAATACAAATAGTTCAAATTAAACTAAACTAACATAACTAAACCATAACAAAATGCTAGAGAGTTTCTAGAAAAGTTTCTAGAAAAGTTTCAATAGTTCAACACTCCTCCTTGAAACTTTTCTTAAAGACTCCAAGCTTTGTTCTTAACCTCAAATTTGTTACCAGTTAATGCCTTTGTAGGTATGTTGGCCAAATGCTCTTCAATCCTGCAATGCATCAACTGACTTCACCATTCTTCTCAGCTTTTCTAATGGCATGAAACTTGACATTGTTATGCTTTGATCTCCCATGCTGGACAGGATTTTTGGCTACAGAGAATGCTGAATTGTTACACCATAACCCAATGGGTTTCTTTTCCACATAATTTAGGTCTGTTGAGACCTTTTTAATCCATTTAGCTTGCTTTGGAGCAGCTGCTGCAGCAATGTACTCAGCTTTTGCTGAGGATCGAGCTTGGTTCTTTTTCATCATCAGCTCATCCTCCATAGCAAGCTTCTTTTCATCAATTTGAGCAACATCTTCATTGCAAGCAGGCTCATTGACCTTCATGTTGCATTTTTCATAATCATCAGCAGATGACCTTGTCTTCAAAAATAGAGAATCAGACTTAGCCACTGCACCATCATCCATAACAGATTCGTTGCTTGAATGTCCATAAAAAACTCCATCAATATTAGGCTTCATGGGTGCCTTTCCATTCTGACATGCATCACGTAAGTCATATGTGCGACTTGTTGCTTGCACATCCTTAACCATAACATTCTTCTTCAATTTCTTCAATGCATCCATATTACAATGACTATAATTTTTGTTCCATTGTACAGAATCATTATGTTTGGAAACAAGTGTTGAGAAATTCACTTGATCCATGTTGAATGGAAAACTCTTATCAACCATTTCAACCTTAACAATTTCTACACCACATGAATTGGATATAATGCAACAATTATCTTTAAATAAGCATGCATATCCTTTCTTTAACAATTGTGCAACACTTAGCAAATTTTGATCCAATTCAGGAATTAACAATACATCAAAAATTAATTTTGGACCTTTGCTAGTGTGTACAGAGATAGTACCTTTTCCTATAGCCTGGACCATTTCTCCATTTCCAAGCTTTATTTTGGTTCTATCATTTCTGTCCAAAGAAGTGAAGAGACTTGAATCCCATACCATGTGGCTTGTGCAACCACTATCAACATACCATACATCTTTTGAAGCTGAGCAACATGCTTGAGACATTGTAAACAAATGATCTTCAGCTCCGGGGTTGTTCATCAGTGAAGTTTGCTTGTTGTGCAGGTTGTGGTTGCATCTGGTTTGGTTTTAATCTGCAGACATTTTCTTTGTGACCCCATCTTTTGCAATAATTGCACTGAAATTGTGGCTTGCCATTGTGCCAACAATCCTTTGACAAGTGGTTTGTTCTTTTGCAGGTTGAACAAGGCGGAAACTTGCTCTTTCCTGCATATTCTAATGAGCTTACATCCATCTTGCCTTTTCCTTTGTCAAAGTTCTGCTTCTCTTGAAGTCTTGCTTGAAAAGCACCTTCAGTTACATCATTACTTCTCATAGACATCCTCTGCTCTTGAGCTTGCAACTTACTGACCATCTCTGAAATAGTCATCTTCTTCAAGTCACAGGACTCCTCAATAGCTGCAACTTTAGCTTCAAATTTTTCTGGCAAGCTGATTAACATCTTCTCCACAACTTTATAATCCTCCACTGTCTCACCATATAGCCTCATCTGATTCACCAACTCTGATAGTTTAGAAGAGTAATCTTTGATAGATTCACTCTCTTTCATCTTTAACATTTCAAACTCTCTCTTGAGAGTTAACATCTTGACATTTCTGACTCTTTCACTGCCTTCATACCTTCCCTTCAGCTCATCCCATATTTCTTTTGCTGTTTCTAGGTGCATGATGCTAGTGAAAACAGAGTCTTTTAAGACTGAGTGTAGACAAGTGACAGCCTTGTCTCTCTTCATCTTCTCCTCCTCATATTGTTTAATTTGAGCTATAGTTGGATTAGCTCTCAAAGCAGGAACTTGTTTGTCCTCTGCTATATACTCCCATAAGCCAAAAGACTTCAAATACGATCTCATCTTTACTACCCAAATCTGGTAGTTTTCACTAGAAAATTGCAGAACTTGAAGAGCAGCACTGCTTCCAGTAGCCATATCAGCACTCATAGGTGTTTATCACTCACTCTCTAGTGTTTGATACCTCACAATCACTCAATAAACTGAAAACGAAATCTCACAGTCCCTCAAGAATTCAGCTCTGATACCACTGTTGGAAATATAGACCATTAAACATCCATAAATACCATCCATACCATCAATAAACATCTATAACCATCAATAAAATTAATCTCAATTGAGAGAAGAAATACAGAGAGTTCACACAATGTTTTTGTTGAAAAACTTCAATTAATTTCTATTACTTTCGTACATTACAATCTTCTTATCAGATAACACTAAGAAAAGGTATATATACAAAATACAGGGGAAAGTGCAACCATAAGATCGCACACCATCATTGCCATCCAACGGACAATGTGCTACAATAAACTGGCACTCTGCCAGACATGAACTACTGACACAAGGACTGGCACAGCCGCCCAATACATCATTACAACCAAAAAGTAAATCTAACATATATCAAAGCAATCTAAAAAGGTTACTAAATAATACAAATAGTTCAAATTAAACTAAACTAACATAACTAAACCATAACCAAATACTAGAGAGTTTCTAGAAAAGTTTCAATAGTTCAACAGTATTGATTCACCTTACCAATATTCTATAGTGGTGACAATGAAAGGAGTTGATATCCATATGAAGAAAATCCTAACCATTTTCACAACTATGGATTTTTCAAGTAACAAGTTTCGAGGCCAAATTCCAGATGTGGTTGGAAAATTGAAATTTCTCAAAGTCCTCAACTTTTCTCATAATGATCTAATAGGTCATATTCCGTTATCCCTTGAGAATCTGACCGAGCTGGAATCATTAGACCTTTCTTCCAATAGGCTTGAGGGAGGGATTCCTAAACAATTGACAAGTTTGACATCTCTTTCAGCTCTAAACCTCTCGTACAACCAGCTCGTGGGACAAATACCTCAAGGGAACCAATTTGGTACGTTTCAAAACGATAGCTATATCGGGAACTTGGGCTTGTGCGACTTCCCGTTGTCAAAAAAATGTAACAATTGTGAAGAACCGGAATGCAAACCAGATACACCAACCATATTACATGATGAACATGATACTGCGAGCTGGTTTGATTGGAAAATGAGTCTGATGGGTTATGGAAGTGGATTGGTGATTGGCTTGTCAACGGGGTATATTGTTTTCTCAACCGGAAAGCCAGAGTGGATTGTGAACATGGTTGATCGAAAGTACTTGATGTAGCGGAAACTATAACGAGAAAAACCTGCAAGAAACAATTAGAAACAACCTACTAATATTCTGTTGATCCGCGCACGGATGCCAGAATACTAGGCTACTGATAACATTCAACTTCGTGCACGAAGGATTGTTAACAGGCTTCAAATACTACAATCTTCGCAAAGAATGTTACATGGATATTGAGAAACAATCTCTGTATTTTTTATTAATCAAAAGCTGTCTTTCAAACCCTAATACAATCTACTTAAATAGAATTTCAAAACTTGACTAACAAGAAAATCCTAAACAAACGGGAAAAAATCCTAAATGGAAAAGATATCAAATCTCCTAAAATCAAAAGAATTCTAAAACATTAAAAACCTATCTAAAAAGGAAATAATTAATAACCTAATTACATATAAACTAAAGGGAAATAAAATAAACGTACGGAATCATGACGGTAATTAAAAACCATAAAACAAGAAATTACTGTCTTGGTGCGCCAGAAACTAAACGGCCAGATTCGGATATCGTCTTGGGCTTTCCGGAAACATATTATAATAGACAATCCGACCTCATATATCCTCTATAAAGGTCCACAAAGTTCAGCCCAGATCATCTCGTCCAGCTCACGGCATCCAGCTCTCATCCAGCTCAAGTTTTCGCGCAATAATCTAGATGGCCGAAATTGGATATTCTGCAGCCCGTTATAGAAGATGGAGTCTTCATAACATTTGTAGGGCTTGTCTTGGGCTTTCCGGAAGCATATTATAATGTTAATTTTGAGTTCGTTTGCCCTCTGAAAAGACCCCCGAAATTTGCCCTTCTGATAGGGGCTGATCCAAGTCATTGAGCTGACCATTCCGAGCAGGCTGACCAAACCGTCCAGGCTGACCATTCTGATCGTTTCGACCATTCCGAGTGCTTGCCGTATCATCTTTGCTTGCTGCACCATTCTCTCCAGGTTCGAGAAAATTCGTCCTCGAATTTTGGAAAGGTAAACTGAACACACCAACCTATACAGCGTCGGATGCTTCTCGGTCTTGATTCCCAAATTTTCGTCAACTACCTGCTCATCCACATTAGTAATTGTTGCAAAGGCTGCACGTGGAGTGAAACACACAGGTCTCTCCACCATGGTTGTCCCTTGTTCTTCTGCTGTGTCGCCTCTTCCTATTTCTATTGTGTTGCCTCTTCCCAAAACCACCTCCTTGCCAAATTTTGGTGCGGAATAACACTTCTCTTCAACTATCTTTGGTTTGACATCATCAATAATGGTGATGACAGCAGGTCGGACCATTAACAATGGACCAACATCGCCTTCCACCCAATCTTTGTTGGCCATCTTCTCTCCATCAAGCTGCAGTTCGTCCCCTGTTTCAGCTTGGTTTTCTTCTTCAAACTGCTGCCTTTCTGCATAGAGACGCTGCTGCATCAACAAAGCACCAGTGTCAATGTCCACAAGGTCCTCTTCCATGGTCTCTACTTCGTCAAACTGAGGTTCTTCACCAACTTCCACATCTTCTTCTTGGACTTCCTCCACTTCATCAAATATGGGTTCAGCTCCAATGTTTGCTTCTCCCTCCTCTTCATCAAATTGCACCTCTTCTCCAATCTCTGCGTCTCCTTCTCCACTGTCATCCATCTCATTGAAAAAGATTAGTTTTTTTCCCATCTTTCGACACTCCGTATGACGGTGTCCTACTTCTCCACAACTGAAACACCGCATCCCTCCTGCCACTATTCTCGGCTGGAACTGATTGGTGGTTGGACATGAAGCTCCTCCCCTACGTGTGACAGTCTTCTCCACTTGCAAGACTCTTCGATGGGCTTCAGATACAGTACCTGGGTCAAAGAGTTTCACCACATCAACGATTTGTGAACGACGGCCACCGCAATACCTTAATTTCTAAAAATTGAGGGGCAAAAATTGAGCACGCAATTTCTGGGTCATCTTCTCCCAATCTGTGATTTTTGATTTTCCCATTCGAATCCATGAGAGCTTCAGTTGCTGCCACCATGCGGCTACCCGTCCTCGAAGCCAAGTTGCCACCAAGGCTACCTTTGCATTCGTCGGCACCTTTTTAAACTCCAAGATCTCCTCCACATCTCTTAGCCAATCAAGGAATTCTTCAGGTGAAAGGTCTCCATGAAATTTCGGAATCTTTGTCTGCATACCCAACTTCCACCGCTGGCTATCTTCACACGCTCGAGCTCTTCGACGTGGCTGCGGAACCAAGTCTTCATCACTTCCTTCCTTGTCTCCATCCGAACTTGAGTCTAGGGAACGGAAGGTTTTTTGGTTGGCCATTAACATAGCGATTTGCTCAGTTAATCGTGAAACCTGTTGCCCCAATCGTGCCATGCGGTCACATTCGATGGCTTCGTCTACAGGAACCTGGATTGGACGTCTTCTCGGCGGCATGATAATGTCGTCCCGAACGAACACGGCTCTGATACCAAACTGATGTAGCGGAAGCTCTGTCGAGAAAAACCTGCAAGAAACAATTAGAAACAACCTACTAATATTCTGTTGATCCGCGCACGGATGCTAGAATACTAGGCTACTGATAACATTCAACTTCGCGCACGAAGGATTGTTAACAGGCTTCAAATACTACAATCTTCGCAAAGAATGTTGTACATGGATATTGAGAAACAATCTCTGTATTTTTTATTAATCAAAAGCTGTCTTTCAAACCCTGATACAATCTACTTAAATAGAATTTCAAAACTTGACTAACAAGAAAATCCTAAACAAACGGGAAAAAATCCTAAATGGAAAAGATATCAAATCTCCTAAAATCAAAAGAATTCTAAAACATTAAAAACCTATCTAAAAAGGAAATAATTAATAACCTAATTACATATAAACTAAAGGGAAATAAAATAAACATACGGAATCATGACGGTAATTAAAAACCATAAAACAAGAAATTGCTGTCTTGGTGCGCCAGAAACTAAACGGCCAGATTCGGATATGCTGCGGCCCGTTATAGAAGACGGAGTCTTCATAACATTTGTAGGGCTCGTCTTGGGCTTTCCGGAAACATATTATAATAGACAATCCGACCTCATATATCCTCTGTAAAGGTCCACGAAGTTCAGCCCGGATCATCTCGTCCAGCTCACGGCATCCAGCTCTCATCCAGCTCAAGTCTTCGCGCAATAATCTAGATGGCCGAAATTGGATATTCTGCAGCCCGTTATAGAAGACGGAGTCTTCATAACATTTGTAGGGCTTGTCTTGGGCTTTCCGGAAACATATTATAATGTTGATTTTGAGTTCGTTTGCCCTCTGAAAAGACCCCCGAAATTTGCCCTTCTGATAGGGGCTGATCCAAGTCATTGAGCTGACCATTCCGAGCGGGCTGACCAAACCGTCCGGGCTGACCATTCTGATCATTTCGACCATTCCGAGTGCTTGCCGTATCATCTTTGCTTGCTGCACCAGTACTCCAGAAAGGTGGGAAGGCCGACCGGAAGACGCAGAAGAAGAAATTGATTAGTAAGTGCAAGTCATTCTTTTAATTGTAAAACAATTCTGCTATTGTAAAAATAAGCTATGATTATTCAGCTCATTATTTTCAAAGATATGATTTTGCATTTTAAAAGTGTGAGTTGAACAAAGCAACATTGTGTAAAATATAGTTAGGGAGTCAAGTCTGTTCAGATATATAACATGCTCCTTCATTCTAGCTTGCAGGCCACAAAAAGAGATGAATAGAGGTGATGGAGCGAAAGACAGCATAGCGAAGAGTGTCTTTCTCGGTTGGCTGAAGAGGACGTTTAAGAGTTGGTGTCTTAAAAATGAATTGGAATGTATGATATACTGTCTTGTATAAATGACCAGTTTGATATCTATAAATTATAGACATTTAAAGACCTTTCTTTTTCTTAAATTTGCAAATTGCAAGTTTAAAATACAATGCATTTATCAAATCTAAATAATCCAGATAAAATGTGTGAATACATAAATGATATAATTCCATCAGTGTTCCATAGCTAAACTGTAAGTTTTTCCTTCTAATTAGGCCAAAGAAACTGCATTGGTCAACTGCAATGCTCAACACACTCTAAATTCTAATCTTCCACACCATTTGTCCCATCATCTTCTACCTCAGTCAGTTCCTTTGCATTATCAAATAACACACCACGCCAGTAACCGTTGATAATTCATGATGCTGATAAACAAATTGATGAGTACTCACAAAGATGTATGTGTAAAGTATTATATTAAAAAAGATAAGAGATAAGAAAATGTTAAAAACTCCTTGGAAGGGGATTTAATTAAACCTTCACTCTACTGCAAAGATGTAACACTTGATCACAAACGCAGTTAGTGAGTTCACAACTTCGGATTTTTCAAGTAACAAGTTTCGGGGATGAATTCCATATGTAGTTGGAAATTGAAATTTCTCAAAGTCCTCAACTTTTCTCATAATAATATAATAGTTGTCCTTGAAGAATCCGACATAATTGGAATCATTAGATCTTTCCTCAAATATACTTGAGTGAGAGATTTCTAAACCTCTCGGGTACAACCAATTCATGGGATATATACCTCAAGGGAACCAATTTGGTACGTTTCAAAACGATAGCTATATTAGGAACTTGAGCTTGTGCGACTCTCATTGTCAGAAAAATGTAGCAATGGTGAAGCACCAGATTCTGAATCGGATAAACCAACCGTATTCTATGAAGAACACGATGCTGAGAGCTGGTTTGATTTGAAAATGACTTTGATGGGTATTGGGTTATGGATGTGGTGCAGTGGTTGGCTTGTCAAAAGGGTATATTGTATTCTAAATAGGAAAGCCAGAGTGGATTGTAAGAGCATGGTTGATAGAAGGCAGTCCAGAAAGGTGAGATGGATGACCGGAAGACGCAGAGGAAGAATTTGATTAGTCAAAACAATTCTAGTAGTGTAAAAATAAGCTACTTATATTCAGCTCATCACCTTCAAAGATATTGTAAACAAAATTCATATCGTGGCGAGTAAAAGTACCCGGCCAGATATGATTTTTGCTTATGATGTCAAAGTGTGAGTTGGACAAAGCATCATTGACACATTGTGTCAAAGTAAAATTCATAGTGCATGTCAAATCTAGTTTTAGGGAGTGAAGTCTCATTATAAACGACAATTACACCAATTTCATACATAACATGCTCCTTCATCTTTCCAGGCAAAAATAGAGTTGAATGGAGGTGATGGAGTGGTTTATGGAGCGAAAGGCAGTAGAGTGAAGATTGTCTTTGTCCGTTTGCTGAAGAGGACAAATACACAGGTTTGATTGTGATGTTATAATGACAATATTTACTTGGTTGTTTTCGGATTCGAACTTGCTAGCTAGTTCTTTTAGTTATATTTAGTTGTTGGATTATGATTCTTGATAGGAATACTACATTACTATGATCCGCACATGATTGAAGAAAAAATAATCCAGGGTACTTAAAAATCTTTCAACTTTCCAAATGACCAATCAGGAAAAACAGTTGTTATCTCTTCGAAAAAATATCTCATGTTTCCTTGCACAAAAATCTATCAACCCACCACACGAATCGTACCATTGGCTGATGATCAACTATGCCCAGAAGCAGAGGCCGGAATGATGTTTAAAGCCTTGAGTATAAAGGTATATATGAAGGCATCTTCCTGAAGCCTCTCAAATCTGCAACACCAAACTCCTGTTTGTGATTACTTATCCAAAAACAATATTCTTGACCAACAAAATTAGTTCAGTAACATGGATCAAGAAACAGTGAGGAATATTCACTCTATCAAACACCATAATAAGATACTGCCTTGATAGAACGTTCATAAATAAATGATGTATTGACAGTCAACGGGAGAAGAAGCAAAGCTTGAAATTGAGTAGCTTACCTCCCTGACTTTGAAAAATGGCCGGCACCAAGTTCACATTTAAACAATAGTATATTGTCATCGGTTTTCAATTCTCTCAGTTTCGCCACAAATTTAGCAGGTTCTGAATACATCACACGCGGATCTGTTGTAGTAAATCAAGTTTTAATTAGAACAACCGGGAAGTGGTAATATTAGGACAAAATTGAAAGTAGTTGCACTCGGAGCCTCTAACAATAAAAAAAGAGAATCAAAAGGTTAAAGTCTTTATGCTTACCATTTAAACCAGCGGTGACAAGAATGTTAGGATAATTTTGAGCCTTAACCTGTGTAAGAGAGAGGCAATAGGTCAAACTTTTTGAGAAATGACTCAAAGTTAATAAATGAATCAAAACAGAACATGGCCTCATGGTTAATGCAGTGGTATGTACTATGTAGTACTCACATTGTCAACAGGGGAATATGACTTCATGTAGAAGTAAAATTCTTCCTTCCGTGGATCGCCCCATTCCTACAGTAACAAAAAGAAATTGTTTAAGGATTAAAGTAACAAAATACCCACAATATTAAACGTTAATACTAATAAAAAATTAAAATCTTATGAAGGAGAAACAAAATACCTCCCACTCTGAAGTTGTTAGGGGGATAGTTGGATCAAGCATTGTAGTTACAACATCTACAAAAGGAACTCCAGCAATAGCAGCTTTGAACAGATCAGGCCTCATGTTAAGGACAGCACCAATAAGCAATCCTCCAGCACTTCTTCCATCAATACACAATTTTTCCTTTGAACAGTATTTCTTTTCTATTAAATACTCTGCTGAAGCAATAAAATCAGTGAAAGTATTTCTTTTCTTTAACAATTTCCCATTCTCATACCACTGCCTCCCCATCTCACCACCGCCACGAATGTGAGCTATTGCAAAGATGAATCCGCGATCTAGCAAAGAAAGCCGAGATGCTTTGAAACTAGGATCTATGCATATCTATTGAAAACACAAAAGTTAACATCAAGAAAGATTCATTTACAAAACTCAAGAGACAGGCATGAAGTTTGATTACAATAAAAGAATGAAAGGGCAATCCCTCTACACAATAGGAATGGCCAATCAACTTTGAATCTCTCAAATTGATGGCTTAAAAAAAAAACAAAAAGGTTAAAAGACGACTTGAATAACTTTGACAACAAAATCATTGATAAAATTGTGTGAATTAGGGAAGAAAAGGGTTTAAATACAGAACTTCAACAAATTTGGCAATGTTTTAACTGATTTCATGATTGGTTTAATGTGGCATCTCATCATGTCATTCATTTTATTTTAATAAGATCTATTAAAAAAATAGTCGACATCAACTTCAGAGATAAAAAAATTCAGCGACTTGGATTATCATTTATAATTTTACAATTGCAACAATCTAGCATAGTGATTGGAAAAGCCAAAGCACATTACTCAATCTTCCAAGTAGAATTTGCTGGCAAACTAACATTAAGGTAATGTTTCAAAAGCTATTTTACAGCGTAATATGTGATATTACCTCATATGAACCATAACCATAAAGAAGTAACAGATCAGACCCATCAAGCTTCACAAGATTCTTCCGGTAAACAATGGATATAGGAATCTGGGTGCCATCTGAAGCAGTGGCCCACTTCCTTTCAGTAACATAATTAGATGCATCAAAACCTCCCAACACCTGAATGAAATAGTTGACAACAGTGCTTAATGAGAGATACATCGGACATCGAAAACAAAGTTCAACAAATTTAATTGAAATTGCAGTGTTCATATTGAGGATCAGTAAAGAGAAATATATTGATAGATCTGGAAACAGCATTTGAAATTTCTAAATCTTACTAAAATTCCATTGTATGAGCACTAGGCTAGTTAATATATAATTATATAATAAGAATACACAAAAATAGACCAAAAAAGAATACAGAAAAAATGATACATGAAAGGATCAAAATTTATAAAATTAAGATAGTACTGGACTTTTTTCATGTAACTTACGGTTTCAATTTTCTTCAAAACGGAAATCCCTGTATTCATATCATAATCATACACAGAGGGTGGCGTCCTCATTGAGCTGTAATGAAACCGCAAAATACTAGAAGAAAACTGTGCTTCTGAAGGATCAACCGAGTATACAGGGTCAACAAAATCAACAGATTGACCACTTTGCAGGCTTTTAAGTGGCTCCCCAACAGCCGAAAGGCGATAAGTGATAATTTTGGGTAGACCATTTTCACGTTCATACACAACAAGGTGATCGGTAAACAGTTGTACATCCTGAATTTTTACACTGACCAAGAATGAAAAAAACGTATGCATTATTTCACTGAAAGTGGATCTTGTAGAAAATAGTAATACTGATGAAGGAAAGCACAAAACACAACACATACCTTTTATGAAAATAAACATGGAAACCACTTAAGTTGCAAGGATCAAATTGCTCAAAATACTTCACAATCAATTACAAGTCAAATGTGCAAACACTTCGTTGTTATACTTATAAGTCAAATGGATACATTTGTGAATAAGCACACATATGTTTAACCATTTACAATTACTAAAGCACAAACAGACAATATAATTGCAATTTTCAATAATAAAAAAAACGCAGAAAGGTAAATTTAAAAAAATTTGGAGTTCTATTTTAAAAGTAACTCCATATGTTTAAGTATGATAAATAACCACCTATATCAGGAGAAACCGAGAGAAGGATTTTATACAACTTATTTCAATAGATAACTAATCACAATAGATTGTTATTATTCATTATGTACCATACTTCACAAAGAATATGCCAAGTCTACGTATCAAAAATTCTTCAAAACGCCACCATTAAAATTCCCAATAAACAATGTCATTAGTCGGTCACTATGTCTAAGGCATCATCAGGTTATTTACAGCACATTCAACCTTAACAACCGTCTATTAATTTATACGACAAGAACCTAAACACCCTTCTATTTTAAACCAAAATTTACATAAAACTCAACAAAAATTCAGCATATTCTAACAGAAATTAAAGGCCAACAAAATCTAAGATTAATATAAGTTTGTTACCAATTGCAAAGACTTTTAATTTCATTATTACCTTTCCCTATGCGGAATAAGAACAGTAGTTTCAGATGTATTATCCACAGGACATGCTAGCAGTTCTGAGTTGAAGAGCTCATCGGTTCTTCTCCTTATAAAAAAATGATTTCCACGATGGCTGACTGATGTGTCAATGCCTACTACACGAGGTGTCAACACCCTAAGCTCTTCGGGCTTAGAAACCTCAAGATAGAAGACGAACCTTGTAATTTTACTTTCAGATGAAACAAACAAAAAATTTTTGCTTTCTGAAGCTTCAAGATCAAGAGAAAACATGTCATCCTTCTCATGATAAAGGCAGGTGTCACTAGATTGATCTGCTCCCAGCTTATGTAACCACACCTGTTATTAGATATTAACTAAAACCATTACTATAAGAGTTACAGTATTCTATTAATAAAATGAAGAAATCAAGAATATATGTTGTTTCAGCACAGTTAGAACCAAAGAGAGTATCTCTGGGATCAATGCAAAAGGTCAACTCATACTGAAACTGGCTGAAAAAATGTATATATAGACCATATCAATATAATCATGGTGGGGGTAAAAGAAAAAAGGAAACAATTTTAATCCGTAAATGTAATTTATTAGAACCATAAAGATAGCAGATCCCAGGGTTACAAAAAAGACAATCATAGCTTAACATAAGAGTCCCAGGAATCCAATGAATCAATTAACAAAGCACTACCAAGAACACAATGACTTCAAGCAGATTTCATCAAAAAAAAAAAAACCTATGTTCAAAGGACATTGCCGGAAATCATAATCAGCAGTATCAAAAATAAGAATTCAGGGCCAGAAGCACATAATTGAGTGTAAATACTCTGCTCATGTCTTGAACCTTAAAAGGGAAAAAATACTCATTGGGCCATGTAAAAGAGCAAGAAGGAAAAGAAAGTGAACCAATGGTCAAATTCTCAACCCAGATATGAATTCCAATATATAACAAAGATTAATAGAGAGAGACTTTGCTTATTTCAAAAGGAGAAGCAATCTAAGTAAATTTGGCCTCAAACACAGGACAGTAACAAGAATAATCATATACCTTATCCGGCCGAAGAATCTCATCCATTGTGACATAAACCAAAGATTCATCCCCAGCCCACTCAAGATACGAAGTTAGACTCATTAGAGGCTTCCCCACAGGAACTCCAGTCTTGGCATCAATGACATAAACAGTATATATCTCATCTCCTTTAATGTCCTCAGCATATGCCACAAACTTATTATTCGGACTAACCTAAACCAAACACACAGTTAGAAACAACAAACAAACACATTAAATAAAACTCATTAGCGAAACCAGAGCAGCAAAATCTCCAAACCTTGAAAGCGCCAATGCTGTAAAAAGAATGATCACAAGCCTTAACATTCTCATCCAAGATAACCTGCTCCGGAGGAGCATCTGGTCCGGTGGGCATTGTATCATGCACAGAAGCTGGACTCTCACTAGTGGGAACAAGTCTCCTACAATACTGAACATACTCCTTCCCTTCCAAATACCTCTTGTAGTAGTAATACTCCCCTCTACGAATCGGAGCGGAAATATCATCCTCCTTCACTCTCCCTTTAATCTCACCAAACAACTCATCCTCAAATTTCTTAGTTCCTAAAAAGCAACATTTCAAATTCAATCGCATGTGTTCAAAACCCCAGAAATCCCATCTCAACCCCGCAAAACAAATCACAAAAAACCAATAAAATTGCAGCTTCAAGTCAAAATCATACATTTAAATGTAAAACACAATTGACAACACAACACAATAATGTAAAATCTCAGGATTCTCTTCTAATATGAACAAACAAGAGCGGATCTTTATAGATTGAAAAAGAAACAAATAACATACCAGACATGACGGAGTCGGTGTAGTTGTTTTCGAGGTTGAGGTGGGAGAGGATCTCAGCGTCGGAGCGAGAGTCGTCGCGAAGCCAGTAGTAGTTGTCGACTCTGACATCTCCAAACATCTCAAGCACGTGCTCCACCTTCTTCGCCACCGGCGGCGACGGCGACGTCGACTGTGACAGTGAATGAGAGCTCATAGTGGGTTTAGAGAAATGTGAAAATGTGGGTGGTGAGTAGAGAAGACGAGGAAGACAGAGCAAGCTTATATGATTGCAAAACAGCCGCCGAAGAAGCATTTTATTTTTATTTTTTATTTTTTTTCTCTTTTTTATTTATTTATTTATTTATCAATTTTATAAACCATTCTTTTTCAACACCATCCAAATTAATTAATTATATATAATGTTTGGAGGCATTATAAAAGGGTGCCAATATTGACACCCATATATATATATATATATATATATATATATATATATATATATATATAATAAGAAAGTTTCTTTTGACAATCCAATTTTTTCTTTTTACACTTCTTTTTTAAAAACACTCCATTCTCAAAATTTAAATTTTAAAAAATTCTAAAGACGCTTCATTTTGTTACAAGATTATCTTTTTTATCTTTTTTGAATTAAATTATTAAAAAAAGAAATTATCTCTCATAAATCATTAAATTAATTATTACATATTAAATATTCTCTCTTAAATTTTTAATTACCATATTAAACTCTCTCCTCTAATACATATCTCTAATTTTCTATCTCCATTCTTTTTTAAGTAAGACTAACAATTAAGAATAAAAAAAACTTATTAATAAGCTTGATTTTTAGAAACCATATGGACATATATATTAAAAAAAATACCCTTTTTTTAATAAAAAAAATCGAAATATGAAAATGATTACTTTCATATATCTTTTTTTTTTTTTTTAATTGACTTTTTAATATATATATATATATTCTTTATGTTAGTAAAAAACTAAAATATCCATAACTTTTTTTTCTTTAACTATTAATCAGATATTGATCAAGAAAGTATGGAAATATTATTTTATTTTATTTTTAAAAAATGGAGAGAGATTAATTAGGAGAGAGTGTTTAAAATGGTAATAACAGATTTAGTAGGGAGAGTTTAATACTTAATATTTAATTTAATGATTTAGGAGAGAGATTTTTTTTTTTTTAATAATTTAATTAGTTTGTAATGTCCTTAAATTTTTTTGTCTTGTTTAGTAATTTTAATTTATGTTAAAACTGTCATTAATAAAAAAAATTAAATTGGATTGTGAATAGATAATTTGTGGATTGTAAGAAGAAGCTCTCATATGATAAGTACACCCATATTTTAATAAAAAATTTAATTACAAAAATATCCCAATATGAATTTACCAATAATGACAAATTAGTTTAATTAAAAATAAACCAAATACTATATACATAGTACACCCTTTAATTACATTCGTATCTTCGACTATATCACTTAATTAAAATAAAAATAAAAATAAAAAACTAAACCCTAATTAAAATTATTAGAATCATAAGTCATAACAAGGTTTAAAATAAGCTATTAGAAATAGAGGATTAATAGGCACCTGCAATTGTAATGCCTCTGAATGAGAGTGAATCTGCCACCTTACAGGTCGAGCACTGCCAAAATCCATCTTTATTGCAACCGATGGATGCTCTTTTCTATGGGTTATCAGAATATCACCAAACAGTTCTAGTTCTTAGTAGATATGTGTAAATGCAGATAGATAACATATATCCACAATCCAGGCAGCATCATCTGATTTTCTTCTCCAGAGAATTTCCATGAAACAATATTATTTCATACTTAGGAATTTGAACTGCTGAAGCAAAAGCATCAATAACTAAGAAGAAAAATGACACTGCTATTCACCTGTCGAAAAATTTGAAGAACATCTAAGGTAGAAAAGAATTCCTTCTTAGCTGTCATGGCTTTGGCATTGTCCAGACTCCAGTGATGTTCCATCCAAATGAATAGGAAATAGCAAGTACGATTCATGATTTCGCGGTCCATATGGGGTAGCCTAGCCATGGCGTTATCATGTAGAATTTGCAGTGTTCTACTCACATTTTACCACTTACTATATCACTTTATTAAAAAAAAAAAAAAAAAAAAAAAAAAAAAAAAAAAAACTAAACCCTAATTAAGAATTTATCATTTGTGAAATTATATGTGTTAATAATTTAAGAGGGTTTATAAATAAATTGTATTAAAATGAAAACATTCATTTAAATAAAGGTATTATTGGCATTAAGATGGGTGTTTATAATAATGTTTTAATTTTAAATTTTAGATATAGGTGTACTTATAAATTTGGGTGTGCTTATAATATTTATGTGTGTCAATATCCACCCCCATTATAAAGTTTAATTATATAAAACTTTGTAACAATCTTTAAACCTTTTTTTTTTAACACCAACCAAGTATAAAGTCTTGTTAAAATAAATGTTATACATTGGTCAAAAAATAAAATAAAATAAAATAAATGTTATATGTACATGGTAATATATAAGTATTTTAAATATTTTTTTGTGCCAACCTGGATGGAATATTTTTTAATAAAATAAGTATTTTTTTTTTTTTTTTTGTTAATGTTAAAATAAATTTAATTACATAATTTTTTTTTTTTGAAGGAATATACATGGTAATTGGTATATTACAATACTTTATATATTAGTAATTTGGTTATAATGAAATATTATAAATTGGTGAAATTACCCCATTTGGCTTGAAAATTAAGATTGTAAATCAAAAATATATGTTTTCACAAAGTATTATTTTTTTATATAAGAGATTCTCCTTACAATCCAATATTTTTCTTTTTAGGCTTCATTTCTAAAAACACTCCATTATAAAAATTTCAAGTTAGAAAAATTCTAGCCCATCAACTATAATCAAATTTACAAAATAATAATAATAATAATAATAATAATAATCTCTCCTTAGGGTTTTTGGCTTTTCTTTGAAAACCAAAGTTCTACGAGAGAGCAGCCGCTTGGCCTTTTAGGGGTCTTTTCTTCACTCGTTTGGAGTGTAAGGGGTCTTGTTTTTTTTTTTTTTTTTTTCTATTTTTCTATCCTTTCTTTTCAGGGTGGTGAATCATGAGTGCGGACGAGGTGGTCAGACTTTGTAAGGCTTTGACTTTGAAGGACAAAGAAGGTCATTTGATGCCTCTACAAGTGGATCTAAAGAATGATGGGGAGAAGCGTATGGGATTTCGTTTGGTGGGTAAACTTCTCTCAAATAAACTAGTCAACCGGGAAGCCTTTTCCAGTCTTTTTCCACGTCGGCGGACGGTAGAGTGTTTTGATATTGAGGTTATTACAGGTAACACCTTTTCTTTTACTTTCAAGAATGCTAGTGACCGATGGCAAGTCCTACAAGGGGGACCGTGGACTTTTGATAAAGCCATATTAGTTCTTGAAGAACCGATTGGACAGGGAGATATCCAGGGTATGAGATTTAATAAGGTGGCTTTCTGAGTGCAAATCCATAACGTTCCTCTTTTATGCATGACATATGTTATCGCCAGATTTTTGGGGAACATGATTGGTGAGGTTAAAGAGGTGGACACAGGAAAATCAAGAGATTGTGTTGGGAAGTATATCCGGGTGCAAGTTGTGGTTGGAGTTGATAAACCTTTGCGCTGAATCCTACGTGTGGATGTTATGGGAGACGGCAAGGAAACGACTATGTTGTTGAGATATGAAAGGTTGTCGGAGCACTGCTTTAGGTGTGGTAGATTAGGTCATGTAATGAGGGACTGCATGGAAGCAAAAATAAGGGATGGACCGGAGGACTTTGATCAGTTGTTTGGTCCTTGGCTGAAGGTGGAAAGTCCGATCAAGGGAGGCCAATTCCGACAGAAAAGATAAGGGTATCACTATGGGGAAGATAGGAATATAACCGGATTTCAAGGAATGAGTGGTGACAGAGTTTGAATTTCGGAAATGAGGGGTGAAACTAAAACGGTGGTGATTGGAGCCGGAATGGAAGATTCGGTTGACCCCAAGATTCTAGGAGATCGAACCAAAAATTTAAGAGACAGTTACGGGAAGCAGAAAGAGAGTTACCCTACTCGCAAGAATCTAGGAGCTATTTTGGCAAAGGAGGATTTGTCTATATCCTCTCCTAGAAAGGTGGTGGAGTTAAAGATAGCAAATCAACTAGAGAAGGGAAAAGATGTCGTGCATGCCAAGGAGTCTATGACCAAGGAAACAAATGTGGGTACATGATCAAAGTGTGACGTGGCAAAGAGGATCGGGGCAAAAGACCAATCCAAGGAGATAGGGAGTCGGCCTGTCCCAAAACAAACAGGGCCTGAAATGGAAGTGGATTCAGAACCAATACACGGTGGTGGGTCATCAAAGAGTGATGCAGTGGTTTCTATGGGTAATGCGAAAGGCGGTCCGAAGGTAAGAAAATGGAAGCGTTGGGCCAGAGATGGTATGAAGAGTGATCAGAGTGCAGAAGTGGGTTTATCTCTGGGTAAAAGGCAGTCGATTTTAGGGGATCCTATAGCAGGGGTTAGCCAACATGTGGTTTCAAATGGTCCAGAAAATAAACAGAAGTTGGATTTCGATGGTGATTTCATTTCTTCTACTAATGATGATATATCGACGGGTTGGTCTCTACTGGCCTACCGATCGCAATGAAAATCTTAGTGTGGAATGTCCGGGGTCTGGGTAGTTCCTGAGCGTTCCAAGTTCTGCTTCATTTCAAATAAATGTATAAGCCAGATTTGATTTTTCTATTGGAAACGAAGGCATATAATGTTCGTATGGAGAATGTGCGTGTGAAATTGAATTTTGTTGGTAAGCTTGTGGTAAATGCTAATTGTAGGAAAGGTGGCCTTTGCTTATTATGGGCGGAGGATATTGATGTCAGGTTACTGTCTTATTCCAATTTCCATATTGATGTCCAAATTACAACTCAACGATTGGCTCCGAGGAGATTTACTAGCTTCTATGGCCATCCGGAGTCGACTTAACGTCACCATGCGTGGACGTTACTTCGGCGACTTTATGGTATGTCCTCTTTGCCTTGGCTATGCGCAGGGGATTTCAACGAAATCTTAGAAGATTCGGAGAAGCAGGGAGGTACTTAGAGGTCCCAGTTGATGATTGACAATTTTCGTTCAGCCCTTGATGACTGTATGTTAGGATTATGCTTAATAGTAAGAGTATAGTTAGTCTTGAATATTGTTCACAACTTAAGTTAAAGGTTGGGCACCTTTATCTTGTTAAAGTTGTAGAATTCTTTTGCTAGCATTTGAGTGGGATCAAATGAGTTATGATGAGTCTAAAATCATCGGAGGGTCTTCGAGTAAAAGAATCTAGTGCACTGGGTGCATTGAACTGAATCACAATGAAAAGCTTTATCTAGAACCATCAATAGATAATAGTCTTTTCATTATCAGGACAATCAGAGAGTCTATCTTAATCCTGAGATAAATGATGGACTTATGGTTGCAAGTGGTATCATTTGAGTTATCAATGAGTACGATTATATAGCATAGTCTATCCTCGATAGTTTGGTGATATTCATTTGTTAATCGATAGAGGACTTCATTTATAGATATGGATATCGTGGCTCCATTTATTAAATGAGAGTATAATATCATCATATGGATGTTTTGAGGTAATTGGATATTAAATCTCAACGTTGAGTTTTCGATAGTGACTATTGAAAACATGGCTTCTGGACAAGTCAAAGTATCCAAGTTCAAAACGTGGTCATATGAGTAAATATGATAACTTGGAGAGTTATAGGCGATCTATGAACTCTTGGCGATTACTAATATTAATCACGATGATACACTATCTCCAATATGATTGTCTAGGGTATGAATGAGGAACATCTTCTTATTCTATCTTTATTTAAGAGTTCAATTTTAGCTCTTTAGTGGAATTAGTTAAAATTAATGGATTGGACCTAAGTTAATCATTTGTTGATTGTGATTAGGTTATGTCTATTGAAGCTTAAATTTAGATAGCCCGCCAAGATCCTCAATCCACACGGACTTGCATGGATCACTTGATATATTCTACCGGACCAATTTATGGGTCCATCTAGAATTGTATTTAATATATTAAGAATATAATTTGCACATTATTTATTTAATGGACTGATCAATTATATTAATATATTAATGAAAGGCATGTTGGCTTGTTTCTTTTAGTAAGAATGGGTCTAATTCACATATGGGCTTTTTAATTAAAGTCTAATGGATTAAATAAAATAAGAAAATAATATTAAGCCCATATATTTATGATGTGGGCGGCAAGACTAGTATTATAGTCTAAAATATTATTTTATTTTATTATTTGATTAAATGGAGATTAATTAATTTATTAGTTAATCATTTAATTGAGAATCAAAATCTTTTTCTGGTCAGGAAATATGTTTCCTAGATTAAATACTATTGGAAGTAGTATACTAAAGTAAAAGACTTATTTGGTAAGAAGATAAATAATAAGTTTTATTTATCTAATCAAATTAGGAAGTCTTTTATTTAGTCAATAAAGAATTAAACACTTATGAGTTGAATTAGGGTTAGGATTCTAAAGTTGATAGTAATTAGGGTAAAGCACAAATCTTCTTTAGTAGAGAATTCGGCCAACCCTAATTAAATCAAGAGGAGAATTCGGCCAACCCTAGTAGAAATAGAAGAAGAATTCGACCACCCTATATAATTGACATTATAGGGTTCGGCCACCTTGAGTTTTTTGCAATTGATTCACTTGATCAACTTCTTCTTCTTCTAGCTTGAATAATTCTCATAGACAAGTGTTTGATTTTTTTGGCCAAGACATAAGAGAGAAGAGATTATTCTATTTCGATAGTACACTCATTGCTTATACATCAATAGGCTTTTGTGTACAACTTCGAATAAAGTTCACGCGAGTTTCGATCATTAGATTGAGAACTCAAAAGTGACCGGAATAATCTTTGTAGTCTTTTGGATGTTTTGTGACTAACGATAAGAAAAAGAGATTTTGTTTATCCATCCTCAGGTACGCAATTCAAAGAAAAGGGAGACCACGCTCCTAGGTGATTCACGTTCGTGCTAGGATTGAAGATCTTGCAGATTACCATCGACGCAAGTCAATCGGATCACGTGACAAAAGGTATTCTACTTTAATTAGTATATATATATGTTTAATTAATTTAAAGGGTTAAGGTTCATCAAAGGAAAAATTTTAAAATATACTAAATCATTTTTAGTCTCGCTTCCGCTGCGTTGACCGTATTTTTTCCCTACACTGTAATCTTCAAGATGTAGGATTTTCAGGACCGAAATTCACATGGTCCAATAAAAAGGGAGGTTCCGATCTTATTCTTGAAAGGCTTGACCGATGTGTGTCCAATATTCAGTGGCTAAATATGTTCATGGAGGCAAAGGTTAGTCCTCTAGAATTCTGGAGGTCCAACCACCGTTCTATCCTTATGGATAATTCCCTTGCTTCCGGGACGGATGATCAATAGTGGGCGAGATCGAAGCGACGCTTCCACTTTGAGGAGTGCTAGGCGAGTAGAGAGAGCTGTACTGAAATTGTTCAATGGGTTTGGATGGGTTCTATAATGAGCCAAGACATGCAGGGTGTGATATCCAATATCAGACTATGTACTGACAAGTTGGCAACTTAGAACAATCAAAACAGGAGTCGACTAAAAAAGGAGATAGCTAAAAGGCAGTCAGCTCTTCGTCAGGCTTCCTCTTCAATTCACCCAGACTCTTGGAAGGTGATTCAGGGGATTGAAGACGAGCTTGATAAGCTCCTTGATCAAGAAGAAATTTATTGGCGACAAAGGTCGAGAGAGAATTGGTTGAAAAACGATGACAAGAACACTAAATATTTTCATGCTCAAGCATCTTTGAAATGGTCCAGAAATATGATTTAAGGGATAGTTGACGCCTCTGGTGTTTGGAGAGAGACGAAGGCTGATGTTGTGGAAATTGTGGAGCAGTATTTCTCTTATATCTTTTGCTCCAGCCAACCGATTAATAGTTCAATGAATAAGATCCTTGAGTGTGTTCAGCCGTGTGTTCCTCCTGGGGAAAGTGCCTTGTAAGATGCTATTTTCTCTGCGGAGGAAGTGAAAAGAGTAGTGTTTGATATGCATCCTACGAAGGCTCCTGGATTAGATGGGCTCCCGGCTCTTTTTTACCAAAAATTTTGGCCGATTGTGGGTGATATGGTATCTAAAGCTTGTCTTGGGGTTCTTAATGACAGGCTTGGTCTGGAGGGGGTGAATGATATGCTCATAGTTATGATTCCAAAGAAGAAGAGAGCGGAGCATGTCTCTGAGTTCCGTCCCATAAGTTTATGCAATGTGATTTATAAAGTGGTTGCTAAATCCCTTGCTAATAGGTTCAGAGGAGTTTTGAATGATGTTATTTCTGAAACTCAGAGTGCTTTTATCCCGGGTAGGCTAATTTTCGATAATGCTATTATGGGCTTCAAGTGCATACATGCTCTCAAGCGTCGAAAGAAGGGTAGGAAGGGTGTTATGGCTCTTAAGTTAGATATGTCTAAAGCCTATGACAGGGTGGAATGGGTTTTTCTCTCAGGAATGATGTCTAAGCTTGGTTTTTCAGAGGCATGGGTTGATCGCATCATGC
This sequence comes from Acer yangbiense, assembly GCA_008009225.1. Classification (NCBI taxonomy): domain Eukaryota; kingdom Viridiplantae; phylum Streptophyta; class Magnoliopsida; order Sapindales; family Sapindaceae; genus Acer; species Acer yangbiense. The sequence goes on from CM017768.1 coordinate 43,971,572, forward strand.
ACTGTGTCAAGTCCGTATCGTTCTCTTTCTTGATCAATGGGGAAGTGTGTGGTGCGGTTAAACCTTCCAGAGGATTAAGACAAGGAGACTTGCTTTCTCCTTACCTTTTTCTTATTTGTGCTGAGGGTCTGTCACGGCTCATGTTTGATGCTGAGAGGAGGAAAATGTTGGCAGGATTTCGGTGTAGTAGGGGAAAGCCAAAGATTAATCATTTATTCTTTGCAGATGATAGTTTGATGTTCTCCGAAGCTTCGGAAAAGGATTGTCGGGCTATTAAAAACATTTTAGAGTGCTATGCTGGGGCTTCGAGGCAAGTGATTAATTTTTAGAAATCGGCTCTTTGTGTTAGTAGAAGGATTTCGAGGCAGCGTGTGAAAACCCTTACGGGCATACTGGGGGTCCAACTTGTAGAGTGCCATGAGCGATATCTTGGCCTTCCGAGTTTCGCTAGAAAGAATAAAAAGGATTTATTTGCTAGCATTAAGAATAAAGTCTGGGATAAGGTTAAAGGGTGGCAAAGTAAGCTATTATCTTATAGTGGTAAAGAGGTATTGTTGAAGGCTGTGGTTCAATCTAGGGGTGTCAATACGGGTTGGCGGGTCGTGTTAGGGTCAACCCGGACACGACACGATTATTTTTAGGTCGACACGAACACGACACGATTATTAAACGGGTTAGGCCCCTTCGACCCAAACACGACACGATTAAATATGGGTCAACACGAACACGACACAAATAACCCGTTTAATAAACGGGTTTGGTGGGTCGTGTCATTTGACACGTTTAAATGACCCATATATGACCCCTTTAACCCGTTAATTGCTTATTTCACTAAATAACACATTAAAAATAATCCTTAGAAAAAAAAAAAAAAAAACATTAAAAAAATAAAATAAAAAGTAATCAAGAGAAATACGTGCTATGAAAAATTACAGAAATGAAAAATCCAGTCAAGATATCAGACAAAAACCTTATAAAAAAAATCATCCAAATCAAAAGTAATATGTGCTATGAAAAAATTACAGAAACGAAAAATATATAGATCTACATCCATTAAAATTAAATTATAATAACTGAGCACAACTGTACAACAACAAGAAGAAAAGAACTCAGATATATATTTATTTCAGATCTATATCTATTTTGATTACAAATGAAAAAAAAAATGAAGAATGGAGAGTTGATCATCGGAACAGACGGCGTGTTGAGGTGACGCCGACGAGGTGGAAGCTGCGGCGCCGGCTGAAGCCTGAAGAGAGAGAGGAAAGGGAGAGGCGTGGGAGAGAAAGAGCTGATGTGAGGAAATTACAAAGGAGAGGGAGGAGTGGAGCGGCTGCGTGAGTGAGGGTGAGGGTAAGGGAAAATAATGAGTTAGGGTTCAAAGTTTGACTTTATATAATATTGTGATAATTACAAAAAATACCCTTAAACATAAAATTACATATTTACCCTTACTATTCGTGTCAACCCGTGACCCGCTAAGCATAACCCGAACACGACACGATTATTAAACGAGTTAAGTGGGTTGACCTGTTTATTGACACGACCTGTTTAGTCTCAACCCAAACCCGCAATAATCGTGTTCGTGTCGTGTCGACCCATCGTGTCGTGACCCATATTGCCACCCCTAGTTCAATCTGTTCCTACTTACTCCATGTCTTTATTTCGCTTGCCTAGGTCTCTGATTAATGATCTCCATAGAATTAGTGCTAATTTCTGGTGGGGATCGGATCTTGAGAAGAAATGGTTGCACTGGTGTCGTTGGAGTAAGCTGTGCATTAGCAAAGATGAGGGTGGGTTGGGGTTTCGTGACTTGTCCATTTTTAATCAGGCCCTTTTAGCAAAACAAGTTTAGAGAATCCATCACAACCCCCAGAGTCCTCAAGCATTATTACTTTGGGGACTGCTCGATTCTAAATGTTGTTGGTGGTTTTTCTTCATCTTATTTGTGGAGAAGCCTGTTATGGGGTAGAGAGCTTATGGAGGTGGGTTCTAGATAGTGCATAGGTTCTGGTGATTCGGTCTTGGTGTATCATGACCGCTGGATTCCTCGTCCGTTGACGTTCAAAATCATTTCTCCTCCGGTTTTAGGTAATGAGGCTTTAGTTAGAGATCTTAAGCTTCCTTCTTGCTCTTGGAATGAAATTCTGATCAAGGAATCCTTTTTACCTGCTGATGCTGATTTCATTCTTAGTCTTCCTTGTTCTTCTTCTGCTCGGAGTGATTCCCTTTGTTGGCATTTTGATAAGTTTTGCGCTTTCTCGGTTAAGAGCGCGTATCATCTGGGTTGCTCAGTCCTTGCTAGTAATTCTACTTCTGGGTCAGGCCTTAGTGGTTTTGAGGCTTGGTGGAAATATCTCTGGCGGATCAAAATCCCGTCCAAGGTTAAGCTGTTTGTATTGAAGGCGTGCAATGAATGGTTACCTACTCTGCTGAACTTAGCTAAGCGGGTTGTGTCAGTGGAGAGCTGGTGCCCTTTCTGCTCCAGTAAAGTGGAATCAGTCCTCCATGCTCTATGGAATTGCAAAAGTTTAGCTGAGATCCGTAGTGGTTTTGTGAAGCCTAAGAATATGGTTCTTTAGGAGAATACATCCTTCTTGGATTTTATGGTTTTGTGTAGAAATCTGCTGCTGTTGGATGAGATGGAGCTGCTTTGTCTGATTCTTTGGCGTACTTGGTTTCGTCGCAATGTGAATGTTCACAATTCTGATGAGGTTCTGGTGAGTGAAATTGTGCCTTGGTCAGTTAAGTTCTGGGAGGAGTTGGGGCAGGTGAGTGTGAAAGCTGATAGCAGTCCCAGCAGTTGCGAGATAATTGTTCCTTCTTGGTGCCCTCTTAATGCTGGTGTCTTCAAGGTGAATACAGATGATGCCTTGGATGGAATTATGAAAAGGGTTGGTACTGGTGCAATTATCAGAGATTGGCAGAGGTGGGTTATGGCTTTTTGTTCACAGGTTTTCTCTGCCAACTTCTCTCCATTAATTGCTGAATCTATGGCAATCCTTCAGGGACTGAGGTTTGCGCTGGACTCAAGTCTTTGGCCCTATCTCATTGAGTCTGATTCGCAGGTTGTTGTTTCTCTGGTGAACTCTGCTTCAGCTCCTTTGTATGAGGTTGGTCTTGTTATTGCTGATATTCTCGAACTCTTATCTAAATCTCCTAGTTACGGGGTTTGTTTTGTTCCTAGAAAAGCTAATATGGTAGCTCATTGTCTTGCCAAGTTTGGTTTGTCGTTAAATTCTGATTTTTTCTGGATGGAGGAGGTTCCACCGAGTGTGGCTCCGATTGTTTTGGCGGAGACCCAAAACTACTGTAATCATTTTTATTAATGAAATCTTCCTTTCAAAAAAAGTTAGAAAAATTCTAAAAACACTTTCTTTTTCCAAAATTATCCCTTTTATATTTTGGCACTCATATTCTAAAGAAACTCCATTTAAAAAAATTAAATTTCTAAAAACAATTTATTTTATTTTAATTGAATACCTCTCTTTAGAAAATTTGGAACGGGAATGGAAAAGAGACATGAAATAATCAAATGAAAATAGAACAGAGAATAAAACTGAACAAAATTGAGGAGATCGAAACTATTTTGGAGATCAAATTGTGAAAATAGGAAAACAATATTTGATTTCCTTTTTTGGATTTTAACTTGAGTAAAAAAAAAATCTATTGAGTAAAAAAATAATTTTAAATATGTTTTTCTGGGAAAAAAAATTTATATATATTTTCTTGTGATGGTGATAATTGAACGTGGTTGATATTTGAGAAAAATAAAATTGATTTCAAATTTGGTTGAACAAGAAAACTATATATATATATATATATAAGGTGATGATAATGACGAAGGATATGATGATGTGTGAGAAAAATTATTTTCAAAAAAAGAAAAAGATATTTTAGGGTTTGTAAAACAGGAAAAAAAAATACACAAAAGAAGAAAAAAACAAAACTAAAGAAGGAAAAATAAAAACTTGTTTCCTAAAAAGAAAAAATTGGAGTGTTCGTAGAACTTTTTTGTCTTATTTAGTAATTTTAATTCAAGTTAAAATTGTCATTAAAAAATAATAATTAAAAGCCCTTTCGGGTCGTAACTCAGCTTGTAGATGGATGAGTTTGAAGCTTGAACAAATAACTCTCAAGTCGGCTCGAATCCTACCAATAGCAAAAAACTTTAAAAAAATACATGGTCTAGATAGCTGGATAGATAGTGTCAAAAAAATTAAAATTTAAATAGAGTGTAAACAGAAAATTAATGGATTGTTAACGGCATTTTTCTTTTTATATAAGAGAAATATTTTTTTGAACAAGTATACCCTTATCTACCTTTTCACTTTTATATTATTATATTTTCCTCTCAGACAGCATTAATGTGGTTTTCATTTTTACTTCTTCTCTCTCGAAAACTTTACCTCTCTCGGTAGAAACTTTGTCTCTCGATAGAAACTCTCTTCTCACATTCTCTCTACATAAACTTTGCCTTTCAGACAACATTAATGCGGTTATAATAATTTTTTTTTTTTAAAAGTTATTTAGATGGGCTATTTTTTATTAGTCCCTTAAGTTTAGGACTATTGATGATTTTTGGCCTTATAAATTTACTACCTTTGAGTTTTGACATGTTAACATCATAAAATTATATCGCCCAATGTTGTTTTGAGGTATTAACAAGTCTATTAATGTTTTAAGTTGGATTTGTTACGATGTTGTTTGCATATGGTATATCAAAAAACAAAATCATAAATTTATTGTAATATTAATAATTGATTCACACTTTGAATGTAAATATTCCAACGGATTCAATTATATCATGATATTTGTACATTCATGAAATATACTTATAATATTCATGAAATACACTTAAAATTGAGAAATATACTTATGATGCATTTGTTACAAGAGATTGGACACTAATCCCAATCTAATCCTATGTTTGTGGTCTACACGTGATTGGATTTCTCTAATCCTGTGTAGAAAAATAGTCCCATTATGGTGGGATTATTTTGTCCCAGTCTTTTGTTATACACTTATACCTTCTTCTTTCTTTCCTTATTTTAATTAAATTATTTATTTATAAAATATTAAATTTATTTAATCCATCTTAAAATTAATTTAATTCTTTTTAAAATATTAATATATTTTATTCTAACATTATTTTTTTTAATATCAATTAAAAAGCAAATGTTGTTTTATTTCAAATAATTTTTAAAAATAATTTAAATAATTTTTAAAAATAATTTAAATCATTTTTAAAAATAATTTAAATAATTTTTTTTAACTAAATTTAATTTAAAATAATTTTATCTTTCTTTGAATTAAATTGATTTTTAAATCAATTTAATGTAATATCCTATCATGTTTATTGTTATATTCATACAAATGCACTAGTTTAATACACGTGAAACCGGTATTGTTTTATAAATACACTAGTTTCATATATATGAAACCGGTGTGTGTTTGGTATGGCTTTTGTAGAGGCCGTAAGCATTTTTTAAATGTTAGAAGTTGTTTTAAGGTTTTTTATTTTTTATTTTTTATTTTTTTTATTTTTTTATTTTTTGTTTGTTTGTTTGTTTGTTTGGCAAATTTCAAAAACAGCTTTTTTAATCTAAAAAAATAAACCATTTTGTGTCAAGAAGCTCTTTTTGAGCTTTTTTAATACATTTGCATTGCCAATACTATCCTCTATGAATTTTAAATATTCCATCAGATACCCATTCTATTACAGAACCTTATTATATTTGAATACTCATCAGACATCATTTGTATCTCCTCATCTTCATTGGCATTCAAACCACAAGTTTTCATCTATCACTTGTAAGTTCAAATCAACTGTAAGTTCAAAAACAAATGAAGAAGAAATCAATTGAGGAATTTTAAATAAATAAATAAATCAAATTTTAATCAAATTTAATTTAAAATAATGTTATTTTTCTTTTCTTTGAATTGCTTTAAAATGATTTTATTTATTTAAAAATTAATTTAATATAATTTTATACTAACCTCTAACAAAAGACAATTTTGTTCAATTTTTTATTTATTCAATTCTATGTTATACCAAACAAAAGACGGTGTTATTTTAGTCAAATCCATATTGTATCAAACCTATCACAGTACTAACTTAGTCCAGTTTAATCCAATCCAATACCACGTACCAAACGCAACCTTATAAGATAGAGTAGCTCATACTATCGAAAATTCACATAATATTTACAATTTTTTTAGTACAAATTTAAGATTTGGGAGAGTAGATACCACATGAACACATTACGTCATTACCTCAACATATTTATTAGAAAATGCATTTGAATATCATTCAAATAGAGATAAATGTCAAAATTCTTGTAATGATTGGGAATTTTGTATAGAGATAAATGGCATTCTATTTTTGAGAATTTCTTAATACATTTTTTTTTTTTTTTTTTGATATAGAACAGAACATTACAAGGAAAAAGGAAAAAGGAAAAACAGGGCTGCATCCCAGCCAGAGAAACTCCCTATTAGAGGAGAAAGCCAATTGAGCCAGTTTATGTGCCAAGGTATTCCCAGAAGCGGAAATCGCAGGACACAAACAACAACCAGCATCTAAACTAAAGGCCTTAATATCATTAACAATGAATTTAGATTCCCTAAAAGAGGGAAGAGGATCTTTGATAACAGAAACAGTCAAAGAAGAGGAAACTTCAGTAAAATCAACTTTGACATTATGGAATTGGGCGAACAAAAGACCCTCCCGCAAAGCTATTAGATTAGCTACTTCAAAACTGTAAATTCCAGGCACCTGATTAGAACGAGCAGCAATAACCATACCTTTATCGTCCCGAATAGTAGCCCCAATACCAATAGACCTGACATTCTCACGCCGCATAACTGAAGTATAAAAATCTTGGGGGAGGAGGAATCCAATCAGCAGCAGAGGACCTGGTGTTAAAATGAGGAGGCCTAGCTGCTAACTCTCGCTTGGAACATTGGAATTCTGACAAAAAAGCCTCAGCTCCAGAAACCAAAAACTCAACACATTTACTCTTTCCACAATTCAAAAAAAAATTCCTATTCTCCCATAAAGCCCAGGCAATAATACAAAAACGATAGAAATCTGTCTTGCCAATACGGTGAAGGAAAAGCACAAAAATATCCATTACCGAAAGATGAGCCAAATTAAGAATAAAGCAATCAAAACGAGCATAGCTCTAAGCCTTTTTAGACCCTTTACACTAGAACAAAGCATGACCAGAAGACTCACACGGCACAGCACAACAATTACAACGGGGAGAATCCACAACCCTTCTCTTACATAGATTTTCCAAAGAAGGCAACGCGTCCAAACAAGCTCGCCAAATAAAAATACGAACTTTCGGCGACACGTTGAGACTCCACAAAGTGTTCCACCACTTCTGAGAACAAGAAGAATTGGACACAGAGGAAACTAACCTTTGCTCCAAAGCAAGACGATATCCGCTTTGGACCGAATACACCCCATTCTTCTCGAAATGCCACATGAGAGAATCACTGCCACCAAACCAACTAATAGGAATAGACAACACCACATCCCTATCAATAGGCAACAAATCACGGTCAAGCTTAACAAAATCCCACCAACGCCTATTCACATCAAAAAGATCAACCACCAGTAAATCAGAATTAGAATTGGGAGTGACAGTTTTAAAAGAATTCGGCCTAGGCAACCAACCATCTTTAAAAACTTTAATACTTTTGCCATCTCCAACCACCCACCTTAAACCGTTTAAAAGTAACCTCCTACCCCAAATTAAACTCCTCCAAATATGTGAGCACCCTGCTTTAACAGAAGCTGACAAAAAATTCCCAAACCTGAAATACGTTGCCTTCAAAATTTGGGCAGCAATAGAATCCGGACCATTCAACACTCTCCAAGCTTGTTTGGCCAAAAGAGCTTGGTTAAAATAAATTAAATCCTTAAACCCTAACCCACCACAGCTTTTAGGTTTACACAAAGCCTCCCATTTCACCCAAATAATCTTCCTTTTCCCACCTCTAGAACCCCACCATAACTTGGAAGTCATAGCACTTAGATCTTTGTATAAACCAATAGGGAGTTGGAATAAACTCATAGAATAAGTTGGAACCGCCTGTACGACAGCTTTAATTAATACCTCCTTGCACCGAAAAAGAACGGACTATCATTCCAACCCCTAAAATTTTTCCAGACTCTTTCCTTAATGTCATTGAAAAGCCGGATCTTATTCCTTCCAACCATCGTAGGAAGACCAAGATACTTGTCTAGACTATTACAATCCGCTATACCCAACAAAGCTTGAATATCATTTCTAGACCCCATATCCACGTTCGGGCTAAATGTGATCTTCGACTTTTGGAGATTGATTTGCTGGCCCGATCCACGTTCATACACAGCAAGAATTCTCCTTATACATAAACCGCTCTCTCTATTAGCCCTACAAAAAAGTATACTATCATCGACAAAAAACATATGACTTACAATTGGACCTCCACGGCAACACTTAAAACCAAGACCCCTGCCATTCTTCTCAGAACTTGAGATCAAACCTGAGAGAGCTTCCGCACAAAGGAGGAAAAGGTAGGGAGACAAGGGACATCCCTGTCTAAGACCTCTGGAAGGCTGCAAAGAACACACCCGATTGCCATTAAGAAGGAAAAAGAGACTCGTTGAGGAGACACAATCCAAAATCAAATTAATGCAGTTGATCGGAAAATTCATCTTTACCAAAACCGCATGGAGAAAACTCCATTCAACCTTATCATACGCTTTACTCATATCCAGTTTTATAGCCATTGTACCCTTTTTACCAGATTTTTTCCTAGCTATCGAATGGAGAGACTCGAACGCTACTAGAACATTATCAAAGATGTATCTACCCGGGACGAACGCTGACTGATTAGGAGAGATTAAATCAAGAGGATGGACCTTTAACCTAGATGCCAAAACCTTTGTCAGTGTCTTATACACCACACTACACAAAGAAATCGGCCTAAAGTCTTTGGGAGAGGAAGGATTATTAATTTTCGGGATAAGCACTACATTAGTAGAATTAAAATCTCTGATAGAAGAATTACCATTAAGCACACTCAGACACACTTTAGAGAACTCCTCCCCAATAAAACCCCAAAATTTTTGAAAGAAGATGGCATGGAAACCATCCGGACCTGGAGCTTTCGTCGGACTTAAATCAAATACAACAGACCTAACCTCCTCTGGTCTAAAATCAGCTCCTAATTCGACCCTATTACAATCACTGAGAGAAGATGTAATTCCTACAGTAGCATCCCTGATTTCATGACTAGAAGGATCAGAAGACTGAAAAATGGAGGAGAAGTATTCCTGAATAACAAAAGCCAAACCAATTTCACTTTGTTGTACTCGGCCACCACTATCAACAAGTGACTATATACAATTCTTTCTCCTCCTAGCTGAAGCTCTAGCGTGGAAATACTTAGAATTTCGATTACCCACCTCCAACCAATCGACTCGAGAACGTTGCTTCCAATAGGATTCTTCACTCTCAAGGAGCCCCTCAATCGAATTTTCTAGAGATTTGATCAACCCCATAACCCTAACCTTATCACAAGACTTATACAATTCATTAATCTCCCTATTCCTAATCAAAATTTGATTACTAAAATTCTTGAAACGATCAATACTCCACCCTCTAAGTCGAATAGCACACCGGTTGAGCTTATTATTAAAATCTTCCACCAAAGCCGAAGGACCATAATCCTTCCACGACTGCTCCACAACACTGCCCAAATCACTTTCTTTCAACCAAAAAGTTTCAAACCGAAACGGCCAAACTCTAATTTTTTGAGGTCTACACACACGGTTGAAAGTCAGGAGGAGAGGACGATGGTCCGAAGAATTAAAACCCAAAATTTCCACTTTAATATAAGCAAATATATCCCTCCACCGATTATCAGCAAAAAACCTATCCAGACGCTCCTGAATATTACCAACCCCATCTCTTCTATTATTCCATGTAAGCCTAGGGCCAGAACAACCCAAATCAAACAGGTTACAATCATCAATCACTTGTCTGAACCGAATCATGCCCGAGATCGACTTATCTGAGCCTTTCAGCTTCTCATTCGAACACATCAATTCGTTGAATCCCCACCACATACCCAAGGTAACTTATCTGTATCTCTGAGACGCCTCAAGAGAGACCACGATAATACTTTTTTGCCAGGAGAAGGATCACCATAGAAGCCCGAAAAACGCCATTGGAATCCATCTTCTATAAGTATAATAGCGTCAATATGACCTATCGAAAATGACTTTATAGTTACCATTAGATCTTTCCTCCATAATAACATAAGCCCACCACTCCTACCATTAGAGTCCACCACAAACCCATCACCGAACCTGAGCCGTTCTCTAACAGATTCTGCCCTACGACCACACAATTTCATTTTCGAAAGAAAAACAAAATCAGGGGAATGTTTCTTCAGCAACTTTAACAAGGTTACGAACGCACAAGAATTCCCCAATCCACGTACGTTCCAGCTCAAGCCAATCATAATTCCCGGCGTGCTTAGGAATCAGGCAGCGCCGAATTAACTCCTTCCGAATTAGACACACTAACCTTTCTTTTCTTCTGAATTCTGCTCTCCTATAAAGGATTGAGAACCACTTTCCGTTTACCCATATGAATGCCCACACCTTTCCCTTCCACTATAGACTGAGCTTTTCCTACCCTCGCTGACCTTTTCCATTTTTTTGAACTTTTCATCTTTGAGGAAGAAATAATTTCTAACATCTCAGATTGGAACATGGGAGTATCTAAAATCACACTATCATCTATCTCTACACAGCCCACCATACAATTAGACATCCCACCTAGCTTATCTGATACCATCTGGACCTTCTCACTAATATTGGACTCACTTGGGCCTACTTCCCATACCTCTTTACCCAAATTCGACCCAGGCCCAACTAAAGGGATAAGGGTTTCCAAGCTGGCCCCCACTATCCCCTTTCTTGAAACTGCCTCTAAAATTGCAGCATCTCTCTGCTGGGAACTAAGAACACCATCATTTTTGTTTTGTAATTCCTCATTAATCAGCTCACAACCCCCCTCCAACTGTCTATTCTTATCGGGAGAACTACCATCTGACTTAGATGGACCTTTGATTTTCCTTCTATCAACAACCGAAGCCCTCATCCACGAACCAAATCTGGTGGTCGTACTTGACAACGCTGCAGATTTAGCCTCCGTATCCAAACAATCCTTAATCACATGGCCGATTTTCCCACAAGCATAACAGAATTCTAGAAGCCTCTCATACTTCAACCCAACCAACACTATATTATCAAATTTATCTAACTTTAGACGAAGCCATCATTTCAGAGGTTTGGAGATTTCAATTAGAACTTTCACTCTCATAAATTTACCCTAACAATCTTTAGCTTCCATCGGAATCTCAATCACTTCACCTAATTGTTCCGCCAGCCATTTAGCAGTTCTTCTATTCATACATATAAGAGGAACATCATGAATCTGTACCCATAACTCAACCTTATTAAAACCCAACAGAGCTATTTCTCCCATTCCTCTTAGCTTTTCTAGAGCTATCAAGCTTTTATCGAAATACCACGGACCCCTTTGCCAAATCCGATTCCTATCTTCCTGATTTTTAAAAAGAAACATGAAGATATTATCACCAAGAGATTCGATTTCCATAGCTCCAAACTGGTTCCATATCTGTTCAATCAACCCCTTAAAAGCTTCTCTATTCACCTTTTTCCCAGATAGGACCTTCCCCACTAAACACCGACCGACATCAGCCACTCTATCCCTTTAGACTTCTTCCAGCATCTCATGTATCGCTACATCTTCATCCGCCAGAGAGAGATTTTCATAGAGCTTCGCAATCTTTGACTTCATAGATTAAACAAGAAAGAGAAAACTTAGAAAACTAACAAAAGCAACCCACACCTCCTTCACCAAGGAAGACCTACTCTTAAAAGACCTTTCTGCTTTTACACTTTTAACTCAGAGAGAAAAAGGGAAAAGACAATTCATGTAACTTGTTAGTACGAATTTCTTAATACATACTTACTTAAAATAAACCACAAGAGAAATCAATTATTAAAATAAAAAAAATCAATTATTATTACTGTTATAGGTAAAAGTCGACATAAAGGACAGGTCATCACCATAAGAGGCCACGTAAGCAGGAGTCAAGAGAAGTCAACTCGTAGGGGCAGGAATCCCCCAAAGTAACTTACTCGGCTAAAGCTAAAGCAACCCGATCACAAACGAAGAGAATTGGCTCGGGCAGCAAAGCCTGCTCGGGCATGCTCGGGATCCGATAAAAAAGATAGTGTCAGCATTCACGTCCCGAACACATGAGCAGAATCAGCAATTAGCATCCCCACGATAAACAACGGTGCAGTTGCCCAGAGTTTAACAAGGAAACAAACAGGTTTCCCGCAAATAGAGGAAAAAGAATCCTGTCTAAACGCGGATTCTTTCAAACCGGGAAACATGTTACACTCAAGAAGGAAACAGAATCCGCTTAGGACCGAACAATCGCCCAACACTTGGGCACCACGCCACCAAACCCTAGCGACACCCACAAACCCTAGTAGCATTATGTATAAATACCCATGTAACACACAAGAGAAAGGGGACGAATCAGAGAGAGAGAGAGGTGAGAACACAATATTTTGTAACAGTTTTTCATAGTGGATTCTACTTCGTTGCTAAGGCAACAATCCGTGGATGTTTCTCCGGTCATCAGAGTTTTACCACGTAATTACGTATATTATTCTTCTTTGTTTTCAATCATTATCATTCTTAAAGTAGTATAAGCTGAAATCAAAATGTTGACTGGGTGACCACGAAAAATCACCGTCAACAATTGGTGCTAGAAGGAGGGGGTTTTCAAAAAATTTGTGAAACAATGGCTGGCGAAGGAGATGGTAGCGATTCCAGATACAGTCAAAGTTTGTCAAATAACGAGCTGGGTTCAACACCTAGTATGGAGGATGACATCACCCTCAATACTGCGGATGCTACCTTAACAACAGCAGACCAATCAGTTGCCTTGGCTAGTATCCAACGTTTCCCCACAACTAATGAAGAGTTTGTGCAACGATTTCGTGTTTCCCTGCAACAACTTATATCAGACGCGAAAAGGCAAGGGGTTGACCTTTCCACTACAAAGGGTCTGATGTCACCTCACAATCTATCCGCTCCAAATCAGCAGGTAACGAGATTGCGTTCCACGGTGGTGATACCAACACCTGACGCGCCCCTAAAGGCAAGACGAGATCCTACAGACAGGCCAGAGATTTTGTCCGAAAGATTAGCCAAGGGTAGTGGGGAGCATAGAGAGGAGAATGATTCTGACAGAGGGTATGACCAGGATCGGATGGTCAGGGATTGAGACTGTCCTAGGAGACGTACTCATCGGAGAGATCGGTCATTGTTCTCGGGAGAAAGTGAGCAGAATCATCATCGCAAGCACCAAAGGGGCACAGTTCGGCTACATGGCTTAAACCGAGAACACAGAGAATTGAATCCAGAGGAAAAAGGTCAAAAGCTGACCATAAGTCAAAATTTTAACGCGATGGGGGAACCGGAAGGAGATAGAGACATACTCATACAAAGCCTGACCCGGGAGGTACAAAACAATTGTCAATAGATGGATGCTTTGGTCAGGCGGTATGGGCGCAATGAAATGTCGGATAATGAATCAGGCAGCCCTTTCACCAATGGAGTTCTAAGGATGCCTTTCCCGGAGAGGTTCAGGATGCCACACGTAGAGCAGTTCAAGAAAGATACTGATCCGAAAGAACACGTCCGGAGGTATAGGAGCGCTATAGCACAATATGTCCACAATGACGCCCTGTTATGTTTGAATTTTCCACAGACTCTTGGGGATCTAGGTTCTCAGTGGTTCGGTAGATTGCCAGCAGCAAGCATAAGCAGCAAGCATAAGCAGCTTCAGCGAACTAAGCAAAGCTTTCTCAAGGCAGTTCCTCGGGAATGTACACAGGAAGAAATCAGTGGCTCACTTGTCCCAGCTTAAATAGGGAAAAGATGAGTCATTGAAGAAATACTTGGGAAGGTTCGGTCAGGAAGTGTCAGAAATAGGGAGTGCAAACGATGAAGCCATCATTGCAGCATTCATCAACAACCTTCAGAACGGCCAGCTGTCCTTTGATTTAAGAAGAGCTCGTCTAACCAGTTATGCAGACATGATGGACATGGCTGGGGGTTATGCCTTAGCCGAGGAAGAAGAGATTGCGATAGGAGGTTACTTTGTACATGGTAGTCATCCAGAAGGAGCCAAAACAAAAGACCAAGCTAAGGCATCAGACACCAAAGATGACAAGCTAAAGAATAAAGCACGGGATGCACGGGATGGCCGGGATGGTCACCGGGCTTATGATCCAAAAATCGATCAGCCTCGCCAAAAATTCCAGGGCAGATACACAAATTACACCCCGTTGAAGAAAGACCATGATGAGGTATTAGCTATCTTGGAAGAAAAGAATATGTCCAAAGATCCGCCAAAGAAGTCAACTTACGCTCGGAGGGACACTACCAAGTATTGCAGATTCCATAAAGAGAACGGACACGAGACATCCAAGTGCTTCCAGCTAAGGGATCACATCGAAACCCTCATCCGAGAAGGGCACTTAAAGGACATCGTCCTAAAAAAGGTCGAGAAGGCAGATGGACAGAAAGATAGCCGACATGGTGGATGGGAAAAGAAGCTGAGTCCCAAGAGAGCTGGAGATGGAGCAATCAACACCATCTTTGGAGGGCCAGCTACTGGTAAAAGTAACAGGGAGAGAACCCAGGAAATTCGGGAAGCCATGGAAGTCCGAAGAAACCTCGATGTCAACTCCATTGAACCTGATCCAAAAAGGATCAAGGAAGGCTAGGATCCAATCATCTTCACAGAGGCTGATTCTCACGGAGTAGACGTAAAGCCAAATGATGCGTTGGTCATCAGTGCTCGAATTGTGCACAGGGAGGTTCATCGGATCTTGATTAATAATGGAAGCTCAGCGAATATCTTAAGTGCAGAGGTGTACGATCAGTTAAGATTGGATAGAAAGGACTTACAGCCATTTCATGCCCCACTCAGAGGGTTTGGCGGGGCAGAAGTAAGGTCACTCGGCACAGTAAAACTACCAGTGAAGATCGGGAAGGCCCCCTGCCAGAAGACAGTATTACTCGATTTTATGGTTGTAGATACAGAGAATTGGCCATACAACGTCCTGCTCGGCCGGCCATTCCTGAATAAAGCAGAGGCACTCGTGTATATTACTGAGGCCAACACCACCAGCTTCATCAAGAAGAACATAATATACAGGTTCGGGATTCCGAGCATCATCATAACAGATAATGGGACCCAGTTTGACAACAATAAATTCATGGAGATGTGCGAAGAATACAAAATCGCAAAATATTACGCATCTCCCGCCCATCCTCAAACCAATGGTCAGACAGAAGCAGTAAACAAAGTGATCAAGCATACGCTGAAAGCAAAGCTGGAGGCAATGAAGGGTTGCTGGGCGGACAAGTTGCCTGAGGTACTATGGGCATACCGAACAACTATGAGGTCATCCATAGGGGAAACTCCGTTCGCATTAGCATTTGGAACGGAGGCTGTTATCCCGGCAGAAACAACTTTCACCTCCCCCAGGGTCCGATTATACAGTTCCGAGTACAATGTCAACATGTTACAGCAGAACTTAGATGAATTGGAAGAAGTCAGAGACGCAGCACAAGTAAGGAATGCAGCGTATCAACAAAGGGTTGCGAGGTACTACAATTCTCACGTTCGTGTGCGGAAATTCCAGCTCAGAGATTTGGTGCTGAGAAGGGTATCCCCAAACACCAAAGACAAATCGGCAGGATCTCTTGTTGACAAATGGGAGGGACCGTACATCATTAAAGGAATCGCTGGACATGGAGTTACATGATAGCCCGACCAGAGGGTATCCTAGTGCCCCGACCATGCAATGCACAGTACCTCAAAATCTTATATCCTTAAAAAGGAACCCATCCATATTTTTATGTTAATTTGCTCTGTTTTGGTTCAGTTTTAGCTTCGCATTGATTGTTTCAGAGTTATTCGCTGATTTCATCACTATGTTGATTATCTAGTAAAGTTCATTTGCCAATAAAAAAGTTATTCAGTGAAGTCGATGAGTTCCATGATCAAAGAGCAACACTTCAACAGCGGCCACTCAAAAGCCGACCAAATAAACTCCAAAGAAAAAAAAAATGAGAAGAGAATAAAATTCGGGCGCTATAAAACCGCGAGAGAGCAGACGAGTAGTGCTCGAAGGGCGAAAAAGCTGAAATAGTGTGCACGTCTCGCATCTCTTGGCAAAAAGACAAAAACCGAGGCACCAAGGTGATTGGAAAACTGCTCGGAGCGCCACTAGAAAGGCTAGTGAGATGCGCAGCCGTATTGGTTGGTGCATATTACCCCAATGATTCGACGAAACCTTGCACAGATAAAACCGGGAGACGTCCTAGGTGACTTGTGCAAGGACCTTAAAGTATGGTCGTGGTGAGCCTCGGCGTAACGTTGAGGTAAAACGACCTTAACAAAAGGCTGAAAGATAAATGCCAGTTAAATAAGATACTCGGCTGAATTAATTAAATGCCAGTTAAATAAGATACTCGACTGAATTAATTAACTGCCAGTTAAATAAGATACTCGGCTAAATTAATTAACTGCCGGTTAATAAGATACTCGGCCAAAGTAAAGCTAGGAATTTCCAAAAAAATAGCCGAGCACAAGCTATCAAATAAATTATACTCAGTACAGATTTAGTTCATCCCGTTTATGTTTTTCATGCAGCGAGTTAGAAACAGCGGAAAAACATAAGAATAAAGATTCATATATATATATATGGGCAAAGGTGAATACAAAGATCATTACAAAATTAATCAAATACAAGATCAAGAAGACAGCGTTGGGGGTTGTGAGCTGCTCCCGCCGACGCTCGGGTCAGGTTCCATTACGTACTCGCTCAGGAGGCTATCATCAGTGGGCCATACGATCACGTCTTCTCCTTCATCATCCATCCAGGTGCTATAATCAGTCCCAGGGACGGGTCCAACATCAGGATTCTCACCATCAATCCCCGCTTTCTAACAAGCGTAAAAAGTGGAGAAGGAATCGGCAGTATGAACCTTCAGATGCATAGGATATGGCATCTTACCTTTACTCCGGCAATATGCATGACACTCTTTCATCTGGATCCGAAGAGACTCCAGAGATGTATCCACATATTTCTTAATTGAAAGGCTCTAGTTGGCCCTAGCCCGGTCAGTTGCCCTATTCTTCATCTTGAAGAACTCTCCAGCCGAGACCATTCCCCGTTGGAACTCCCGGAGAAGCAAAGCATCATAGGCTGGAGATCTCTTAAAACGATCGACCCCCTGTATCTCCAACTCCAACTCCAGCCTAGCTTCCTTCGACAGGGACTTAACTGTCAAGGCTTGACGCTCCAAGTCTTCGATTCGGTGCTCATAAGATGATTTAGCGTCTTCTGCATTCTGCTCGGCCTGGAGCAAAGCATCATGAGTAAATGACAACTAATCTTGCAAAGTCTTAGCCTCCTCAGCAGCAAAAGACGTTTTCTGCTCAGCCTCCATTTGGCGGGCCAAACATTGATCTAGGAGCACCTGATTTGACCTGGCCCCTTCCTGACAAGCTAACTCAACTCGAGCGCGGCGATCATCACTCTCCTTTAGTTGGGCTTCTAGCCGTTTTATTCTTTCTTCCTGGGCTTCACCGGCTCGGCAGGCCTCAGACATTTCGGCCACCATCTATAGCAAATCAACAGCGAATAAAAAAGTGAAGCAACAGTAGCAAAAGAAAATACAAAAATATAAAATTATACATATAGTTGAAGCGTTTCTCACATAGGAGGCACTGTTAAAGAAGCTGCAGAGTTGGTCAGACGGAGTACCAACCCTAAAACGACTCCAATGATCCTCCCCAATGTAAGCATGGCTCGAGGACATGGCTTTCAACATGGACTGGGGGGTAGGATCGCCAGGTTGACCCGGTAACCCTGAACCAACAGCACCAGCATCAGGCATAGCGGTAGATGTTTGGGCTTGGGGGAAGGAGCCTACGAGAGTTCCAGCCCGAAACTCAATACGATCACCAGGGGGGTTGAAAAAAGCCCATTTCCAACACTGACGCCGGTTTCCTTGTCTCCTGAAGATGAATCAATATATGCGACTACCCGAGGAATCTTCGGGGTAGGACGCTGATGTAGTAAAATCTGTTTTCAATTTACTAAGAAAGTTCGTTCACTGGGATCGGCGATTCTATCGGTCAAAGCCAATTAAATCTAGTAAGGATTTACTCTAAGTGCGAAAAACTAAGTTACATAATGCTATTCTTTGGAAGTTTGTTTAATTCTAAAATTAATCTAAATTATGAGAATCTGAACTAAAACTGAAATCAATTAAAATCAAATCAAAGATCACACAAGGGATGAATATATGGAGAGAAATACTAGGGAATCGATGCACCTTTCTTAGACACTCAATACTCACACTTAGTCTCGTTAAACACTTCAATCTAGTTTACGGGTTTGTTTTCAAGATAATTCAATTAGGTTCAAAGATCCTTTCCTTACTCAACATGGCACAACGGTCATGCAACGAATACGGATTAATGATCTAGGGTTCTTCCTATTACTCACACACGGTCATGTAATGAGCAGGTTGTCAAACCCATATTTTACACAAAACCTCGGGCCAAATTAACATAACACGGTCATGCATATATCGATTTTCTTGTTTATTAAGCTTGTGCATCACCAGAATTAAATGGAACGGTCATCCACATCTAAACCTTATCTCATGGGTAAACTAAGCATAGATCACAACACAATCAGAGAAAGTAGAATAGAGCAATTAATTCAATAAACAAAACTAAAACCCATTGATTAACAAAAGATAGACTAATTGTTCACATAGAGTATCAAAATCGGTTACATCAATCCCCTAGTTAGAGGTTTAGTTACACATCATGGAGAGAAAAAAACATAGAAGAGATGAAGAGAAAACCCATTATGGTGAGATGCTATTCTAACCCGAGAACTCCGTATCTTCTAGTTTCCAAGAATCCTCCAATGATGGATGGAATTGAATGAAAGAATGAATATATCAGAGTGGTGTGTTTTTCTGTCATTTATTTCTAAGAATCGGCCCCTTAATATCTTTCGTTTCTTTAGGTTCTTCGCCCCGTCCTGAGAAAACGAGGAAAATGGATTACCGCTGCCCGTGCCGCTGAGTGGGCACTTGCATTTCCAACACTTCAAGCGGCGACGCTGACTGGATAGGAAGAGCGCTGCGGGCCGATGGAGAGACCGCTGGAGAGGCCCTGCCTGCTGAGCGGTCTGTCTGCCGCTTGAACCCTTCTCGACCGCCGATGATGCACTCACCTGATGAGCGGCTTGGGCCGCGGTAAATGGCATTTTTAGCCCTTTTCTTCATCTTCTGACTCTATCTTCTCCCAAATAAGATCCGATCAATTCTTCTATGGAAAGAGACCTACAAAGGCTTAACAAACACATCAACCCACCAAAAGGACCCAAGAAACAAGCATATACATAGGAAAAATGGGCGAAATATAAGCATAGAATTAGACTGATCAGACGCCCAGAAGAAAACGAAGCCTTCCTTTTTTCGGATTGCCTCCCACGAGTGTCGAGGTTGGTAGCAGGATCTTCCACCTCAACATCAACATCAACATCAACCCCAACCTCAGGTGATAAAGGGACAGAAGTTGACACAGAAGCTGGTATAGAAACTGGAACCACCGTAGGTGCAGCACCAAAGGGCTCCCCGACCTCGTCGATGCCTGGGGACGCAGCAGCCACTTCATCAGTAGCAGGACCCCTCAGATTGTCTTGATCAGCAGACAAGCATTCCCGCTCACCTGCAATATCTGCAGCTGGGGTCGGAGTAAACCCGGCAGAAACTGAAGCCGCCGGCGCGGGCTCATCAACCGCAGATGGCTCCCCAATCTTCTCTTTCCCCTTAGATGAAAAGGAACCTGCCTGATTGTCTTTTTTAGCAGCAGCCTTGTCTGCAGCAAGGTCCCCCGGATCACCCATAGCCCCTGCCGAGTATGTGGCCATTTCTTGACCATGAGTCTCCTCGGGCGTATAATCAGGCACACCCTCTTCATCATCTCCCTCGGGAAGATCCTCGGGAGAACTCTCATTAGAATCATCTAGTGGAGGGGCTATCCCAGCATCCCGCTGACGAATAGCCTCTTTTCGGCTCGCCTTCACGATGCCCTTCATCCGGCGCGCCAGAGCGTCACAAACAATATCTACATCGAACACTAAAAAGAGATTTTTAAGTTAGTAAATTGACTAAGAGCAAGAATAATCAGCAAAGTTCTATAAAAACTTACGGCGTCGTCGGCGTGCAGAAATCTGAGGAAAAAGGCGAGCCCTAATCATTTTTTCCTCATCAAAGAGATAAGGTTTGCCCCTTTTCTTTAAAGGACGAACGGCCGCCCGGGCCAAAGTCTTAAGCTCGTCATCAGTATAGTAGGGAGTCATATGATTCCATGTGTCAGGCGAGCAAAAGTACCGGGGGACCTTGCGTGTCACCCGAGTACCATCAAGATCGAAGCTGACCGATTGGCCCCAGCGTTTACCAACGAAGAACCAACTGTTCTTCCAGAACTTATTTGAAGAAGGGAAGCCCCAAACAAAGCCCTTCTTCTCATCCACGGCCGGCTCGACTTCACCCTTGACCACCATGTCTTTTGGTATCCAGTTCTCGGGCTGAGTTGAAAGGAGGAAATAAACCCCGGATTTCCCCAAAGGCCTCAACGAATAAAAATGCCTAATTTCGTGAGGGGTGGGAGGTGGCCGTTTCATCCTGTGCCACATGTGCCACATGCATATCAAAATCCGATAGCTGTTTGGAGTCAGCTGTGCCGGAGCTAGCTGAGCCTCAACTAAAAACCAAGTGATGAAAGGTTGAAGAGGAAGAGTAACACCACAAGTAAGCATTGCCCCATAAATTACCACTTGGCCGGGTGGAGGGTTCCATACAGCTCGGCCGTTAGCAGGACTTAGTGAGATGACGCTGTCGTCCAGATCAAACCGTCCCTTGTATTTGTTGACCTCCTCAGTACCGACCACATTTGGCTCGATGTCATAAGCACACACCCGCTCGGGAGAGAAAATAATGCGAGCCCCCTTGTGCTCTTCTTCAATGTCATTCTCGACAACTCTCTGGGTCCCGATCCGGCTTTCCTGGGAGAAAAAATCCTTGTAGATTTTGATTCGACTTTTCCTCTTCCCCATTCGTTTCCACGGCCGAGCATCACCACAAACGGAAACATAAGGATCTGATTGAACTTCGGGTTGATAAGACTCGGGTCTTGAAGAGCCAGAAGAAGTGAAAGGGATTTCAGAAGCATGTGGAACTTCGAAAGTAGCAGGGCCTTCACGGAAAAGCCCAGAAACGTCAGCGTCTAAGAAGTGAGGCTGATCGAAAAGAGGATCTTCCAATAACCTGTGAACAACCGTGGCAGTGAGAGCATCGTTTCGTTCAATAGCTATCATACCAACAGTAAAAAGACGGTGCCTAATTGCAGGATCCATGAGAACTAACCTTGATATATTGAAAAATCGAAGATACACGAACTGCAGAAGAAGGATCTTCAGGTAAGGGTCCAGGGGTTTGAGACAGAATCTCAACAAAGCAAGACCAAGAAATGTCTAAACTCAAAGCGGGTTGAAGAACAAATTGCAGTTTTTTAGGAATTTCACCGAAAATACAATGGATGCAGGCAAGCTTTTCTCTCGAAGAAAGAAGAAAATGGCAGAATAAAAATAGGCGAAAATCTCTTCTCAAGCACAATGTTTATATAGGCCAGGTATCAGTTTTGAAAAATCGAAACCCTAGAAAGGGTAGGTAGAGAAGCGGGAAAATAGAGAGACGGGGGTAGTGACGTGGGCTGTACGCAAAGGAACAGAAGGGTCGTGTCCCATAAATGCCCTACACCACGACCAAGCAAGAGGAGACAGGTGGCAATCGAAGAAAGCCTTGAGCCGTCAGAAGGTCAGTATGTCACCATCAAGAGATTTCTGAATTGGGGGGCAGATCAAACACAAGCGGACATAATTAGGACATGTCATTAATGCTTCGAATCAAACGAGGATATTGAAACCCCACATTAATGCGGAAGACGACAAACGAAAAACAAGTCATGAGAAGAGAAGCGAACGGAAGTTAAATATTTATCCCGAGTAAGCTGGACTTGGTGTATTCGGTTCAAATATTTAAGGGGGTATTGTTATAGGTAAAAATCGTCATAGATGACACGTCATCACCATAAGAGGCCACGTAAGCAGGAGTCAAGAGAAGTCAACTCGTAGGGGCAGGAATCCCCCAAAGTAACTTACTCGGCTAAAGCTAAAGCAACCCGATCACAAACGAAGAGAATTGGCTCGGGCAGCAAAGCCTGCTCGGGCATGCTCGGGATCCGATAAAAAAGATAGTCGCCAGCATTCACGTCCCGAACACATGAGCAGAATCAGCAATCAGCATCCCCACGATAAACAACGGTGCGGCTGCCCAGAGTTTAACAAGGAAACAAACAGGTTTCCCGCAAATAGAGGAAAAAGAATCCTGTCTAAACGCGGATTCTTTCAAACCGGGAAACATGTTACACTCAAGAAGGAAACAGAATCCGCTTAGGACCGAACAATCGCCCAACACTTGGGCACCACGCCACCAAACCCTAGCGACACCCACAAACCCTAGTAGCATTATGTATAAATACCCCTGTAACACACAAGAGAAAGGGGACGAATCAAAGAGAGAGAGAGAGAGAGAGATGAGAACACAATATTTTGTAACAGTTTTTCATAGTGGATTCTACTTCGTTGCTAAGGCAACAATCCGTGGATGTTTCTCCGGTCATCGGAGTTTTACCACGTAATTACGTATATTATTCTTCTTTGTTTTCAATCATTATCATTCTTAAAGTAGTATAAGCTGAAATCAAACTGTTGACTGGGTGACCACGAAAAATCACCGTCAACAATTACAATATTCATTATTAATAAATATAATATTAGTTTTGTAATAAATGGCGTGTACAAATTGAAGTAATGCTTTTACTTTTGAATGGAATTTAAGAAACACAAGAGACCGAACCGAACTCCACCACATCAAAACCAAACCAAACTAAACTGAAACTGATGAGTATTGTTTTCCTTGTCTAAGCAATCTTCTAATCCGATCAATCAACCAACTCACAAACTTTTTCTGACTAGGAATCTCATCAAGACAGGAAACCTCTCTCTCTCTTTATTTACACACATAACACCCCTTAACAAGACAACCAGTTTTTGAAGGTGTCTTGTATTTGTTTTTTCAGTTCAAAAATCGAAACTTTTGGGTGCTCCGATCAGCTACAGGTAAATTCTCTTCTGGGTTCCTTACGATTTCTAATTTAATTGCTTTGGATCTCTGCATACATGGATTGACTTCTAGTTTGAATCTGGGTTTTTTATGAAGATTAATATTCCATTACTTATAGCAGTGAAACTGACTTTCAATTGTTTATATATATATATATGTTTTGTGATATGTTTTCATTCTGGAATATCTGAAACTGAGAGTAGTTTTCTCACTTTTAGAGCTTGATGATGTTGTAAGAAATTTTCGGATGGGGAATCAGTTAGGGTTAATATTCAAAGAAATATGTTTTATAGAAAAAATACCATTATAATATATAGATAGAGATAGAGAATATAAGCTATCTTTCTCAGAAACTGTGGACATCCTATTTAATTTATAGCTTACTATGTTTGATAGAAAACAACTATTTTCCCGACAAAGTTTGCCAACTTATTGCTAAATTGGGTGATAGAGTGAGCAAAGTGACTATATTTATGAATTTTAAACCCTTTTAGAGTTTGTTCTATGAGTAGATAGTTATCGAGTTTATAAAGCTGTAAAGCAACAGATTTTATGAACTCAATGGAGGTAGTAGTAAGCACGTTTGCATTTCTGTTCATCTTGTTTAAGTTGTAGTTGTTGGCTTAATCATAAATTCCCTCCGGACCAAAAATGCCGTAAACTGGTGTGGCTGTGTACCTTTATATGTTTGTTCATCATTTATATCACTTTTGAATTTGGTTTTGCTTGAATTGAGTCATTTTAGTTGACCAGAAATAATCATATCACTCTCTTTGTCTTTTCAGACCAGTTGCTGCAATGGGAAAGAAGAAAACTGAGGAGACTGGTGCTGCCACCAAGGTCAAGGCTGGTGGCAAAGATGCTTCTAAAGATGGGAGGAGAGAGAAACTTTCTGTATCTGCAATGTTGGCCATCATGGATGAGAAGCCTGATAAACCCAAGAAAGCCTCAAGCTCTACCTCTAGTAAACCCAAGGCCAAAGCCGCTCCTAAAGTTTCTTACACTGATGGAATTGACCTTCCTCCCTCTGATGATGAAGAAGAGTATGGCTCAGAGGAAGAACAGCAACAAATTGATAAACAGAAGCGATCCAATCAGCAACAGAGGCAAATGGATGTTTCTATAACAGACAAAGAGGTCAAAAAACGTGAAAAGAAGGAGCTCCTTGCTGCTCATGCTGCTGAGCTGGCAAAGAAGGAGGCCCTTAAAGATGACCGTGAAGCATTCACTGTTGTTATTGGAAGCCGGACTTCGGTCCTTGAGGGGGAAGATGATGCTGATGCTAATGTCAAAGATGTAACAGTAGAAAATTTCTCTGTGTCTGCTCGAGGAAAAGAACTACTAAAGGGTGCATCAGTGAGAATCTCTCATGGGAAGAGGTATGGTTTGGTTGGACCCAATGGAATGGGCAAGTCTACCTTATTGAAGCTCCTTGCTTGGAGGAAGATCCCGGTTCCCAAAAATATTGATGTGCTTTTGGTTGAACAAGAGGTAGTTGGTGATGATAGAAGTGCTATACAAGCAGTTGTTTCAGCTGATGAAGAACTTGTCAAACTGCGAGAAGAGGTTGCATCTTTACAGGATAAAATTTCTACTCCAAGCGGTGAGGAAAAAGATGGTTATGATGATGATGATGATGCAGGAGAGAAACTTTCTGAATTGTATGAAAAATTGCAGTTGTTGGGATCTGATGCTGCTGAAGCTCAGGCATCAAAGATTTTAGCTGGGTTGGGTTTTACGAAGGATATGCAAGTTCGTCCTACTAGGTCCTTTAGTGGTGGCTGGAGGATGAGAATTTCATTGGCCAGGGCCCTTTTTGTGCAACCAACTCTTTTGTTACTTGATGAACCAACCAACCATCTTGACCTAAGGGCTGTTCTGTGGTTGGAGGAATACCTGTGCCGGTGGAAGAAAACATTGGTGGTTGTTTCGCACGATAGAGATTTCCTCAACACAGTTTGCATCGAAATTATTCATCTCCATGACCAGAAACTCCACTACTACCGTGGTAATTTTGATGATTTTGAGAGTGGGTATGAGCAGCGTCGCAAGGAGGTGAACAAGAAGTTTGATATATATGACAAGCAGCTGAAAGCTGCCAAAAGGAGTGGGAATCGGGCCCAACAGGAGAAGGTCAAGGATCGAGCAAAGTTTCAAGCAGCCAAAGAAGCATCTAAGAGCAAGGCTAAGGGAAAGGTTGATGATGATGATACCATATCAGAGGCCCCATCGAAATGGAAAGATTACACTGTGGAGTTCCACTTCCCTGAACCAACTGAGCTTACACCACCACTGTTGCAGCTTATTGAGGTTAGTTTCAGTTATCCAAACCGAGAGGATTTCAGGCTGTCAAACGTTGATGTGGGTATTGATATGGGGACTCGTGTGGCTATTGTCGGGCCCAACGGAGCTGGGAAATCTACATTGCTAAATCTTCTTGCTGGTGACTTGGTTCCAACTGAGGGTGAAGTGCGAAAAAGTCAAAAGTTGAGGATTGGAAGGTACTCACAGCACTTTGTGGACCTCCTGACTATGGAGGAAACACCAGTTCAGTATCTGCTTCGCCTCCATCCAGAACAAGAGGGACTTAGCAAACAGGAAGCAGTTCGTGCAAAGCTAGGCAAGTTTGGACTCCCCAGTCATAACCATCTAACTCCCATCACAAAATTATCCGGAGGACAAAAGGCTCGAGTTGTATTCACATCAATCTCAATGTCAAATCCCCACATTTTGCTATTAGATGAACCCACAAATCATTTAGATATGCAGAGCATCGATGCATTGGCTGATGCACTAGACGAATTCACTGGTGGAGTTGTCCTGGTCAGTCATGACTCGAGGCTGATATCTCGTGTGTGTGACGACGAAGAGAGAAGCGAAATTTGGGTAGTTGAAAATGGAACTGTCACAGCATTCCCCGGAACATTTGAGGAGTACAAGGAGGAACTACAAAGAGAGATTAAAGCTGAGGTTGATGATTGAGCTTTCATTCCTGAAGCTTATTCATTGTTATCAATTAAGTAATGAAATTTTAGTATATATCTTTCTGCTTTTTCAATACACTCGACTTTATGTCCTATAGGTTTTTTTGTTTCTTTAAATATTCTAGAGGCTGAGTACTTGTTTAGCTGAGGCACACAAAATAAAAATAAAACTCTTGTGATGTTATTCTTTTTCTACATACATGATGAATTTAATCAGCTTCAGTTGATGTATTGAAAGTGTTTTATTTGTCATCGGTGGATTAAATTCATGAATGAGGTGATAGACTTGTAGCATTGAAACTTTTCTCCTTGGACATTCGATTCTGGCAAATTAGACAAATTGTTAACCACATATGTTCATGTGTAAAAGCTGATATTCTGGAAACAAACCCAAATCCAGGAGGGGCAGCAACTGTACATTAGAATCTCATATAAATTATTGAGCTTCTTTGCATTTGAATATCAATACAAGCACTGAAACACGAATTCTGAGAATTCATCTTCGAATTAATTCAACAATTATTGCACTCAAACATCAGATTACCTCAATTGTGACCCTGAAGCCAAAAAGCCAACCTGCCCCTCGCGGACTAACTACCCATATTTCAATGACTTCAGGATCACTCCACATGAGATCACAAAACGGCCCTTCAGCCACAATACAGGTACTATATAGTTATATGACCTTCAGCTGTTGCACTTTAAAACTTTAAATGGAGATAAACTTTAGCTGTCAGAAGTCACATGACCTAAAAGACTTTAAGGTGCTATTTGTTTTTATATCTTAAATCTATTTAAAACTTAATTTAAGTTAAATTCAATAAATATTTAATAAATAAGTGATGAAGACTTTCTTTGTTTTTTATTTCAAATGTCTTAAAATAAAATTTAAGTGTTTGTTTTTTGTCATCAGATTAATAGTTTGACAATTTTATTCTTATAACTTTTCTTTGCCTATAAATCTAACAAATAGGAACAATATACAAATAACAATCTAAAAACACTTCTTAAAGATTAATAATATTTAATAATTTATTTTTTTTAAGGAAATAATTTAATTTTTTTTATTTGTATCATTTATAATAATATGAATTAATAAATTATAAAGATAATATGAGTTTTATTTTTATTTATATGATAAAAAAAAAAAGAATATATAATCTTAAAAATTAAATATACTATGTGCACATTTATAAAAGGAAGAAATACAAATTTAACATATATAAAATTGAGTAAATATTAAATTTAAAATATTAATTGACCAACCATGAATTCCAACTTAAAAATTATTATTATTATTATTTTTTCTATCTCCCTAATAAACAACAAAACTAATTATGTGTTCAAAAAGAGTTGATTCGCAATCTGTTCTCGAAGCTCTTGCATAAATAACTGTTCTGAAGCTCTAAAAGAATTATCTGAGCTTGGTGTTTGATTTTGGGTTGAATTTTCCAACTGAACTTCTTCATCATCATATTGAGAAAATAATTCATCATTAATTGATGTCTTTCGAAGAAAGTTGTGTAGTGCAAAGCATGCCAACACTATCCTTCTCTAGGCATCTCATGAGTACAAGGGCATCCTTTTTAATATTGGAAAATGTGCTTTTAACCCACCAAAAGCACGTTCAATAATATTCCCTTGTCTTAAATGACATTGATTGAAAACCTCCTCTTTAGTGTTATCACGACCACCATTATGAAAGTCATTTAACCAATAACGGGCATTACGATATGGTGTCATAAATCCTATAGTATGTGCATACGCTACATCCACTAAATAATATTTATCTGAAAAATAATGTCATTTCAAGATAGTAATAAATAATATACTAGGTGGTGGCATGGGAAAATTATGTCTTGAATCATGGATTGTTTCTCTCAAAACTCTTGAATCGTGTGATGTTCCTTCCCATCCGACGACAACATACTTAAAGATCATATCAAAATCACAAATTGGCATGAGATTTTGAAAACATAACAAGTGCATGCTAGTCTAAAACTATCCGATTCAATTCATGTTAATAATAAATAAATAAATAAATAAATAAAAATTACTATGTCTATTTTAAACTGCAATGGAAAACTTAGATCAGATTTTTAGATATATTACAACTCTGGTGTAATACAACCAAAACCAACAACTCAAAACCCATTTAGTTCCGATTTATTTTGTGTAAAATTTGGGTCGACCCATTTACAACTCCTATTCGATTTGAATCGGATCATTACCAGAACTCGGTTCTTTGTAACAGGTTAGCAGTAAACTTTTTTTTTATGAAAATTGAGAGAGAAAAAGAATCAACTTTCGTATTTGACTTATGACTTACGAGTATAGTCAATTAATGTATTATTACTCTTATTAAGAGCTTGTTTGGTTGGACTTTGGAAAAGCCTCTATTTGTAAAAGATCTACTTGTAGTAGATCTAGTGGTGGCCACGGTTTGGTTCCGGTTTGGAATTGCCGGTTACAGTTCCGTGGCAAGGTCAAACCGTAACCTTAACCGGCCTAGCCGGTTTGGTTTACGGTTTGGAACCGCTGGTTAGGTGGTTCGGTTATGGTTCTGGTTTGGTTTTCAAAAACACTGCCACTTGGCAGCTTCTGATTGACTTGTTTTTTAAAATAAAATAAAAAATGAAAACTAGCAGTTAAACTGCAGTTTTTTTTTTTTTTTACTTGTAACCATAACCGAACCGTCTCAAAATCGGTTTCCAACCAGTTTTGTAACCGGCAGTTACGGTCACAGTTTCGGTTACGGTTTTGACCATACAGTTCCGATTCGGAACCGCCAGTTTAACCGAATCGTGACCACCACTAATTAGATCTATTAGAAATAGAGTTTTTGAAAAAAAATAAAATTATAGTTGTTTGTTGGTAGACTTTTTTTTATTTTTTATTTTTATTTTTATTACAGTCTATTTGGAGAAGCTCCTCCCCATGATCTTTTGCCTAGTAGATGTTTAAACTTTACTGGCCTCTACTGAATTTAAAATAGCCAATCTCAAAAGCCCAATCAAACAACTCTAAAAAAACTCAAATAGAGATATGTAGAGCTTTTGAGACAGTAGAAAGCTCAACCAAATAAACACTAAATCAGCAACAAATCTCTCTTTTAGTGGCAGCTACATACAACAAATTGAATTGTATTCCTTATTTAGATCCATGTCAGCTGCTCAACATTCAAGAACTACAAACAAAAAGATAAAATAAATAATTAAATATATCAGTAAAGAGAAAGTAGTAAAGTTGAAAGTCAAAAATATATAAAAAATAAATAAATAAATAAAAGAAAAAGAAAAAAGAAGTATCCAATTCAGTACAACAACTGCAATGGAAAACTTAAATCAGATTTTTAAATTTTAAGCAAAATCAAAGCATCAATTCAAAGACAAGTAACCAAATTTTCATCATTACTCTTAAGTAGTGGTGGTCATGGTTCGATTAAATCAACGGTTCCAAACCGGAACCGTATGGTCAAAACCGTAACCGAAACCGTGATCGTAACCGCCAATTACAAAACCGGTTTTGAGACGGTTCAGTTACAGTTCATTACAAGTAAAAAAAAAAACCGTCGGTTTTCATTTAATTTTATAAAAATAAACAAGCCAATCAGAAGCTGTCACGTGGCAGTGTTTTTGAAAACCAAACCACCTAACCGGCAGTTACAAATCGTAAACCAAATCGGCTAGGCCGGTTACCGTTACAGTTTGACCTTGCCATGGAACAGTAATCAACGGTTCCAAACCGGAACCTAACTGGAACCGAACCGTGGCCACCACTACTCTCAAGCCACTCTAATGTATTCCAATCAAGACGAGCAATTCAATAATGAGGAAGGAGAGGAATTACAAGAGAGGGATTTGAAGAACAATATTTTTGCTCCATCCACACTATTGATTATGCTTGGACTTTTGGCTGGCGTCGGTTATGATTGGAGAGCAATTCAACTTTTGGAGTGGATATCTTTCACTCTAGGTCTCGTAAGGTTCCTTGGCGTTGACGCCCCGTTTGGGATAGGTGTTTGAGCTTAATCTCTCAAATAGACTTTGCTGTCACTCATATTTATCGAGAAGGTAACCAAGTTACAGATAGTTTAACTTTCAGGAGCCCTAGTATCATCTCTCCTACTTGGAGGTGGACCGCTCCGAATTTTTACAATTCCTTTATTTTCAATGATTTTTGTAACATACCTTCTTTTAGGTTCTGTTGATCTATTTTCTTCTTTTGTTTTCTTTTCTCTATTGTTCTCTTTATTTTTCTTTAATAAAATGTTGGGATGGGGTTGATTCCGATCCCCAACAACCTTATATATATATATATAAACATATATCATAATAATTAACTCAAAATAATTCAGTAAAACCAAATTATAACATTAACAATCTTAAATTAAAATATTACAATAGAAAAAAAAAAGTAAATTGAAAATGAAAATAAAACCAATAAAAATAACATTGGAACTTAAAAGTTAACACTAGCATTACAATAAGTTATCTCAATAGTAATTTGAAAACCGATCAAAACTATTAAAATTACCCGTCGACCCACCTTGTAAAAATAGGTGTGGAAAATTAGATAAAAATTATAAATGTTAAAATTTGTTTGTCAAAATCATTATATGTATAAATAGTTAGGCGTGACAAATTATAAAAAAAAATTAGAAAATTTTAGATGTAATAAAAGCGAGTAAATTATTGTCTAATAATATAATGTAGAGAAAACAATTTTATTAAAAAAAGTTTGAAATATTATTTATAAAGTAAAATAATAATATTTTATTATTTAGAGATTGTAAAATGAATAAGAGTAATGCTAAACATCCCACCTATAACATCCCACCTATAATCCCACCATTTTCATCCCAACACATGTGGCAGCTGATGTGTCACTTGATGAGTGGATACACATTAATTGTAATTTATATCACTCACCCATGTATCCACACAACAATTAATGTGTATCCACTCATCAAATGACAACTCAGCTGCCACATGTGTTGGGATGAAAATGGCGGGATTGTAGGTGGGATTTGTAGGTGGGTTGAAAAGAATAATGTTAAACATCCCACCTACATAATAATTTGGAGTAATAAAATTATGAAGATAAAATATTCCTAAAATATTCCATTTTCGGTCTTCAAATTGAAGAAAGAATTGAAGACTGTTTGGAGATGGCCTAAGAACATATCCAACCGGTCTCTATTTCTTTAAAATGGAGACAGTTTTGACTCTAACCATTCTCTAAAATGGAGACTTCATTTTGGAGATCTTATTTGGATCTGGATCTGGATCTGAATCTCTATTTCACTATTTACATTAAATAATATTATTTTATCTTCTCATCTACTTTTCACATTTTTAACTAAACTCAATTAATTTAATATTACTTATTCAAAAAATTTACCATTAGAAATATTTTATTTGAGATCTTTCAACCGAGAATAATATTGACTATATTTTAATTATTTTTTATTTTTATTTTTAATACCAAATTAATAAGTATTTTAATTCAAAACAAATGTATTCAAATCATCAATTTTTATATGTAATTAACATATATCATAATAATTAACTCTATATAATTCAGTAAAACAAACTATTAACATTAACATCTTCAATATTCATGTTTATTTTGATCATTTATGAAGTCCAAATCTTTCTTCATTATTCTAGTCTCTTTGCATTCTCGGTAAATAATATTAGGTGTAAAAAGTATAAAAGTTAAAAAATTATTTCAAAATCATTAATGTAAAAATAGTTAAGTCTAGATAATTATAAAAAAGATTAGAAAATTTTCAGTGTAATAAAAGTGAGTAAATTATTATCAAAAGTAATAAAGAGAAAACAATTTTATTAAAAGAAGTTTGAAAAAATATTAAAATTTTATTATTTGGAGATTATAAAATATTGGAGAATGATCAGAGTAGTAAATTTATAGAGATTGAATATTCAATTTTCAGTCTTCAAAATAGAAAAAATTTTAGAAAACGATTGGAGATGGCCTAAGACAAACTTTGAAAACAAATAATTCCAAGAGATGTCTCTGTCGCATATAAAATAATGTTGTAAACGTATACCATTTTCTTTGATGAGTGTTAGGTTTTTGATTGGATTCTAAGAATAAATGTAATATATCATACATCGCTAGATTGCAAATGGTAACCCTCCTCACTGTACTAGCCTTCTCGAACTTAATTTATTTCTCTTTTAGAGGTGGATTGTTAATGTTGATGATATGATTAATTTAACAGCTTTTTAAAAAAATAGATAAATAAAAAACGGATAATGGTTTGTAATTGTCTTTATTAATTTTAATTGAAGATATTTTTTTTTATTAATTTTATTATTATTTATCTCACAAGAAATTTGATTTCTAGAAAAAAAGGTTTTTGATGTGTTTTTAGTTTGATTTTGTTTTAATATTTTGCTAGTTAAATTATTAAAAGAAATTAAATTAAAATTAAAAATTCCATCAAAACAGTTAAATCTTTTGGACTACAAAGTTTAAACTTTATTTTTTTTTATTTACCGAAAAATTCTATAAAAGCATCTCCCACTGTACTCTAAAATAGAGTATTGATTGCTCCCACTGTACTCTAAATTTTTGTCTCAAATTTCTGTTTTCAAGACAAAAATTTAGAGTTTTCAATATTGTTACTCTAAATGTAGAGTACCAAATATCATACTCTAAACTTACTTTCCAACATTTTATATTCCATTTATATCATTTTACCTTTTTCATTAAATTCAATTAATGTATAATAAATTTTAATTTATAATTTTATTAACATAAACATTATACCATTAGAAATGTTTTATCTAAATCTTTAAAATGAGTCAAATATTGAATATTAATTAACGATTTTTTAGGGTTTAGGGTTTGGAAACAACACTTTAGAGGATGGGTGGGAGCAACATTTTCTCTACAATCCTCTAAATTTATAAATTTTCTTGGAGACATAAATTTAGAGGGTGGTTGGGAGATAGAGCATCTCCCACCCACCCTCTATATTTAAGTCTCCAAGAAAATTTAGAGGATTGGAGAGAAAATGTTGCTCCCACCCATCCTCTAAATTGTTGCCTCCAAGAAAAATTTTAGAGAACCACAACTCCATTCTCTATATTTAGAGAACCAATTTCCATCCTCTAAAACCACTTTTTAACTTTTTTTATTCCAATTATATCCTTTTAACTTTTTCATTAAATTCAATTAATGTATAATAAAATTTAATTTATACATTTTATTAACATAAAAATTATACCATTAGAAATGTCTCATTTAGATCTTTAAAATGAGTCTAATATTGAATATTAATTAATAATTTTTTATTTACCATGCTTTACCATACTTTATCATTTGGGCAATCTCTTAATAATTTCATAATTATAAGTTAGAATAAAATAAAAACCCAAACCAATTACCTGAAAATAATAAATATTAATATTAAAAATTACAATAACATAAAAACATTAAAATAAGGATAGAAAAAAAAAATAAACTTAAATAATACTAACATAACATAATGTCGTGATACATTAAAATTTTGGAAAGCCATCCAAATGACTTCCATATTCACCCCAAAATGATCCACCTTATATTTGGGAATTGTGAGTGTTTTTTACTAAAATTTGCATCTTTTTCCTTCGAAAAAATTCACGCATTAATAAAACATTATATTTAAAATAAATAAATAAATAAATAAATTACAAATGTTATTATAAATAATATTTGTTAAAATTTAGTTGAACAATAATTTATTAAAAAAACTAAAAATAATAATGAAAATATAAGTTATTGAAGATTATTGAAGATATAAATGGAAATAGGGATAGAGATAGAGATAAGGATAGAGAGTGTGGTGGGAGTGAAAATATTTTAGAGATGGAATCTGGGAGAAATATTCCTTTTTGGTTCTCTATTTTAGAGATAGAGATAGAGATAGAGATTGGGTGGGAGATGTTAATGGGAGTGAAAAAATTTTAAAGATGGAATCTGGGAGAATATTTCCTTTTTGAGATAGAGATAGAGATAGAGATAGAGATAGAGATAGACTTTGTACCGAAGATGCTCTGAATCATGCAATTTGAACATCTACGTTATAAAGCTAGTCAAAGCACTAAAGAGCACTTTTACAGTTTTACTTGACAGTTGATTTTTTTTTTAGAATCACGTGAAAAAAATCAGTTGTTAGTTACAGCCTTACAGGGACATAAATTCAAACAAGTGAAGAAAAAAAAAACGCATTTACCCACGGTAATGAATAATGCTTGGATATTAACAAGTCAGTATCCAAAATATTGACCCTATCAATGGGAGTATAGCACGTGGTTCAATTTGTGAGATAAATATAAAAAGTAAAAGAAAAAAGACTGCGCGCTACACTCTCATCGATGGAATCATTAATTTAGGTACCGACTAAACATTATTCTTTTTAAAAGTATTCAGAGCATCCATAATAGGGCTCTTTTGAGACCCATTTATGTGGATCCACTTTTAAGTGGAGTTGGAGGTGTGCACAATGGGATAAGATTGGACCCAAATAATAAGACTTATTTGTAGGACCCACAACACAGGACCTGTATTGGGTTCCAAATTTAGAACTCATTTTGGGTCTTATTCAATCATTACATTTTGGGTTCCTAACACTTTCAATCATTTGGGCTTATATATACATATATATATATAATTATTTAAATTTTAATTTATATATTTGCTTTTATTATATATATTTATTTAATTATTAAAATTTAATAAATTATAATATTTAATTGCTTTTATATAATTTATAACAAAAATTTAAATTTAAATAATTATATATAATGAAAAAATATAAATAAATTTTATTTTAATGAAATTAAAATAATTTGAATGAAAACATTAATTTTTTTAAGGTTTGGAACCAAACCAAACCTTCAAAACCGGAACTTGAACCGAACCTTCAAAACCGGAAATTTGAACCAGGTCGAGAACCGGAACTGAATAGTCGGAACCGTCGAAAATCGGACCGAAACTGAACCGTCGGAACTGCCAGACTCGAATCGTCAGAACCGCCAGATCCGAACCGTCAGAACCGGACCGGAACTGGAACCGATTTTGAAGGTTTGAAACCGAGAAACCGAAACCGAAACCGGAACGGAACCGAAACCGAAACCGGCGCCATGTTTAATCGTATACAATATTTTGTTTTAAATATTTATTTTTATTGTTGATGTAATTCGGTTGTGATAATTTTAAATTAATAAATTTTTTTATTTTAAATTAATCATAATTTGTTAAATAATTATTGATAGTGTTGATATTTAAAATATATTATATAATTTATTTATTAATATATATATATATATATAATATTTTAAAGAAGAGTAATGATTGTTTGGAAAAAAGTTAAAAAAGTGGATCCACTTTTACTTTTCCAATTTAGCCCCATTATGGAGAAAAAAGATCCAAATTAAGTGGATCCAAATGGCAAGACCTATTTTTTAAAAAAGAAAACCAATTTTTGATAATATGGCAACAAATGGGTCTTGTTTTTGGGTCTTACCATTGTGGATGCTCTGACATGGTGTGACTCTCTCTCCTTTTTGACCATTGACGGCTCTTTTTTCTATTTCAACACCATTCAAGTCTCGTACGTGTCTTAGAAAGCAGCTTTTTGTACAAGTATTTCACATGTTTTCTAATCAAATAAAACAAAAAAAAAAAGTTTCCAAATATGGGATTTTGTGTGATTAATGAAAACATTTTAAAGTTGTCCAATCTTTTCTAGTGTTGAAAAAGCAAACTAAATTTTTTTACTTTTTACTCACGATCTTCTTGTTTTCTATACAGATTCGGACTGCATCTTTTAAAAACAATTGTTTTTCAATTTGATTTTTTTTTTTTTTTATCGGATTGAAGTTGATTTTAGGTAACAAATAAAACATGTAAAAAAACTAGGTAATAAATAAAACATGCAAGAGATTTTGATCAAAAAATTAGATGATATAAATTTGATAGATAAAATTAGCTAGGTAACAATGGTTTGGATGTTGGAGAAGATGAACTATGATTTATTTGTTTTGAACGATGATGAAGATGGATTTGGATGTTTGAGTTAAGATTATTGTATTTGTAAGAGACAAAAATTTGGATTTGGATTTTGATTTGGATTTGGATGTTTGAGTTTCCAATTGAAGATGGACGATGAACGATGATAAAGTTTTATTATTATTATTAGATCTGAATTTTTTTAATTGAAAATCTGAATCTTTTATTGTAATATATTTTATATATAATTTTTTATTAATTTACCTATTTATCCAAAAGAAAAAGTTTTCCCGCCGAAACATCCCATTATTGTTACGGGCTCAAAAATTAAATAGCACCTTTTGGGTTGGTTTTTGGGGAATAGGCACCAAGTTAATAAGTTAAGTTTAAAAGGCACCATTTAATGGGACCAGACAAAAATACCCCTTTGTTGTCTGTTTCTTTGTTTTGAAACTTTGGAAGAAAAGCTCTGAGAGAAAACCCCGACGGCGCAACAGTCGACCAAATTGTGACGACGAACCACCGTCGACGGAGCTACAGTACCGACGTACCGGCGAAGTCAATACCGACCACGGTATGTCTTTATCTCTCACGCATTTGTTGTCCATTATGTTTGTTTGATGAGTTTAGGTTAGGGTTTTAGTTTAGGAAAAAATTTCGAGCCTTTTGGTAGTGAAAACGATGAAGTTCTGGGTTTCCAAGAGTTTTTGAAACTGAATCGAGCCTTTTTGCAGTCTTATCGAGCCTTTTAGAAAGGTTATCGAGCCTTTTAGAAAGGTTATCGAGCCTTTTTAGAAAAGTTATCGAGCCTTTTGAAAAGTTATCGAGCCTTTTAGAAAGGTTATCGAGCCTTTAGAAAGGTTATCGAGCCTTTTTAGAAAAGTTATCGAGCCTTTTGAAAAGTTATCGAGCCTTTTAGAAGAAACTTTTGTCGAGCCTTTTAGAAAGGTTATCGAGCCTTTAGAAAGGTTATCGAGCCTTTTAGAACCTTTTAGAAAGGTTATCGAGCCTTTTTAGAAAAGTTATCGAGCCTTTTGAAAAGTTATCGAGCCTTTTAGAAGAAACTTTTGTCGAGCCTTTTAGAAAGGTTATCGAGCCTTTTAGAAAAGTTATCGAGCCTTTTAGAAGAAACTTTTGTCGAGCCTTTTACAAAGGTTATCGAGCCTTTTAGAAAAGTTATCGAGCCTTTTAGAAAAGTTATCGAGCCTTTTGAAAAGTTATCGAGCCTTTTAGAAGAAACTTTTGTCGAGCCTTTTGAAACAAAATCGAGCCTTTTAGAACCTATATGTTATCGTGCCTTTTGTTACTGTTATCGAGCCTTTTGAAAAGTTATCGAGCCTTTTAGAAACTTTTGTCGAGCCTTTTAGAACCTATATGTTATCGTGCCTTTTGTTACTGTTATCGAGCCTTTTTGAACTGTTATCGAGCCTTTTTGATATGTTATCGAGCCTTTTTAAACATTGATGTTATCGTGTCTTTTTATACTTTTATCGAGCCTTTTTGAACCTTTATGTTATCGTGCCTTTTTGTAATGTTATCGTGCCTTTTTGTAGTGTTATCGAGCCTTTTTGAATTTTATCGTGCCTTTTTGCACTGTTATCGTGCAGTTTTGAATTTTACCGTCAGTTTTCAAGTCTTTTCAGTAACTTATTTGCTTTTTTTCCGTCAATATGCAGATGGCGAATCCGAATGATTTCCTTAAAACCCCGGTGGGAGAATGGTTCAATGGAAAAATTATTCGGCATGACCATTTTGATGACCTTAGAGATATCGACAATGCACTTGAAAGAGTACCTGAAAATCTAAGGATCGAAGACCGACGTCGGTTTACTGAGTCATGTTTCGGTCATTTCCTCCGGATGCATCGTGAGATTAATTTTTCTGGCGGCATTGTCCATCGGCTACTTTTACGTGAGTTGCATCACAACGGGCCGGAAGATGAGATGCGATTTCTGTTAGGGAACCATACGGTCCGGTTCTCGAAGGTTGAGTTTTATCTAATCACCGGATTGAAGTTCGGAGTGATTCCCGACACAGCGAGTTATGATATGGTGGTACAGAATGGCATACACGACCGGTACTTCCAGCGTCGAGTCATCGAGTTTCAAGAGCTGAGAGGGGTGCTTCGGATTGGTGTTTTCCATTCGCAGTACGATGCAGTGAAGCTGTCATTATTGTTTTTGCTGAACTGGATACTGATGGGGGTGGACGAGAGATTTAAAGTTCCAGCATGGCAGTTTCGAGTAGTCGAGGACTTGGACACTTTTGATGCGTTCCCATGGGGCGCATACGTGTATAGGCGGTCTATTTATGGTTACATGCATGCTTTGGATAGTCCACGGGAGGCAGCACGACAGGCA
The DNA here is from genome assembly GCA_008009225.1 of Acer yangbiense. Classification (NCBI taxonomy): domain Eukaryota; kingdom Viridiplantae; phylum Streptophyta; class Magnoliopsida; order Sapindales; family Sapindaceae; genus Acer; species Acer yangbiense. Next base: position 44,010,410 of record CM017768.1, read on the forward strand.
GGACAGGGCGTTGACACCATCGAGTCCTACAACATATACGGTCTAGCGCACGCACTATTGGTTAGCATTTACAATTTGCATCCGTACTTTAATTGAGAATTTTTTATATGACTGATGTATTTACTTGTGACCGTACTTGTCTATTACGCAGGTATTTGCTTTTGAGGTTATCCCCTCCCTTGGCATTAAAAAATGTGGGATCCGCAGGGTTAACCCCGAGCTACCCCCTCCACGTATTCTGAAATGGAAGTTGACTAAGCGACCGCGAGGGAAAAAGCTGGATGAGATTTTCTCTGAAACTGTAAATATTGTTGTTGTTAATGTTTATAATTTTTAGTATGTGTATAATTACAATGATGTAATTACAATGATGTAACTCCAATTGCAGATGTCTGCGCGGTCTAAATTGGTGGCGACAGCTGTTGAGATGGGTCAACGGTATTACGAAGGCATAGATCAGGGACCCACTATGTATGATCACTATGCTGTAGATTTATCTGGAGGCCTCCCGGATCCGGAACTACATAGGACTGGCGGACCCAGTCATACAGAGGATTCTTGCGGACCTAGTGATATGGATCCTTCGTACTCTGGACCCAGTGATACGGAGGGCTCAGACCCGGATGTCGGCAATGGCCGTGGGAGTCCCACGAGGTCTAGGCGGGTACGCGTGACTTTACCCAGACAACCTACAGCTGGACGTGATTCAGAACCGGAGGTTGGCAGTCCTACTCCCGTGAGGCGTAGGCGGGTACGATTCAATTTGGACAGACAGCCTGGACCTCAAGGTCATTCACGGGGAGGCGTCGGAAAGCGTCCACAGGTACGTAAGCATTTTTAGGACCACATGATTTAATTTCAATTGACTTAATAGTTTTAGTACTGACAGAGTCCGAATTCCTTTCAGGCTTGGGAGCATAAATTGGCAGAGGTGATGGATGCTGTTCGAACATTACGTACGGATGTCATGGAGGCTTTCCGTACGAGTGAAGAGAAAAGAGCTGCGCAGCATCAGGAGTTGCTGGATTTGATCCGGGCCCAACAGGGTCCGACGTCGCAGCACCGTATGGATGGTCCACCATTCGATGACCAACCATTTGATGACCATGACGGAGCATTTACTCCCACAGGTACAGGGTGGACAGACCGAGGGACCAGCCATAGGCAGCCATGTACCACAGACACAGTCTCAGATCCGCAGGGTCATGATGTGACAGCACGAGAGGAGGTGCGCGGTGGTACACAGACAGCAGGTGATATAGAGCCAGCAGTCTTGGAGCAGGTACTGCCTGAGGACATCACCACAGTCCGCTCATCACAGCTGCTGGATGATCCTGTTCACTCCCAGGAGCAGGTACTGCCTGAGGACATCACCACAGTCCGCTCATCACAGCTGCTGGATGATCCTGTTCACTTCCAGGAGCTCACACCTATACATTTCCAGGAGGTCACCCCTGACGCCACAACCCAGCACGATCGTCTAGTCGATCCCAGCGTACGAGGTTCCTCCTACGAGCATAGACCTTCGGTCGACCCGAGTGTAGCCGACCCCTCCAGCCGACCTCCGGTATGTCATTTGACACCCCACCGATCGATTTCAGGTGATCAACAGGGAACGAGTTCCTCCTCACACCACCCCGATCACCCTGATTTGGACCGGAGTCCACCACCCCTGAGGCGTGGAGACCGGATTCGACGTCGAGGTTGGATGGAGCGGAGCCCATACACAAACCCCTGTGAACCGAAGAGGCCACGGACGATGCCGCATCCGCAGCCAGCACATGAATGGATGCCACACGAATTGGTAGATCCTGACCAGCTTGCGGCGTACCTAGCCTACAAGAGGAGCATGACAAGGGAATTGTAAGTATAATCTAAAAACTTACAATCTGTTTATAGTTTTTTCGTCCACAGGTACAAGTAAGTATTATGTTAAATTTGTTTCCAATTATGCAGACGTGATGTGGATCTGCACCACCCAGTTGGTGTCAATGTGACTTGGTTCCACCGGTTTCAAACCAACTTCATGGAGTTGGACGATTCGGTATGTTCCTCACTTGATTCACCTGTAGAAGTTTCATTCACAAATGGTTGAATCCTAACAATACGAATTGTTGATATTTGTCAGCACATTGACGCATACTGCAACGTTCTCCGGAAACGTCAACGAGAATTCCCCATTGTGTACGATAGGAGGACCAACATACTAGATTCACAATTCTATGTAAGTGTTTATTGAGTACGGTTTTCTCTTCTACCTTGATGTGTTCAAATATTTTTTGCCTGACGTGTCGGTTAATTTTCTATGTACAGACATTGGCATATCATAGCTGGCAGAGAATCTGCATGGGTGAGGACAAGAGACCCCCAGATGGTTGGACTGTGCTGGATCGCCAGTATCCTCGTGATGAGCTTGAGGTGGTATGTGGCCTGCTCCCGCAGGCAAACCTGCCATGGCACGACGTTGACACGGTCAGTGTAAATTTGACTTTGCGTCCATCTGTATAATAAAAAAATTTGCTAACACTTTGGAGAAACACCTGCAGGTTCTGATTCCTTGCAACCTCGGAGGTTACCATTGGGTCGTGGCCAGCGTCAACCTTGCGAAAGGGCACATTTTCGTGTTTGACCCGTTCAGACAGAAGGTCCGATATAGCCATAGGAATACCCAGTTCGCGTGCTTAAGGTGGTTGCTACCCTCGATGCTGGATGCGGTACACTTTCACCGGAACAGACAGAGAGGTGATGCGACGTACAAAAGGGAAGAAAAGTCGTTCCGGATGTTCTACGTGCACGCCAACCGTGTGCCGCAACAGGAACGGGGGTATGACTGTTTGAAGTTCTTATTCTATCACAATCGGTTTTAATAGCATCCCATTATAATGTTTGTTCACGTGGTTAATTGCAGGGGAAACTGTGGGGCCCATACATTGAAAATTATTGAGTACCTGGTGGCGAACAGGGATACCTTCGACTGGTCCGAAGCTGATATGGCCACCATCCGGGAGAAGATGGCCGTCGAGGTTTTTTGTAACTCGAAGCCCATATAGTTGATGTAGATGTAGTTGATGTACATAACATTTTTTGAGTAATGAAATGATGAATTTTTTTTCTTCAAGTGTTTGAAGTGTTTGCAGTTCAAAGTTAAACACACACATTTCATACATTGAAATCCATAAACAATACAGCAAATTCAATAAAGCATCTAGTATGACATTAGACGAACAACTAAATTCTAATATATTTTCGAACATAAAATCAATCACATTAGTTCTACATAAGAACCAAGGGTCTCACCAAACAACTGTATCGAGCATGGTTGTGAAAGTTTGAACGATGTTGGAAGACATCAGGTTGGAGACATGTTCCTCATAAAACAAAGGTACTATTGCGGAAGTTGATAAGCATCTAAGGATTGAGAAAGCAGAGTATCCCACACGGATAGTTTACTGTTTTGGCATTTCTCATGAGCATCCGGGAACATTCATTCTAACTTATATACGAAGTACAAATCCCCATCATGAGTATATTGGTCTATATCCCAAGGGATTTAAGTTCAGTAAAAGGATGTTTGAGGACATTGATCGGCTTGTGGCATATTTCCAGAGGCATATCGACGATCCTCAGCATGAGTCAGCACCATCAATTAGATCAGTTGCTGCTATGGTACCAATGTGAAGCCCTGCAACTGGGGGCTCCTCTATAGCTAGAGGTGGCACGGTTTCGGTTTCGGTTCTGAAACTGGCGGTTTCGGTTTCGATTCCGATTCTGGAATCAGAACCGTCGGTTTTAGAACCGAACCTTTTGTAATATATTTTCAAAAAAATTAGAACCAAAACCGGAACCGGCCTCGGCCTCCCCCGGTTCCAGTTCTGGTTCTTGAATCGAAACCAGAAATCCGGTTCCGATCCTGGTTTTCCCGGTTCCGAACCCCCCCGATTCGACGGTTAGAACCGGAACCTTGGCAGGTCTATCTGTAGCATCTGGGGGTAGTGGCTGGGGAAGTTCAAGCAATGAAGGTGGCTGGAGAGATTGATGTATTAAAAGTTCAACACATTTCATACATTGAAATCCATAAATAAAGTTGGGATATACATAAACACTATAACAAACGAAATTCGAACATGAAATCAATCATATTACTTCTACATAAAACATAAGAACCAAGGGTGGCAATTCGTCTTCCTCTTGTAAGTAAGGCTCCATTCATTCCACGGTACAGTCTTTCTCAGGGCACGTTTGTTTGTTGTGTCCAATTTTATGACAGATACTGCACTTGCGGCGGTATTCCTCGGGGACAATTGTGCTGGGACCTTCATTAACCATAGGTGGGTTGGAACACCTCCTGCTGTTATGTCCTGGTTGTCCACACCTTCTACACGACTGTGTGGTTGTCCTCTCCGAAGACGAGGCATGTCGACCCTCCATTGGTCTACCTGATTGCCTCTTCGCCTTTGGATTTAAAACCACCCGTGATGCGATGTCGGATGGCACAACCCATGAAGCAGGATGGCCAACAGGCATAATAGGAACTGAGTATGCATCAATAAGTGTCTCCCTCTTGTAGTAGTCCGCACACAGAGATGTAAAATCCAAATTTCGCTCCCTGCAACAATGAAAAGGGTGAGACTCACGTTTGGATAATATAAACCGTTAACTGTAAATTGTAATGTACCTTGCCGCTGCAAGTGCGTGTTTACATGGTAAAAAGTCCATTTGGAATTTGTTGCATGTGCATGTCTTCCGGGCTAAGTCAACCGTCCACTGTTTTCCCTTGTGTCTGACGGAGAATATGTTCCAGTCAACTGGATTTACGGTCATATAACCGCACTTCTCGACACGTTTGAGGATCAAAAGATGTGCGGCGTCGGTCAATCGATGACGCATGGACTGTGCATTTGCATGACGATCATGAAACCACTTCTGTATCATATTCCGAATGAACTCTGCCAGTGTCATTAGTGGCAGTTGCCGAGCGAATTTTAGGCATGAGTTTATGCACTCTGCAACATTTGTGGTCATCAACCTGTACTTTCTTTGGGGACAGTGAACGCGGGACCACTTCTGTGGACCGGCATCAATGGCATAATCGTATGCACCCTGGTGCAGCTTACGTAACTCCTCCATGTGCCGATCATACTGGATTTCAATGTACGACCTAGCAGCGTAATCCATTATCTGGGCAACATCCTTTCTGTGGAATCGCTTCTTCATATTTTCACCAAAATGCCAGACACAAACGGTATGGGTTGCATAAGGGAACGCTTTAGAAATCCCTGCTTCAATGCTTGGATGGCGATCGGAAATGAAAACCAGATCATCTATATGACCAAGGGCACCCCTCAAGCATTCTAAAAACCACTCCCATGAAAGGTTGTTCTCTGAGTCACCGTACCCAAAAGCAATTGGATACACCTGTTCGTTTCCATCTTGTGCAGTTGCCACAAACATTGTACCCCCGAATCTTCCCTTCAAATGGGTACCATCTACTGCAATAACAGGACGCATACACCTCCGAAAACCTCTAATTGAGGACCCTAACGACATGAAAAAGTAGAGGAATTTACCATGATCATCGCACTGTAAGTCCGTGATTGTGCCCGGATTTTGCTGTTCGAGAACATACGCAAAAGATGGGAGCAGTTGGAAACTTTCTTCATGCGTTCCATAGGTTAATGACAATGCATATTGCAAGGCATCATGTGCCTTACTGTACATGATTTGGATGCCATACATTGTTTTCATATCGGCGATTATGTCCTTCGGACGCATGAGACGACCATCGGTTTGTTGAAGTCTAGGGGCAACGACTTCTCCGATTATGACTGCACCAGCTTGTCGGTGGCGACGGTGAATCTCCTCCAAGGGACAGCTGTGTTCGTTGACAAAACTTCTGACTTGAAAGTAAGTACCTTCTTCTATCCTCACCGCTCTTAATTTTCACGTACAGTCGTCAATGATGCAAACCAAATGTAAAGTTGTCTTATTAGACCTTTTCACCTTCCATTCAAAGTTCTGCCGCATCGCAAAATGGCCAACTAGCCTCTTCAAATCCTTTTTACTCGGAAAAAATTGACCTTTATAAATCATGGTTCTCGGTTCTTGCGCTGCCAAGGTGCTGCTTGTACCAATACCAAACGAGTATGAATCTGCTCCTGGAATAACCCAAGTTCTCGCATTAACAGAATCAGATGATGTCATATTACAACGGACCTCGGAAGTCCCAGGCATATCTGGTGCAGTGCAACTAACTCCTTGTACACGTCTACCGCTTGTTTGCATTTGTGCAGGCTCTTCATCTACATTTTGGAGATCATGAACATGTTCATTATTTGCCTCAGTATCAACCTGTTCATGGTTCGGGTAATTGCTCTGTTGATTGTACTGCGCATCGTACTGTTCATTGTCCTGTGCATCGTACTGCTCATTGTACTGCTCATTATACTGCACATCGTACTGCTCATTGTACTGCACATCGTATTGCTCATTGTACTGCTCAATTCGACTGCCAAACACATCACCCACATCACCCAATTGAATTTCAGCTGCATGTGCATGGTCGACCGCAACATCTGGGACACCACACATGTTTCCCACACCTTCGCTGGGACCCCCTTGGGTGAACACTTGGTTGCTACCGCTAAAGGATCCAAACTGTTGGGTATTTTCAGGAGGAGGAATATTATTCCCTACCACATCTCCAGCTGTCCGCTCAGTTAGACTGACACATACTTGAGGGATCACTCGATCTTCCCCTAGCATAAACTGGACATCGTCGTCATTCCTTATCAATGTGCGACACGTACTGCCAGGAACGAGTGATATTGATGACAACTCAAAATTGTATTTGTTTACATCATAGTTCACAATAGTATGCACGATCGTCACCAATTCTTCGTAAGTCATATTGTTTGACACGTACATTCCCCGGTTATCGGATCCAACAAACCTCTGACTTCCGTCGGGTAACTGGTCCCATCGACCGTTGTAAGATATTACTATTCTAACCCGATTCATGAGGCTGTCAAATTAATAATCACAAACCATTAACAAAAACCCATGATTACACAATGTTTTCAAATATTACATGAAAAGCCTCGAATTTTTTTTGAAAAAGGCTCGAATTTTTTTTCAAAAAAGCTCGAAATATTTTTGTCAAAAAGGCTCGAAATCAATTTCGAAAAGGCACGAATATTTTGTTAAAAGGCTCGAAACTTTGTTCAGAAAGGCACGGATATTTTTTGAAGAAGGCTCGAAATCAACCAAAAGGCTGGAAACTTTTTTCAAAAAGGCTCGAAATATTTTTGTCAAAAAGGCTCGATAATAACTACAAAAGGCACGATGACATTGTTAAAAGGCACGAATAAATTTGAAAATCAATCCAGCCTTTTAGAAAGGTTATCGAGCCTTTTGAAAAGTTATCGAGCCTTTTGGAAAAGTTATCGAGCCTTTTACAAAGGTTATCGAGCCTTTTACAAAGGTTATCGAGCCTTTTGGAAAAGTTATCGAGACTTTTCCAAAAAGGCTCGATAACAATTTCAAAAGGCACGATGACAGTGTTAAAAGTTATCGAGCCTTTTGGAAAAGTTATCGAGCCTTTTACAAAGGTTATCGAGCCTTTTGGAAAAGTTATCGAGACTTTTCCAAAAAGGCTCGATAACAATTTCAAAAGGCACGATGACAGTGTTAAAAGTTATCGAGCATTTTGGAAAAGTTATCGAGCCTTTTACAAAGGTTATCGAGCCTTTTAGAAAGGTTATCGAGCCTTTTACAAAGGTTATCGAGCCTTTTAGAAAGGTTATCGAGCCTTTTAGAAAGGTTATCGAGCCTTTTGGAAAAGTTATCGAGCCTTTTAGAAAGGTTATCGAGCCTTTTAGAAAAGTTATCGAGCCTTTTGGAAAAGTTATCGAGACTTTTCCAAAAAGGCTCGATAACAATTTCAAAAGGCACGATGACAGTGTTAAAAGGCACGAAAATATTTCAAAAAGGCACGAAATGTTTTTCAAAAAGGCTCGATAACAACTTCAAAAGGCACGATGACAGTGTAAAAAGGCACGAAAATATTTCAAAAAGGCACGAAATCATTTTCAAAATGGCTTCAAGTTTACATACTAAAATGTGAACAACTTCAAAGAAGCAAGTTCAAGAAATATTACCTTATTTTACTGAAGAAGAAAGTCGGGGCAAGACCTTGAACTTTTATTTGTAGAGAGAGAGTAACTGAGTATTTCAAGCCTTCGTTTGAGTTGCAGAGAACAACTCAAAGAGAATAACATAAATGTTTAACTAAGGGCAATTTTGGTAGTTCACCATAATAGGTGCCTTTTAAACTTAACTTATTAAACCAGTGACATTCTCACCAATTCACTTTAAAAAGGTGATATTTTGGACCAATTCCACTTATTGTTACTGCTTTTTACAAATAAAATACTACTTTTTTGTCTTTTACTAGGGTTATAAAAGTAAATAAACATCATCAAATAATGTTAAGGGTATTTTAGACTTTTACAAGTTATTAAATCTGATATCCGTTGACTAACGTGAGGGTGGTTAAATGCCAATTAATGATAAAATTATTTCTGAGTGTAAGAGGACAAACAGTCGAATGGGAAGGTTTTATCTTTTTCTTCTTCTTTTTGTGTTTTTTCTCATCTTCGAGACAAAGTTGTCGGAAGATTTCATGACACTTATGCTTCACAATTCATGCAGATTACGTTTCAAATTGTATTTTCAAAATATTGGGCTTTAGATTTCAAATTTTGTGTTTTGTTATCAGATTTCTATCTTAATTTCTCTACTCTCGTGCAGATTACGTTTTCAAAATTGTTTTATTTTAATATATATATATATATATATCATTTTTGCTCATTTCTTTATTCTCTGTATTCTTGCTGGTCTGCTGTTCTGGTAATCAATTTCTCTTGTAAGATCTTGAAATTCTTTCTCTTTTTATTCTTCAATTATTTTCCTTATTATGCTTAAATTTCATTTTCGTTATCATTCATTTGCTTGCTGTTCTGCTAATTGATTTCTATCGACTAAGATCTCGAAACTCTTTCTTTTGTTTTTTTCTTCAATTATTTTATTTATTATCATTAAATCATTTGCTTGGTTCTTTTTCTAGGTTTAGGTTTTCAGGCTATTCTTACTCAAGTAATGTACTATATAAATTTTAAAATAAACTTGTAATTATAAAATAAAATAAAAATTATGATAATGTAATGTACTATATAAATTTTAAAGTTAACAAAACATAATGCAGAGAAAATAATACTAATTAAATAGAACAAAAAACAAGGAGAAAGTAATACTAGTTAAATAGAAAAAATCCTAACAGAAATTAATTGACGTCGGAACAAAAATTAAACTTCCAATACAAGAATAATTAAAAAAAGAAAAAAAACAATTTTGAAAACTCCTATATAAATCTGAACAATAAAAAAATAAGATGACGATGAAACAATAAATAATTATAAAAAAAATTAGGAAGGAAGCCTTCTCTCCTTAGATTTAGGGAGGCTTTGGCCAAAAAAACATAATTAGGGAGTGAGATAGGGAGGCTATTGGAGCAAATACCAGTCTAGCCTCCCTATTAATAGTCAAAGAGGTGTTGTTTTCCGGCCTATTGGGGATGCTTTAAAAACCAGAGCAAGAGATGATGTGAAGAAGACGAGTTTGGTATAGGTTAAATTTGAAAGACAAAAAAGGATAAGTTTGGAGATTTGTTTGGTTGAGAGATGGATTTAAAGTAGTGTGGCACACTACTTATATAGTTGTATATATATACTACTCAGACTAGGTTTAGGTTAGATTTTTTTTTAATTGACTAATTAGCACCGAAGCCCTTGCCCTTGAAGTATACATGAATTCACATGTCACCCAGTAATCTTTTTTTTAGGCATTAAACCCTTCAAACTATTATATTATAATATAATACATTTATATTATATATAATACATATAATCATATATATATATATAATAATATATTTATATAATATATATTATTTAATATATTAATGTATAATATATATATAATAATATAATATATAATATATGTAATAATATAATATAATATATAAATATATTAAATTATATATATTTATATATTCATTATATATATTATAATAATATAATGTATAATAATAATATTATATATATATATATATATATATATATATATATATATATATATATATATATATATATATATATATATATATATATATAATATATATTTATATAACATTAATATAATATATAATAATATATTATTATTTTTGGAAAGGAGGGTATTTTTGGAATGGAGTTGGGGCATATGAGGGTATTTATGGAATACAAATTTTTGTTTGGAATGAAATGGGCATTCCATTGGTTTTTGGATGGAAAGCTCATTCCACCAAAATGGTTGAAAAAACATTCCAATGGAATGCCCTTTCCATTCAATTTTAACCAATATATATTAGTGAGTGAGTAATAAACATTGCGAACGGAATCCTTTCCATTCCATTCCATTGCTTTCCAGCCAACCAAACACCGCCTAAGTGCAAGGCCAATTTTACATTTTTTAGTTTTATTTTAATTTAATTTTTTAATTTGTCATTTATTTATTTTATTTTATTTTCGGGTGACCCAATAAAATGCTTTTACAATTTTACAAGTCGAATTTTTTTTTTTTTATTAAATAAGATTTTAAAAAAAAGGAACCGAACCATCGAAATCGGAACCACCAGTTCCGAATTGGAACCGAACCCGAACCCGAACCCCAGAATCGACGACAAGTCTACCTACCACTCAAACTGTTTTTTTTTTTTTTTTTTTTTTTTTTTTTTTTTAATAAATAAGATTTAAGGGAAATAATCATTTTCCTCCCTATAGTTTGCCATATTAAACACTTTGCCCCCTCTAGTTTCAGTAATGGTCATTTCCCCCTCTAAAAACCAAAATATAAGACATTTTACCCCATCTAGTTTCAGTAATGGCCATTTTCCCCTTTGAAAACCAAAATATTAGACATTTTACCCCCTAACCGTTAGCTAGTCCGTTAGTGAACAACATTGACCGTCAATTAAATGACATTATTACCCTTGAACACTTTAGTTATGCTCCCTAATGACACCATTAATTGTTTTTAAAGAAAAAAAATCATAAATAAAAAAAATTAAAACTAATAAAAGTATTTAAAAAAAAAACATAATTGAAAATAAAAAATTATAAAATTTAATTAAACTTTAATCAAAAAATTTAGTATTTCAAAAAAAAAAAATTGTTTTTTTACATTATTTTTACATTAATTAAAATTTTTAAATATTTTTACATTTCATTCTTTATATTAATGTTTTTTAAATGAAATTTTTATTTTTACAATTCATTCTTTATATTAATGTTTTTTTTAAAATAAATTATTCAGTATTTCAAAAAATATATATATTAATGTTTTTTACATTATTTTTACATTTCATTCTTTATATTAATTTTTTTTAAATGAAATTTTTATTTTTACAATTCATTCTTTATATTAATGTTTTTTTTAAAATAAATTATTCAGTATTTCAAAAAATATATATATTAATGTTTTTTACATTATTTTTACATTTCATTCTTTATATTAATTTTTTTTAAATGAAATTTTTATTTTTACAATTCATTCTTTATATTAATGTTTTTTAAATAAATTTTTTATTTGTACATTTAATTCTTTATATTTATTTTATATTTTTTAAAATCATTTTTTTATTAAAGTTTAATTAAAATTTTATAATTTTTTATTTTCAATTATGTTTTTAAAAAATATTTTTATTAGTTTTAATCTTTTTTATTTTTGATTTTTTTTCTTTAAAAACAATTATTGGTGTCATTAGGGGGTATAACTAATGTGTTCAAGGGTAATAAGGTCATTTAATTGATTTTTGTCGGTCAATGTTGTTCACTAACGGACTTCCTAATGGTTAGGGGGCAAAATATCTAATATTTTGGTTTTTAGGGGGGAAAACGGCTATTACTGAAACTAGAGGGGGCAAAATGTCTAATATTTTAGTTTTGGGTTTTGGGGGGGTGGGGCGTGGGCATCCCTAAATTCTAAACATAATTTATTTTAATAACATGTTCTTCCTTTTCCATTAATATATTTCAATCATTTAAATATTCTCAAATGATACAAATAAATTTCTATACGCAATTCATATTAATCGATATCTTTCAGCTTAGTCAAAGCACACGATCACATGACATTTTACTGAGCAGCAGATAATTCAATCTCATTTTCCGATGTACTTAAATTACACAATAAGCACATAATGTCACCATTCACATAATCCTACACATATTCTAGAATATTTTTCTAATGTACACACATGGCAATATCGATATTTCTATAATATCTAAATCATAGTTCACACTCAAATAATTCATATACGAACACATGAAACACAACACAATTTCCTTACTTTACCTGATATAATATTCTCTTATATTATCAGTATTATACTTATTTTCATTCAACAATACCATCATTCAATCATCAACACATTAACAAAATCAATGGACACATCAATTTAATTAAGTCCATATTTAATTTAGAGTTTAGAATCCCCTACTTTGATCACGAGAAATACGATTCTAACTTTTCAGATTGAATCCACTCCCAGGACATTCACAATTACATCCTGAGTAGGTAACAATACACCTACAAAATTACGAAATCTAAATTCAAAACAAATTAAGATAATAATAATCTCAATTACCCAACACACGGAATTATAGATAACTCCTAACCTCAAATACCTCCTCCAAAGCTATTAATCATTATTTCATAATATATTACTTGAGAACCCAATTATAATTGATTCTTAAACATTTCTAGCACTTGGAAAATATCTATACCCTAATAAATACAGCTCAAAAACTATTATATTCCTCTTTCTTATTTCCGAAATTCCACCAATGAGATAACATTATTCTCATATAATAATTGACATCAAATATATTTAAACAAACTAAATATTCATCAATCCTTTTGCAAGTATAATTTCTTATCTAATCTCATTCAAAATTGTTTACTCAACTTGTAAACCACAACATAGACATCAATACATGAATATTCATATGTTCTAATCAAGTTTAAACATCCTAAATTTAGCTCAAATACATCATTTGAACTCAAAGCAATCACTTGTAAAGAGATTTGGGAGTTTCCAGCTAGAAACTCCACAAAATAACATTAAAATCTCTTTCTCTCTCTGTCTCTGCCCCCTTTTTAAATATTTTTCCTTTAAACTACTTTACACATGTCTGTCATTCCACTCAAGTCATCACACTTCATTAGAAAATTATATATCCAGGCCCTATAATATTTCTTATTCCTTTTCAATTCATCAAATTCATAAAATATTACATTTTATCCCCTATCTAATTTTACATTTAAAATAAAAATCAGCCCAAATCCCTATTGATTTAGGTCCAGTCCAAATCATTACTTCATTTTTCATAATTTTAAAGATTGCCAACACTATCATTTTGGGTCTCATGTCTTTCAAAAACTAAATCGAACCCAAATACGTATTAATTGGGGCCAACTATTTACAAACAGTTTGACCACTTATGTTATATTGAAACTTTTCTCCTCAATTTGACATTTGACTCTGGCAAATTGGACAAATTGTTAGCCACATATGTTATATGTAAAAGCTGATATTCTGGAAACACGAGCTGAGAGAAGCAAATTATATTTAACCAGGACGGCAAATTTGTACATTAGAATCTCAAAAATTATTGAGCTTCTTTGCATTTGAATATCGATACGAAAACTGAGAATTCATCTTCGAATTAATTCAACAATTATTGCACTCAAAATTCCTAATTGAACAGCAATATTAAGTGCTAAAAACAAATAAAGTTTACATTTGGTAATAAGAAATGTTAAAATTGTTTCACGACAAGAATCCAATGCATCAAAGGAAAAACAAAAAAAATCCAAAATTGTTTCAAGAAGCATTACTATGGAAAAAACAATGATTGTTGATTAATGGTTAAGTAACATATATAGCAGACAAATACACAACCAAGAATTCGAAAGGGACATATTAGAACGAAAAATCGACGCTAAACTGATAGTAACATACAGCAACTCTAGTACACAACCTACGAATCCCAAAAGCAGCCTGGACCAGACCCAAAATTCCAGCCAAGCAAACAAGAGGTCCACCTGCAAACAGGTATCGACGTATTCAAGGTCATCAACAATCAATCACAATACTTGTGATCTTTACAAGCAATGCGCCAGTGGACACAATTCTCATTGATCATAAGAAATATGGCACTCCTGTCCTCGGCCCCCTCATCTGGTTGTTCTCCTCTGTTTCGGTGAAAAACTTCACTTCTCGCTCCTAGAGAAATAACAACAACAACAACAAAAAAAGGTAAATACGAGTGACATAAGCATTCCAAATATATATATATATATATATATATATATATATGAAGGTGATAATTTAGGCAAGCTGTTTTGGGCTAATAAGACTAGGTTTAAAACTTTTGCTAAACAAGCATATTCAACGAATCACTGCACTTATATTTGCATTAGACATACCAACTGATATCATGCATGGTTTAAAACAATAATATACCTTATGTAAAAGAACAGTATAATGTGGATCTCTGGCTAGCTATGACGATGGTGATATTATCTTTCTTTAACAGAATTTAGATATCATATCAATGGACTCATACTCAGAAAACATGTTATTAATTAACTTTTTCCTTTAAAAATTATCTTCCAGCATGCTTCTGTGCACAGATTTGTGTCTCTACAATTATCACCAATTACATGAATGGGAAGAGTTCAACTACACACGAAAAGAAAATGAAAGAAATACAAGTGTCTTTACATCAATTCTCGAGGAGCCAAATAGTTAAAATGGGGCCAACAGATAGCTACAGAATAAAACCATGCAGCACTCATAAATTGGTGGAACATGCCAATTCACCTAAGCGTATAGCTTCAGCCATGCAAAATTTACTAATAGTATATTAATGATTCATGAACAGCTCTTTTATTTAATCCAATGAGAACAGAAATCACTCCACAGCGCATATTTGCACCACTGATACTTTGTTTGGTTACCGAGATTGCTGGAAAAGTTAATGCACTGAGGAGTGTACTAATTATCTAAAGCATTTATAATATTCAACATTTCCTGGCTCCTGCACTTGTGAAGATGAATGGTCTTCTTCTCATACCACACATCAAACACACATAGACCGGTTAATGATTCTAATGTAATCTTAAAGTGATACAGGATGGAGTCCAGTTACATCCATCATACACACACATATATATCAGCAAGCTAGCTAGTAAAATATCTCACCATATTCTCATTGAAGCTCAATATAGATGCTACATTACCACAACGGTAACAGTAATTTGGCGCAGACCACACCTAGAAAAATCAAGAACCGGCCAGTTCATCAAACTTTTAATATTGATGAGCAACAATGAGAAATAAAAAAGATTCAGAGTCTCACAGTCACTAGGCCTTTATCTTGAAACATGTACTTCAGACCTTCTTGTACAAGTTGGTGAGCTCGACAAACTAAATCGAGATTGTTTATGTGATTAAACTGCAAGCAAAGAAAAAAAAAACAGATAAGTTCTTCAGCAGGAAAAAATTATTCTAATGTAAGATCAGATCAGAATATCAGATTACCTCAGTTGTGACCCTGGAGCCAAAAAGCCAACCTGCCCCTCGCGGACTAACTGCCCATGTTTCAATGTCTTCAGGATCACTCCACATGAGATCACAAAATGGCCCTTCATGTGGAATTTCACAATTCCGTTCAATCACCCTTATCTGCCAAGGGGAAGAAATAATTAGTACAGCACAATTTCCTACCGATAAAATACTCCTAAATAAAAATGAAACTGAGAAGAACAAATTTTTGCTAGTTAGAAATAACTCTCACTGAAATGTGAGCACTTTATATATTTTTTTTTTCTGAAGTATATCAGTATATGATCACTAGCTCAATTAATATAAATCAGGAGCTTCATGCACCTCACAGAGAAAATTGCATCTTGAATTGGCCCAATCAAATAAATGCACAAATGCATGATCAACTTGCTTCATTTCCACTAGGTAAAGTTAGATCCCAATGCTACCCTACCTAAATGCCATTCGCTAATGCCTCAGCTGCAAGCAGGTTCAACTGCTTCTTCAAACAGTCCAGATATATAAGATGAAAAAGCTACAAAGCTAGAAACTATAAGCCACCACCATGTTATGCCCTTATTCAGGATTTGTGGTTTGCAAATTTGGTCAAACTTCAATCCCGGCATTTCATATAAGATTACACTAGTTTGAATTTGCAAGTTACAGATTATATGCAAATAACTGATAAATGCTTAAGCATTTAGGAGATCACAAATAATAAAATCATAAATATAAGCTATGTATAAGTAAACACACATATAGACAAGTTTATAATAAACAACAACTGAACAAAAGAGAAAGGGGAGAAAGAACCTGATCAATTGTCCGTATATCAGGTGAGAGACCGCCATGAACGCAAAGCACCTGCAAAATTAAAAACAACAGATCTCTTTCGATTTAAGAAATTTTTATTTGATTTACACAAAAGCAAACACAAATATAGAGATTTACACGTATATACATAGAGCGAGGATGAGATAGAGGTAGTAGTAGAAAAGGAAATCTTACAGTCCCATCTATAATTGCTGAGAGCGTTAGATAATCAAAAACATCTGTACAGTACCGCCATGCATTAGCATTTCCATACTTCCTCTGGCACTCATCATAGAAACCATATACCTGAGAACATAAATCTTAAGCGTTAGACTATATTATACCAAGAGACTAATAAAACAACTGTACGATGCTCTTCCTACAGCCATGAAACATGTATTGAAATTCCAAAAAAAAATACCTTTCTGTACGAAATCTAAAATGCTCAAGAGATTTATTGAGTGGCAAAAGAAGTTTTCATTTCACATGTACAAGAATTTGCATTAACACATGATTGCTGACAAGCTAAACTCTTAATCACATGTAAAACAAATTCATTTAGATCATAAAACTTCTAACAGATTAATAATTAAAAATTAACAAAATTATAATATACAAACTAAGGTTTCCAGGACAAACAAGAAGTCCAAAACAAGCCTTAAAAATCAACAAAACTGTCAAGGGAATTAAGAAGGATGCTAAATCTGCTGCAGGATAATAAACCGAAAAAAGGGGATTTAATCAGAGTTCAAGCAAAAGACCCAGCCTAAGTTAACCAAATTGGCATCAACTGTCACAAGGTTACGTATAGAAAATTCCTCGAAAGGGGAACTTATCTTCACATTCATTCAACAGGTTCTATAATATTTTCAAATTGCCTATATAAATGGAGGGTTTTGTGATGGTTGGAAACCAATAGAACAAAACAGAACTCGCATGGGTCTCCGTCCGAATGACTGAGAACATTCATGAGTAAGATCTCACTAGCATGAAAACTGAACTGACTTCTCGACTCAATTGGAGATAATTGCAGCCTACTACTCTTAGCGACAGAGCCAAGGAAACAGACAAACAGCGAAATAATTAAAAAGCATACCTGAGTTAGTTGCCTGCTTTCATGATTTCCACGTAAAAGGGTAATATTAGCTGGGTATCTACAAGCACAAACACAGATTAGAGTAGATTTGATTTGATTTTACCTCCTTCAACAAATTATGATATTTGATCAAATTCATCAAGGACCTCTATTTTTCAACAATTTCAGCATAAAGCAATATCATAACAATTGCCACATATTGAACCTTTAAGAATCCAAAATGATGATTGGTACATGAATTTAAGTTACTAGACTAGAAAAAGTAAGATTCTGACATGTCCCATGGACTCTACCAGCACGAGAATGGTAATTTTAAATATAAACAAATATATAAAAGAAAATCCACAATTGAACACAAACAAAGTCAAAGGAAAACATGTAAAAAAACAGGCATACCTTGCTTTAAGAAGCAATAGAATAGTGAAAACTTCAAGACTATTGTAACCCCGATCAACAAAATCACCCTATCAACATCAAGACACAAGAGCATTCAACACCAGAGCCAAAGAAAATAATAATTACAACAAAGCAATATCACTTGATAACAGTTTCTACATTGAATATAGAAATTATACCATAAATATGTAATTCGTCTCTGGTACATGACCTCCTGTCTGGAAAAGTTTCATAAGATCATGAAACTGACCATGTATATCACCACAGACAGTGACTGGACTGTTGACAGGTTGCACATTGGACTCCTCGATGAGGATTTCTTTTACCTGTAATAATTTTTACAAAATCAAAAGTATGTAGGACATCAATGATTCGGAATACATTATACATGTGCTTAGGACTATCTAAACATAAGAGCAAAATGTACGATCTACAATTACTACCGTCACTCATCATTGTGCAAATGTAAGTGCATTAGTAGAATGCAGTACATGCCTCGTAATTTATATTGTATCAACAATAGAAAGTTGGACACTACAGGCACAATTCCAAACATTGTGGAATCAAAAATAATGGTATTCCCAAAACAAAATGCAGCAAAAAGGGTATAAATTTGTCACAACAGCCATCAAATCTGCCGGCCATCCATCCAAGAACGGGATTCGAATGCACTACTCTACATTTCGTGCCAATTTATCGTTCACAAAAACAGATGCAATAAATCCAAAAATACAAGCAGATGCTCAACTACTTGTAAGAATGTTCACTTCATTTGATAGATACATATATTCTTTAGACTAACAAATCAATCTTCTTTTTTCGTCACATAGTAAAAAATCAACAACTTCAATCTACGAAAAATACACACATACAAGATTACAAATACGTATGAATTTAGAAGCAGAAAACGAAGAGTCGAAACCCTAATTAGTTACAGTGTTATGAAAAGAGAACATACGTATTCGCATAGAAGCTGAAGCTCGTCTTCCAAAAGATGCTGGCCTTCTTTGACTTTGGAAATCCACTGATCCAAATCCATTCAAAGAAAGAGAGCGAAATTAGGGTTTTTGAAAGAGGAATTTTTTTCGAAACACACGAGTAGTTGCTCTTTCTCTCTTTGTGTTTTTAATTTTTCGTCGAAAACGAAAAACCAAAACCAAAACCAAAAATTAAAAAAAAAATGAAAACCAGATCTGCTCTTTTTTGCTTATTTCTTTTTTATTTTAATATTATTATAATATGTGAAAGAGGAGGTAGAGGGAGAAGGAAAACGACATCGTTGACGACGGCGTTTCTTATTGGTTATCTTTTTTTCAAAAATAAAAATCTATTGGTTATTATTACATTACTATTTCCTTTTTGTTTTTTCTAAATAAAATAAATATTTATTAGGTTTTTAAAACCATTATTATTATTACTATTATATAATGAATTGATTGTGATAATAATTTGAAGAAAAATTACTAGCATATAACTAGCTACCATATATTTTTTTTTAATTAGAATTTTGACTCCAATGGTAACTATGTAGAAAACTCATTTATATGCTTGTAAAATGTTCACGGTTAGATTCAAACCTTTACCATTACGGTAAAAATTAGCCACATTAGACGGTGGTAAAAATAGATAATGATTGGTGTACCACAATAAGGAAAGTTGATTGATCAAAGAGTCGATATTTCACACCGTTGAAAAATCTTCCTAAATTAAATAAAACATTTACCACGTCAAAAATATATATATATTATTTATAGACAGATTGTAACTACGACCTACACCTTGCAACTAAAGAAGTCAGGTATACATGTCGGGTCGTGGATACAATTTACATTATATTGAATTGGTCGTTCCTAGTATATCTCCACGTGACAAAATAATGTAAAATGTAACCAATTGATCGGATTATTCTCCACAGTTAAATCATTCATGTTGAGTAATGGAGACGTGGAGATCACGTTCGTAAAAAGTTCACCCACAACGGGTAATGGAAACATGGAGATCGAGCTTTGCATATTATTCATCCACTAATACTAGAAAATTAGTATATATAAGCTTCGACATTTAGAAAGGAGGTACACAATCTTTTTTCAACTAGTGAATTATTGCGCACTCGTTTTCTCCAATTCAGACAGAATTCTGGTTTGAACGTCGGAGTGATCACACTGACAACATTGTCGGCGCCTTTCACAATAGCTTTTTTTTTTTTTTTTTTTTTATGTGCTTGTTTGTCGTCCAGAGATCTCCAAATCAATATCTAATTTTGGGCATCAACAATAATAATGAAGATTTTTTTTAATAATATTTTTATAAATTTATGAATTGAAAAAGCTAGACTAACTCAAACCGTGATTTATTGATATTAGTGTGATGGCTTTACTACCAAGTTACCTCCTAGAAAGCACAGATACTCCATTTGGTGAAGGTAACTCTTATCCGGTTCGGATACTCCCTGGATACTCGAAGATACGTATCCAACACGCCAAATGGCGTATCCATTGATTTTTTTCATAACATTGAAGGATACGAGGGGGATACGGCAAGGATACGGTGAGAATATGGCGGGATACGGTCAGGATATGTTTGGGGTAATATTATAATTATTTTAATATAAATGGGGTCAAATTATAATTTCAAAAAAATTAGGGGTCAAAATGAAATTTGTAAGGAAATATATCATAGTAGGGATTTATGGCTCATTTTCAATTTCGATCGGCTTCCGGTTGAAAGTTGAAACACGGAAAGAAGAAAAGAAGAAGAAGAAAAGAAGAGGAGGAAGAAGAATAACCAACTTCAAAGATCGAAAAAGCTTTAACTAGTATCACTTATCACAATATTTTATTTATGTTATGATTTATATGACCTTTTTTTTGGATTTTTTGAATGAATTATCGAATATGTTTTCATATATATATATATATATATTCAAAAATATAAATATATATTATTTTAATTGACGTATCATGCCGTAACTGTATCCTAGTTTTTAAAGATTTACCGTATCCTCGTATCATACGTATCCCCGTACCCTACCCATATCCGTGCTACATAAGGTACCTCGGTTTGTATTAATAAAGACAATGATTAAAGGGACAAAATAATATACATATACATTTAAATCTATTACTCTTAACCATACAAAAAATTGATTTTGGTTATATATATAATTTTGGTTAAATCTATTAAAATGATTGAAATTAATTAAAATGAGTGGTTTTTTTATTTTTTTATTTTTACAATATATATTAATTCGGTGCCAGGTATTTTTTTTTTAAAGCTTTTATCATTGATATTAAAATGAGTGGTTTGAATTAACTCAAATTGTTTTTTCAACCCAAATTAATTTTATTAGATAAATTGATTAATTGGTTTAAGTTGGGCTGGATTAAAAATGAGTGGACCCGTATTCGTCCACGTAATTCCAATGGATTTCGATTTTCGAATGACCCAAACACCCGAAAGATGTCGCAAAATTCATAGTGATCGTTTTGTTTGAATTTTCAAGATCCCATTTTTATTTGGTTTTCAATCGAATTGGAGCAAGTGACGATGGGGGAGGAGTTCTCTGGCTCGTCAACAGCAATCGACTCCTCCAATATAGGCTTCAAGGTATTATTTTGTTTTGATTTATGGGTTCAATTATTTTGAAAATTTCCTTTTTAGGGTTTCTTTCTTGATCGTTTTGTTGATTGATTTTCGTTGCAGCTGTTGAAGAAGCACGGTTGGAAAGAAGGAACTGGGCTTGGAGTTTGTGAGCAGGTTAGCTAAAAATAACCTAGTTTGGCAATTTTGATTTTCTAGTGTAATGTCATATAATTGTTGAATGTTTTGGGTGTACGAGTCCATTACTAGATAGGTATCATGTTTTAAAGTGTTTTTGTTTTGTTTCTGATTGGAGGAGGAAGAAAGATCAAAACTGGATTAGGTAATTGGTGTTCAGTCTAGTTACTTGATTAAACTCTTTAAATGTATATGTTCATCAATGAGTAGGGAATATTTTTCGTATAGTTTGGCCTCAGGGAACCGTAGGATTGATAAGAGTTGTGGATTGTCTTGAAATTGAGTAGAATTATCAATTATGTAAGCTATTCTAGTGAATTTTTGTGTCGTGTTGTTTTATACGTGTAGTCTTTCCTGGCTAATTGTATTGTTGCTTTGATGCTCTGCCACTCTTATAGACTGTCAATAGTATGTATGTCAGTTTCTTACTGATGAACTTATGGTGCAAACAGGGTAGGTTGGAGCCCATAAGAACTTGTTTGAAGAATAATAAACGGGGTCTTGGAGCAGAGAAAGTAAAGAAGAAAGTACCGAAGCCGCTCGAAGCGCCCAATCTTGAGTGCAAAAATTACAAGAAGGTGAGTTCCGTTGACTTCATTAACCATATTCTATTTCATTTCTTCATTATCCTTTTCCTTATCAGTCGAACCTCTCTCTAGTGGGAGGAGGGGTTTTTTATATTATTGAAGAATATATATATAAGAGCAGAAAAAAGGTTGTAAAGAAGTATTGTTTTACTTAATCATCTCTGATGAAAATTGTAAGCCTTTGAAGATCTATTTAGTCTCATCCCAGTGTCCCTTTTAATCATGATTAGTTAATTGTTAGGTATTTTCCTTTAACAAGAAAACAATCACAGTGAAGAGAGGCCTATGATAGTAAATTCAGCCATCATCACTATTTCTGTACATATTTCAAATGTATATTTACAAGTGTGCTTTAATAGCCTTTATTTTGACAAACAATTGTTCTATTATGTGTCTTTTCCTGCATTGATATCCTTGCTATTAATTTCAGGAACAAATACCTCAAAAGAAATCCAAGGCATCTAAAAAGATGAGGAAGATGCAGGAGTTAGAAAAACAATTACAGGAGACTGAATTTGAGCGGGCCTTTCGTAGGGAGTTCTGGCCAGATAATGTTTGAGATGACAATTACATCATCTTTTTCAACCCATTCCCTTTTTGTTTCCAAAATGGGTGAGTTTGGAATTTGTATAGGCATTTTGAATTATTTATCCCAATTATGTCCTTTTATTTGTGTTTTTGCAAGTCAAATTGCAATTGTCAGCATGCATTCACAATAGGAATGGTATGTTTAAATCATCATAATATCATTATTTTGTTTTCAGAACTTTTGATGTTCATTTAGTGGATGAAGTTGAAGTATACAATGGTCGATTCCATGTCTGAATAGTCAATCCTGCATAGGTTTAGAACACTATCTGAACACTTATGAATTTCCAAGAAGAGTAATAATCTTCTTATAGTGAGGGAGCTATAGTGGTGTTGAATAGGAGATTGCTAATTTCATTTGTATTCATCTTTGTATCTGTAATTATGGCCTGAAATTATATGATGACACTTCTCTTTCCTCGTGTCTAATATTTCCTTCATCCAGTGGTTTGAAGAACGGTGCTCTAGTACATTCTGAGATCGGCGATACAGCTCAAAGAACTTGATGGTACAGTTTTTCCTCTTGATTGTATGGTTACCTCAAGAAGAATGAATGAAGTGCGTGTCTGCGAGATGTAAAAGGGTGGATCCCATATCCATAAATGATACTGGTTAGATATTGAAGTATACTGAACATCCAATTTAATGGCATCACTTGCTTGAGTCGTGACTGAAATTACAGGAAGAAGACATGGCAATGAAGAGGACACAGAGAATTATTATTGCTGAATTGGAATTGTTGTAACGTTTTTACTTTTTTTTTTGGAATTGTAGTGTATTTACTGCTGCTTATATGCAAGTCGTACAAAGTTTTTCAGTACACGTTGAAACGCTACTTGTGTGTAACCATGGTACATACTGTTAAAAGATTATTACAGAGTTCAAGATATCTGACCAATAAAGCATATACATACAAGAATATTATGGCACTGACATGGTGGCCTCAAAGGATATGTATTCAGAAATTGTTGAACTCATAAAGAAGCTGTATACCTTACCCCAACTCCCAACTCAAGTGCAAGTGAAATTTGATTCAAAAGAGCTTTTCAATTACATTAGCTATTTTAGAATTGGAATTGCAAGAATATGGAATAAACCGATGCAAGTGTATATCTATTTACATAGCGAGGGGCTCGGTGCAAGAATAACAATGGCGACAAGATATCCTGTTTGCTGTTAACAATTTACAATTGAATACTGTTCACAGTGCTCATCGCTTCTTTTTCTTCTTGTCATCGGCTTTGATTAGCTGAACAGGAGCTGCTGGTATCTTAATCCACCATTCTCTTACCCGTCTCAACAATTTGTCACTGCTTTCTTTCCTGTAGGGGAGTTCCCTTGTGTAAGCCTCTAGATATACAATTAGAATTGTGACTCTCAGCGGCATGAATACAATCACCGCAGCCAGGAAAACCAGCAATAGCGCAACCTTATCTGTGGCCTACAGGCAGACAAAAAGAAGCTGAAACATCGAAAATGAAAGTTTAAGCTAGTCAATGAGCATCATTTCTATAAGATTTAACTATGATTTTTGGATTATATTCTACTGATTTGTCTACATTATCTTATATGTGCTTAGAATATACATCTTCAACATAAAATGTGTTCTGAGAAACTAGTTTTATAATTTTGTTTAATGGAAATAAGCATGACTAGAACACATACCGGGGGAACTACAGCAAATAGTAGAGCTCTTATTTTCAGAAGAAGAATATTTCCAGCTTGAATTAGTGCTTCAACTTTAGTGATAGCTTCTTGTAAGGTCAGTAGCTGCTCTACTGCACTTTTATTTGGGGGGAGTTCAATTTTGAAGGCTTCCGATGGCTTTCCTTTGTTAAAATAACTACGCCAGAGCATGAGAACTGCCAAGAATACAAAAATTGATGGCAATACGTAGACGATCCACCCCCTGTATATCAAAATACTTTATTGAGCAGTTTTGGCCAAAATATCACTGAAAAGTTCAAATTTCAGATATGTGGAAGCTGAATAACACTGACTCCAAACTGACAGTCCACTCATGGCACAAAACAGCAAAGAGAGTGCACACACAGTATAAACACAGATGTATGTTGATAAGAAAACAAATCTATCAGCTATCAGAAAGTGTCCCAAACTATGGATCTTGTACAACAAACAATTTTCTTTACAAATATTCATTTTCTCATCATTAAACAATCATCTTTCAAAACTCTAGTTCAAATCTCAAACTTTCTTTTCATTAATGAACATTCTAGACACGGCTGCACCCAAAGATGGAAATAAATCTCAAACTCTGATTTTCTTTTCTTTGTACATCTAAATTCTAAAAGTGCCTAATATTCATCCACTCTCTATTGACTAAGGAATACCATGGAAATTCCTCCTCCTATTGTTCAACAATGTATGAAGATTACAAAGAAACACTTAACATAATTGTTTCTTCTTAGTTCTTACCCATTCCATTCATTTTATCCTGTTTCCTATAGATCCCACATTTTGTTTCACACAGATGAATTAATATATAATCCACACTTTCCTGCACAACCAACCATCCGACTCAACATCTACACTTTCAGCCATTGCTTGGGGCCTTGGGCATAATAATTAAATTTCATGACAGGAGCTAAGGCTTGCATGCACATGCGATGCAATTATCGTTCTTACCAGATTTGGGGACCTATACATATATGGAAGTCTTATTAAATATCTTATTCGGATATAAGTAAAATTTTCAAGCAATATGGAATTATAAAGTTGATGCTAAACAATCTTATAACCAAGTATTCAGTATTCCAGTCAAAGACAAGTTACCTTAAAATAGCATAGGAAGACAACACCAGAAACACTGTTGACTTAAAAGGTTCTTTCCAAGAGGCCAAAAGTTGAAGACGGCTAGCCACTACAATAACAGGAAACAGCAGCTCCTATACCAAAATAAAACAACAGAAGATGTCATCTTTCCGATTAATAAATTAAAAAATGTCATCCAGAAGCTCTAGAAGCAGCAAAACTCAAAAACGCACAGTTATAGACTGTGAAATTTGTAAAGAATTAGCAGCATCAATGAAAACAATAAAATCCTGCGGACGGAATTCTGCTTCAGTAGCTCTCATAACACATATAAAGATACAATGACACTTTCAACACTGACATTGCAGTAGTAGCTTAATTTCAATCAACATTGTCTACTTGTCCTATTGCAATGAGATGAAGTCGGTGACCAGAGGCCAGTCATGTATTCAAGATCTGATTGATCAATACAGGCCTCTGCCTGAAGGAGCAAGAGAAAAGATTTCCCTCTCATCCATAATGGAAGGAAAAATAGACAATTTTTGTGATAACTGTTACTGAGCTGTGACCTACTACTCTACTAAAGTTCAACCCAGTGTTAGTTATTTTGGTCAAGAAAACACAATGTATCAGGAAACTATGATAATTTGACCTTCATTACTGCAGCATTTGTATCGATCCCTTCCACCTTCACTTGGTCCACAGTTGCCTGTGCAGCTTCAGCCCTTCCTGTGTCAGATATTGACTGTTTCACTGCTATCTCCAAAGGATTTGTTTCCCCAACACAAATATCTCCAACTGCTATTGTTTCTCCATCCAGATTTGTCTCTGTTTGTAAAATGAATCCAAGTTGATTAAGCGTCAGAATAGCAACTGGGGATAGTTTCTGCTTCTGTTTTGCAGGTGGACTGCCAACCATATCATGCTGGGCACCACCAACATTCAAAAGCGCCAACCGACTTGACAGAGTTTGCAAGATCGTATCTCCCCTTGGCAGACTTTCAGCTAAATTAAAAGCTAGTAATGTTTTGTATTGGGATGAGAAAATGTTGAAAGCTTCTCTAACAGCACGGTATCTGAAGATGCCTAATATAGCCTTTCCTAGTACTTCTGACTGTTGAATCTTATTGAAGTTGTGTTTGTTAATAAACCTGTGTGCCCGGAGGATCTCAAGACATATATCCAACCAATAGTCACGACGAGAATTGCCTTTGAATTCTGGAAACTCGAAATAAACGGGCTCTGGTCTGTTAATACAAAAAGGGCCAAATAACAAAAAGGCATCATAAACAAATGAAGTTAAGAGTGACCTGATTTATACAAGTGTACAAACTCAATGTGACATAAGCTGTCAGACAACTTACACAGATGTTGATTTGTACATTACAGCTTTATCGAAGAGACGAGCTCCCAGTGGTCCTGTCAATTCAGGTTTTATGACCTGCTTCATGTCAGTTGCCAGATCATATCTGACAGCTTTCTCATATACACCGACTCCCAGTGGTTCAAAATACAGAGCAATATTGGTTAAACTCAGCCGCCCTACACAAACAGAATTGATGAATATGAACAAAATCCAGTAAGAAAATGATTGAAGCACATCATCAGTCTTGCTTCCAATTAAGTTTATGACTCAAATCAGTGATTGACAAGGTTATAAAGACTCCAGCTTTGATTCAGACAGCTAATTTATTCTTACATAGCATTCAACACGTACAATAGAAGCATCGAAGTTAAATTTTTTTGAACATTTGAAATGATTGAGCTAGCTGACTTTGATTAGTCATCTCAGTGTATTACGGACAATTTCACCAATCTCTCTCTCTCTCTCTCTCTCTCTCTATATATATATATATATAAATCTGATACATTCATCTGCTCATAAGATGTATTAGAAAATTTAAGGCAATGCAAACGTTAGAGAGAATGGGAGACAGTGTGTAGTTACAGGTGGTTCTTCTCTACATATGTTTTTACTTACAGGACATCACATTACAATATTGGCCTCTGATACATACTACTCTGATACATAGTACTCTGTTCCAAGGAGTTGAAAAAAGATTCTTACTAAATATTTAACTAGAGCATCTCCCAACTGATCATAAAACTTAACATAAGATGTTTTACATTATTTCTCATATATATATATATATATATCCTGTACAAAACCACAGTAAACCTCAATATATATATATCCTGTACAAAACCACAGTAAACCTCATTGTGGTTAGTTTGTTGATGAAATTCTGGAACTAGTGATATTCCTGATAATCACTAAACATCTGCAAGGGGGTTATAATAGAATAAACCATGTACTCTAATCAAATATAACATCTCATACATTTATGAATGGTAGCTATATTCTATCTTTACTAGCTCTAGCCACAAAATTTTGCTACCTCAATTCCAAGATAGTACCGCAAATTTCAGTAGTCCTTGATGTGGAAATGTGTACTAAGATGATCCCCCAAAGGCTTTAATACCATGTTATACAACATAAAGAATGTGAAATTACATTGTTACACTCACTAATACACATCATTCTTAACAACATACATCAGAAAGAAAAAATGTCAACAGTCAAAATAACTATGGTAAGTGTTTACAGTTCTAAACTAACATGGACAGCTAAATTTGTTCAACCTGCAGATATTTTGATCCACTTTCAGGAAAACATGACTAACCAGGCCAAGCTGACATTCCAATATGTTGCAGAACTGGCTGAGTGGGAACCGCACCATCAACAGCAACAGTGATCTCTCCCTCATCAAGATGAAGATTGGAAATTGACTGCCCCAAAACACTTTTGGAAGTCTTAATAACCCTGCAGATATGAAAAGAGCCACAGATACATGAATGTTCAGACACTATCTAAAGGGAGTACAGTCAAAACTGTTTAGTAAAAAACAAATAGTAAAGAAAAAGAGAAAGGAAAAGCACATAGGTAAACCCTTCTGGGTCTGCATCTAACACGTTAATGCAATGACGAGTCAAGATAACCATTCTTAATTACCACATTACAATATTAACAACACTATTCTAACTGTTACTGAATTGCACAATTGATAGGAGAGGCAGATGCCAAACTTATTTGGTAAAAACTGATAAACCAGAAGCTGAGGCATCATGCAAATTATATCCAAATCACTAAAAAATAAAGTGCGCTACAACCTTTACATGAGTTGGCATATTGGTTTCAACAACGTTAAGAATTAGAGTTTACAAAAATTAACAAAGATCAATGAACTATTCATACTTGTCAAGGTTGCGGAGGTATTTGTCATATATGAGAAAATGAAGTCGATGGCCCGAAGAGCTTGTGAGCGCATCAAAAAGGTTGTGGACAGTAATTATATCTGAAATAGCAGCACAGACGGGAGCTATTCGAGCAAAAGCCTCTGGCCCAACAGTTTTCTTGTTATCAACCTGATGGACAATAAACCAATGAGTCTGATTACCAAAGGTACTAGCCTAAGATTGCACTTCTTATCACTGCCCTGCACTAACACCTGTTAAGTACGAGTGTATGTAAATAGAGAAGATTGTAAGATGGTAATTAAGAAAACCTGCACGGCCATATTTGTGGAACTAAAATGAAATAGTGACAACCCGTCCTCATCCTCTTCAGTTCCATAAGAAGGAGATTCCTACAGTTGAACAGAAGTTAATGCAACAATGTCAAGCCTCCAAAAAAAATATATAATCAGGTCCCATATCAAAACATTTGATATGTACAAAGAAAAGGACAACTCTTATACTATATCTTCATAATACAAATAGGTAAAGATAGTAGGTTATCTCACATTCTGATCAGATTCAGTCTCGACACTGGGGGACTCCCATGCAAGCATCATGTCATATGTCAAAAGACGGAACTCTGAGTCACTCAAATAATCTGGACATCTAGTCGCCAAATGGAGTGCTTGGTATGAACAAAACTCTACAAAATTCCTAGCATAGGTAAAAAGTTGCTTAACACTCTCAGGTAGTTCGATGTCAAAACGATGCTGTAATTCTTCACTTGGGACTTTAAGGATCCTGCAATATCATGAAATGTAATATGTTTGAAAGCATTAAAATCACCAGAAAACAAAACTCTTCAGCTAGTTGTTGAGTATCCAAGTTCAACATCAGCTTTACATTAATTCATTTTTAATTTCCAATCAAAATCCGGGAATCATTGAAATATGAAGAAAAAATCTCAGGCAATTTATACACAATCTATCCAATATAAAAGGTTATGATGCATTCCAAGAATTTGTTATGTACCAAGTGAAATTAACAATCAATCCATATTAACATTATACCCGGCAATAGCATTATAAACCAAATCGAAATTGAACTTGATAATCTGAAGATACCAATAATTTCAAGAACAAAACTTCAGTCAGATCCTATAGAAATACAAGGATCTTTTTAAGAAACCCATTTCACCAAATTATGTATGAAATGCAAGAAAGATGAAGAAGAGTAGAGTTGAGAAGGGTACTTGGAGCAGCGAGAGACAACAGAGTTAGCGAGATGAGAGAGCTGAGGAATGGGCCTGGGAGAATATGAGGGAGAGTCATCCTCATTAGACAAAGATTTCTTCTTGCGCTGGAAGAGAGACTTGAGTGACTGTTGCTGGCTCAGCATGAAATTCTCCAACACACCCTTCTTCACAACACCTTCCATTTTTGTCTTCTTCTTCGGATGATGATCTTGGATTTTGATTTTGATTTTGATTTTGATTTTTATTTTTTCAGCTACACATTCTCACAAAAACCACCCACCATGATCACTGTAATCTCCAAAATGAAAATGAAAATGAGAAATGAGAAATGAGAAATGAGAGAGCTTTCCTTTGTCTCTCTCTCTCCCTGTCTGTTAATTGGTTACTTCGGCTGGTTTCTCTCCCTAGCAGTTAGCCAGTTACTGCTTTTTTTTTTTTTTCTTTTCCTGTTTTAATAATTTTTAAATCCTTTAAAAGAAAATGAAAATTGAAAAGTCATAATTACTTTTCTTTAGTATATATATATTTTTAATTTTATTTTTATTATTACAATCAAATAATCAATTCTGAACGAAGATAAACGTAAAGATTAAACCTTGAAATGTACTTATACATTCTTGTAAAATATGTATATTTACCAATATTAAAACATATATGTAAATTGTGCATGTCACTAACAATAAGGTATATATACCAATATCACTTCCGGAAGTTATAGTACCGATGACTCGAATCCTATAGACATTATCTTAAATGAAAGGATCGAATGGTAACGAACGCACACCCACCAAGCCACTGTGGGCTGCGGTTGCTTTGAGAAATTTTAATATATAATATTTGTCAGACTCTTTATCTTATTAGAAAATAGAAATAATAATAATTTAATTACAATTTACATACATACATATTGATTTTCTATGTAGTTTCATTTTGGTGCATATTATTTGGAAACTTTCCGGGAAAGTTGGTCGATAAAACGAAAACAAAAACAAAGCTTAGGATTTAATTTCGTATCAACAAGAGAAACACAACCATGGGTCAAGTTCAAAGCGAGGCAGTTGATCAAACTCAAATGGAGCAGTCATCATCATCATCGAACATTACTCAGCCTGCAACTTCCATGGAATCTCTCATTGCAGGTATCCTTTTTTTCTTTTACACGCTAAATAATATTATCATATTATATCTGTCTTCAAGCTCACATGTCGTGTTGAGACGTGTGTGTTTATATTGAGCTTGGACTTATTAAAGTAGATGGTCTGATGGGTGTTTGTGAAAATGTCTCAATGAGACTTTATTTTTGTGATTTGTTCAGAATTCAAAGCATCCACTTCGTTATATAAACGTCGTGTACATACACATGTAAATCGATAACGTGTATTAATCTGGCAATGACTTTTCAGCTTATGTATGCTTGCTTTCCATGGATACTCCATTGTTAATTAGTGCACGAAACATATATATATATATTTTTTTAAGGAAACAAACTATTGATCTATCCATCTATACATATATACGCCGGTGTGAAATGGGGAAGTATAAACTAACAAGGAAAGATGATCTTATCTTTGACCCGAACAGATGACTGTTTCAAGTATTAATGTAGATGTATGAAACTTATGCTCCAAGGTGTTGCTAGTAGAGATTCTCAAAAAAATTGGTACCTTACTTGGTTATCTAGGGATTATGAAAATTCATGGTAGCCAAACTGAGATACTTTCATAGTTGTTGTTGTTGTGCAGAAATTGAATTGATCGAAATCTGGATGTGCTTACATAAGTTGGAGCACCAGAGTTACTCAATATAGATAGAAAAGCTCATTGTTTGTGCTTTTATTTCCTTTAAAATTCTAACAAATTATTAATTTTGATGGGAAACTTGTGCATACTAAGGGTCATTTATTATGTATTTTGTTCCATAAAGCTGAAGAAACATTTTAGGTTTTCTTTTTTCTTTATGAATTTGGTAAATTGGATAACAATTTTCTTTCAGGATCCTTGCTTTAAGAATAAGATCTTGTTGTGCATTTGGTTAGTTAAGCTTGGTTTTGAATTTCTAGTAGTTCTTGTGGCACTTCCCTAGAGTCCCAAGAATGTATGTTCGGAAATTGTCTATTTCTTGCTTATTTGGTGTTTTTGTTCGGCTTAAAATTTAGTTCAATATTATTTCTTGTGGTTAAAATTATATATTCCATTCTAATGACTCACACACTTGACTATAATAAAATGGAAATAGAATTAGAATAAGGAAAAGTTTGGATCATTTTTATTTATTGAAGTCATCGTCTCGTTCCTTCTACTTCTTGAATTCCTGTCACCATATCTTTCCTTTAGTTCTACATAGCACTGTCTTCTCCAAGGCTCTCCATCATCATAGTCTTTTATATTGCATCCATACCTTCTTCTGTATTGTTCCTTCCTCTTTCTTATACTGACTATTTCATTATCTTTCTTTTACAGAAGCTGTAGCTTATGGCGATGATGAGAACGAGGTGTGTTCATTTTCTTGTATAATATATAATCAACATACTGTTTCAGAATTATTATTAATGATGAACAATTCATTTTTCAGTCTCTTGATGCGAAGGCTCAGAAAGCTTTAGAATGCCCCTGCATAGCTGACTTGCGAAGTGGCCCATGTGGGGTTCAGTTTTCAGAGGCATTTCTTTGTTTTCTGAAAAGCACTTCCGAAGAAAAGGTAATGAATTATAATTATATGTGATCAGGAACTTGTAGAGCAACCAGAGTCATACTCTTGTATGTAGGATTCTCATTCTCTTGATCTAGTTGAAAACATCAATTTGCACTTTTACATCTGACTCTCAACATTCAGGCTTCTATGGTGGCTGAGATTGTTGTAAAGGAAAAAGGAATGAAGAGAGTGAAACCTATATACTATGTTGTGTGATTTGTGTCAGCATGAAGCTGGCTTTAGCACATAATTTTGTGCTGGAAGCTTTGCTCATGATGTTATTCTTTGCTTGGCAAGGGGACGTAGAACAGAATAAAAAGTAGAGTTTTCCTTATCAAAATTTGAGAAATGTCTCAACTTTTTCCCTGAATCTCTTTTTTTTTTTAAGCATATAAACAGGACAGTAGGACACCAATGCTTGAGCTATTTTCCTATTATTTGTTCGTTATATATCTTGTATCTTGCCGTATGCCCTTGGATGTGTTACTTTTTCCCAACACCAAAAAGAAATTATAGATATGCTTTCACTTGGCATATCCATAGACTCCATTTATTTGTACTTTTCAACCATTGGAAATGGTATGATGCTCCTGGTTCTTGATAAAACGGGTGTGGAAGAAACACTGACATAAAGAATGTTTCTTCTTCCACAGGGTTCGGATTGCGTGCATCCATTCGTGGCATTGCAGAACTGTATAAAAGCCAACCCTGATGCGTTTTCTAAGGAGGTTTTAGAAGATGATGAAGTCAAGAAGGAGGAAGAGCCACCTCATGAAATCAAAGTTATTCCTCCTGTGTGGTCCAAGGAACCTAAAAGTCCAAAGCCAAAGCCAAAGCTTTAAGAATACACAAAATTTCCCATTTTTACTTTATTTTTCCGCTTTTGTTTTTCCTTTTATCTTTTCAACGTGGAAGAACTATATATTTTAATTAAAGATTTTCATGAGAACGGTGAGCTTCAATTTTTTAATGATCGGAAGTGTTGATGAAGATGATGTCCTAAGATCAAACCCCACGAAATAGATGTTACTTATATGATGGTTGTTACTTTCTAGACAGAACTGATGTCTATTAATTGTTGTTGAAGTTAGACTCTTTTGACATATATTTATTATGAGAATGCATTTTAAGCAAATATAATTTGGAAACAATTCTTAAACCAAATATAATGATTATTCGTTAAAAATACATTTCAAAGTTATCAATTACGTCGATTAATGAGTGAGACATTAATGACACTGTGAACACAAATAAGTTAACTCTCAGAAATTAGAATCTCACCAAAATCTGAAAAGCTCTTTTGGATTCCCTCCAAATAATGAACAAGAATTTTAAAAACTAATCTACCTTTATTAATCAGAACGAGGCTTTAAATAGCCAAATTACAAACAACTGAATTCTAAAATTAAGCGACTAACTATCCATTACATAAAGCAATATCCACGTTCCACCATTTGTTCACAAAACAGGGGAAAGTGGGCAGTTATTGATCCACCACTTGTTCACAAGAAACAGGGGTAGTGGACAGTTATTGACAAATAAAAGAAATAACAAAACAGATACAAATATACTTAGTCAAACTGACTATCTGGTTTGGCCACGTAGTCATGCAAATGCATAATTGCCGCCCTCCCAAAGAACTTGCCTCCGGCAAGCACCGCTGGAGATAGTCGTGATATATGTCAGGAGCGAGACGGTGTACCTCATCTCCTTGGAGCCAAACGGAATCCGAAAGAGGCTTGTGTGCCCACTGAACCAAAAATTTATAATAACCACCCCTTCGAGTAGAGACAAACTGATGGTCTAACATGGCAAGCACAATATCGGATGGACGAGGAGTCGATGGAACTCGGATTGGGGTGTCATCCAAGGGGGCTGGAAGGTCATTTTGACCGGCAAATTCAGTCAAATCTTTAATATTGAAAACCGGACTAATAGCATAAGTAGGAGGTAGGTCAATAACATAAGCATTAGGTCCCATTTTCTTCAAAACCTTGAAGGGTCCTGCTCGACGAGCATGTAGCTTATTGTAGCTTCTAGGAGGAAAACGTTCCAAACGTAATCGAATCAGCACATGATCACCAACCTCGAATTGCTTATCCCGTTTTCGTAAATTGGCACGTTGAGCATAAACCTCTGTTTGCAGGGCAATTTTCTGTTGAACCTCATCATGGACGGACATCATATGAGCAGCAAAATCTAGGCCTGCCTCGCTTGTCCGCTGTGGTAACAGTAACAAAATAGTATCCAAAGGTGTACGCGGATCCATACCATAAACAAGCTGGAATGGAGAACTACCCGTGGTGTGATTAACCGAATTATTGTAAGCAAATTCAGCTTGCGGGAGGATAAGATCCCAAATTGTTGTATGATCATTGATTAGGCAACGCAACAAATTTCCTAAACTTCGGTTGACAACCTCAGTTTGTCCATCAATTTGCTGGTGAATGCGCTAGAGAAAGTCAGTTTAGTGCCTAATTTCGCCCACAATGTTTTCCAGAAATAACTAATGAACTTTACATCACGATCGGAGACAATAGTAGTAGGGAGGCCGTGTAACCTCACAATTGCTTTTAAAAATAGGGAAGCAATGTTAGAGGCATCATACGTTTTATGAAATGGGACAAAATGGGCCATTTTAGAGAAACGGTCTACCACCACCATTACAGAGTCGTTGTGACGTTGAGTACGAGGTAGACCAAGAACAAAATCCATGCTGATATCAACCCAAGGGTGATGAGGAATTGGCAAAGGAGTGTAGAGCCTAGTGTTTTGTTTTGTACCTTTGTTAACTTGGCAAGTTCGACACCTGGAGACTATCGTGTGCACATCACATCGCATATGTGGCTAAAAGAAACAGTCAGCCACCAACAGACATGTTTTATCAAACCCGAAATGGCCAGCTAATCCTCCTCCATGTAATTCCATAATGATGAAATCACGTATTGAACCTCCTGGAACACAAATACAACCATTTTTTGTGAGGAATCCACCTGATAAGGAAAAGTCGGTGTTGGTAGATGTGTTGGTCTGCAATGTTGCCCAGATATCCTTGAAATATTGGTCTGATGCATAGTCATTCTTCATGGCTTCGAAACCAGCGGCATTGACAGTGAATGTTGTCAGGATATGCGGTCGTCGACTGAGTGCGTCTGCTACCTTATTTTCGCGGCCAGCAGTGTGTCGAATAGTGAAGTTAAATTGCTGAAGGTAATCGAACCACCTTGCATGTTTTGCATTTAACCTGTTTTGAGGATTGAGATGTCTCAAGGAGTCATGGTCAGTAAATAAAATGAATTCATGATGCACTAAATAAGGGCGCCAATGTTTCAAGGTCTGAACCAAAGCATAAAACTCCACATCGTAGGCTGAGTATTTTCGTCGAGACTTGTTGAGTTTTTCACTGAAGAAGGCAATAGGATGTCCTTCTTGGCTTAATACTCCACCGATACCAACATTAGAGGCATCACATGCAATTTCGAATACTTTTGAGAAGTCAGGAAACTTCAAAACTGGGGCGGAAGACATCTTTTTTTTTTATCTCATCAAATGCCTTGGCAGCTGCGAGAGTCCACTTGAAGATTTTGGACTTCAGACACTCGGTGATGGGAGCTATAATGGTGCTAAACCCTTGGACAAATCTGCGATAAAATGTTGCCAAACCCAAGAAGCTGCGCATATCAAAAAAAGATTGAGGTTCAGGCCATTCATGGATTGCTTGGACCTTTGAGGAGTTGACTTCAACCCCTTTGTGTGATACAATGAACTCCAAAAAATTGGTGTTTTCTTCAATGAAGGAGCATTTACCTTTGTTGATGTAGAGATGTTCTTTTTTGAGTGTCTCCAAAACTTGGCGTAGGTGTTCTATATGTGCTGCAACAGACTTGCTAAAGATGAGTATATCGTCAAAATATACTACAACGAACTTACCAAGGAAAGGTCGAAGTGCTTGTGTCATGACACGCATAAAGTGCTTGGAGCATTAGTGAGGCCGAATGGCATGACTAACCATTCATACAACCCTTCTTTTGTCTTGAAAGCGGTTTTCCACTCGTCCCCATGCCTTACTCGGATTTGGTGGTAACCACTTCGCAAATCAATTTTAGTGAAGATCATTGCACCACCCAGTTGGTCCAACATGTCATCCAGGCGTGGGATTGGAAACCTGTACTTAACTGTGATTTTGTTCACCGCTCGGCTGTCGATACACATTCGCCAACTACCATCTTTTTTTGGGGTGAGTAATGCAGGTACAGCGCAGGGGCTCAAATTTTCGTGAATGAATCCTTTATTTAATTATTATTGTACCTGCCTTTGGAGTTCAGCATGTTCAGTTGGGCTCATTCTATAATGAGGCAAATTGGGTAGGGACGAACCTGGAACAAGATCGATGGCGTGTTGGATGTCTCGTAATGGTGGTAACTGTTGGGGAAGGTCTTCTGGCATCAGGTCTTCAAACTCTTGGAGTAGAAATTTAACACTTTTAGAGACTTTACCATTTAGTTGTTTGGATTCACGTCCAACTAAAAAAAGAAGAATGTTCTCATTCTACACGACCTCTTCAACTTGTCACATAGTTAGCATTGGATTGGATTTCTTAGGATCTTCAAACGCAGAGATGTGGAGAGGTTCCAATACCACCTTTCGATCTTGAATTTTGAACGAATAGGTATTCTCCAAACCATCATAATTGACCCGCCTATCATACATCCATGGCCTTCCCAATAACAGATGACATACGGTCATAGGCAATACATCACACCAAACTTGATCTACGTACTTCTTTCCCAATGAAAATTTCACAAGACAGCGACTTTGAACCAAAATTGAATTGTTATCATTAATCCAACTCACCCGATATGGCGTGGGATGTGTCTCTTGGGAAAGACCAAGACGCTCGACTATTTCCTTGGCCATAACATTCATGCTACTACCGTTGTCGATGATAACATTCAGAGCTTTGTCTCCGTGTGCAACTCTTGTGTGGAAGATATTGGTTCTCTTCCAGTCATGGTTCACGTCCTCTTTGGTTTTATGCCCTGTCAAAACATGTTGAATCACACAAATGGGTAGGTCAGTGGCTTGTAATTGTTCTTCCTCAAAATCGGTTTCTTCTTGGATATGGCCTTTGTCATGGTCAATTTTATCATCGTCGAACACCAGGTCCTTCTCACATACATAAGCCACTCTCTGATCTCGAGTGGGACACACTACTGCAAAGTGTCCACGCCCTTTGCATTTGTAACATT
Organism: Acer yangbiense; assembly: GCA_008009225.1. Taxonomy (NCBI): domain Eukaryota; kingdom Viridiplantae; phylum Streptophyta; class Magnoliopsida; order Sapindales; family Sapindaceae; genus Acer; species Acer yangbiense. The sequence goes on from CM017768.1 coordinate 44,048,577, forward strand.
GGGGTCCCTCTCCGAAAGCCCTTTCCTTGCCTTTAACATCACCATTTACGTTTCCTCTTGTTGTTTCAACTGTTGGCTTTGCACTGGTAGAGGTTGGAAAACGAAAGTTCCCAGAGTCAGCAGAATAAAAGCGACATGTGTTACCTGAGGTTTGTCTCTCTAATTGTAAAGCCAGCTGGTAAGCTTCTTCAACATTATATAGTCGGGCTGTCAACATGTCTTTGCGAATATCAGGTTTCAATCCCTTCAAATATCGAGCTAATACTTGAGGCTCGGTTTCGTTAGTCTTGCTCCTCACTGTCAGTTCATGAAATCGCTCTGTATACTGGTCCACTGTAGCTCTGTTGTTTTGGCTCCATTGTAGCATATCTTCATAGATAAGTTGTTCATAGTTTATGGGTAAGTATTTTGCTTCTAACCGTTCCTTCATGTCTTCCCATTCTATAATAGGGGCTTGACGGGTTCGCCTGAGTCTCTCTTTCATGCTACCCCACCAAGCACGGGTTGGACCTTTAAGCTTCAATTTGACAAACCGAACCTTGCGTTCTTCAGGCACTGAAAACTAGTCGAAATAATCTTCAAGTGAAGTAACCCAATCAAAAAATGCGTCCGGATTGAGTTTGCCACAAAATTCTGCTACCTCCACCTTCATACGTCTGGTTAATTCATCCAAGACGTTTCTTCGAACATCTGTATCGCGTGGTTGTCCTGGTACAGCCCAGTGTCTGACCCCGCCCAGTTGCACTTCCTCATTTTCGTCTCCGCTGTCCCCAATCCCTTCTCGCCTTCTTGGAACACATCTGGCTTCCCTAGATGGTCGTTCTACTTCTCGGTTGCTGCGTTCATCAATCACGTCCAAACGATGCATCACCATGTTCAAAGTTTGGGAAAATTGGTCAAGTTGTTGTTGTTGAAAACTGGATGAAGCTTGGGAAGTATTGGTGTTTGGGTTTGGATTTGATTCGTTAGGAATGGTGGAACCTTAATCCATGATGTTGTAGGAATGACCACTTCTGGTTTCCGGCATAAGGAAGTATTGGAAGTCGAAACCCGGCTCTGATACCAATTTGATGACACTGTGTACACAAATAAGTTAACTCTCAGAAATTAGAATCTCACCAAAATCTGAAAAGCTCTTTTGGAATCCCTCCAAGTAATGAACAAGAATTTTAAAAACTAATCTACCTTTATTAATCAGAACGAGGCTTTAAATAGCCAAATTACAAACAACTGAATTCTAAAATTAAGCGACTAACTATCCATTACATAAAGCAATATCCACGTTCCACCATTTGTTCACAAAACATGGGAAAGTGGGCAGTTATTGATCCACCACTTGTTCACAAGAAACAGGGGTAGTGGACAGTTATTGACAAATAAAAGAAATAACAAAACAGATGCAAATATACTTAGTCAAACTGACTATCTGGTTTGGCCACGTAGTCATGCAAATGCATTAGACATCTATACTTTTATCAAGGAAAATGTCCCATCGATTTTGTGTTAGAATACGGTGACTTCAACTTGGAACATGTTAGGTGAATGAATGTCTTTTACCATCAACTTATGTTGAGCTACTAATTATTGAAATATTCATATTAAACTTATGCAATCAACCCATGCCTTTTACCATCAACCCATCAAATTATTGTTTCTAATCATTCATATTAATTTCTTTTCACTAAATAACCATCAAATTACATTATTACTGTTCTTTACCTTTTCTTCAACCTACCATACAAAATCAGAGAAAACCTATTACAATCGAAAACCTTTTCTTCAATCCTTCTGTCTACAATCAAAAAGTCTACTATACAAAATCCTCATTTTAATCCAATTGTTATTAAACAATGTTTTCATATCGAGAAATCAATGAAAATCTTTACTAGAAATCGACGAAAAAGACTGAATGAGATATAATTGATTTTGTGCTTGAAATCTTTCTGACCTACTTTAAGGCATGTAAATCAAGTGTTTTTAATTCTTTTTGGTTTTTTACTTTGTTTCATGTTTGTTACTGCGTTTACTTCCAATTATCCAAAAATTGAAGTTTTTGGTAGAGAAAAGGTTGGATTTTTGTTTTTCAAGTTTTTTTTTTCATGAACCCATAGTGTGTCACGTTGGAGAGTGAAACACACCCGTTGAAGGATAAAACACACCATGTGTTGGAGAATGAAGATGTTTCAATCTTGAGAGTGAGGTGAAACATATGTTTCACTGTTGAAGAGTGAAATAACATGTGTTTCACTTTCCACAATGAAATACATCATCTGTTTCACTCTCAATAAGGAAGCATCTCATCTATTCCACTTTCAAGAGTGAAACAAACCATAAAACTAAAAAACTATACACAAAATTCACAAACATATATTAAACCAAAAAATGGATGAAAATTAAGTGAATTTGTGTCGAATATGGGTCAAGATTTCGCCTTCAAACCGGTGTATGGTCTCCTTCTCCGGTGAGCCCTCCTCTCGTCGCCTCCGCTCTTGTCGCCACCTCCTATCGTTACCAGCACAGGCATGCAACAATTGCAAGAACACTTTTTACGTTTGTTATAGGTAAAAATCATCATAAAGGACACGTCATCACCATAAAGAAGCCACGTAAGCAGGGATCAGGAAAAGTCAACTCAAAAGGGGGAAATCCCCCAAGTAACCCACTCGGCTGAAACCAAAGCGACCCGATCACAAACAAAGAGAACCAGCTCGGGCAACATCACCTACTTGGGCATACTCGGGGATCAACAAGAAGAGATGGTTACAGAAACTCACTTCCCAAACGCATGGAAGGAATCAGCAGTGAGCACTTCCACAATACGTAGTAGTGCAACCCTTCAGAGTTTAACAAGGAAACAAGCAGGTCTCCCGCGAATAAAGGAGAAAGAATCCGGCCCAAACTCGGACTCAGCCAAAACAGGAAACATATCATGCCTGAGAAGGAAACAAAATCCAACTAGGACTGGGCAACCGCTTAAGACTTGGACGCCACGACACTAAACCCTAGCGGTATCCCCAAACCCTAGGAATAACATGTATAAATACCCTTTGTAACGCATAAGGGAGGGGGAGATTTTTTGAGCATTAAAGAGACCAGAGCGTATTCTTGTAATTGATTTTCATAGTGGATTTTGGCTTCGTTGCTTATGCGACAACCCGTGGACGTTTCTCCGGTCATCAGAGTTTTACCACGTATCTCTTGCTTATTATTTTACGGTATTAAGATTCAACTATTATTACCCATAAACGTAATCACAAATCATTAATTGAGTGTTGACGAAAAATCACCGTCAACAATTGGCGCTAGAAGGAGGGGGCTCGATCGAAGCACTTGTGAAGCAATGGCCGGCGAAGGAGATGGTAGCGATTCCACGTACAGTCACGGATTACCTACTAATGAGTTGGAGGATGACGCCACTCTCAACACTACGGATGCAACCTTAGCAACTGCAGATCAATCAACTGCCCTGGCTGGTATCCAACGCTTCCCCCCAACTAATGAAGAAATCGTGCAAAGATTCCGTGCTTCTCTACAGCAACTCATGTCGGACACAGCAAGGCAGGGAGTTGACCTTTCCACCACGGAGGGTTTGATGTCACCTCACAATCTTTCCACCCCAAATCAGCAGGCAACAAGATTGCGTTCCACGGTGGTGGTACCAACGCCGGATGCACCTATAAAGGCGAGCCGAGGTCCTACAGACAGGACAGCAATTTTGTCTGAAAGGTTAGCCAGGGATAGCAAGGAGCATAGAGAGGAGAATGATTCTGATAGAAGGCATGATCAGGATCAGATGGCCAGGGATCGAGATCACCTTAGGAGACGTACTCATCGGAGAGCCCGGTCATCATCCTCAGGAGAGAGTGAGCAGAGTTATCATCGCAAGCGCCAAATGGGCACAGTTCGGCTGCATGGCCTAAACCGAGAACATAGAGAGTTGAATCCAGAGGAAAGGGGCCAAAAGCTTACCGTAAGTCAGAATTTCAATGCGATGGGGGAACCGGAAGGAGACAGGGACATACTCATACAGAGTTTGACCCGGGAAGTTCAGAATAATCGTCGATAGATGGATGCTTTAGTCAGGCGATATAGTCAGGCGATATGGGCGTAATGAATTGTCGGACGATGAGTCCGGAAGCCTTTTCACCAATGAAGTCCTGAGGATACCCTTCCCGGAGAGATTCAGGATGCCTCACGTAGAGCAATTCAAAAAGGACACTGATCCGAAGGAACACGTCAGAATGTATAAGAGTGCCATGGCCCAGTATGTCTACAATGACGCCTTGCTGTGTTTGAATTTCCCCCAAACTCTCGGGGATTTAGGTTCCAGGTGGTTCGACAGGTTACCAGCAGCGAGTATAGGCAATTTCAGCGAGCTGAGTAAAGCCTTCTCAAGGTAATTCCTCGGTAATGTACATAGGTAGAAGTCGGTGGCCCACTTGTCCCAGCTAAAACAGGGAAAAGACGAGTCACTGAAGAAATATTTGGGGAGGTTCGGTCAGGAAGTGTCCGAGATTGGGAGTGCAAATGATGAAGCCATAATTACCGCGTTCATCAACAACTTTCAGAACGGCCAATTGTCATTTGACCTCCGAAGAGCCCGACTAACCAGTTATGCCGATATGATGGACATGGCCGGGGGTTACGCCCTGGCTGAGGAGGAAGAAATTGCCACAGGAGGTTACTTCGTGCATGGCGGTCGCCTAGAAGGATCTAAAACCAAAGACCAAGCAAAGGCGCCCGATACCAAAGGTGACAAACAGAAGAATAAGGCGCGGGATGGTCGGGATGGACGTCGAGCATATGACCCAAAAGCCGATCAACCGCGGCAGAGGTTCCAGGGCAGATATACAAACTATACCCCGTTGAAGAAGGATCAAGAGGAAATTTTGGCAATCCTAGAAGAAAATAACATGTCTAAAGAACCGCCTAAGTAGTCAACGTATGCTCGGAGGGACACCACCAAGTATTGCAGGTTCCACAAGGAGAATGGGCACGAGACATCTAAGTGTTTCCAGCTAAGGGACCACATCGAAACCCTCATCAGGGAAGGACATTTGAAAGACATCATCTTAAAAAAGGCTGACAGGGCGGATGGACATAAGGATAGCCGACAGGACGGACGGGCAAGAAAGCCTAGTCCCAAGAAAGCTGAGGATGAAGGAGCAATCAACACCATCTTCGGCGGATCAGTGACTGGCAAGAGTAACAGGGAAAGGACCCAGGAAATTCGGGAGGCCGTGGAGGCACAGAGAGACCTGGACGTCAATTCTGTTGAACCTGACCCGAAGAGAATCAAAGAAGGCTGGGACCCGATTATATTCACAGAAGCCGATTCGCATGGAGTAGATGTTATGCCAAATGACGCGCTGGTGATCACGCGCACGGGATCGTCATAGAGAGGTTTCGGATTTTGATTGCCAATGGAAGCTCAGCAGATATTCTAAGTGCAGAAGTATATGACCTAGCTGAGGCTAGATAGGAAAGGCCTTAAACCATTTCCCACACCCTTAGAGGATTTGGAGGAGTCGAAGTAAGGTCGCTTGGCAAGGTGAAATTACGCGTGAAGGTCGGGAAGGCTCCTTGCCAAAAAACAGTGCTACTCGACTTTGTGGTGGTGGATACGAAAAATGGCCGTACAACGCCTTATTGGGGGGACATTCTTGAATAAAGCCAAGGCAGTGACAGCAACCTACGCCTTCATGATGAAGTTCCCGACAGAATATGGGGTAGGAGTGGTCAAGGGGTCACATATAATGGCCGAAGAGCAAATTTGTCAGTGTATAAAGATAGGGAAGTACACCAAGTATACGCGATAACAGCCGAGCTAGAGGTGGGTGAACTGAAGAGCAGGCAGAAGTGCCGAAAGAATTTGAGTTGGATCCCAGAGAAGAACCTGAGGCTAAGAAAGATGAGCGATGAAGAAGTGGCATGGATCTAGAGGATCCGAGTAGGACAGTGAAGGTAGGGGCAAGTTTGAATGCACATGTCAAAGCCCAGCTTGTCACGCTACTGAGAGATTACAAGGATGTTTTTGCTTGGAGCCACGAAGATATGCTGGGGATGGACTCGAAGGTGATATCACATTGCCTCTCCATCAACCCGAGAGTTCGCCGGTGAAGTAGAAAAGACGGCTGTTCAACCCGAAAGGAGTACAGCTATTAAAAATAAAGTAAAAAAAGTTACTTTCGCAGGATCGATAAGGGAAGTCAAGTACCCAGAATGGGTGGCCAGTGTGCTAGTCAAGAAAAAGAACAACCATGGAGGATGTGTGTGGATTTCACAGATTTAAACAAGGCCTGCCCGAAAGATAGCTTCCCACTACCAATGATCGACCAGCTAGTGGACGTAATAGCAGAGCACGAATTGTTAAGCTTCATGGATGCTTACTCGGGGTACAATCAGATTCGAATGAATAAAGCCGACGAAGAGAAAACAGTATTCACCACAGACCAGGGGGTTGTTGCTAAGGTGATGCCATTCGGATTGAAGAATGCCGGGGCAACGTACCAGAGGTGGTGAATAGGATATTCGCTCGGCAGATGGGAGGAACATGGAGGTCTATGTAGATGACATGCTGACCAAGAGTGTCACGGCAGAGAGACACGGGAAGATCTAAAGGAAACCTTTGAGGTTCTAAGAAGGTACAAGATGAAACTTAACCCAAGAATGTGTGTTTGGGGACCATCAGGTAGGTTTTAGGTTTCCAGTGCATCAGAGGGGAATCGAAAGTGAAACCCCGAGAAGATCAAAGCATTAGAAGAGATGGCTTCGCCAAGAACGCTGAAAGACGTACAGAGGCTGACGGGATGTCTTGCATCACTTAACCGATTTATAGCGAAATCAATAGACAGATGTGCCCCATTTTTTAAAGCAATAAAGAAAGGAAAAGGGCTAGAGTGGAACAAAGAATGTGAAGCAGCCTTCCAGAAGTTGAAAGAGTACTTTGGGCGAGCACCCATCCTCTCAAAGCCAGGGTGGAGAGACATTGTACCTATACCTCTCGGTCAAGAAGTGGCAAAAGCTCGGTGTTGATCCGAACGGAGGAGGAATACAGATCTGGTGTATTACACGGCAAGGCGTTAATGCCCACAGAGACAAGGTATTCAACCGGCAGAAAAGATAGCGTTCGCCCTGATCACGGAGCAGGAAGCTAAGGCCATATTTCCAAGCGCATGCAATAGAGGTGTACACTGATTGCCCGTCTGAAGCTCATCTTGCAAAAGCCAGAACTGTCAGGTAGGCTGACTAAATGGGCGGTGGAGTTGAGCGAATTCGACATCAATACACCCCAAAAGCCGCAGTCAAGGGGCAGGCAGTGTCAGATTTTATAGTGAAATCACCGAGACAGATGCGAACGAAGTGAGAAGATAACAGAAGGCAAACAGGAGAATAGTTTCGATGGAGGTTGCATGTAGATGGATCATCAAGCACCCACGGCAGCGGGGCCGGGATAGTCATAACAAACCGGAGGGAGACGCTTGTAGAGTGTGACATGAGGTTCGATTTCAAGCAACCAACAAACCAAGCAGAATATGAAGCTTTGTGCTACTTGAGGGTTGTATAGCGTTAGGAGCAGATGAGTTGGAGATTTACAGTGATTCGCAAGTTGTGGTTACACCAGGTATTGGATGAATACCAGGGAGGGAGGAGCACATGATAGCTTACCTGGACATTGCAAAGAAACTGCTCAGAAAATTCAAGATGTATAAGATCTTTCAGATCCCTCGGGGACGGGAAAACGAGAAAGCAAACGCTTTGTCCAAATAGCTTCAGCCACCATGAGTATCAGGTCAAAGCGATAACCGGTGGCGCACCTGACTAGCCGAGTACAGCAGATTGAGGAAGTCATGGTTGTCGGAGATCCGACAGTTCAAGGCGACTGGACCACACAGCTCAGAAAGTATTTGGAGGAAAAAATTCCCGAGGATGCTGTGGAAGCCAAAACGCGTCAAGTACAGGTCAACCGGTACGCAATTCTGAGAGGTGAATTGTATAGAAGAGGGTTCTTAAGGTGCTGCAAAGGTGTATCACCGGCGAAGAAACCAAAAAAGATCTGAAGGATGTTCCAGTGGGATGCAGGAACCATATGGGGGTAAGAGTCTGGGCATAGGTACTTAGGCAAGGATTCTATTGGCCGACTTTGTTTGCAGAGGCACAACGATTCGCGGAGAGCTATGAGACATGCCAGAGAATAGCAAACGATATTCGGCAACCCCAGAGTGCTCAGAAATTAACTTCACCTTGGCCCTTTGCCATGGGGGCCTCGACTGATAGGACCAATGCCACTGGAACAAAGGGGGTGCGAAGCATGCATTGTGGCAGTGGAACTACTTTACTAAATGGGCGGAAGCAGAAAAGCTCTCGTGCACATCGCTGAGGCAAACACACCAGCTTGTCAGAAAGAACATAATATATAGGTTTGAGATCGAGCATCATCATAAAGAACAATGGGGACCCATTCGACAACAGCAAGTTCAGAGAAATGTGCGAAGAGTATAAGATCGCAAACTACTATGCTTCACCTGCTCATCTCTCAAACCAATGGCCAGATCGAAGCTGTGACAAGGTGATCAAGCACAGATCAAGCACACGCTGAAAGCAAGTTGGAAGCAAAGAAAGGCAGATGGGCAGACAAGCTACCAGAGGTGCTATGGGACATATCGACAACTGTAAGGTCATCCACAGGGAGACACCTTTTGCGTTAGCATTCGGGACGGAGGCCGTTATCCCAGCAGAAATAAGTTTTACATCACCCAGGGTACAACTATACAGCCCCGAGCATAATGTTAACATGCTACAGCACAAAATTAGATGAGCTGAGGAAGTCAGGGATCAGCGCAAGTGCGAAATGCCGCGTACAGCAAAGGGATGCGAGGGGTACTATAATTCCTATGTTCGCGTGCGTAGATTCCAGCTTGGAGATTTAGTGCTAAGAAGAGTGTCCCCGAATACCAAGGACAGGTCAGCAGGAGACTCTTGCCGACAAATGGGAGAGGCCGTACATCGTCAAAGAAGTCGCGGGGCACGGGGCCATACATGATAGCTGACTAGGGGGTAGCCTAGTACCCGACCATGCAATGCACAGTATTTCAAGATTTTACCCCTAAGGAAATCACA